>JANUYF010000004.1:142589611-143204333 GCA_026167975.1 Phrynosoma blainvillii
ATTATGATGTACTTGTATGCAGAGCAACAACAGCAACAGTTTTAATGCTGCAAGCCAAAGAGACAAAAATGCCAGCAGGAGTCAGGCAGAAGTCTTTTCCAAGCTTCTTTTCTGTCTTAACTGGAGATAAAGGACTCTCTCCTTAAAAAGTGTTTTCTTTACTAATAAGCTATAATTGTTCTCCTGTATTTATTTTATTTTATTTTATTTTTATTTTTATTTTATTTTACTTTATTTTATTGGCCACTCCAGCTGCCCCTATGGTCTTTTTCCTTCCAGTCTTTCCCCCGCTAATACCACAGATTTACATCATGATACTATATAGACAGACTGCAGAGATCCTCATTGGTTACACTTTTTAACAGAGTCAAAAGCATATATTATTCCATTTAAAAACAGCAGCTATTTCCTTACTCTGGTAATCAGTCATTATAAAGGAACACTGAGATCAGTGGACATAATAAAAGAAGAAACAAATGTTAGTGAGACATCTTGTAGTGTCCCACCACTGCTGAAAATATGGAGTTGAGAACCTATGTAAGAAATCACCAGATGAAGACTAAAAAAGCCTCCATCCTTAATGGCCTAAATGAGCATGTCAAAGTATCATGTTGCTTGACAGTTCCTGGAAAGGGTGATAAAGATAAGGATCTTTCCTGTTTCTCCTGTTCTTACATTCTTTTTCAAACTGGCTAGAAAGCAGCAGAAGCAACCAAGCATGAACTTTGTTCATTACTTACTAAGAGTAGCATTTGCAGCTTGTGGTGACAATCAGGAACAAGTCATGTGCCATTTTCTGCTAGGATCAATGCCTCCTTCTTCCCACAAAGTTTTAGGAAATGTTGGGAAGCTGGCCAATCAGGCAGCACTTAGTTGGTTGAGGGGGCTAGTCCAGAGGAGATCAGATATAGACTTCACTTCAGTCCATCCCTGGATTATTTAACCCAGACTGCCTCAGTCTCCTCATCTGTTCACTCAGGAAATTTGTCCCCACTCTCCCTCCCTTAATATGTATGTATTGGATGTCTGAATTATGTGTAATGGCTGTAACTTTCATTGGTGTAGGCAAGGCTTGAATGGCCACACACTTGGTTGAGGGCGTCTTCTTCAGAGACTATGGAGGCACAGGAAATAGTGTTGTGCCCAGGTTTAGGGCAGATGAATCCACAGAGCCTCTAGGTGGCAGAGGAACCATACTGTAGCATCTGCCCCTATGCATCCCCATAGCTATCATTCTGGTGTTGTCCGGCTAGACTGTGCTTAATGGTTTACATATGTTTGACTGATGATACATCTGGACCCTATACACTCATCCCTCACAGCTCATGGTCTTGCTGTTTGAGTCCCCCACTCCTTCGCAGACAGCAAGCCATGGGGGACAAAATGGTGCATGCACCCAAGGAGTGCATCCCCAATGGAATCAATGGGGCTCCAATATTGGCAATTTTCCCAATTCACGGGGGGGAGGGGGGGTCCGGAACGGCTGTACTTGGTCTAAGCCTCTTCAGCTATAACCAATAAAAGTTGTGGCCATTTCTTGCAAACAAATGTGGTTTGCATGTGTGACAGCTCTCTCACCACCTACCACAAATATGTGAAGGTAACAACATGGCACTGCCTAAAATCTCTTAAAACCTTTCACTCCTTTTCACTGTATGCCACCACTGCCACCAATTTGTCACAGTGAACTCATTAACCCAACTACTTTCTCAGATGGCAGCACAATGGGTTTTTTTTATATCCCACTGCTGCCTCCAATGTGTGATGAGACCCTCGAACTCAGATCTCTCCCATAGTGTCTCCTACACTAGAACTCTCTTCATAGAATCATAGAGTTGGAAGAGACCACAAGGGCCATCCAGTCCAACCCCCTGCCATGCAAGAACTCCCAATCAAAGCATCCTCGACAGATGCCCATCCAGCCTCTGCTTAAAGACCTCCAAGGAAGAAGACTCCACCACTCTCCTAGGGCGTGTGTTCCTCTGTTGAACAGCACTTACTGTCAGGAAGTTCCTCCTAATGTTGAGGTGGAATCTCTTTTCCTGGAGCTTGCATCCATTGTTCTGGGTCCTAGTCTCTGGAGCAGCAGAAAACAAGCTTGTTCCCTTCTCAATATGACATTGCTTCAAATATTTAAACACAGCTATCATATCACCTCTTAAACTTCTCTTATCCAGGCTAAACATCCCCAGCTCCCTAAATCGTTCCTCATAGGACTTGGTTTCCAGACCCTTCACCATTTTAGTTGCCCTCCTTTGGACACGCTCCAGTTTCTCCACATCCTTTTTGAATTGTGGTGCCCAGAATGGGACACAGTATTCCAGGTGAGGCCTGACCAAAGCAGAATAGAGTAGCACTATTACTTCTCTTGATCTAGACACTATACTTCTATAAATACAGCCTAAAATTGCATTGGCCTTTTTAGCTGCTGCATCTCACTGTTGACTGATGTTCAACTTGTGGTCTATCTGGACTCCTAGATCCCTTTCACACGTAGTCTCAATCAGCCAGGTGTCCCCCACCGTATATCTGTGCTTTTCATTTTTCCTCCCTAAGTGCAGTACCTTACATTTCTCCATGTTGAATTTCATTCTGTTAGCTTTGGCCCAGCTTTCTAGTCTGTTCAAGTCATTTTGAATTTTGATCCTGTCCTCTGGGGTATTAGCTACTCCTCCTAATTTGGTGTCGTCTGCAGATTTGATAACTATGTCCCCAATACTGTCATCCAAGTCATTAATAAATATATTGAATAGCACTGAGCCCAGGGCAGAGCCCTGTGGCACCCCACTGGTCACTTCTTTCCAGGATGAAAAGGAGCCATTGTCAAGCACCCTTTGGGTTCGGCCAGTCAACCAATTACAAATCCATGTAACAGTTGCTTTTTCTAGCCCACATTTTACCAGTTTGTTTGCAAGAATGTCATGGGGAACCTTGTCAAAAGCCTTACTGAAATCAAGATATACTATATCCACAGCATTCCCTTCATCTACCAAACTGGTAATTTTATCAAAAAAAAGAGATCAGATTTGTCTGGCATGACTTGTTTCTCTGAAACCCATGTCGACTTTTTGTGATTATGGAATTACCTTCCAGATGTTCACAGACTCTCTGTTTAATGATCTGCTCCAGAATCTTTCCTGGTATTGATGTCAGACTAACTGGACGATGATTGTTGGGATCCTCTTTTTTTTCCCTTTTTGAAGATGGGGACGTTTGCCCTCCTCCAGTCTGCTGGGACTTCTCCTGTTCTCCAGGAGTTCACAAAGCTTATTGCCAATGGTTCCGATATTACATTTGCCAGTTCTTTTAATACCCTTGGATGTAATTCGTCTGGTCCTGAGACTTATATTCATTTAGATTAACCAGGTACTCCTGTACTATCTCTTTACTTATTCTGTGCTGAAATTCTCCTATTCTGTCTTATTCAGATGCCAGACCTCTGGGTTATTAAAATCCCACAGCTTGGTGCCAATTGTTATTTGGTAACTGCACACCCTCTATCTGATGTGTCCCAAATAATAAAAGTATTTTCTCTCTTGGCAACATTTTGAATATGTTTTTTTAAAAACACACTTCAGGCAATTAAATGTTGAAACAAACAAAAGAATTGTATTTACAGGCTGGGTTGATTACAGTATCTTTTTAAGTGGATGGTATTCAAAATTGATATGGTGTATAAATGCTTCAGTAGTTACAATATTGAACAGCTTCCTCTACTTGATTTTATAAATGTTTCTTTATACTCTTAGTTCTCACAGAACCTTTTATCTAGCCTCTGTATCTCTTAACCCTTCTGGTTATCTGTGACCACACCAGTCACTACAATTGAACTTCCTTAGTTCACCAATATTTGCTGCATCCTTTCCCCAGGTGAGTAAACAATCTCCACCGCAACCCAGCAATATCTATCCCGCAGGATATTAACACATCCACTTTAACTTTAGACCATTCTTGTCCCTAACTTGGGTATCTAAACCCCTTCAAACTGCTCCTCACAGCAGTCTTCACCAGCCTCCTTGGCTGTTAACCCCTCAGCGTAAACTGACACACTTCCCTATCTAACTTCAAACATGCTTCTCCCCCTCTCTCTATACCCGCTTCTAGGAGTAGACCCCAGTTTTTTCTAGCTTCACTCCCAATGGCTGTTACAGCCTTGAGCTCACTCCTTGTGCAGCAGTCAATTAGCTCCCCACCTACCAAATCAGGTGCCAGTGACAGGGCCATGTGTAAGGCTGCAAAATGATTGGCTGTACTAATGACCATATTTATGCAAGCTCTGTTTGTGCAACTATTTTTACACTAGCATAGTGCCCAGCAAGATTCTTGCTTAAAAGTTTATATATTAAAAAAAATACCCAATAATGGTCTAATCAGATACCAGAAGAGTGATGAAATGTGCAAAGCAAAGATATAAGAAAATACTAAAGTAATTCCCCATTTACTTTAATAGGGAAATCCTAAATATTTTCACGGCTTACCTCTAATCTGAAACTAAGCCATATCTTATAAGGAAATGATGGGGAGGGGGGTTAAATGCCAGGATTTTTGTTGTTCCAATATATACTGTGTTCCCTGCAATTTCAGCAAACTGTTCTGCATGTTCTACAGTATAATCCTTGGGTCCCTATTTTGGAAAACTGTTGATGCACTGCAACACTACATTGGGCAAACAGGTCAGGTCAGGCTAAATGGATATAAATCAGACATTAAGAACAGGGATACACCAATACTGGTTGCAGAACACTTCAGTCTTCCTGACATTCCATCTCAGACCTCAGAAGCAGTCCTTGAACAAAAAAACAAAACAAAACAAAAAACTACAAAGGCAGACTGGAAAGAAAAACAGCAGAAGTAGAATATATCCACAAATTGCTGTCCATCAATAATGGGTTGAACAAAAACAATGTTTTTTGTTGTTGTTGTTGTTGTTGTTGTTGTTTTGGCACAGTACACACATTATAACACTAGCTAACCTCCCAGCCTCATGGAGGCTCTCTTGGCCAGTTAATCACATCCTTCTTCCTACCTTGTACTGAATGTGTCTCCTCATCTCCACATTCACAAGGTTTTACTTTCCTATGGACATTCTCATATACAGACTGCTTATATAGGTCTATGCCTGGACTTTCCACTCTGCCCCATTCATCTGAGGAAGTAGTCTATGAAAGCTCATGCAACCAACTTCTCTCTTTCAGTAAGCCTCAGAGGTGCTACAAGATCCTTTTGAAAACTAAAACTGTTAGGAATCAAGTTTCTTTTAACAGAGTAGCAGATTAGCTCAATTTGATATTGCTTCCCTGAGCTGAAATTGGCAAAATAAATAAATAAATAAACAAGGCACACAGTTTCAGGTTAAAAACTTAGAAAAGGTTTACAAATGTCTTTTACATAATCATATGACTAATGAAAAGATTAGGCAAAAGAAAGGGCTTCAGTGATTAACTCATCATCTTGTTGATGGAGAAGCAAAGGTGAGGATGAGCTCTGAAAAGGAAGAAGAATGGAGAAGAGTGAGACTGAAATGTGGGGAGGTGTTTATATGACTAATAGCCCTATCAAGTTTTCCCAGGTCACATGGTCTAGTAACTTGGATATCAAGAAGGTATTTATGCCTATGTATTTCAAACGACAGAAAGAACAGATGTGGAATAAAAAAAGAAGGATTTTACATACAGGAAATTCTGGCCTAACTAAACCTCAATTGCTCTAACAGCAAAAGAGGGAGGGGAGAGAAAACCCTGGAATTTTCCAACATTTCACAGTACACAAATCCTGGAAGTTGGGGGTGTTTAGAATTTTCAGCCAAGGATCAATAGTGCCTCATCAATTAAACAAATCCATTGGATGCATCCATGGCAGTTAAAGTGGAATCATAATGTATAATTGTGTAGTGTGAAAAGGCCTCTTATAGTAACTTATTGTATTATATACTATAGCAATAAAGAACTCTGGTGCAGGACTATCAGCTGGCAAAAACTGAGCCTTCTAGCACTTTGTAACAAACATATAAAGGAAAGTTTCAGGTAAGTGTAGACAGAAAATCCTTTTCCTTTCCTGAAATATCTTCCTGCTCCTCTTCTCGGAGCCCAAAAGACTACAAAGCTCCTGTTCTAGTCTGGCTGGTATTGTAAGCAGTAATACTCCTGTTGTGGCCTGGAGGTACACTGTAACATTTTGCTGCATGTCCTAAGTTGCATTTCCTGAACACACAATATTTTTCTAGCTGTTACTACAATGTATCATGATGTTTCAAACCAGTCCTAAACATGTGAAGTCAAATGATTGCTACAGACACCAAATGGTAAAACACATTAGTGGCAACAAAGAGCAAAACCCCCAGCAATTTTTCTAAACTTCCCCTGAAAACATTGTTAGCTGATTATTATTAATTATTTTTGGAAAATAAAAGGCTGAGCTGGAAAAGAGAAAAGTAATAAGTCCTTGTTTAAGTGGCAGTTATTCTACAACTGCTCTTTTTTACATCTAAGTATAACTGGCAGCCACACCAAGAGTTTATTTTCTACTTGTTTTGAAAGTTGATTGTGTCCTATGTTGTAGTTATTTTTTTTTATTATTCATTAAATATTGCAATCCTGCTTCTCAGACAAGCCCCTCCAAAGTGGGCTAAGATGGTTTATGAGTGCAATAAATACTTTTAAACATGACTGGATGTAGAATTAAAGCTACAAATCATAAATAAGATTCCATCTGCAGTATTAAAATCAACAGTATTATTACTAGATACACTAATGGAAATTCTAGGCTTGCAAGAGAGTTTCAGAGATAAGCTAACCTAACAGAAAAGGCCCTCAAAAATTGAGTCCACTCTCAACAAGGCTTCCTAACTGTGGAGCAGATCTTTGGGACCAATTACATTTCAGGAATATGCTGTTCCTGAAGATGAAGGAAGCATGGAGCTTAAGTCATGCAAAGATGTAAAAATTAAATGCTAAGTGGCCAAGATGTCACTTAGGACAAGGGACAATTGATCCAGCACTAGGCGTGGTTACACAGCACGTGAAGATCCACATCAACATGCAGCACCAGGATCACGATCTTTTCAGATGCAGCAGGTAGCTTGTCAGCTGGAGAAGCACCTCTCCCCTTCCAGAAAGAGCAAAGAGACTCCACAGACAGACGTCTCTCAGATGAGGCTTTAATCTTAATACCTCTATGTACAAGGCTATTTACAGCAATCATCCAATGCAATCTACAACAACACCAACCACCACCACCATATGTGTGTCCAGAGGCTTCTGCCTTATATATCCATGGCTCTACATGGCCTTCTGGCCCTGCCTCTTCCTGCTGGACACCTGTCACTCACCTGAGTGACTCTGCAGTTTTGCAGCAGTTTTGTGTGCTTTCCAGCACCAGGTGACCATCTCCCTGATGTCACATCCTATGACACAGCATGAGTCGGCATGACCCAGCAGTGATCAAATGCTGTGTCATCATGGCTGCTGCTATTCCCCACATTGTACATTTTACCCCTGGGACTCCATCCTAACAAGGTGAAGCTAAGCTGTATCCAAACACTTCTAAGTCTAGGAATGTTGGAACTTAACAAAAATCCAAAACACATTGCAGAATAATCCAGTTTGAGATTGCTTTAATTGTCAGTGGCTACATGCTAGGGAATTCTGGGAGCTGTAGCTGTGTGCGACATTTAGCCTTCTCTTTCACAGCGCTCTGATGCCACAATAAACTATCATCCCCAGGATTCCCTAGCACTGAGCCAGGACAGTTAAAGTGGTCTCAAACTGGATTATTTCTGCAGTGTGTTTTGGACCTAAGACTACCCTTACCTTGGTCTTTGTGCCAGCATCATGCCTTTGTCCATGGCCTAGAGAAGGTTTGGATCTCATCTCTTCCCTCATCTTTCCCCTTCTCCACCACATTGAAGCTTTTCAGCTTGTAGATCTTGGTAGAACAGTTGTGCTGGTAGATTTCTAAGATCATCTGGTAGAAGAAAGTTATTTTAGCAGATGAAAGCTCTGCTGGCAGATAGGTGCAACTGTTGACGGAGTTTCTGCCTAATTCTAATCCAATATAGCCAGTGATACATCTTTGATTTAAAATTGCAGTATAAGGTGTTAGAGATCTTATGAATTAAATTCTTGCAGACAAGTTGTCACTGGTATTGAAATAATTATGTGTTCCTTGGCCCTCATTTCAACCTTAACCCTTTTTAATGACATCATTAGGCTATGGCTGTAAGTAACAAGAGTCTCTCTTCCCCCCCCCCCCTCTCTTTGCCCATCAGGCCAGCACATGTCCAAATAATGCCTCACTTTGAATGATTTTACATTATGTCTTCAGACATTATTGAGGGTGAAAGATAATAGGCTACACATAAAGTGAGGATTTATGTAGGACATGATAGCTTGTTAGGCTGCCAAGAAAAAGCCTGCTGCTGTTGTTTGTGGCTGCAACCAAATATCATTCAAAAGAATGTGTGCAGGAAAACAAATGCTGCCCTTTCTTTGTTTTGGTAAGTCTTCTGCAGTTGAAGATATGCTGAATTTATCTCACAGTCCAAAGACATCTCCTCCTGTCCAAATGGGTCCATGGAAATGAGACAGCATTTCAGCTCAGGATTGGCCCAAACTATAGCCATTAGCAGGCTAGTGAATAACGCATAAATAAAATATAGGAAATAACTATGTAGCCTTTTCCCAGGTGTCATCATGGTCAAAGCTTCTCTGCACCTGCTACTAGAGATGTAAAATTACTGGAAATTTTGAAACCAAAGGGGGGACTTTTTATGGGGGTGGAAAAAAACTGAAATTTTCAAATAAATTGTGGGGAAATGATATTAGCACACTTTACGGATTAAAAGTCACTTTAGGAAAATAAAATGTATTATGTATAATTTTATTGATATAAAATAATCATGGAAAAGTACAGTTTATTCAAACAATAATTCAGACACATTGAATTTCCATTTTAATTTTTTTAGGTTTTTTGTAACAAATGGAGGTACTGTAAGGAACGTCTGAACTGTAGCAGACCCATTTGGTTTTGCCAGTTTATTAAGAGCTGGTGGGGGGGGGATAATTATTCATCATTATAAAAGAAAATAATCTATAATCCTTCCTGTACCCCTTCAGTTTTTCTGGAAAGGGGCCTTCAGAGGGGAAATGAGAAAAAACTTATTTTTCTCCAAAATTTTCAGTTTTTTTCCCCCTGGTCTTCACATCTCTACCTGCTTAGTTGTCCATCACTTTCACATGAGCAAGGAAACTTTGACAGAAGCAATATGACACCAAATATAATCTCTGAAGAGGTATTACTGGGAGCTGTGCATACATCAGGTGGAAGCCCTGTAACATGTAGTTTGAGTCTGTAAATCTCTATATACATGACTGCCTTTAAAATGTTTATAGGGCATAGAAAATCTGCATTCCAGCATTTTGGGAAGAATGTAAAAGAATAATATTAACTCAGATTTGCACTGACATTATTTTCATAAGCTCTTTTTTGATAGGTGGAAGAAATAAATCATTTTAAAATGTTTCTTGGAATTGTTCTTTCCCTGGCTGATGAGTCCCTTTCCATGATGATCATGGCTCAGTCATGAAGACAGATTGGAAAAGCACTATTTCTTTGTATATGTACATTTATCCCACTGCCATTTCAGGACAGAAAGGTTTTATACTGTTTCAATAACTGCTTGAATTGAGATGATAGAGCAGTATACCCAACAATTCCTCCAAGACAAATTCTTTAAAGCTGTATCCACAGTGCAGAAATAATCCAGGACATGACTTTAACTGTCATGGCTCAATGCTATGAAATTCTGAAAACTGTAGTTTTGTGAGACATTTAGCCTTCTTGGTCAGAGAGCTGTAGTGCCACAAGAAAATCCCAGAATTCCATTGTATTGAGCCATGGCAGTTAACGTTGTGTCAAACTGGATTTCTGCAGTGTGGATGCAACCTAAGTTTCTTAAAATCTATAATCCATCTGCAGCCTGATATTGTATGTGTGTGTGTGTGTGTGTGTGCATGTTCCTTCAAGTCACCTGTTTTAGGCCTATGATGTTTTCAGGCAAGAAAATAAATACAGCAAGAAGGTATATTACAGGTCACCATGACAAAGTCCTCACTGTCTTCATAGCTGGGAGCCACCACTGTGTAGTGGTATGAGTGTTGGACAAAAACACTGGAAGACCAGGGTTCAAATTCCCGCTTGGCCATAGAAACCTATTGGGTGACCTTGGGCAAGTCACATTCTTTCAGCCTCAGGGGAAGGAAAGGACAAGCCCCCTCTGAACAAATTCTGCCACAAAAACCCCACAATAGGATCACCTTAGGGTCACCATAAGTCAGAAATGACTTGAAGGCACACAACAACAACAATTTTCTTAGCTGCACTGACATCCTAAATTCTGACTTTGCTGATGAAGTGACCTCTGCTACTTCTTTCCTAGCCATTTAGTCTGAACATTTTGTATGTTTCTATTCTTTGTTCTAATAAGTTGTAGATTTGGAGAGTATAGGATGGTGTTGTCTCCTCATCGGTAAAAGTTTCTCTAGTGTTTGAGCACACAAATTATCCATCCAAACTCCTTTTGTGTTCTTGAGCTCAAGCCCCAATCAGTTTCAATAGACATCCCTTTGAATGGGAAGGTGTGCAGGCATACTCCTACTTACCAGAATTCTTTATATTATTCTGTTAATATAAAGTCTACAAACACCTTCGTATAAAGGCTATACCCACACTATTATGATTGCTCTATTGAAACTTTTAAATTCCCCCCATACACTTCAAGTATGTTATTATCACTTGTCATGAATTGACCTATTTCATATCTCAGACTATTAAATCAGCTGTTAATGATCACAGAATAGAAATACACTTAATCTTGTTGAAATTAAAGTGGCTGATAAACCACTCTTGACTCCAGATTGGCTAATTAATAGCACAATTATCTACAGTATTTAAAACCGTTGAAAATACACATAGCACTAATTAGCATTGTATTGGCCATGGGGAAAATCTATTCAGAAAAAGAAATGTTTGTTTCACTTGTCAGCCCCGTATGGTGGATGCTTCAAATCTCCATCCTGAAGTTTTTACTCAGTACTTTCTCGTCATACACCTTTTCATGGTGTCTGAAAATCAGTTTGGGCCCTCATTTTCTGATCACCACTGAACTGTCAAACAGAAAACAGGAATAGATTCAGAGAGAAGGTTGAGGTTATTCACTAAATGCATAGATATATACAGGAAGGATGTATTACTTCCTTGCCAGTCCACTACTTTATCTACTGTTTCTGTTTGGCCACATGCTCTTTCACCGGTGCTTCTGTTTATTATTTTTATTGAGTCTTGCTTTAAGCCTTACTTTCATTTACTTTTTTTAAATGATTTATAAAACTGAAGGATGCCATGTATCACATGTCCCAATCTATATGCTGTGTGATATATGAATATACTCCTAACTGCTGACTGATTTGAGCTGGTGTTACCAAGTACCTGTGAACACTTAACTACATACAAGACAACAGTGGAATGGAAGCTTCAAACTCATGGAGCACTAAAAATCAATGTAAATGAAATGGAAGGTGAATACATCTTGAGTAAATCTCTCTCCAAGTGTAGGAACTGTAAATTCAAAGGTGTGTGGAGAGTTATTTATCTGTGACTGTATCTTTATGTCAGACAGGCTTTTTTGTTTTATCTTAACAGTCTGAGGGTATCAGTTATCATTTCTGTTGTATCTGTACCGCCTTGTTTGTGATACAGAACCACCAAGTGAATCCAAAGGTAAGGACAAGACCAATGGGAAGAATTCTTTATCTGTTGAATTAAAACCTGGCTCAAATTCCATCTATGCGCTGGCATTTTTAAAAGGTGAACAAAGAGTACACTTTCTCAGGTTGTCCAAGGAGATTCTTATTTGACTGGGTGTCTATGGACTACTGTGCTGAATTTACGTGGCTACAAGTATTAGTCTTAATTTTTTTAAAAAATCCTGTAACAAATATCTGAAGTGCTCATTAATAAAGGGTTATGTCATTCATATGAATAGTGAACATAGGTGCTGCCTTATGAGGGTTAGGTAGCCAGAATTGTCTCTGAGAGAGAGAATTATGAGAGAGAATTATCAACATGTTCAGGGGAACCTAATTTTTTCCCCAAAACAGAGTGTGCCTGTGGCCACAGACTATTGAGTGTCTTGTGGGTAGAGTGGGATGGAATATCCTGCAAGAAGTGAGTGACAGGAACATTTCACTCTTCAACATTATATTGCTGTCCCATATATTTCCTTTAAATCAAAATCATAAAAATGTGTGATACTGTACTGTGCAAGGGCAAAATGGGGGGCTCTGTAGAGACTAATGTTAACAAATGTAAATGAGAACAAGTTCTAATTAATTGGACATTATTTTGGAGGTTTTGGATCCAGTTTGGCTATAGTCACAAACAAATAATTACATATAACAATTAATGGTTCTGGATTAGCCTGTCTTCATTCACAGTTAGTCTGTCCACATTCATATAAAAATTCATCCAGATATTTCATAATGATCCAGATGAGCACTGCAATGTTGACATACATCCAGATTTTAGAAGTATAGCCAGAAGTTGCTATTCTTTTTGAGTTTTTACTGAACGTTTGCCATCCAGTGACACAGATTTCGGATCATGTTTATTTCATTCTGCTCCCAAAACGTTTAAGGTGTACATTATCTCCAAAGCAGAGATTTTACCAATTTTATCTTCACAATGGCTCCATAAAGTCCTTTAAAAAAAATGACAGGCCTAAGTTCCCGCAGGAAACATGATGACTGAACAAGAGTTTGAACTCCTGTTTCTGTGGTCTTACATCTGAACCAGTATTCACTAAACTGTGAGTCTTCACCTTTTGATTGAGGTGGCATCCACACTGCAAAGATAATCCATGTTGACACCACTTTAACTGCCATGGCTCACTGCTATGTAATTCTGGGAATTGTGGTTTGTTATTTCACTAGAGCTCTCTGACAGAGAAGGCTAAATGTCTCACAAAACTACAATTCCCAGAATTCCATAGCATTGAGCCATAGTGGTTAAAGTGGTGTCCAACTGGATTATTTCTGCAGTGCAGATGCAGCCTCAAAATCAGTAACTTCTAGCATGATCTAAAATGGGTCACTTATCAACACTACCATCATATAAATATATGGTAAAAATTAAATTAAAAAGTGGGTCTCCAAATGAACACTTTTGCTAAAAGTGGATCACAAGTCAGCTGAAGAATATTGCTGACCAAAAGCATAGCATCTCTTTTTAAGTATTTAAATGTGGCTTCAACATTTGATATTCAGCAGTTTTGATAGCTGATAAAGGGTGGTATACTATTTCATATATGACATCTGAAATACCGTTGTACTTAATATCTGACAGTAGTTGCTAATGCTGCTTTAGCAGTATAGGAAAGTTATTCAAGTTCATAATTTATATTCAGATTTTGATTTTTAAATTGCATTAGTGAAATGTATGTTATTTTTAAATGTTTCAACATTTGAACTCTTGTCTTAGCGATGAGGAAATTCTGTTGAATTGGAGTGGAGTTCCTACTCAATAAATGCAATCAAGATTTGGCTGTAAAGGGTTGAACATTCATGAGGCACCCTCCCACAAAAAAGAAAAGGTTAGAAAAGGAATGACACAATCAGGATTCTTATCAGTCTTTTATTGGCTTGTTATAAAAATATATAAACAGGGGGAAATGCTACTGACTTGCCCTTTTCCAGTAGGGATTAATGGCATGTCTGTACCGACAAAGGGAGACTAGGGCCTTTGCAGACTGCCAGAAATAGTGCAAATTGAGTCCACTTTAACTGCCCTGGCTCAGTGCTAGGGAATCATGGGAATTGTATTTTTTTTTTCTGAGACATTGAGCCTTCTCTGTCAGAGAGCTCTGGTGCCACAATAAACTACAACTCCCATGATTCCCTAGCACTGAGTCAGGGCAGTTAAAGTGGACTCAATTTGCACTATTTCTGGCAGTCTGCAAAGGCCCTAGCAGTATATGAGATTAGGTCCAGACTTTGTGAAGACTGTTCAATCAGCCTGAGGGAGGGAAAAGGGCGGGAAAGGTATAACCTTCCTTTTTTTCTTGTCACCTCAGGTAAAAATGTTAGGCCTGTTCAAAAACCCTTCACAATTAAATAATCCTGGTCCAAAAAATTGTATCTGGCAAACTTTGGTTCAGTCTCCCAGTACGCACTGGATATTATTGGTGGGTCCTACATTTACTAAACAAGGAATAAAACAGAACATTTCTGTTTCTGTTTCTGTTTATTTGCTTTCGTTGTTGCTGTTTTGAATTTAGGGGGAATGGTTTTCTGGAATGAAACTAGTTCGGTTTTGCATTTGATCCAAAGGGAATGTGTTTCATTTCAGTAGTCGCTGGAGTTCAGGCCACTTGAAATAAAAATGGGAGGCGATGAAGTCAGAGATTTAAAAAGTCAGAGGGCCAGCCTGGTTCTAACTGGGGTTTGGGGCATTTCTTTTTAATGTCCCATTAATGTCGCATTAACTTCATTAAATGTCCCGGTGTTGTAATGGTTGTTGTCTTGGACAGGGAGGAGGGTGCGCTTCCATTTTTCTCTGCACTTCACTGGGACATCAACACGATTTGGGATAAGACGCATTTTGGGGTCGCCAGAGGGCCAGCGTGGACTAAGAAGACACTGGGAGACCAGAGTTCGAATCCCGGCTCGGCCCTCTGGGTCACCTTGAGCAAGTCACACTCTCTCCGCCTCAGAGGATGACCATGGCAAACCTCCTCTGAGCCATCGGTTCGCTATCAGTCGGAAACAAACCACCAGCAGCGTTTGTAAATCCAAAGGCATGCCCTTGGTCAGTGAGTGGAGCCACAAGAACAACTCCGCCGGCTTGCTTCGTGTGTGCTTCTATCCCCGCTTGGCTCACGGAGTGTCAGCTCCACGGTCCCCATTCTCCCGCGCTCCTTTAAGGCGGGACTGTGCCGCGAGAAAATGCAGAGCGGACAGCGGGACGGTGCGGAGCCGCTCGCCGGCTGCAGCCTCTCTCCTCTAACCTTCCCCGCCATGGCTGGGAAAAGGGACTCCTCCTCCTCCTCCTTCTTCTTCCCGCCTCCGAAGCAAAGGTCTCCTCCGCCTCCGGCGCCTTGCTCCTGCCTTGCTCCTTTCTAGGATGAGGAGGCTGGGACAGAAAGTCCGTGGAGGCCGCTCAGGGCGTCTGCTGGAGCCTTGGTCCCGGAGGTGGACGGGGCGGCCGTGGCTTGTTTCCTCTCCCCGGCTGCAAAGGGATGGAGCAAAGAAAACAGAGAGAGAGATGTTGTGAGCTGCCTCCACGTCAATCTCGACCCATGGTGACCCTACGGATGAGACATCTCCAGGCCCCCTATCCTCTTCTGCTCTGCCCAGCTCCTGCAAACGCATATTCGTGGTCTCTTTAATAAAGTCCATCCATCTAGTATGTGGCCTTCTGCTTGAGACTGAGGGGGGTTGCAGACTGCTAGAAATAGTGCAAATTGAGTCCACTTTTAGGGTTAGGGTTAGTGCTAGGGAATCACGGGAACTGTATTCTCTGACAGAGAAGGCTCAATGTCTCAGGAAAAACACAACAATTCCCATGATTAGCACTTAGCACTGAGCCAGGACAGTTAAAGTGGCCTCAAGATGCATTATTTCTGGCAATCTGTAAAGGCCCTTAGGGCCTTTGCAGACTGCCAGAAATAGTGCACATTAAATTGAGGCACTGCCCTGGCTCAGTGCTAGGGAATCATGGGAATTGTAATTTATTGTGGCACCAGAGCTCTCTGACAGAGAAGGCTCAATGTCCCAGAAAAAAATACAATTCCCATGACTCCCTAGCACTGAGCCAGGGCAGTGCCTCAATTTAATGTGCACTATTTCTGCCAGTCTGCAAAGGCCCTTAGGGGGGTTGCAGACTGCCAGAAATAGTGCAAATTGAGTCCACTTTTAGGGTTAGGGTTAGGGTTAGGGTTAGGGAATCATGGGAACTGTATTTTATTGTGGCACCAGAGCTCTCTGACAGAGAAGGCTCAATGTCTCAGGAAAAAAAATTCCCATGATTCCCTAGCACTAACCCTAACCCTAAAAGTGGACTCAATTTGCACTATTTCTGGCAGTCTGCAACCCCCCTTAGTCTCTCTAAGGTGCAACAAGATCTCTCTAACATACTGATAAATAGTGCACATTAAACACAGCTATATCTTTGAATTCAACAACAATGTTATGGAATTCTGGGATTTGTAGTCTGGGGAGACAGTTAGCCTTCTCTGTCAGGGAGCTGTGGTGCCACAAAAAACTACAAATCCCAAAATCCCATAGCATGGAGTCATGATAGTTAAAGGGGTGTCAAACAGTATGAATTCTGCCCTGTTAGAACCAGGCAGAAGACTCATAACTCTTCCACACTGCAGTAATAAAGCAGTTTGAGACCGTTTTAATTGCCATTGGCCCATCCTGTAGCATCCTGGGATTTGTATTTTGGTGTTGGTCTGTCAGAGTGGTCTGGTGCCTCACCAAATTACAAATCCCAGGATTCTGTAGGATAGAGCCATGACAATTAAAGTAGTGCATAAACTGCTTTATTTCTACAGTGTGCTTTATTTCTTAGAGGCAATTCTTATGAAAGCAAGGAAGCTAACCTATCCTTCCTGTAGACACATTTGTTTTTTATGAGAGAAACCAAGATCCCAGCTCCAGCTGCAGTTTAGGTCTAATTCTCACAGGGATGATACACTGGTATCTGAAACACTTCTGTTGCATTTTTTCTACACATGGAAAATGTAATGTGAGGAGAAATAGTTCTGGCAGAGTTTGTCTTTGGTTGTGCTATGTTTATATCTGTGGAGAAGGTTTTGGTTTGTTATTATCTGGAGAAGCATTCAGTTATAGCCTCAAGTTTGAAGTAGTACAATCCAAACATAGGTTTACCACATCAAGTAAGAAGACCTATTTCACATACTTATCTTTAAGAGATACTTAGGGAAAGGTTTACCAATGCAATGTTTGAAAGAAAGACACACACATTTGCATATGTATGTATGATACAAGATAGTACTTGTCAAGGAGTTGGTATTAGGCAATGCTCCTTTGCAAGTGTATACCAGGTATACTATTCCAGCTGGCAAGCACAGTAGTGTGAGAGGCTATTATTGCTAATATTGAATGTATACAGCTTACATACACTAGGTTGGGTTCACACTTAGGTATCTGCAGGTGGACTGGTGGAAGTAACTTCTCCACTTGCTCCTCACCACAGCAACCTGTCTAGCTGGCTAAAACAGAGGTTTTGAGGATCCTGCTGGAATGGCATGAGGTGTGAGGGGAGGCAGGTGCGCCCAAAGCAGGGAGAGGTACTTTTCTTTCCTTCCTCGGAAAGCAGATTCTGTTTCCAGCCCACCCTGTTTGATGGCCATAGTCTAATCAGAGATCCCAAAAAGGTATACATGAAAGTTTGAAGATATACAATGTACCATTTTAAGTTTGAATATATACATGTACATGACATTTTATCTAACGTACCATATAGTAAGGATGTTTGCAGCATAAACCATGAGCAGAAGGAAAATGGCCTACTGTGGGGCAGTTTTGACTTTTTCTGGTTCATAGAATGACTATCCCTTTCTCTTTTATACCCTAAAAGCATTTTTTTAAAAAGCATGCTAAAAAATAATACCATCTTAGACTATTTCCTTTACTTTTGTTGTGGTTATATACTCTGACCTACAGCAATCCTATCAGAGGGTTTTCTTGGTCAGATTTATTCAAAGGAGATTTGCCCACTCCCTTCTCCTGAATATAGCCTACCACACCTGGTACTCCCCAGTAGTCTTCCAAGTACTAACAAGCCTGGCCCTGCTTAGTTTACAAAATCAGGATTTGATGTATTTAGGCAGTTCAAAACTTTCATCAGACCAACCAAGTGTCACAATGTAGTGTGCAAGCTACCAAATTCTCCAGAGGTCCTCACCAAGCCAAATGGCAAGGGGATGGACAGGAGAAGCTGGTTGGTGTTTGGTGTTTCCTCATGATTCCCAGTGCTACTAATCTAAAGACACAATGTTGCAGCTGTTTCTTACCTCTCCCCTTAATGGATCAGGGGGAAAAGATGCAAGAAGTGAGAGTAAACAGAAAAGTTGCAAGAAGAGAATCATTATTGTTATTATTATTATTAGCATTCATTTATATCCCTCCTTTTTCAATATTGGGACTTGAAGCAACTTGTACTCTGTTGTTTGTTGTTGTGTGACTTCAAGTCATTTCCAGCTTATGGCAACCCTAAGGCTGTCATGGGGTTTTCTGGGCAAGATTTGTTCAGAAGAGATTTACTGTTGCTTTCCCTTAAAGCTGAGAGCAAGTGATTTGTCCAAGGTCACCCAGTTTCCATGACAGAGTGGATAATTGAACCCTGGTCTCCAGAGTCATCATCCAACATTCAAACCACTGTGCCACTCTGGCTCTCAGTATACAAAGTCATAAATAAAAACATACAAAAAGTGTTAAAACCTCTTCTCCCTACTCTTCTCTATCTTGTTCTTTTCTATCTTGATTATGGGGAAGAGAAGGAAGGAGAAGGAAAGAGAGAGAGGGAACAGTAGGAGGAGAGAGAGAGAGAGAAAGGAAAGATAGATAGGGAAGGATCCTAAAGAGACAGAGAAAGGGAAAACTGCTGAATGGATGCAGGTTGAATGCATGTAGAGTAAGGTATGATAAGACAATGTTACATTAGGAGCAAGCTGTTTTGTATGTTGTATGTTATATGCTGTTTTGGTCTTTGTTTGTTTTATATATTCATGGTTATAGGTTTAATAAAAGTATTTTTAAAGTGTTAAAACCAATTAAAATGAACGTATTACAACATGGCCAATTTGTTGGTATATCATTCTTGTTTTCCAGGTTATACTCCACTGATCCCAATTTTTGTACCTTTGTGGAGCATGCAAAGGACCCTCTACTCACTGAATGCAACTCTGAATTTGCAACTAAGGCCAAAGGACATAGACTTGACTGACACATCTGCACCTTAGTAGTAGAAAGGGCACTTGAGACTTAAGGATGTATTTGAGTTTTGTCTGTGTTATTAACCTCTTGTTGATGCACTCTTTATTAATTTGAATAAATTTTGCAGAGTGCTCATGTCTTTAGGGTAGGGGTGTGAGAGATGAAAAGACTGCTATCCAGGCATCCAAACTGTTGGCCCAATTTTCTTGCCAATGGGTCAAGCTAGAACTTACTTATAGGAGAAGGAAATTAACCTGTAAATACTAATCCCATCTCTGGATACTTGTCCCAAGGCAGAATTTCTTATTCCTCCCCACATTTCATTTTAAGACAGACTGAATGCAGGCTGCATGGGTTCAATATCCAGCTTTCCTCTTCACATCCCTACCATTTTGTTTGCCATCTAGCCATTCAGCATTTTATAACTGGTAAGTGACTATGATTTGCCTTCTCTGACAGGATCTAAGTCTGAGTTGATATGAAACCTCTTAAGAGGTACTTGATTTGTGAGAGATGATCCATACATTTTAGCTGTAATTGTTTATAACTGTTGAAAATTTTAGTATGACCAGGATCAAAGAAAAGAGTACTCCATACTGGCATTCCCAAATGCCCAATCATATCATGAACACAGAAAAATCATGGAGCCTGTGGTTGAGGACAAAACTCACAAGAGTAATGTCTCCTCTCACTTGAAAAGAAGTTGTACAGAAAAATTCCTCATACTTTGAGCCCTTACTTTGCAACAGAATAAAATTTTATTCTGAGAATTGAGAAATCTCTTCTGACAGGTTTGGAGACACTTCTCCAAACACACATTTTCCCTGATCCCTTTCATTTAAATCTTTGTTTGTCCTGAACTCCAATCAACAGAAAACTTAAGTAGGTGGAACTGGCTGTGTTTGCTATGCTTCTTTGTAAACACTGCTATCCTATTGCTTTTTTCCCATTGTTTTCTTTTCCTCCACTTTCAAAATGTTTTGTTAAAAATTACAGTTCTTCTTGGAGTAGGGGTCTGTTCTTATGAAGCTTGTGTTGCTCTGTAAAATACTGACTTATAAGCATTATTAGAGGGGGGGATGCAACAAACAGAAATAAGATTCCTCTGAGTGTGCATCTTGATTCTGTGTTCCTAAGATGGGTCCACTACTTTACAATCTGCACTTTGATCTCCTAGCTTAGCAACAAGAGTGGAAAGAGAAGCAGATACTTGTAGGTTTGAAATTTAGCATTTGAAACTGGCATATTGTCAGAAGATGTTAAGAACCACTGATAACACTCTATATATCTGTGCTTAATCATGTTTGTACCTTCATATACCCATATCCTAAACACATAAACTTCAACATAAGACCCATTAATTGGGAACCAGTTTGCTTCTCTATTATTACTACTAACAAAATTAATAGTATGTAGAGAGATCTTGTAGCACCTTTGAGACTAACTAAAAGAAAGAAGGTGGCAGCATGAGCTTTCATAAACAATTAAATTCTACTTCCTCAGATGCATTTGGTCCAAATGCATCAGAAGAAATAGTCATAAATCTACGAAAACTCATGGTGCCAACTTCTTTCTTTCAGTTAGTCTCAAAGGTGCTACAGGATCTCTATATTACTGATTCTACAGGCTAACATGGCTATATCTTAGAATTCTAGCAAATTATTATTGCAGCTTCCCATTTGTTTCAGTGCCATTCATAAATTGGAAGGAAATAATTAATGTGTTAACATTTAATTCATATTACCACTTATTTCCACACATTCATGTGTTAGGACCTCCTCAACCCTTCTCCATAGGCTGGTCAAAGAAGGAGCAGGTGCAGTAACAGTCCATTTTCACGCTCTCACTGCCAGAAAGAAAACTTGGTTCTAATTCCTAGTTTGCACCTCCCTGGTGGGACACCAAAGCAAGTAGGAGACCATATCCCAGGCTGAGAAGGAGCAAATGCAGGGAGCTTGCTTTCCAGTTCCTTAACAGCAGGGAATTTAAGAAGAATTTTGTTTGTACTATTGCCTGAGCTTCTTCCTTCCTATTGCATTTTCCTTTTGTGCTGTGTATTTTACATTATAAGCCTGATGTCAGAGACTCTTAATAATAATCTTTGGATCATTAATAAGCCCTTTTCTATGAGCATGGTAACAATGCTTCAAATAATAAGCAAACAAACCATATGCTCTACATTTAAAAACAAACATTTTAAGATGGTCAAATTAACCATCAGTGTGGTTCTCAATATCCCCAAAGATACTGTACTCTGAGCCAACATGGTGTAATGGTTTAAATGGTGGACTATGACTCTGAGAGACAAGAATTTGAATCCCTGCTCAACCATGGAAACCCTCTGAGTAACCCTGGGCAAGTCACACTTTCTCAGCCTCAGAGGAAGGCAACGGGCAAACTCTGTTTCAAGAAATCTTGTCAAAAAACCCTAGGAGAAAGTCATCCTAAATCAGAGTAGACTTGGAGGCACGTAACACCAAACTAAGGGGGGTTGCAGATTGCCAGAAATAGTGCAAATTGAGTCCACTTTTAGGGTTAGGGTTCGTGCTAGGGAACCATGGGAATTGGGTTTTTCCTGAGACATTGAGCCTTCTCTGTCAGACAGTTCTGGTACCACAATAAAATACAGCTCCCATGATTCCCTAACCCTAACCCTAACCCTAAAAGTGGACTCAATTTGGACTATTTCTGGCAGTCTGCAACCCCCCTAAGTCAAAATTATGAATACTGTAGAACTAAAATCATTTAACACATGGGCATTTTTTCATGTGGTATTTGTCTAGCGAGGTGTAGTGGTTTGAGCCTTGGACTATGACTCTGGAGAACAGGGTTCCAATTCTGCTGGGTGACCTTGGGCAGGGATAGTCTCTCAGCCTCAGAAAATGGAAATGGCAAACCCTCTCTAAACAAATTTGCCCAAAAAACCCCAAAAAAGCTCACCATAGGTTCACGATAAGTTGGAAATGACTTAAAGGCCCACAACAGCCACCATTTCTTTTTATAACTGACATTGTTAAGACATGTGAATATTTTTGTTAAATAAAAAACTAGAATTGTGCAACTGCCCTCCAACCCTACCTACCTTCGTATCCACTTCCCCCAATTTGCCATGTGGAGCAACGCTTTGTGAACGATCCTAACTAAAGGGAAAGACTACCAGTTTACAGATATTCCTCGGGAGGCTTCAAAAGGTGGGACCCATTGTAACATGTTCTGGCTATTCCTCTTCTTCTCACAAGGGTTTAGGCAGAAAAATCCCTCCATGGGCTTAAAGCTGGGCGTTTCCCAGTCACCGATATGGAAGGGGCAGAGTCCGATTTTGAAAAGAGAGGGGGACCCCAGATGAGAAGCCCATTGCTGGTCTGTCCCCGCGTGTTTTTTCCTCACGTTAAATATGGGAGCTACTATTAATTTGATGGGGAAGTGGGGTGGGGAGAGAAGCAGTGGGGTGTTGGGGGGGTTAGAAACTCAGGGGGGGTTGCAGACTGCCAGAAATAGTGCAAATTGAGTCCACTTTTAGGGTTAGGTTTAGGGAATCATGGGAACTGTTTTTTATTTTATTGTGGCACCAGAGCTCTCTGACAAAGAAGGCTCAAATGTCTCAGAAAAAAACAAAACAATTCCCATGATTCCCTAGCACTGAGCCTAACCCTAAAAGTGGACTCAATTTGCACTATTTCTGGCAGTCTGCAACCCCCCTCAGTTCCTCCTTTTCCTCTGTCATATCCTCCCTTCCTTACTGGGACACAGCAAGGCTGAAAAGTGGGTCTGTGACTATGGGTCAATTGAGAACCGCTCTTTTGGGAAGCCAAACACCGCGTAGGTCTGAAGCTGCTCAGGGTCGCAGCTGAGTAGAAGCCAAGTGCCTTCTTCTAGTTAGATCTGGGCCACTCTGGTTTAGGAGCCAGCCTGTTGGACTAGAATTCTGGAGAGCAGGGTTTGCATCCAAGGCAACCCACTGTAAGTCACACTCTCTCAGCCGCAGAGG
This sequence comes from Phrynosoma blainvillii, assembly GCA_026167975.1. NCBI lineage: Eukaryota > Metazoa > Chordata > Lepidosauria > Squamata > Phrynosomatidae > Phrynosoma > Phrynosoma blainvillii. Next base: position 142,612,616 of record JANUYF010000004.1, read on the forward strand.
ATGGCAATGGCAAAACCCCCCCCTCTGAAAAACTTTGCCAAGAAAACCCCATGATAGGGCCGCCTTGGAGTCGCCCTAAGTCGAAAACAACTTGAAGGCACACAACAACAACAACAACAACAAGAAAAACAACAATATTCTGGTTTAACGGGTTTGCAAGTGACAAACCTATGATCGACGGTCTGGGTTTGAAGTTACTTTTTTTTTAAGTTGTATTGACCTTAACTTTTGTTTTTATATATAGGAATACTGCTGAATGGCTGCAGGTTGAATACATGTAGACTAGAGTAAGGGATGTTAAGTAGGAGCGAGCAGTTTGTATTTTGTATGTTATTATGTATTGGTTTTGTCTTTGTTTTATATATTCACGATTATATGTATAATAATAATAATAATAATAATAATAATAATAATAAAAATAATAATAATCATTTCATATATATATTAAACAATATATATGCATATAGAGAGAGTACCGTGTTTGAAAAGGCTGCCTTTAAGATAATTAAATGTACGGCAGGCCATCGCAGTTCAGTAGTCCGAAAGATTTAACTCTGAAACACATCCATCCATATTTTCTTACGTCTCCCTCGCAAGAACTTGCAGGTTTTGTCAATTACGGCTTTCGCAATAAAACAACAACAACCGGCATGTATATTGTGGTAGAATGTCCAACTCTTTACACATAAATTATCTGGTCTTTCATATCTTATAGTTTCACGTTACATTATCTTTCAGTGAGAGAGAGAGAGAGAGAGAGGGGTCTGACTCAGATATAATCATGCTTTGCTTAAGGCACTGTAATGAATTCAAGGCTGAAGAAGGGAGGCTGGAAGGGGGAAGAGGAGGAGGTTCCTGGTCCCCATTATAGAAAGCCTTTCCTGTGTAAAGGTGCAGGAGCGGCCCTACTGGAAGCCCAGTGAGAAAGCTGAGACTAGAGATAATGGTCCCCTCCGAAAGAAAACTTTTCGGTTCGACCCGCGTCGCCTCCAGAGCCCAACATTTGGGCCCTTTTTTATAAACAGAGAAATATTCCTGGTGCTTCATGCAATCCCTGACAGGAGCAGGCAAGAAATTCTGAAAAGAAATAATCTGCCCAGGAACAAAGACGAAAGGTTTACACCAGTGGTTCTCAAACTTCAGCCCTCCAGGTGTTTTGGACTTCAGCTCCCTGGCCGTGGGGCCAAGCTGGCTGGGGCTTCTGGGAACTGGAGTCCAAAATATTTGGAAGATCAGAGTTTGGGAACTACTGGTTTACACCCTTTATATTTACATCTTTGTCCTTAAAGATAGATAAAGATATGGAAGATGTGTATCCTATTAGGATCTCGATGGTAGTTGCAACAATAATTAGCAAAAGTGTATTCTTCCCTCCTCCTCCTCCTCCTCCTCCTCCTCCTCCTCCTCCTCCTCCTCCTCCTCTTCAACCAAGCTAGCCATAGGGTTAAAGACAAATTCTCTAAAAAGATGGTCAAGGGCAGGGAGGTGAGTGCGAATTCCTTCCTACCATGTTCAGCAATAAAGCAACAATCCTAAATCCACTGGTTTCAACGGCATTAATTTAAAGGGTGTGTCTAAGATCGTGGCCTGAGAGCCAATAGTCAGAGAAAGTAGAGTGCAATCTACACTGCAGAAATAATCCAGTTTGAGACTGCTTTCACTGCCCTGGCTCAGTGCTAGGAAATCCTGAGAATTGCAGTTTATCCTGGAACCAGAGCTCTCTGACAGAGAAGGCTAAATGTCTCACAAAACCTCAGTTCCTAGAATTCCCTTGCACTGAGCCAGGGCAGTGAAAGCAGTCTCAAACTGGATTATTTCTGCAGTGTGAATCGGACCTAAATCGAAAGTCTCGATTCCACTGTGAAAATTATTCTACTTATTTTGTTTCTCAATATATTCTTTTTGAGATTAAATTCTTTCAGATGGGTGTTCCTCGTTAGTTCGTAAAACTCAGTGGTTTCCAAAAGACCGCATGAAATCCAGCCATTAATGAATGAATTTCGAAAGGATAAATGGTATTTCAAAGACACTAACTGTGGCGTTTTCAAGGATGTAACATTTTGTTTCAGCAGAAAAGGCGAGGTAAAGTTAGGGGAAAATGTAACAGGACCTTTGAGACTTTTTCTGTTTGTTTGTTTGGCATGAGATCTGTAGAATGATCTCCATGAAAGACCATGCTAAAATAAATCAGTTGCTCTCAAAGGTCCTACTAGGTGCTTTATCCGACAGACATACCCCTTTTTTGACCTTTTTAACCATGGGGCGATGATTTACGGTGGAATCATTGGGATACGTATTTAAAAGCTTTTTTTTAAAAAAAATCATCCTGGGATAAAAATTGAAGAGAAATAAGAATGAGAAAGTATGTGGAACACTTCAGCATATGCAAGTCCTAATCTTAATTCCAAATAAATATTCTGCAAAACAGGACAGAACCGATCTCATCCGAATTAAACAGCAATTTTGTGATCTCAGGCCCTCTAACTAGAAACTCAGACCAGTCCTGGCTGCTTCTGCTTGAGACTGAGGGGGGTTGCAGACTGCTAGAAATAGTGCAAATTGAGTCCACTTTTAGGGTTGGGGTTAGGGTTAGGGAATCATGGGAACTGCATTTTATTGTGGCACCAGAGCTCTCTGACAGAGAAGGCTCAATGTCTCAGGAAAAAAAAAAACAATTCCCATGATTCCCTAGCACTAACCCTAATCCTAACCCTAAAAGCGGACTCAATTTGCACTATTTCTGGCAGTCTGCAACCCCCCCCCCACAAGTCCCCAATAAACTTTTATTTCTTACTAGGCGTACAGGGAGAAATATTCTTAGCATAAATTTGGAGGAAAGTACCTAAAGAAATAAAGCAAAATAATGTCGGGAAAATAAAACAAGGGCAGACTGGGCAATCATGTAATGCGGTTAAAGTATTCTTTATAATTAATTCACATATTTAAAGAATCAGATACTCCTTATAACTGATCTGTGTGAGAGAAACAGGCTGAGTAAAACTACGACTTCTCTGGTTATGACATGCTTCTCTTTATTGGTCCAGAAAAATGACTTGCGTCCATCGCGATTTATGGTGAAGTGGTGCCATAAAAAGCGATTACCTATAATAAATTATTATTTTTCTCGACTCAAATTAATCTCTGTCACTTCTCCCTCTGTACTCGTGTGTGGGGCTTGTACGGCATCCTTGACCCATTTATTTTCGGTTCCATCGGCTGCAAGAAAAAATATCCAAACGCTACTTTCACTCAATAGAGGTCTTAATTTTGAAGAATGACTAGAAGTTGGAAGTATTCCTCAAAACCGCTCTTTTGATTTCACCGTTAAGTGACAACTACGAGAGAGGAGAGGAAAACGAAGACAGCTTGCAACAAGCATATATTGTGCATTTTAGTTGGCCAATAAAGGTATCACTGATGGATTTTTGTTTGAATTTGCTAAATGACCAACACAGATACCTCTGAATGTTTTCTGTCTTTACAGTGAAAGATGCTTCAAATTCTCCCTTACGTTTTGTTTGGCTGGTTGTGTAAAATATTTAAATTTTGGTGTTAAAAATAACTTTGAAGACATGCATATCCCACGTGTGTGTGTGTGTGTGAAGGGGCATAGTTTTAAATGTATGTTTGCTTGTTTTGTTTACTTGTGAGTAAGCATCCATAGGCAGCTCCCACCGCACAAATCGAAGCGGGAAATTTAAGCGTGGATTAAATTGCAACTGCTTCACTTGAGCTGGGTCGTAGCATACCTTAGTGGGGTTTGCACTGCAGTCAGGAAATATCATAAAGGAACTAGCAAACGCTCCCAGAGCTACCCTTCCTCGCCACTGTGTCTTTTGTTATTGTTGTTAACTGCCCTAGAGTCGATCCCGACTCATGGGGCCCTATGGATGAGACATCTCCAAGACCCCCTGTTCTCCATTGCTCTGCTTAATTCCTGCAGCCCCTTAATACCCGTGACCTCCTTAATAGAGTCCATCCATCGGGCATGTGGCCTTCCTCTCTTCCTACTTCCCTCCACCCTTACCAGCATTATTGTTTTTTCCAAAGAGTCCTCCTTTCTCATGATGTCTCCAAAGTATGACAGCCTCAATTTGGTCATCTTGGCCTCCAGGGAGGTTTCCGGCTTGATCTGCTCTAGGACCCACTTTTTTGTCCTTTTAGCTGTCCATGGGATCTCAGCACTCTTCTCCAGCACCACATTATCTCAAATGCGTTGATTTTCTTCTTATCACCTTTTTTAACTGTCCGGCTCTCACATTCATCCATGGTAATAGGGAATACAATGGCTTGTATAATTCTAACTTTTGTTTTAAGTTGTATATCTTTGCATTTTAGAATCTTTTCTAGTTCTTTCATAGCCACCCTCTCCATTCTTAGTCTTCTTCTGATTTCCTGACTGCAGCCCCCATTTCTATCAATGTTTGATCCCAGGTATGGGAATTCTTTGACTATTTCTATTTCTTCATTGTCTAGGTTGAACTTGTAATGGATTGATGGTCATTATTTTTGTTTTCTTTATGTTCAACACTAAGCCTGCCTTTGCACCTTCTTCTTTGATCTTCCTTAGTGGTTGTTCCAGGTGTGTGAGGTTCTCTGTTAGTATTATGGTGCCGTCATCATATCTTAGATTATTGATATTCCTTCCTCCTATTTTCCTCCTTCTTCCGTGTCCAAGCCTGCTTTCCTTACAATATGTTCTGCATAGAGGTAGGGTGAGAGGATGCAGCCTTGTCTGACTCCTTTGCCAATTGGGAACCATTCTGTTTCTCCATGTTCTGTTCTGACAGTAAGTCGCCTCTTGTCCTGAGTATAGGACTATCTGATGGGCTGGCACTCCCATGTCTATCACCTGATTTTTAAAATCTATGTTAACCTTTGGGACAAATATCCCCTGCCCTTCCAGCGTGAAACTCCTGTGCGTTTGGGGCCGCTGCCGCCGGCGCTTGGAGCCCCCTTTCCGCGTCGTCAATCTCTGTTCATTATCGCTCAGCGCAAAAGGACGCCCCCTTCGACCTAATCCTCCGAAAGGGACCACACACGGCGAGCACAACGGAGGAGAAGGAAAATAAAACCTACAGCTACAGAAAAGGCGGAGGAAGAGCTTTGTAGAGGGACGGGGGGGGGCGGGGGAGGAGGGAAAAAACAATATTTTGGCAAGATGGGGTTTCTTTTCCTTCCCGGAAAGCACCCCCTCGATGATTGAACTCCTGAAGAAGCTGGGATCGGGATGAAGAGAGGGTCTCTCTCGAGCAGGGATGACAGAGAAAGACAGGAAAGCCAGGAGGCCTCTTTTCTTCGCCTTTACAGACTGCCAGAAATAGTGCACATTAAATTGAGGCACTGCCCTGGCTCAGTGCTAGGGAATCATGGGAACTGTATTTTTTTTTTTCTGGGACATAGAGCCTTCTCTGTCAGAGAGCTCTGGTGCCACAATAAACTACAGTTCCCATGATTCCCCAGCACTGAGCCAGGGCAGTTAAAGTGGACTCAACCCTCGCTCCTCAAGCCTGGGGCTATTCCAGTGACATTTCCTAGTCCTGGTCGGGTCCGATGTGTTACGCCATAACATAACTGACCCCCTCCCTCGAAGATTTGCCTCCAAATTAGTGCGCTCTGAGGCCAGAAAAACTAATTTCCAAGAAAACTGAACTTGTCACCTCCACCTACCCAGCCACCTCCAGCTTTTCGAGAGGCCCCACTGGCAAAAGGAGAACCCAAAGTTCTGTTTAGGTTTGGGAAAGGGTGGGAAATTTGGCCCCCTTTAAGGAATGAGAAGACCAGGAGAAAAGAACAGGTGTCCAGTCCCAGTCTGGCAATCCAAACAAAGGAGGAAAAAGCACCACAAAATGTAGGGAATTCGAGATAAAAATGGAGGAGATGACCAAAGAAAAACTAAGGTCACTCATAGAAATGTCAATTCGTGCTTCTTAGGGCCTTTACAGACTGCCAGAAATAATGCAGCTTGAGTCCACTTTAACTGCCCTGGCTCAGTGCTAGAGAATCATGGGAGTTGTAGTTTTTTCTCAGACATTGAGCCTTCTCTGTCAGGGAGCTCTGGTGCCACAATAAACTACAGTTCCCATGACTCCCTAGCACTGAGCCAGGGCAGTTAAAGTGGCCTCAAGCTGCATTATTTCTGGCAGTCTGTAAAGGCCCTTAGTCCTGCTCCAAATGGAACTCCTCCTGGACAGGAGGCTGAAAGGGAGGACATGGAAAAGGAGGACGCCCGGTCACCCTGAACCCAAACCTACCTGGACTAGAGATGTGGGGAGGACTTGTATTTTCTTTTGTGCCCTAAGATCTCTTCGGGTTAGAACAGAGGAGCCCCCCTCTTCTCAGCGGCGTTGATGGCCCACCGGTTGTTGCCCCCTTGGGCCAGTGCTGGGGGCTCCCTGCTGCCCTCTTGCCCTTTCTTTCCTTACCTTCTCGGGCGGGGTGCTTGAAGGCCATGGGGGAAGGCAGCTCTCCGCCGTGAAGCGCCACACCGGGCCCAGGGGGGTGGTGATGGTGGTGGTGGTGGTGGTGGGCCAAGGGGCTGCCTTGAGCCTGCCAGGGATGATGGGCCGCGCCCAGGTAGCCCCCGCCTGGCCCTGCGTAGACTCCGGCCTGGTTTGAGGAAGGGTAGGCACACGGGGACAGGAAGGGGCTCACTGCCGAGAGGCCAGGAGGCGGCTGCCAACCGAGAGAGAACGAAAGAAAGAAAGAAAGAAAGAAAGAAAGAAAGAAAGAAAGAAAGAAAGACGGTTAGCTTACAGGAGGAAGGTAGGGGAGCACCAGAGCAAAGGATAGGCTCAGGCACCCGGAGCCCGAGTCTAACACTGGTCCAAAACACACTGCAGAAATGATCCAGTTTGAGACTACTTGGACTAGGGAATCCTGGGAAATGTAGTTTATTGGGGCACCAGAGCGCTCTGACGTAGAAGGCTAAGGGCCTTTGCAGACTTCTAGAAATAGTGCAAATTGAGTCCACTTTAACTGCCCTGGTTCAGTGCTAGGGAATCACGGGAACGGTAGTTTATTGTGGCACCAGAGCTCTCTGACAGAGAAGGCTCAATGTCTCAGGAAAAAAAATACAATTCCCATGATTCCCTAGCACTGAACCAGGACAGCAAAAGTGGCCTCAAGCTGCATTATTTCTGGCAGTCTGCAAAGGCCCTAAATGTCTCACACAACTACAGTTCTCAGAATTCCTTAGTACTCAGCCGGGGCAGTTAAAGCGGCCTCCAAGTGGATTATTTCTGCAGTGTGTTTTGGAAATCCTAGCCACGCTTCGCCCGGGAAGAAGCCAGCACTTGCTTCAGAGAAGACACGGTAAGATGGGTGGCGCTGCGTGGGTAGCGCACAGGTTTTTAATGGGTTTTACTTCCAAGCAAGGGCCCAGGAAATCGTGCCAGGCTAAGGAGGATGCTGAGAAGAACTCGGGCACAAATGCCCAGGAAACTGCCTTTTCATGAAGTGCAAATCCGTCGAAATTTACACTGGATGCATAAGTTTACACGGGTAACTTTTATTGGGTTTTACTTCCAAGTAAGAACCCGGGAAATCGTGCCAGGCTAAGGAACCTACTCAGAACTCGGACACAGATCCCTTTTCAATGAAGTGTAAATCCTTCGAAATGTACACCAGAGACATAACTATACACAGGTAACTTTAAAGCCTACCCTTGCAAAATACTTGCTGCTACAAAATTAAAAATGTCAAACCTGGCTAGCACTAGGGCGATGGAGACCTGAGCTAGGAGTCTGAGGGGGGTTGCAGACTGTCAGAAATAGTGCAAATTGAGTCCACTTTTAGGGTTAGGCTTAGGGAATCATGGGAACTGTATTTTATTGTGGCACCAGAGCTCTCTGACAGAGAAGGCTCAATGTCTCAGAAAAAAAAAAAATCCCATGATTCCCTAGCACTAACCCTAACCCTAAAAGTGGACTCAATTTGCACTATTTCTGGCAGTCTGCTAGCCCCCTGAGTGTTTAGCTTGGTATTGAGGCCGGGGAGAAGGATCTATAAGGATTTTGAATAACGCGAACGAACTGAGCCAAGGAAAGTGCGGAATTATCATAGTTCAAAAGAGCAAATAATTCAGCAGCAGGAGGAACAGTAGCACCACTCTGGGACTCCCAATTTCTTCCAATCAAGCATCGGATTTTGATTTTTATTTTTAAATACAGACTTGCTAGTGGATTTTATCCCTCCCCCCCCCCCCCCCGGAGTTTGTTGCCATGCAACTTCGACTAGGGAGGCAGGGATATTTTACTACGGGTCGGCTAAGCCTGGCGCGGATCTTCCCAGAGGCACCCAGAGGGCACTGGGTTCAATCCTTGGCAGGGGCCTTGGGGCTCCTACCTCCCTCCCCGACTCCAGCCCTGGTCCCCCTCCCTTTCCCTGGCCCAGCCAGTCTTACCTGAGGGTATTTAATGTCTGCTTCTGCGGCCGACTTGTCCAGCGCGTTGACGCCCTGCCCAGCAGCCGAGAAGGTGGTCCTGTTCACACTGGGCCAGTCTTCCAATTTGGGAGGGTAGGCAGAGCCATCTGTCCCGGCCAGAGCTCCTGGGATGGGAAAGAGCCGGGAGAGCATTAGCAGCCCGCCGAGAGCAGCCTTTCCCCGGGCAAAAAGCGGGCCCAGACCTGGAAGCCCCCGCCTCCAGTGCAGAGTGTGCCCACTTTGCCAGTCTCGCAGTGGAAGATGCCCTCCAGGGCTTCCAGAGACCCCCAGGCCATCCAGACTGGCACAGAAGCGGGACAAAGCAAAAGGAAAACACTACAGACCCGGGGGGGGGGGACTCGTCTTCATCGCTGCTCAGTTAAGACTGGAAAAGATTTGTTTGAGATATGTTTTCTCCCCCCCCCCTCTCTCCCCCCCCCTTGTTCCCTGCAAGGAAAGGGAGGCGAAGCGGGTCTATTTGGGAAACGCGGCCTCTCCAGCATCTCTGCTCCAGACTCTGTTTGGGTGAGAGACATTTCAACAAGAAATGCCCACAAGCGCTGGGAAGACACGCGAGGGCAGGGTGAACAGAGGTCCTCCTTTTCCAGGACATGTTCTGCATTACATAGCCGCTCCGATTGCTCTGCAGAGTGGCGGGATATACAAATTATTATTAACATTATTATTATTATTATTATTATTATTATTATTATTACATTTCAGCCTTCTGTCCAGGAGGAATTCCAAATCTGCTCCCTTGTGAGCATGACTAAGAAGCATCCATTTGCGTTTCTATTAGTGTTTTCAGCTTTTGGTTTGGTCATGTCCTCCTTTTTTTCCTCCAATGCCCTACATTTTGCGGTGCCTTGTCCTCCTCTGAGGTGAGGACATCTGGTCACCCTGCTCGTGGAGGTGAGGGAATCACAGGTGCTTTACAGCCCAATTGTACATTGGATCGGATCTGTACACTGACCCAAAGCGCCCGCGGAGCACACTATATACTATACAGTATTTACACATACTGTATATACACATATTGTTCTCTCTCTCACACACACACACTGTTTATGTATATGTTTGTGTGTGCCTTCAAGTCGTTTCCGACTTATGGCGGCCCGAAAATGACCCCCGTCATGGTGCTTTCTTTGCAAGATTTGTTCAGAGAGGGTTTGTCCGTGCCTTTCTCTGAGGCCGAGAGAGTGTGACTTGCCCAAGGTCACCCTATCGGTTTCCATGGCTGAGTGGGAAGTCGAACCCAGAATCCTAGACCCAACCCTCAAACCACTACACCGCTCCGGCTCTCATGTATGTATATGGCGCGGTCTTAAATTGCAAACAGCTTTTGCCAAGATTTCATTTGAAACATATTCTTCCATTCCCGTGTCTGTTTCGTTTAAACGGGCCAATTTTGCGGGACTCCCTCCCCGATCATTTAGAAGGCCCTTCCTTCCCAAGGGGAACCTTCATATCGAATTGAAGAAGAAGGCAATTCAGTCAGTAGGACCATTGTCAGCCAAGTCCAATTGCCTCCTCTTGGATCCAAGCTTATTTGGGAGAGAAATCTAGTATTTTAAGAGCAAAGGGTTTATAGTTTCATCAGTAGGGCTACCGCCACCTCTGGAAACCGGGTTTCGATTCCCAGCTCGGCCGTGAAACCCACAGGCTGACCTTGGGCAAGTCACACTCTCTCAGCCTCAGGGGAAGACAATGGCAAACCTGCTCTGAACGAATCTAGCCAAGAAAACGCCACGATAGGTTTGCCTTAGGGCCGCCATAAGTCGACTTGAAGGCATACAGCAACAACAAAGTACTACTGGTACATGTGAAGCGAGCAGGGCTAGGCCTCCTCAAGCAGTAAACTGGTATATAAGTGAATTGTGTATAAGTGCTTCCGGCGTTTGGGGGGGAGCAATCTGAAACAAAGGGGTGTGGAGTCTTCCCCACACTTTTTATTTAAAAAAAATTGTTCGTGCATCTGAATGATGGGTTGTTCAACTAAAAAGGGGATACTGTAAACATCAACGATGGCTGGAGTTTTAAAAACCACAAGAAGAAAGAGGTCTCTTTTCGTCCAAACAAACAAAAAAAGTAGGGGAAGGGGGGGAGAGGGAACGAAATTTAAATTAAATTTAAAAAAATAATGAAACGGGAACCAAAAGTCGAAATTCTGTCCCTAGGAACTAGATAAACCAGAGACTAAAAATGTGGAGTCCTCTGTAATTTTGGAGACCAGGGGATCTCTCGGATCTCCAAGTCGTTTGAAAGTAACGTAATGGAAGACTATCCACAAGAAGGAAAAGAGACGGAATAAAGAATTGAATCTTTTCAGCCGGAAGGAGAGGGGATACTTTAGGAAGTGGGGGAGGAAAAAACCAAAAAAACAACCCTTGGTCAGATATCTGATCCTGCAGAAAGCAATCGCGATATGAACTTTTCGGGGCCGCCGCCGCCCGCCTTTCAAAAGGGAGAGGGAGGGATAGGGGCTCAGACTTTGCGGTTGGCAATCTATCATCGCTACGAAAATATTTTCCACATTTTTCCATAAGAAGTTCAAGATGTCCGGGCCTTCTCTCCAGCAAGAGCCGGAGTTTTCTGCCTGCTGAGCCCTGGCCCTCCGGCTGCGTCCCAGGGCGCCTCCGAGGGAGCTTCAGGCTCTGAGATGCAGCCAGGAACCGGAGGGAGGAGGGAAGATGGGGGGCTTTTTTTGGGGGGGGGGAGGAGAGCCCCTCATCCAAGCCCCGGCCCCGGTAGGGAGCTCTTAGGACCTCGGGGTGTGAGTGCATTGATCCGGAAGGGAGGAGAACAGTTCATGTTTTTTGCCACGCAAAGATGGGTCGTTTAGAAAAGTTAGGGAAAGGCTGGGAGGTTGCAGACTACCAGAAATAGTGCAAATTGAGTCCACTTTAAGGGTTAGGGTTAGGGAATCATGGGGACTGTATTTTATTGTGGCACCAGAGCTCTCTGACAGAGAAGGCTCAATGTCTAAAAAAAAAAAAAACCCACACAATTCCCATGATTCCCTAGCACTAACCCTAACCCTAAAAGTGGGCTCAATTTGCACTATTTCTGGCAGTCTGCAACCCCCTGAATGGCGTGAAATAGGTTTGAGGCTTCGAGGACGACCCTGAAGACTCAAGTCCGTGGGGTTAAAATAGAAACAAAACAAAAACTTGACCTGGGTAGATAAGATTAGTGTAATTATTACTTTACTATAGTGTGCCTTCAAGTCATCTCCGGCTTATGGTGACCCTATCTCGGGGTATATTTGGCAAGATTTTTTTTCAGAGGTTTGTTTGCTTTCCTCTGAGGCTGAGAGAGCGTGACTTGCCCAAGGTCAGCCAGAGGGTTTGCATGGCCGAGCGGGGATTCGAACCCTGGTCTCCAGAGTCACAGTCCAACGGTCAAACTATTAGGCCACACTGACTCTCATGAGGAATACAGATGGAGCGCTGAACAATACTGGCTCCCCTTTGAAGGGAAATCTTGAATAAATTCAGAACCGGAACATATTGAAAATCTCTGCACGAATGTATAGTGAGTGGCGTGTGAAAAGGCGTCTGGGCTTCGACACGAGTCTCCTTGTCCTATTCCACCAGTGACAATTCTATATCGGAACTGGCTCTCTTCTTTCTTTGAGAAACCTCCTTCCCTTATAAGTGAAACTGACTACATTACCATCATCGTCATCTTCATTACTGTTATTATCCTTATTAGTACTATTATTGCTGCTGCTGTGCTCCAGATTTGGTGAAGTTTTCGGGATCCAGAGAAAATCCCTTAAGGGAATCTATTTCCAGCTGGCCATCCCCCTTCTAAACAGTCACTGGGGTCGTTGTGGGAAGCCACTGGATAACAAAGGAAGCACATTTGGACCACCAGAAACATTATTGGAGGAATAAGGGAAAGCCGTAAGTAATACTAACACCTCTTTTTATGGTCAACATGTTTGTTCCTTTGCACATTCCTTCTCCATTGAAATATTTGTGTCTCTGTTTTCATCATGCACTTTTCCTATTTTAATTTTGCATTTAGAAAACAACAGGAACTACGTGTTTAAACCAGAGACAAAGATATATAATATATACTTTATGTAAAAATAAATTATAGTAAAAACCATAATTGGGGAAATAGTTTTTGTTTGCCTGGTGATGGCCTCTCTTGAGTAAAGTTCATTATGTCCATTTCCCATTACATTTATGCACAGGTACTTAACCCATGAGGACCAGCATGGCCTAGTGGTTGGGGCACTGGACTAGGACTCTGGAGACTAGTGTTCAAATCCCCACTAAGCCATAGAAATCCACTGGGTGACCTTGGGCAAGTCACACTCTCTCATCCTCAGAAGAAGGCAAAGGTAAACCCCACCTGAAACTAATCTTGTCGAAAATATATTAGTGGGATACGACTTGAAGACACACAGCAAGAAACTTAATCCTCAGGCCTTTTACTAACACTACACTTAAAAGGGTGAACTGACAGCACAGTCTTTCCCTTCTCATCCTTGCCGCCTTCTGTTGCTTCCTCTAAACCTTATTTATAAGTTTGTAAACCTTCCGGGTCAATGGTCCGTCTTTTCATTGCCATTTAATGAAGCGTAGTTGTTTGGGCATTGGATTAGGATTCTGGAGAACAAGGTTCGAATCCAGGCTGGACCAAAGAAACCCAATGAGTGACTTTGGTCGAATCACACTCTCACACACCCTCTCAGCCTCAGAGCATGACAATGGCAACCCGTTCTCTGAAGAAACTCGCTCAGAAAAACCCTGTGACGGGTTCACCATAAATCGGAAACGACTTGAAGGCACACAACAACAACAACAGGGATCTTATGGCACCTTTGCCATGTTAAATCTGTAGAATCAGTATGTAGAGAGATCTTGTCGCACCTTCGAGACTCACTGAAAGGAAGAAGTTGGCAGCATGAGCTTTCCTAGACCCAATTCTACTTCCTCAGATATAGATTGAGGAAGCAGACTTAAGTCTAAGAAAGCTCCTGCTGCCAACTTCTTCCTTTCAGTTAGGGCCTTTGCAGACTGCTAGAAATAGTGCAAATTGAGTCCACTTTAACTGCCCGGGCTCAGTGCTAGGGAATCATGGGAATTGTATTATTATTATTTTTCTGAGACATTGCGCCTTCTCTGTCAGAGAGCTCTGGTGCCACAATAAACTACAGCTCCCATGATTCCCTAGCACTGAGCCAGGACAGTTAAAGTGGACTCAATTTGCACTATTTCTGGCAGTCTGCAAAGGATGGGAACTGTATTTTATTGTGGTACCAAACCTCTCTGACAGAGAAGGCGCAATGTCTCAGAAAAGAAAGAAAAAAATTCCCATGATTCCCTAGCACTAGCACTAACCTTAAAAGTGGACTCAATTTGCACTATTTCTGGCAGTCTGCAAAGGCCCTAATTAGCCTCAAAGGTGCGACAAGATCACTCTGCATACTGATTCTACAGACTTAACTTGGATTGTTTTAGAGTTGTTAGCCGCCTTGAGTCCCTGTGTTGGGAGGAAGGCGGAATATAAATAAACATCATAATAATAATAATAATAATAATAATAGTAATATCTTTGAATGCAACCACAACAGGAGTAGTGATGGCGAATAAGCACAGTGGCAGTAAAATGGTGGTGTCTCCTCCTGGGAGAGCCTACCTGCCTTCCCCTCGGAGGTCAGGGCTCACTCACCGCTTTGCTCCATGAAGGTGCGGATGCCCAGGATGTTGCTGACCGAGTGGGCCGAGGGCCAGGACCGGGGGAGGCTGACGTGGGCGGCCGAGACCGGGCCTCCCGGGTGGGTGCCGAGCTTGGCGGCGGCGCTGGGGTAGGGGTACTGGTAGATGTGGTTGTAGGGCAGGGCGGGCTGCGGGGGTCCCGGGTGTTTGCAGCTGCCTCCGCCGTCGTAGGGTCCCCCGCCACTCCCGCCGCCACCGGTTCCTCCTTCTCCTGCCCCTGCCCCTGCCCCTGCTCCTCCAGGCTGCGAGAGACTCCCGATCTTGTTGCGGAGGATGCGGCTGATGGAGCTGACGGAGGGCACGTTGTACTTGTCGCAGACGCCGTCGGCCAGCAAGCGGTCCCGGATCTCCCAGGCGAAGATGCCCGGGTCGCCCTGCTTGTAGTCTCGGATGTGCTTGACCACGTTGGGGGTGGTGACCCGGGGCTTGCTGCCCCCGATGGCGCCGGGCAGGATGGAGCCGGTCTCGTTGTAGCGGGCCAGGATCTTGCTCACGCAGCCGTGGGAGACCCTCAGCTGGCGGCTAATGTCGCAGGGACGGATGCCCAGCTGGGCCAGCTCCACGATCCGGAGCCGGATGGCGTTGGGCAGGGGCCGCCCGTTGACGAAGACGCCCCCCAGCTGGTTCACTTCGCCGTAGGTTTGCTCTGGACGGAGAGAAAGGAGGGAGAGGGAAAGGAGGGTCTTGAGATCAATGCAAAGGGAAGAGGGGGCAGAGAGCCTGAGGGCATTTCTGGAAAAGTCTCTCTCTGTCTAAGGGAACTGATCTAGAAAATAAAGTTACTCTTTCGGATTGGCAATCTCCCCCCCCCCCCCCCTTAAAAGAAGCCAGAGTTCAGCCTGATACACACACAGCTACATACCCAGCTTACAGACACACACTGGGGGGTAACGGGAGGGATTCCCTTCCTCAGGATCCAAACCACCGCTACGTTTTAAAAAGGACCCCCTTTAAACGTAGTGTTCCCGGATCTAGAGGGAAACTGCTTAAAGCCTTGGGGGCAATTCCTCGGAGGCTTCATAGCAAGAAGGAACCTCCAAGAGCAGAGGGAGAAGAGCACAGAATAGCCGTCGCCGAGGGACGAACAAGCTTTCTAGCAGAGAACTAATGGCCTTTGCAAACTGCTAGAAAATACTGCAAATTGAGTCCACTTTAAGGGTTAGGGTTAGGGAATCATGGGAACTGTATTTTATTGTGGCACCAGAGCTCTCTGACAGAGAAGGCTCAATGTCTCAGGGGAAAAAAAAACAATTCCCATGATTCCCTAGCACTAACCCTAACCCTAAAACTGGACTCAATTTGCACTATTTCTGGCAGTCTGCAAAGGCCCTAACTAACCCTGGATGGAAAGGGGATGCTGGCGACCTAGACGCCCTTGGGCCCGATGCAGACAGGCTCTTCCCCCCCCCCCCCCCCAACTTGCAACCTGTATTTCATTATTTTTGGTTGGTCTCATAAAGGTACCCCTGCTTTGTGGATTTTGGATGCCCTTGTCGTTTGCTCTATGGCCAACACGGCTCCCTACCCCTGGATAGCTTTCATTCTCAGTCTCCTCGCTCTTTCCAGAGGCCGGAGGGAGAAAGCCCGCCTGCCCCTCACTCTCTGCCTCGCTTTTGGCCCCAGCCTTTCACCCCTGGAGGCAGAGCCTGCCTTGGGAAGGAAGGAAGGAAGGAAGGAAGGAAGGAAGGAAGGAAGGAAGGAGAAGCACCGAAGACAACGGGACTCCCTCCCTCCCGTCGGAGCTCCCGCAGCCTCTTGCCTCGTCCCTCGAAGCCTGAAGCGGCCTGGAGGGAGCTGGGCCCGGCACAGAGAGGCGATTTCGGCTTCCCGGAACCCTCCCTGGCCTCCCCTTCTGCCTCCCTCCTCTTTCCTTACCCATGGCGGCCGGTCCGGAGGAGGAGGAGGAGGAGGAGAGGGGCCCCGGTCTCTCTCCCCGCCGCCGCCGCCGCCGCCGCCGCCTCCGCCAGCACCAGGCAGCAGCAGCAGCAGCAGGGGCGGCGGCGGGCGCATAGGGAGGCGATCCGGAGCCGCCCCGGGACCAGCGGCTGCCCCTCCGCGGCGGCTCCGGGCGACCGAGGAACCGAGGAGGCGGAAGGACGAGGGCGGCCGCGTTGAAGTCCCGGGGATCTGGCCGAGCTCGGCATCCGACTGCGGGGAGTTAGGGTCGGCCCTCAGCCGGCGGGAAGTTCAGGCCCAGCGCCGCCGCTTGACGTGTCTCTCACGTCAGGCGGCAGGATCACGCTGGAGGAGCCGGCCGGGCTTTCGGACGCCCATTGGCTCCCGTCGGGTGTTCCCCCGGACCGACGGCTCTGGGGAGGGAGGGAGGGAGGAGGAGGAGGAGGCAGGGCTTGGCTTGGCTTCTCGGTCCGGCCCCCTCTGGGGCGACCCCGCCCTCCTCCAGCCGAATGGCACTCCAGCAGACCCCCCCCCCCCGCCTTTGGCGACCACCAAGCCTTTAAGCGCCCCAAGATGCCCAAAGTCCCCCCCAGGCAAGTGGGGGGGGAGTGGGCAGGCATATTTGAGGGGCCATGGGGGTGGGTTGGGTACCTTCTAGTCATGTCCGATTTGTGGAGACCCTATCATGCGGTGTTCTTGGCAGCAAGGTTTATTTATCCAGAGGAGGTTTGCCCTTGCCTTCCCCTGAGGGTGAGAGAGTGTGGCTTGCCCAAGGTCACCTAGTGGGTTTCATGGCTGAGCAGCCCTGGTCTCCAGAGCTGTAGTCCAGCACTCAATGCACCACGCCCCTCTGGCCATCCCTTTCCCTAATGCACTTACCGGTCCTTTCCCGTTTCTCCAATTTGGGCCCGATCTTTGGGGGGGGGGCAGACACCTGTCACTTCCTGTCCTCCCCAGGGGTCCAGAGAAGGAACCGACCCTCCTTGTCACGTCTTCTTGGACTCCAACCCCCATTGAAGCCAATTAGAATTGCTTTCGAGGGATGCTGCAAATTCGCTCAGGCATTGCATTAAACAAATGGGACTTACTGCCCAGGAACGCGCCTCGACTCCGGGGGAAGGTCTCCTAGAATCCGGTTCTGGAATGTAAACTGGCGGAGGGTCGGGTTCATAACAGATTGCCTACAGAACTGCCGCCTGTAAGCAAACGCCTGCCTGCCTGCCTGCCTGCCTTCTTCCTCCCCCTTTTCTTCTTTCTTTCCTCCCTCCCTCTCTCCCCCTTCCTTCCTTCCTTTCTCTCTTCCTTCCTTCCTTCTTTCCTCCCTCCCTCCCTCCCTCTCTCCCCTTCCTTCCTTCCTTCCTTCCTTCCTTCTTTCCTCCCTCCCTCCCTCCCTTCCTCCTTCCCTCCCTCCCTCCCTCTCTCCCCCTTCCTTCCTTCTCTCTCTCTTCCTTCTTCCTTCCTTCTTCTTCCTTCCTTCCTTCCTCCCTCCCTCCTTCCCTCCCTCCCTCCCTCTCTCCCCCTTCCTTCCTTCCTTTCTCTCTTCCTTCCTTCCTTCCTTCTTTCCTCCCTCCCTCCCTCTCTCCCCCTTCCTTCCTTCCTTTCTCTCTTCCTTCCTTCCTTTTTTCCTCCCTCCCTCCCTCCCTCCCTCCCTCCCTCCCTTCCTTCCTTCCTTCCTCCCTCCCTCCTTCCCTCCTTCCCTCCCTCCCCTCCTTCCTTCCTTCCTTCCTTCCTTCCTTCCTTCTTCCTCCCTCCCTCCCTCCCTTCCTCCTTCCCTCCCTCCCTCCCTCTCTCCCCCCTTCCTTCCTTTCTCTCTCTCTTCCTTCCTTCCTTCCTTCCTTCCTTCCTTCCTTCCTTCCTCCCTCCCTCCTTCCCTCCCTCCCTCCCTCTCTCCCCTTCCTTCCTTCCTTTCTCTCTTCCTTCCTTCCTTCCTTCTTTCCTCCCTCCCTCCCTCCCTCCCTCTCTCCCCCTTCCTTCCTTCCTTTCTCTCTTCCTTCCTTCCTTTTTCCTCCCTCCCTCCCTCCCTCCCTCCCTCCCTTCCTTCCTTCCTCCCTCCTTCCCTCCTTCCCTCCCTCCCCCTTCCTTCCTTCCTTCCTTCCTTCCTTCCTTCCTTCCTCCCTCCCTTCCTTCCTTCCTTCCTTCCTTCCTCCCTCCCTCCCTCCCTCCCCTTCCTTCCTTCCTCCTTCCCTCCCTCCCTTCCTCCTCCCTCCCTCCCTCCCTCCCTCCCTCCCCTTCCTTCCTTCCTTCCTTCCTTCCTTCCTTCCTTCCTCCCTCCCTCCCTCCCTCCCTTCCTTCCTTCCTTCCTCCCTCCCTCCCTCCCTCCCTCCCTCCCTCCCTCCCTCCCCCTTCCTTCCTTCCTCCTTCCCTCCCTCCCTCCCTCCCTCCCTCCCTCCCTCCCTCCCTCCCTCCCTCCCCCTTCCTTCCTTCCTTCCTTCCTTCCTTCCTTCCTTCCTTCCTTCCTTCCTCCCTCCCTCCCTCCCTCCCTCCCTCCCTCCCTCCCTCCCTTCCTTCCTTCCTCCCTCCCTCCCTCCCTCCCTCCCCCTTCCTCCCTCCCTCCCTCCCTCCCTTCCTTCCTTCCTTCCTTCCTTCCTTCCTTCCTTCCTTCCTTCCTTCCTCCCTCCCCCCCTTCCTTCCTTCCTTCCTTCCTTCGGTGCTGTTCAGGGGGCCCCATTCTTGTTAAAGAGAAAAAAAAAACCACTTTTCTTTTCCTTTCTTTTCTGGAGACGTTTTACCGGCGATACCTCATGAGAGGAAGAGGACTGGATTCCTTTGCGAAAAAATATTTAGGGAAACCAACCACTCCTACGGTTCTCTCCGCAGCGGGGCGTGAAGAGACTTAAAAGACACCTTCGAATCAATCCCGATCACACTTCTACTTTTCCTTGAAATATTATCAGATTTATTCCCAGATAATAACCGACACGGTTTCCTTTGCTCTCCTCCCGGAATAGGAATAGGATCGGGACGTTGAGTGTCCTAGCTCTTCCTTACATTACAAGTGAGCTAAGTCCCATCGGTGAGAACGGGATTTGCTTCCCTATAGAAATATTTTCTGAGCTCAGACTCAAAAGGCGGAGGGTTTCCCCCCCCCAAAAAAACCAAAACAACTTAACAACAAGAAATGCAGGTTTTTAACTTACTCTGATTATCAGGAAAAGTTTTCTTTTCTTAAAAAACAACAACACCCCTTTCCTTGAAATTCTGCCTTCAGCTTTATTCTGCGAACTGCAGAAGCTTGTGGGGACTCTTTGAACCTAACTCCCACACACTCGCACAACAGACATAAAAGAAAAAGGAAGGGGGGAAACCTGGAGCCAGTCCTTCTAACAATCTGTATTTTCAAAAGGGACTGGAAACCAATGTACCACCCTGCCGAGATTTATTCAGATTAACTCAGTAAATGCAGATTGATCCAAGGGAATGTGCTTAAAAAACGGAAGGTCGAAAAGAGAGTAAAAATGGTTATTTCGGTTCCCAAACCAACTTTCGTTCGATAGCCTTAAAATTAAAACCCTAAATTAACCATAAGCGATCGATCTTTTTTTTTTCCTGGTTCCATCCATGTTTATACGTAATTTCTACTGCCTGCTTTTCCAGACGATCTGCTCTTCCCGAGCTTTCTTGGTGCTTTCAGATTATTTTATTCCTATTTCGCTTTGATCGGGATCTAATTGCCACTAAAAAAAAAGAGAGAAAGTTTCTGCCTTGTGAGGATACCAAGGAGATCCACACAAAGGAGACTGCAATTCAGTGCGCCCTAAAGAATCTAATCGCCACCCAATTGCGATTTTCTCTGAATTTGCTAGCTAGGGTTGTTCCATGCCTGCCCTAAATGCTCCCCATTCAGGACCTTTTCGCCTTCCTCGGGAGCGAAACACCTTGCAGAAACCCTCCAGGGTCACCGCCTCTCTCTGATGCTGTGTAAATGTTTATGTAGTGGGCTTGGGTTCGCCTATGCTCCTCCATCCCGCATTAGCCACGATCCAGCCACACTGGGGAACCCCCTCGTTTGGAGGAGAGAGATCAAGCCCTTCAGGTTGAAATCAGTGGGACTTACAATGCCCAGAATTCCATTGCATTGAGCTATGGAAGTCAAAGCGGTGTCAGACCGGATTCTTTCTGCGGTGCGGAGGCAGCTTACTCCGTGACCGAAGGGGGTTAAACCTGAGAAACACGCTTGCAGGGATGTCCTGTGAACCGGTCCATCCTAAATGAAAACGCGTCTGTGCGATCCTATTCCTATAGCGGGAGGAGCGCAAAGGAAACAGTGTTGGGTTATTATCTAGGAGTTAATGCCCTACAGAGGGCCAGGATATAATAATAATAATAATAATAATAATAATAATAATAATAATAATAATAATAATAATAATAATAATATCTGAAACTATTGCAAGGAAAAGTAGAAGTATGATCACTCAGCGGGGTCGAGGCAACCGAAGTGAAGCAAAGTAACATCAGTTTGCTCCAATGGCAGAGACTTGCAGACTGCCAGAAATAGTGCAAATTGAGTCCACTTTAACTGCCCTGACTCAGTGCTAGGGAATCATGGGAACTGTAGTTTATTGTGACACCAGAGCTCTCTGACAAAGAAGGCTCAATGTCTCAGAAAAAAAAATACAGTTCCCATGATTCCCTAGTACTGAGCCAGGGCAGTTAAAGTGGACTCAATTTGCACTATTTCTAGCAGTCTGCAAAGGCCCTTAAAGACTTGAAAATTAATGGGACCCCAAAACTAGGGCTGTTCATTCCTAAGGCAAGCGCTTCTAAGCTGGCATGGCGAAGCCTGACCTGCTGCAGAAGAAAAGCCTCTGGAGAGGAGAGTTCTCCGATGTGACATAAAATGCGTGTAACTGACTAGGGGGTTACGTTCCCTTTTACTCTTCCCCCTCACCTTTGTAAAATTGTTCAAAGCATTGGAAGATGACCTACAGGTGGTTTATTTATATATGCATGTACAGTCGGCCCTCTGCATCCACGGATTTTTTATCCACAGATACAAGTGTCCACGGCTTGAAAATATTCAAAAATAGATAAATTACAAAAAGTAAACATTGATTTTGGCATTTTACATATGGGTCACCATTTTACTATGCCATTGAATTTAGTGAGAGTTGAACATCCAGGTAGTTGGGTATTGGGGGGGAGTCTGGAAGCAAAGCCAAAGGCCCACTATATTTATTGGTGTAGTAAATCCAAAAACATCTAAACAATAATACCTTTATTGAGCCAACCAAAATGCACAACTACATGGTGCAAGCTTTCGAACTTACACTGGCTTCTTCATCAGGCAAACAGGAGAAAAAAATTGAAGATGTTAGTCTTGGGCCTGCATTTTCTGTTTCTGATCTCAGTTCAGAAGTTAGGGGAGGACTATCTGCAGGCTGGCTCTTCCCCCTTTGGCCATGCGGTTGCTGGAAAATTTTACAAGCCAAGGAAATTTAAGGTCCATTTGCAATCCAAAGAAGATGTTTCCTTGGAATCCAGCATGTCTCTTTCCTTTGTGAAGCCTCAGGCTCCTATGCAGGTAGAGAACGCTGAATTTCTCAAGAAGTCTTCATGTTTTGCATCTGGAAAACTTCAGGTGATGTGGGGATAAAGCATGCCAATGAGTCCCAATATTAGGGAAAAAATGCTCTAACTTTGTTGGAGGCAGAAGGCTCTGATAGCAAGGTTCCAGTGCTCTGGCCCTCTCTTCAGGAGTCCCCTGTGGCGGCTTAGTGATTTGGCTGTTGGACTATGACTCTGGAGACCAGGAGTTCGAATTCCCACTCAGCCATGAAAACTCCTGGGCAAGTCACACTCTCTCAGCCTCGGGAAAAGGCAATGGGAGACCCCATTCTGAACTAATTTTGCCAGAAAAATGCCGGGATAGGTTCTCTTAGGGTCACCATAAGTCGGAAACGACTTGAAGGCACACAACAACAACAATTCATTTAAAATGTATAAACCACCTTTTTGTCTTATGAGGGACACAAGGGGGATTCACAAAGGAGATTGAAATTCAGTGCACCCTAAAGAAAAGAGTCACGTCCCACGCTAACAATGCAATCTAATGCGTGTGTAGCCTACCTTCAAGTGGGACTTGCTCCTATGTCATGCGGAGGATCATAGCCATAAAGACGGACCTTGCAGGAAGGGCATAGGTGTGGATTCTACAGTCATTATTTTGGCTACTCCAAGTGGCATATATTCTGGATGAAAAGCCTAATCCTATGCATGTTTGCTTGGAAATGAATTTTACCATGTGAATAGAGCCCCTGCTCCAGTTCATATTAATAGGACTGAAACCTCAGGCTTGGAGTCCCATGGACATTTACAGGGGAGTGAGCTCTATTAAATCGAGTGATACATGTGTAGGATCACTCTGCGCCTGACTCTGCAATTTGGATTATTCTGTAGAAGAGAGTGACCAGCTGTTCTCCTTTTCAAGGGCATGCCCTACATTTCAGCCTTCTGTCCAGGAGGAATTCCAAACTCGTCTGCCTATTGAGCATGACCACGAAGCATAAACTTATATTTATATGAGTGTTTTTAGCTTTTATTTTGTAATGTCCTACATTTTAGGGTGCCTTGTTGTTGGAAAATATTTGCATTCTCTCTCCCCCACCTCAGATAAATAGGATTTTCCTGCATGCAAACTCCTCTCTCTATCTTCTTTAAAAACATCCTATTTGGTCCTGCTGAATCACAAGGACAATAAATACCTTTGTAAATTGGTAAACAAATCATGTGATTCAGCTTACTTCCTTTAGGAAGCTTTCAAAAATTCAAAGAGTACTTTAATGAAGTCTCTAACTAATTTGGCTATAAGCCAAAGAGCCTGCACACAGACAATGGATCTGAGTTTGTCAATGTTGAATTTGATGAATTTTTAAAGGAACTTGGCATTGCACATCAGACCATATAGGCTTATTCTCCAGAAGAAAATGGTGTGGCAGAGGGAATGAACAGAACTCTCAAGGAGATGGCAGTCACTATGCTTTTGGAGGCCAATATGCCTAAACAATATTGGTCTGAAGCCATCATGACTGCTACATACCTGTGTAACCAACCACCAGCTCAATCCAAAGATATAACCCCATTACAGTTATGGCAAAGAATGAAGCCTAAATTAAATCATGTAAAAGTTTATGGAAACAAGCATTTACCTATATTCCGAAACAGAAAAGAGGCAAACTTGACTGCAGAAGTGAAGAGGGGTTTTTTTTGTTGATATGTTAGAAATGGTTACAGAATTTTAAATCCAGATGGATACACAATAAAATTAACAAGTGCTGTTTATGTTGATGAAAGACCACAGCCCAAATCTAATCCAAACCGAGATGTCTGTCCAGATTTATTTGCAGTGGAAGAAAACTCCCACCAGCAACCAGAACATGTTGAATTCTTTCATCCTCCAGAGGACTTACATCCAGAAGAGGCTACATCAGCAGTGGACCAGCCTAATGATGGGGAACTGGATGGCATACAAGAAGCAGAGCCAAGTATCCAAGTCCAGGTATGAAGGTCAGAATGCTCCAATAGAAGTGTGCCACCTTACAGATTCTTTTATCAAGCCACAGAGGAATTAATTCCAAAACTCTCTGACTGGAACAAGTTCAAGATAGTACCAAAGACAGATTCTGAGAAGTGTATCACTAGTGAGGAGATTCAGTTTTTATATAAAAATAAGACATGGACTTTGTCAGAATTGCCAGAAGAAAAAAGAGCAATTGGCTATAGATGGGTCTTTATCACAAAGCAAGATGCAAAGGGGAGATTCAGAGATGCAAAGCAAGATTTGTGGCTAAAGGCTACAGTCAACAATATGGTGAGGACTACAACAAGACCTTTGCTGAAGTAGTCACACACACAACCATCTGAACTATCCTAGCTGCGGCAGTCTACAAGAAAATGAATGTTCAACATCTGGACATCCAGACAGCTTTGCTTTATGGCGATCTCTCTAAGCAGCTATATATGGAACAGCCTCCAGGATTCCAAGTTCCTGGAAAAGAACATCTTGCATGCAAATTGCAAAAGAGTATGTATGGTTTAAAACAGGCCACCAGAACATGGAGTGAAAAACTGAACCAGCTTCTTGTCAAAGAGGGGTTCACTCCAGGCACTGTTGACAAATGTGTATACAAGAGCTTCAGAAATAATAAATAGACTTATATCACCAGTTATGTTGATGATCTGATCCAATGCAGAGAAGACAAAGCAGATAGTGAAGAGATAATCCAGAATCTCAAGAAAGAGATTGATATCAAGAATTTGGGAGACATCACACACTAACTTGGAGTATAAATAGAAAGAAGCAGTGATGGAAGTTTCTTCCTTAATTAAAAACAGAAGATACTGGATCTTCTGGACTGTCTTGGCCTGAAAGATGCAAATGCTATGTTAACTCCAATGGAAGTACAATTCTTAAAGGACAGTAAGGAATCAGAACCTTTAAGGAATGGAAATAAGTATAGGACTGCAGTTGGAAAACTCCTATACATAGCCAATTTCACCAGACCTGATATTGCAAATGCTGTTGGAATCTTATGCAGAATGGTCAACTCTCCTACTGAAAGAAATTTCATTGCAGTGAAGAGAGTTGCCAGATACTTGAAAGGAATTGCAAATCACAAACTGATGCTGCCAGCCTGTAACCATCTGCAATTGATTGCCTACACAGATGTAGAGCAGATACCTGATCTTCTGTGCTAGAGGAGCTGTAAATTGGACAAGTAAGAAACAATCCACAATTGCAGATTCTTCCACTGGAGCCCAGTGTGTTTCAGCAAAGGCAACATGTGATGAAATAAAATGGCTGCACAATTTACTTCTGGACAGAGCCCAAACCAACCATTTTTATGGAAGATAATCAAAGATGCATCAAGATTTCTGAAAGTAAGGAACCAGTCAAGAAGAATATTGACATTGCATTTCACATAGTGCAAGAAATGAGTCCAAATTGACTTGTTCAGTTAGAATACTGCAACACTGAAATGAATATTGCAGACATCATTACCAAGCCTTTACCAAGAGATCATTCCAGAGATTAAGAGAAGGGATTAAGATCCTTGAAGAGAGTGAGAAAGGGATTGTTGGAAAATCTTTGCATTCTCTCCTCCCCTCCTCAGATAGATAGGATTTTCCTGCATGCAAACTCCTCTCTCTCTCCTCTTTAAAAACATCCCATCTGGTCCTGCTGAATCACAAGGACAATAAATACCTTTGTAAATTGGTAAACAAATAATGTGATTCAGCTTACTTCCTTTAGGAAGTTTCCTCACACAAAGAGATTCTCCTGCTATCTCTCTGACTCCCATCTCCCTACTCTCTCAAGTTTCTTTGGAAGATGGTGATGCATGTATACATTCAAGGCATTAGTAAAGTTTTGTTTTTAAACGACAAGCTATTTGTGTTGTCTTTGGGTCAGCCTCAGTTTTTAGGGAAGCACAGTTAGGCAGGACGTTTCTGCTGCTCTGCTGATTTAAAGCTAGACCCTAACAGGCTTATCTTTGATATTTTTGATATTTTGATATTTTAATAGATGGACTCTATTAAGGAAATCGGGGTATTAAGAGATTGCAGGAATTAAGCAGAACAGCGGAGGACAGAGGGTATTGGAGATGTCTCATCCATAGAGTCGCCATGAGTCAAGATCGACTCAAGGGCGATTAACAACAACAAAACAAGCTATTTGTGTTGTCTTTGGGTCAGCCTCAGTTTTTAGGGAAGCACTGTTAGGCAGGACAGGTTTCTGCTGCTCTTCTGATTTAAAGCTAGACCTTAACAGTCTTAGCTTTGATACTTTTGATATTTTGATATTTTTGTTTCCTTAACAAAGGCTGAAGCCTTAGGAAACTTGAATCCCCAACATTTGTCCTCCTTTGCAGTTATGACATCTGGTCACTCTGATAGAAGACCTCTGGAATGTCAGCGTGTGGGATTTATACTACTGCAACTACCAGAATCCTCCAACCAGCAATATCAACAGGAACTGAAGTCCAAACGATGTAACTCTACCAAGCTGGAGAGTAGCAAACAAGCCATTCTCGCATGTTGTTGATGGTTTTTTGTGGCACAGCCTCCTCGGGGCAGCCCACGAGGCTCTCCCGGGAAAGCAGAGGCCCTGGGTGGATCAGGCCCCTTGTATCCTTTGCTGGCATCTCCCCGAAGTCCCTGGGCGCCTGGGTGCCGCTTTTTCTTCGCGCAAAGGCCCACAGATGGAAAAGATCAGGACAGAGGCAGATCGTAGCCTTTCCCTGACCCTAACCCTGATCTTTTACCTTGACTGGCTGGCCCAAAAAAAGCATCGTTAGCAAGCAAGCAACATATATTTATATGTCAATTAGTAGGAAAGAGAGTCATAAATAACCGGACGGGGGAAACGGCCAGCACACGACGTGAGCTGCAAAATGGATTGGGGAAGGCGCATTTCTAGTACAAGGACGAACGCCTCCCGTCCCCGAAGAAGTCCTGCCCGGCAGAGGAGGAAGAGCCAGGAAGGACACGATCCAACTTAAAAAGTCTCCGAGGGGAAAAACCGGGGCTGGCAATGCTCCTGAGCAGCTTTTCTTGATTTCAACTTCTTGTTGTTAACCGCCTTCGAGTTGATGCCGACTCATGGCGACTGTGTGGATGAGACATCTCCAATACTTCCTATCCTCCACTGCTCTGCATAGGTCCTGTAAATACATGCCTATGACCTCCTTAATAGAGTCCATACATCTAGCACGTGGTCTTCCTCTCTTTCTACGTCCCTCCACCATTCCTAGCATTATCTTTTTCCAATGACTCATTCCTTCTCATGATGGGACCAAAGTACCACAACCTCAACTTTATCATCTTGGCTTCCAGTGAGATTTCAGGCTCGATCTGCTCTACGATCCACTTGTTTGTCTTTTTGGCGGACCATGGAATCCTTAGCACTCTTCTCCAGCACTATATTTCAAATGAATTAATTTTCTTCCTATCGTCTTTCTTCACTGCCCAGCTCTCACATCCATATGTAAGGGGGAAACAATGGCTTGTACTATTCTAACTTTAGTGCTCCGTTGTATATCTTTATAATTTAGGCTTTGAAAATAAATCTTTAATAGCTGACCTCCCCATTCCTAGTCTTCTTATTTCTTGATTGGAGTCCCCATTTTGCAGAAGAACTTCCCAAAAACTGCCCTGCCACAGGGCCTTTTCGATTGGGCAGCCCCCGAAGTATAGCCTTAGACCTGGAGTCCGAGGCCCAATTTTGGGGGGAAAGTGGGATCTAAATAATAATAATAATAATAATAATAATAATAATAATAATAATAATACAGTGAATGGGATTGATCTGTGTGTTGTCCACCATGTAACAACTGAATCAGCTCTAGTTAAGACTAATGGACAAGAGCCCAGCCCAAACAATTACAGTACCGACTCAGCTTTAACTGCCAGGGCAACATCTTATGGAGTCCTGAGAGTTGCAGTTCAAGAAGAACCACTGAGAATTTACTGCCAGGGAAGCTCTCTAGTGCCTCTGACCAAACTACAAAGCCCAGGGCTCCATAGGATGCAGCCAGGGCAGTTAAAGTGGAACCATAGTGTTTTAAGTGTGTAGTGGGAAAGGATACCAAGTGTTAAGCTACAGTGTGAAGAATTGGACTGGAAATCCCACAGGAAGGCCATAGACGCCCTGGAAGATGCATGCAGGTGTTCTCTCAGTAGCTCCCCCCCCCCTCGCTTGGCATTAGCTCTTTACTCAAGAATCACAGAGATCCAGATTTAAACCCGCTCCAAGATGTGGTCCATACCCACCCACACAATTTAAAGACCAGTTGCTCCAGACCGTCAAGTCTCCTGTCGACGTATGGCGACCCCATGAATTTCAGAGGGTTTTCTTAGGCAAGGAATACCCAGAAGTGATTTTGTCACTTCTTTTCTTTGACATATAGCCTACAGTACTCGGCATTCGTGGGCAGTTACTCATCCAAGTACTTAACCAGGGCTGACCTTGCTTGGCTTCCAAGATGAGACAGGATGTGATGCCTTTAGGATATTTAGGGCCCTACCTAAATCTGTCTGATTTTAAAGCCTCTAGCTGTACCTGCACTGCAGTTATACCAGTTTCATACCACTCCAATGGTCATTGGCTATATCCTGAGAGATCAGGGGATTTGTAGTTCATAGGAGTGGATTGGAGTTGTTTGGCAGTTACTGCCAAGTACTTCACCAGACTCCAAATCTCAGCAGTCCTTGCCAGTTAAAGTGGTATGAAATTGATATCACTGAAGAGCGGATGCACCCTGATAATAGGTCTAGAGCCAATGGGATTTCATTTAAATGGGATGGGGCTGTGTATGTGTTGTGTGTCTTCAAGTCGTTTCCGCCTTATGGCGAACTATTGGGTTTTTCTTAGCAATATTTGTCCAGAGGAGGTTTGCCATTGCCTTCCCCTGAGGGTGAGAGAGTGTGACTTGCCCAAGATTACCCAGTGGGTTTCATGGCCAAGCAGGAATGAACCCTGGTCTCCAGAGTCCTGGTCCAATGCTTAAACCACTGCACCACACTGGCTCTGCATCCAAATTAAAGGGGTCCAGTGAATTCACACGACACAGTCATTATTCCGATCTGTTTATTCAGACTGTGCTTCAATGAATGTCAGCAAGGCACCAGTGCAATGAGATGAAGCCAGGTTGCAGATCGGAAGAGATTCATATATCGCTGCATTGAACCCGCTGTTGGATCATTTAATCAACTTTAAATCACGAACATCACCATTATCTAAAGACCCCAACTGTTTAAAAGCATTTGTTGACGGCAACTTCTCCTTTATTCCTCACTGAGGAACACTGAGGGACACTGACCTGAATTGTGGGAAGGAGAAACACTTCTTCCATCCCATCTTAGCTGCACCCAAAATCAGTAGGATGAATTTCCCAGTGTCCTACCATACCATGAATGTGTCCATCAGAGACAGATTATGTGACATGGGGGGGTTGCAGACTGCCAGAAATAGTGCAAATTGAGTCCACTTTTAGGGTTAGGGTTAGTGCTAGGGA
Source organism: Phrynosoma blainvillii (assembly GCA_026167975.1). Classification (NCBI taxonomy): domain Eukaryota; kingdom Metazoa; phylum Chordata; class Lepidosauria; order Squamata; family Phrynosomatidae; genus Phrynosoma; species Phrynosoma blainvillii. The sequence continues at coordinate 142,641,688 of JANUYF010000004.1, forward strand.
ATCATGGGAATTGGGTTTTTCCTGAGACATTGAGCCTTCTCTGTCAGAGAGCTCTGGTGCCACAATAAACTACAGTTCCCATGATTCCCTAACCCTAACGCTAACCCTAAAACTGGACTCAATTTGCACTATTTCTGGCAGTCTGCAACCCCCCTATGTAAAGAGGGTTGGGATCATTCACACTGCACAATTACAGCGCTGCCATTCCACTTTAACTACCATGGCTGCATCCCAGGGAATCCTGGGGTTTGTAGCTTGGTCAGACTCACCAGAGGAGCTCCCTGGCTGAGATTACTAAAGGCCCCTCCCTAAACTGACAATCCCACAATTCCAGATGATTTTGCCAGGGCAGTTAAAGAGGAATCATAGTGCTACAGTTTCATAGTGTGAAAACAGCCAGAAGCTCCTATATCAGATAAAACAAAGGAGGTATCAAAGTAAATGCAGTAGAATTGCCCCCATGGCTGGAACTAGATTGACTGGCTTGAGGGTAGGAAGTCACCATTTAGACACGGGGGGGGGGGGGGGGAGTCACTCTTTATCTGGACCATCAGAACAAGTTTCCATGTACTTCACACCCGTCTTTGTTTTTACAACACACGACCCTTTAAAAAACTGCACAGATTTGTTGTCATTTAAACCACAACGATCCTCTCCAGAAAAGTTTTTGTACAATCTTCTGGCCTCCGATGCTTCACTGCACTTCCATATTCGCTCCCCTTGAACCAAACAGATCGCCCAGCGTAGCAACTATTTCACCTTAGTATCCAGAATTCACAAATCGATTTTGAAGGGCTTTGATTATTGATTTTTTAGACATAAGATAATGCTTGCTTGCTTTGACTGAGTCGTACTTAAAGAAGGAGGCTGATTGGCATCAATGGGATGTATCTCAGTTATAGTGAATGGAGATTCAAGGAAACATGCCGACTTAAGTGCCAATGAGCTTGTTCTGAAGTTAACAGTTAACAATCTTAATTAATCCAGTTAACAATCTTCTCTCCCTCCATGACAAAACACATAGAGCACAAACCGGATTTCATCCTGCGATTGCAGAAAATTAGGCAAGGAAAAAAAGAATCACACACTCTCAGAAACCACTGATTTTTTTCCCCACCGCAATCTATGTTCTTAAAGGAATGGAGAAGATTTAGGCAACTCTGAAAGGAAATTCCAAGCCAGTAGTCTCATTGCTCTCGCACAAGGAAATTTCCAAAAAGCAAAAGGGGTAGAGACCACGTATCCTTCAGAGAGTGCTATAGGTAGGATTCTTCCGCAACCAGAATGTTAGCTTTTTGTCTCCCTCTGTCGGAAATCTGGGTTTCTACACCACAGGGGACTTTCCTAAAAGTAACTTTAAACAGGCGTCATCCTCATTCCTGTTGGTAAAGAGACAGTCTGGAACCGACCAGGGCAGAATGCAATGTCGTTCAGTTGTTTAGCTTAATTTTTAAATAAATAAACAATATTATTTGCAATCAAAATAATATACAAACAAAGTTAAGGAAAACAGGGGGAAGAACACACAGACACACACAGAGAAATATATAGAACTAATACTTATTAGGACTCTGCCCCCCCCCCCCCCCATCCTGACTGTAATGGAAAAAAGGAAGAAAAAATAACATTCTGCCATTACAGATCCAACTCAATAATCTGACTAAAATTGCTAATAGCAATAGCCACAGATTATACTATTATGGTTAGATTTCTTCTTGCTCAAAAAGTCCAGAAACGGTTCCCAATCTTTCAAAATAAAGTTTTCTGTTGGCTTTTCCTTCAGAACCCAGGTTAATTTGGCCTTTTGGGCTCACTCAGCAACCTTAACAATCGAGTCTTCCATCGATCTCTGTCCAAATCTGAGCAAACTATATTTTTGTGCTCTTGTCATATATCGAAGAAACGATCCATATTTATTATATAGTTCTTTAGCCATAATGCTTAATAAAAACATTTCTGGCAACATTACAAAAATGTAGTTTTACATATATATATATATATATATATATGTATATGTGTGTGTGTGTGTGTGTGTGTGTATATATATATATATATATATATGGATTAACATGTAAATCTTAACCCAGTAACTTTTCACCTTCTTGTAAGTCCTTATATTGAAATCACTTTTTAAAAAAAGGTGGGGGGAGGTCTCTCCTTTTCCCTCTGTCCCACTTGATTATTTCCAGGCGACTTCAGGCGTTTGTTGATGTGAGGCGTGCAAGCCTTCTGATTTCGGGGTTTCAGCTGGCAAATAAAGAAGCTGGTAGCCGAAGAAGACAATTTCACAGTCCGAGGAAGAACGAATGAATTTTCCCAACCTAAGTGCCCTGCATAAACTTTCATAAAGTTCCACACTCCACAGAGCTTCCAGATTTCAAAGACTCGCAGATTCTTGCAACTGGAAGGGACCATAAAGGCCATCTAATCCAACCCCCTGCCATACAGGAACATACAACTACAGCACTCCTGAAAGATGCCCATCCAACTTGGGAGGAAGGAGTTTAAGAAAGTCCCTGCAACTACAGATCTTGAAACAGACGTGTGTTTTCAGAGTATCATCACCATCTACAATGTACCAAGCTGCTGAGAGCTGGTTGTTGTGGTGGTAGCGGTAGTGTGTCTTCAGGTTTTTCCCGATTTATGGCAACCCTAAGGAGAATCTATCATAGGGGTCCCTATATCCCAGCTCCAAGCTGTTCCTCTCTAGGGAGCCCTTTCCTGGACAAATCACTGGATAGGTGAGAGCCCCCAGTCGTCAGATGCCAACTAGGAAGTATCTTTATCAATTCTACAAAACACTGGAGAGAAACAGACGTCGTCCATCTCTCTATCTGAAGGAAACGCTCCCACTGTGCCCCCGATCGAATTAATCCACCGTCCCGATCCAAGCTTCTGTGGTGGATCTTAATTTTTCTGATCCTCTCCATTAGTTTGCTCCTTAAACGTCCAAAACACACTGCAGAAATAATCCAGTGCGGCACTGCTTTAACTGCCCTGGCTCAATGTTAGGGAATTCTGGGAACTGTAGGGTTTGTGAGACATTTAGTCTCCTCTGGCAGAGAGCTCTGGTGCTACAATAAACTACAATTCCCAGGATTCCCTAGCACTGAGCCAGGGCAGTTAAAGCGATCTGAAACTGGATTATTTCGGCAGTGTGTTTCGGACCGTAGTCTCCCGATCAATTGCATTGGCTCTCAGCCTGCGACAGGGGAGGGAAAAAGAAAAATGCAGGGAAAGGAACGGTCACTTAGGCAAGTGTGTCCGTTTCCCTGCGTTACAAAAGAAACGCAGACCTCTAATGGAGCTTTGCCCTTTCTCTCCCACCCAGAGAAAAACGTCCGGAGCTGCAAACTCCCAGCGAAAGACCAGCCAAAGTTGGAAGCAAGCCGCCGCGAGTTCTTTTAAACAATTCATTTGCAGAAGACCTGCTGTCTATAGCTTCACAGTTTGCATTCGCTGGGCCTGATCTAGATTTGCTGTCCTCGGTTATTTTCTGAAGGCCTGTTCCAAAACTTCACAGGTAACTAGTAAATGATGGTCTTTGCTACCTCCAAAGGCCACATTGGCTCACGTGAATTTAAAAGGTTAGACATGACCAGGGAAAGGAGACTAAAAGCCTTTGCAGACTGCCAGAAATAGTGCAAATTGAGTCCACTTTAAGGGTTAGGGTTAGTGCTAGGGAGTCATGGGAATTGGTTTTTTTTCCTGAGACATTGAGCCTTCTCTGTCAGAGAGCTCTGGTGCCACAATAAAATACAGTTCCCATGATTCCCTAGCACTGAGCCAGGGCAGTTAAAGTGGACTCAATTTGCACTATTTCTGGCAGTCTGCAAAGGCCCAAAGCGATCAGTGTGTACCAGCAATAATAGCTGAATGGGTCCTCTGTGGTCAGAGAACCTCATGCATGAGAATACCGGGTGGAGAGACACAATGGCATTGGGCATTGCATTCACTCTCTGCTCCCAGGATATCTGCACACATTCCTCTGTGGTCTGTGCCTCTGTTTGCATAAAAGACAAGTCTTTAAAAAATGGTTGAGTTTGCAGTTTAAATTCAGAGCAAAGGAGACGGAGGTAAAAACAATAAGTTGATTGAGGAACTCCAGTGAATGAGAATGATTTCCTGATCAGGCGTTTGCCAAAAGGAAGAATGGGGTAGATTAATTCGATGTTTTGGTAGTGATGGTGTGGTGTTGTTGGGGGATTCACGTTTCCTAAGGCAGCAGGACACAAAAATATCAACAGTATCAAAGCCAAGCCTTAAGGACACAAAAATATCAACAGTATCAAAGCCAAGCCTGTTAGGGTCTAGCTTTTAAATCAGCAGAGCAGCAGAAATGTGTCCTGCTTAACTGTGCTTCTCTAAAAACTGAACTTGACCCAAAGACAACACAAATAGCTTGTAGTTTTAAAAAAAACAAAACTTTACTAATGGCTTGAATCTACATATGCATAGAACCTACATCCTAACTAGCTAAGGAATAGTTCAGGTAAAAGAAGAAATCTTTATCTCATCATCTTTCCAAAGAAAGAGAGTAAGGAAATGGGAGACTGGAGATAGCAGGAGAATCTCTTTGTGTGAGAAAACTTCCTAAAAGAAGTAAGATGAATCATATGATTTGTTTACCAATTTACAAAGGTATTTATTGCACCTATGATTCAGCAGGACCAAATAAGATGTTTTTAAAGAGGGTAGACAGAGAAGTTTGCATGCAGGAAAATCCTATTTATCTGAGGTGGGTGAGAAAGAATGCAAAGATTTTCCAACAATCCCCTTCTCATTCTCTTGGACCAACATCAAGGATCTTCATCCCTTCACGTACTCTCTGGAACCAATCTCTTGGTAGAAGTTTGGTAAGGATGTCTGCAATATTCACTTCAATGTTGCAGTATTCTAACTGAACAAGTCAATTTTGACTCATTTCTTGCACCATGTGGAACACAATGTCAATATTCTTCTTGCGTGGTTCCTCACTTTCAGAAATCTTGATGCAGCTTTGATTATCTCGCATCAAAATGGTTGGTTTGGGCTCTGTTATCCCAAAGTCCAGAAGTAAATTATGCAACCATTTTATTTCATCACATGCTGTCTTTGCTGAAACACACTTAACACCAATAGAAGAATCTGCAATTGTGGATTGCTTTTCACTTGTCCAATTTACAGCTCCTCCACCATAGAAGATCAGGTTTCCACTGGTTGATTTTCTGTCTGCCAGATCTGCAGCCCAGTTTGTTTATGCATAGGCAATCAGTTGTGGATGGTCACAGGCTGGCAGCATCAGTTTGTGATTTGCAATTCCTTTCAAGTATCTGGCAACTCTCTAAACTTCAGTGAAATCTCTTTCAGTAGGGGAGTTGGCCATTCTGCATAAGATTCCAACAGCATTTGCAATTTCAGGTCTGGTAAAACTGGCTATGTATAGGAGTTTTCCAACTGCAGTCCTATACTTGTCTCCATTCCTCAAAGGTTCAGCTTCCTTAGTGTCCTTTAAGAGTCCTACGCCCATTGGAGTTGGCATAGTATTTGCATCATTTAGGCCAAGACAGTCCAGAAGATCCAGTATCTTCTGTTTTTAATTAAGGAAAAAACTTCCATCACTGCTTCTTTCTATTTGTACTCCAAGATAGTGTGTGATGTCTCCCAAATTCTTGATACCAATCTCTTTCTTGAGATTCTGGATTATCTCTTCACAATGTGTTTTGTCTTCACTGCACAGGATCAGATCATCAACATAACTGGTGATATAAGTCCATTTATTATTTCTGAATCTCTTATATACACATTTATAAACAGTGCCTGGAGTGAACCCCTCTTTGATAAGAAGCTGGTTCAGTTTCTTACTCCATGTTCTGGTGGCCTGTTTTAAACCATAAATGCTCTTTTGCAATTTGCATACAAGATGTTCTTTTTCTGGAACTTGGAATCCTGGAGGCTGTTCCATATATAGCTGCTCAGAGAGATCACCGTAAAGAAAATCTGTTGAGAAATCTAGATGTTGAACATTCATTTCCTTGTAGGCTGCAGCAGCTAGGAGAGTTCTGATGGTTGTGTGTGTGACTACTCCAGCAAAGGTCTCATTGTAGTCCTCACCATATTGTTGACTGTAGTCTTTGGCCACAAATCTTGCTTTGCATCTCTGAATCTCCCCTTCTGCATCTTTCTTTGTGGTAAAGACCCATCTACAGCCAATTGCCTGTTTCCCTTCTGGCAATTCTGACAAAATCCAAGTCTTTTTTAAATATAAAGACTGCATGTCCTCACTAGCAGCTTGAACCCACTTCTCAGAATCTGTCTTTGGTAGTCCCTTGATCTTTTTCCAGTCAGAGGGTTTCAGAATCCCTTCCTCTATGGCTTGGTAAGAGAATCTATCAGGTGGCACACCTCTACTTGAGCATTCTGACCTTCTCACCTGGACCTGCATACCTGGCTCCCCTTTTTGAGTGCTGTCTGGTTTTTCATCATTGGGTTGGTCTACTGCAGGTGTAGCCCCTTCTAGATGCAAGGCCTCTGGAGGATGAAAGAGCTCCACATGTTCTGGTTGCTGGTGGGAGTATTCTTCTACTGCAAACAAATCTAGATAGACATCTTGGTTTGGATTAGATTTGGGCTGTGGTCTTTCATCAACATAAACAGCACTTGTTAATTTTATTGTGTATCCATCTGGATTTAAAATTCTGTAACCATTTCTAGTGTAACCAACAAAAATTCCCTCTTCACTTCTGTAATCAAATTTGCCTATTTCTGTTTGGGAATGTAGGTATATACTTTGCTTCCAAAAACCTTCAGATGTTCAGTTTAGGCTTAACTCTATGCCATAATAATAATAATAATAATAATAATAATAATAATTTATTCTTATACCCTGCCTTTTGCCAAGGCAATCAAGGCAGCTTACATAATATAAGATACAAAGCATATTATGAGATACAGTTTAAAAGCATATTAAACAGCAATAACAATGATAACAATTAAAAAAAACCTTAAAAGAGGGAGGGAGGTCCCTTCTTCTTTCCAGGCTAGGCCCAATGGATTTGACCTGCCTTCTCTCCCTCAATGATGGTGGATGGATGGAGGGCCCTTCTTCTTGTTCAGGCTAGGCCTGATGGAGATGGCCTGCCTTCTCTCCCTCAATGATGGTGGAGGGAGGGAGGGCCCCTCTTCTTGTTCAGGCTAGGCCTGATGGAGATGTTAGGCATCTAAAAGTTAGGCAATTTCTCTGCAATAAAATTGGAAAGAACAGGAACACAGTCTAGGACTTTCTGGTCTTCTTAACCAGTCTGGATGCACCTCACTTTGACAGGGGATTTGTTTTCAGCCCCATCTCGAGCAGGTCTTGGCTCATCCCTGTGACTGGCTTTTTCATGGGGTTACATCTTTGGTATTAGTTGCTGGTCAGTTACGCAGGTAAGTACAAGTCATGATGGCTTCAGAGCAATAGCGTTTAGGTATATTAGCCTCCAAAAGCATGCTGATTGCCATCTCCTTGAGAGTTCTGTTCATTATCTCCACCACATAATAAACCTGTGTGGTCTGATGCTCAATACCATGTTCCTTTAAAAATTCATCAAATTCAACATTGACAAATTCAGTTCCATTGTCTGTGTGCAGGCTCTTTGGCTTATAGCCAAATTTGTTAGAGACTTGATTAAAGTACTCTTTGAATTTTTGAAAAGCTTGACTCTTCTCTCTAAGAAGTTAAGTGTATGTGTATCTGCTGAAATCATCAATAATAGTCATAAAGTAAGAGTTGCCTCCTGCAGATTTTTTATTTATTGGCCCACAAAGATCTGCATGTAGAAGATCGGGTGGCTTGGTGGATTGTCTCTCAGTAACTGTAGGGTGTGGAGCTGTACTGGCCTTTGCTTTCAAGCATTCTACACACTTTTCATTGTTGGAGTATGTTTTAAATTTAAAGTCTCTTGCAAGCTCTTGATTGGTCATTCTCTTAATATTTTCCACACTTTGATGAGCAAATTTGGGATGCCATAAAATTGTACTGTCCTTGTGATTACATTGAGTCCCACTGTTTGCAGATGAATGCAAAATCTTGCACTTATAACAGCCATGGGATCCTAGGTCTGCTCTAAAAATAATTTTTTTGTCATGAAAACCAAAACAGATTGCTTTCTGAAACTGACACAGTTGCTTCTTGATGTTGTGGTTTACACGCTATAAAAAGAAGCTTCTAAATCTGCCACATAGTAGACATCAGGAATTTGTAATGTCCCTATTACATCAGCACCAAGTTTTGTTTGCAAAATAACAGTCCCTTTTTCATGTGCAAAAGCATCTTGACCATTAGCAAGATAAACAGGAAAAGTTAAAATTTCATCAAAATCCACAAACCATTCTTTGTTGTTGAAGTAATGTGTGGTCACTCCACTATCCACTAGAAATGCGTTTTTATATTTACCTCCAGCTATTTGAAATTATTGTTCATGAATCAAACCAATATCAACATGACTAGAAGATCTCTGGTTAGGGTTAAAAGCTGGTTTCTTAAAATTGCCTTTCTTCACTTGTGGTTTTTGCTGCTCAGCTCTTGGCTTTGCCTTGTTAACTCCTTTGCAGACTGCCAGAAATAGTGCAAATTGAATCCACTTTAAGGGTTAGGGTTAGTGCTAGGGAATCATGGGAATTGTGTTTTTTTCTGAGACATTGAGCCTTCTCTGTCAGACAACTCTGGTGCCACAATAAAATACAGTTCCCATGATTCCCTAACCCTAACTCTAACCCTTAAAGTGGACTCAATTTGCACTATTTCTGGCAGTCTGCAAAGGCCCATTGTGTCCATTTGTTCTGGAAGAAGAATATGCTTTGATATGCCAACCCTCATTAACAAGTTGAGCTAATTCGTTGTCTGTGGCTTTTTGTATCATAGTTGCCTTCCATCAAATTCTACCTAGTTTATTGTGGGGGTTTTGGGCTGTAAAGATACCAGCCACAGATGCTGGTGAAATGTCAGAAAGAAACTCTTCTAAAACATAGCCACACAGCCCAAAAAACCCATAAAAAACTATGGATGCCAGCCATGAAAGCCTTTGACTTCACAAATACTACCTATTTTGAAATTCAATAATTTCAGGAATATTCTCTTGCAAAGGAACATTTCCTTTAATTTGCAGAGCATTAGTTATAGGGCAGTAATATGTTGGAAGGCTAGACAAAAACAGTTCAAATTTTAAATGTTCTGGGAAAGATTCCCCAGATGATGTTACTCAAGACAAAGCTGTCATAAAGCCATTGATATGCTGATTCAAAAATCAAGGATGAGACAACTTTGTGTTAACAAGTGTTACCATGAGAGCTGTTTGATTAAAAGTACTTGGAGAATCAAATTTTTTCCATAGTGTATCACATATTTCTCTTGCATTGTTCAGACCTTGGATATGGTAAGGTATGCTGGGATCTATAGATAGGCAGATGTAAGCAATTTCTTTTTCTAAATTTTCATCAAATTGTTGCTTTCCTGCTTCTGTAGGTCTCTGCCCAACCACTGCTTTAATTAATCCCATTGTCAAGCACATTTGCATTTTCAATGACCACATTTTATAATTTGTGCCAGTTAATATTTCAGTGGTCATTGTGGGGTTAGGATTAGCAGAAGACATTATTTTGTTTCAGTAGTAAAGACCAGCCACAAGGTCTTCAGGAGCATATTTAAAACAAAAGAGACTGGAGCCTCATAACCCCAAAAATGTTGGGGATTCAAGTTTCCTAAAGTAGCAGCCTTTGTTAAGGAAACAAAAATATCAAAATATCAAAAGTATCAAAGCCTAGCTGTTAGGGTCCAGCTTTTAAATCAGCAGAGCAGCACAAATGTGTCCTTGCCTAACCACTCCTTTAGGAACTGAGGCTGACTCAAAGACAACACAAATAAGAGTTGCCCCTCCATTTTCACAGGGGATCCATTCCACCACCACCACCACTGCGGAAACAATGACTCACAGATAGTCAAGCCTCATTGGCTTGAATGGCCGCACACTCCTGTGTGCCGCCTGTGCTCATGCCCTGTGCCCGTGCACCATTTTAGCCAATGGGGCTTGCCAGTCCATGAATGACCAAGTCTGTGGACTTGAAGTCCACAAAAACAGAGGGACAGCTGTAGCTTGTAGTTTAAAAAACAAAACTTTACTAATAGCTTGAGTCTACATATGCATAGAACCTACATCCTAACTAGCTAATAAATAGTTCAAGTAAAAAAAGAAATGTTTATCTCACCATCTTTTAGAAGAAAGTTGATAGAGCAGGGAGATGGGAGACCAGATTGAAGCAGGAGAATTTCTTTGTGTGAGAGAGACTTCCTAAAGAAATTGAGCTGAATCACATGATTTGTTTACCAATTTATAAAGGTATTTATTGCCCCTGTGATTCAGCCAGAACCAAATGGATGTTTAGAAGAGGGAACACAGTGGAGTTTCCATGCAGGGAAAATCCTATCTATCTGAGTAGGGGGAGAGAGAATGCAAAGATTTTCCAACAGGTGTGCCATATGGAAGCTCATTCACATAGACAACACTGGGATTCTAACCAAGGGTTGATGCAGACGGCCCATTTGGGGCGGCTCTGGGCCACCCCTGGAGCAGTGGATCGGAGCTGTGGCAACCACATGCCACAGCCCCAATCCTCCTTTTTGATGCCCCCAAAAGAGCAGCAAAATGCTGCTCCTTCTGGGGGAAGCAAAAGGCCACCCTTTGAGCTGCTGCAGTGGCTCTTTTGCACCCTTTTTGTGCAGCATATGTGCATGATGCACCAGGAGGGCACCCTGATGCTATGTGCTGAGTGGATGGGCATGCGGAGTTGGGACAGAGTCGGGTGGCTGATGTGTGGCTGCCCCACCCCAATTCCACCCCCAGGCCGGCCCTTTTGGCTAGTCTGCGTAGGCCCCAGGTTTATTTAAATCCTCACTGATTCAGTGGGATTTATAAATAGGAGTGCATCTACACTGGAGAAATAAAGCAGTTTGGCACCACTTTAACTGCCATGACTGTATCCTACAGAATCCTGAGGTTTGTATTTTGGTGAGGCATCTGATCTCTCTAACAAATCAGGCTGAATATCTTGCCAAACCACAAATCCCAGGACTCCCACATGATGGAGCCATGACAGTTAAAGTAGTGTCAGACTGGAGTAGCTCTGCAGTGTGGAAGAGCTGGAAGTTTGCTTAGGCTTGATTGAGGAAGTTGCTGTTCTGTGCCCTTAACTCATTTCTGACTTATGGTAACCCTTAGGGGAAGGTGAACCTATGACAGGGTTTTCTTTGCCAATTTGTGCAGATAGGGCTTGCCTTTGTGTCCCTCTGAATCTGAGATGATATGACATACCCAAGATCATCCAGTGGGTTTCTATGGTCCAGCAGGGATTTTATTTCTCCAGTGTGGATACGCCCCTACTTATAAATTCCACTGAATCAGTGAAGATTTAAATAAACTTGGTTAGAATTCCAATGTTGTCTATGTGAATGAGCTTCCACATGGTACACCTGTTGGAAAATCTTAGCATTCTCTCTCCCTCTGCTCAGATAGATAGGATTTTCCCTGCATGCAAATTCCGCTGTGTCCCCTCTTCTAAACATCCCATTTGGTTCTGGCTGAATCACAGGGGCAATAACCTTGGTCCCCAGAGTCATAGTTCAATGCTAAACCACTACACCCGGCTGGCTCCCTTGAATAGTTGAAATGTAAAGGCCCTGAAAGTTTAAAGGTATGAATGTTAAATCTGTTTATTGAGGGACAAGTGGGATGGGTGGGTGGGTTTTGCTTTGTTTTTATTTTGTTTTTTGAGAAAAAGAGCACTTCAAAATAGGAACAGAATTCTCTTAGGCCTCGTTCCCACTATGATTTAAAGCAAATTGCTGATCGGGTTATATGACCATCGTTCTCACTTGAAACCAGTTCTGATCCTACTGTGCTTGGTTTCAATTGCGATGAAGCGAAGCAAATGCAAAAAATTCGATCTTTCCCGACACTATTTTTTTGGCAACTCTTTTGAAAAGAATCGATTCTGAAGCGTGTTTAGCAAGTGGAGGGGAGAGACTAATGGCAGAGGGGTATTTACCATCCCTCCTCAGTTTTTGGGAAATCAACCATTCCTCCCCCCTCCTTTCAGCGCCGCCTTTGTGCTTGTGGTGTGACCTATGGGCACATTATATATATATATATATATATATATATATATATATATATATATATGATTGACATGCATTTTGAAGCGGCATAAACTTGTGGGAATGATAATTATACAAAAAAAGAAGTGATTACAGGGGAATAATGAAGACATCTGCTTTCATAGTGGGAATGACTATTGGAACTTTTGGAACTGATTCACTGACACGGAGTGAAAGCGAATTGCAAACCAGTTTAAATGTAAGTGGGAATGAGCCCTTAATAAACTCAAGCCCTTGAGGTTTTTAGAGACAGAGGTTTAGTGGGAACAAGGGAAGACTGAATGGATAAAATAAATTGAGACTTTTATTTCATATTTTATTTGAAACGATTGGGGGATTTCAGTGCAGGCAGAGGCCACTCCCCTTACTGGCCATGTGAGGACTAGGGTCAAAGAGCAATAAAAGACAGATAATAAAATTTCAACTTCCATTAGCAACAGATAACTTCTCTTGAGATCTATATGTCCCTGGATTTTGCACAGGACATCTCAGACATAATGCAGGCCTGTGATTCTAACACTGCCCCCCCCAACACACCTTTAGTCTGAAAAGATACAGGCAAGAACCAATAAAAGAGCCAAGAATTGAGGTTCTCCTAAAAAAGAAAATCAGTTGACAATTAGAAAAGAAAGACACCAGTGAGTTTTGATATTGTCTGTGTTTTCAAACTCAACTAAAATATCATGGAGAATAAGAACTCCTTCTTTAGGAATGAAAGAGTGATGAGAGCAGATATGAAAAAGATAGTCACAGGGTAGCTTTTCATGTACATAGTTCCTTCCAATGTATAGAGTAAGTAAATGTTGAATATCTATACTAATTGCATGTATCTTTGTAGACGTTTAGGTGCAGTGTAACAGGCAGAATACTGATCTGGGATTATATTTTGCAAAATGAAAGCTTCTGAAGCCTGAATAGTAAAGTACATTTGTCTGGCATGAAGCCAACTTAACTCAAAACAAAATAATAAGCATAAGAGAGAATGTACTCAAATGGCTGACTTATAATGAATCCATGAAGAGGTACTGCCTTGGAATGGAATCAGATGGACCAGTACAATCTCATCACTGATTGGATGGGGGAAATTGTTTACTTTAGTGAAGGCTAGTAAAGATTTGCCTCTGGGTAGGTGGAGAAAGGTAGCAGATATTGTAATACGAGCTCTGACCAAGACTCAGGCTGCATCTGCACTGCAGAAATAATCCAATTTCACACCACTAACTGCCATGGCTCAATGCTATAGAATTCTGGAAACTGTAGTTATGTGAGACATTTACCTTCTGTCAGAATGCTCTGGTGCCACAACAAACTGCAGTTCCCAGAATCCCAGAGCATTGAGGCATTGTAGTAAAACTGGTGTCAAACTGGATTATTTCTGCAGTGTGGATACAGCTTAAGACTCTCACATACCAAAGTAGCTGCTCATAACAACTTCACTATTTCTAGCTAACAACTACCCAGATCATGCTGGTAAGAAAAAACCTCTACTCTCAAACAGTTTATCATAATGATGTAGTTCTTTTCTAAATAGATATATGCCCATTATGAATATAATGGATGCCCATTATGGAGGGAGGGAAGGAGGGAGACACACACACACATATGCACACTCACTTGCCCAAAGACTTCATAAGATACTCCAGGTACTGTATTTATAACAGCTCCCCCCTCCCTTACATTACTTCTGTATAACAGTAAATGATGGACATGATAAATACTAGAATGTATAATTGCATACTGTATTGTTCCCATATTTTAGAAATCATATACTTTTATGTTTATGTACTTGAAGCCTGAAAATAGAAACATTAAGTAGACATGTCATTATCATTCAGAATTAAAGAACTTATCCTTGTTTGTAATTTCTCTGCAAAACAAAGTTCCCGGTTTCCTTCAGGCACCCCTCTCCTCAGCTTTCTAAGACCCCGAGAAGCCCCAGGGGAAGAATGTGCAGTGAGGGTCCCATCCTTCTTACAGCACCTTGCATCAATGTTATTATTTTCTCTCAGCTGGTAAAAATGTAAATATGTCCATAATCCTTTCACAAAACATGTACAGCTATACTTCAGTTAACAAAGTACATGTGTTTCTTGGCATTACTTCTTTAAAAGAAAATTTGGTACCAGAGGCAGAAATAACATGGAAAGAATAGAGACAGGTTCCTACAACAGTAAAAAAAAAAAGAGAGAGAGAGAGAGCAGTTAAATGGGTTTCAACAAACTTTAAATCCAAGCTAATGGTATGCACATGTGAAATGAAACAACCATGTTAGGTAAACCTTGCAGAAGTAAACACTCATAGGAGCATTCCATTCTCCCCCTCCATTGTGGGTACTCAAAGAAGGAATACACATACTTCTCCTCAGAGGAGACATGGAACCCGCTCCCTCCTCCTTCATCTATGGGATGGAGGGGGGGAGCTTCTCCTGCTATTTTACCATACCCAGGAGGGACTGGGTCTTCAGCCAATTTTAGAACTTCAGGATCTCAGTTTGTATGTGAAAACCAAGAAATTCAGGACCATCATTTTCAGAACCAACCTTCCCTTCTTGCAAAAGGACATTTGGTTCACTATGATAGATCTAAAGATTTCTTATTGTCATACAATGACCAGACCTTACCATTGCCATTATCTTCATTGTGCCATTGGTAACAATAGCTACCATTTCCATGTCTTTCTAATCAATCCCTTGCACGACTCTAAGGGTGTTCACCAAATGTATGGCCATGATGGGATCACTGAGAACTCAAGAGATCATGGTCTTTCCACATACAGACAACTGGATGCTGATAAAATGGTCCAGAAAGAATTTCCCCACAAACATTCATATTTTGCCTCATTTATTGTGAGTTCTAGAACTGATTGTCAATGTAGACAAGTCACATTCATTTCATCTCAAACACATCCACTTCTTTAGGGCACTTATGAATTCACATTATGTTCAGGTCTTTTTACTGGATGACAGAAGGGCCATGTTTGAAGGGGTGACATGCCATTAGGTCCTGACATGTTCCCACCAGGTCCATCTAGATTCCGAGGGACCATCTCTCCACCCGAGCCATGCGGCGGCAGCATCTGGGGCCGCTGAGGGACTGGGCTGAGCCCACTAACCATCTCCACCTGGGCGGCCTGTGCTGACAGTGGTGGAGAAGCCAGGAGGAGCACCGGGCGGAGGACTTAAAAACCCCTCCTGAGGGACCATCTCTCCACCTGAGCCATGTGGCGGCAGTGTCTGGGGCCGCTGAGGGACTGGGCTGAGCCTGCTAACCATCTCCACCTGGGCGGCCTGTGCTATCAGCGGCGGAGAAGCTGGGAGGAGCGCCAGGCGGGGGACTTAAAAACCCTTCCCGAGGGACCATCTCTCCACCTGAGCCATGCGGCGACAGCGTCTGGGGCCACTGAAGGACTGGGCTGAGCCCTTAATTACCATCACCTGGGCAGCCTGTGCTGTCAACAGCGGTGCTTAGGATTGTTCCTGACCTTGGCCCCCAGCCCTCAGTGAACCATCTGAAATGGCCTGAGCCACCACACTTTGTGAGGAAACTGGGAGGAGCTTTGTAGGGGATAAAACCCCAATTAAATACCATCTCTCCCCCAGCAACTACGTGATGGGTGGCGGCAGGGGGCTGGGTCGGACTGGCCCCACCATCACCAGAATTGTTTGTTGTTAACATCTTAAACCCCTAGAATGCCATCAAGGGGGAAACTACTTGTTCTGGGAAGAAGTTATAGTCAGGAAATCCTCCTAGCCCCTCCTTCTTTTTGCCATCCACCTAGGAAAGATGCTGCCACTTATTACTTATCAAGGACAGAGATTAGCTGGATTACTTACCTCCCCCTTTACATAATGTAGCTGGATATAGTCTGGGAACGGGCATTGAGGTGGTGCGGGGGCAGGGAAGGTATGGCGGCAACAGAGTTAACAAATGTTACAAAAGAAGGATGGATAGATGTTTAATACCCATCCCTCCTTCAGTTCACTCTGTTTCCCAGGATAACTTGGAGAGCATGCCAACCATTCTACAGACCCTTAATCTGCTCCTCTGCAATGCCAGGTCGGTCAAAAATAAGACCCATCTTATCCACGATCTCTTGGTGGATGAGATGGACGACATGGCATGCTTCACTGAGACCTGGCTGGGGGAATCTAGCGCTGCGACATGGGCGCAGATCCTCCCAGCTGGGTACTCAGTCAGTGAGCAGATAAGGGAAAGTGGGTGGGGGGGGCAGCGTAGCCTTGGTCTATAGAAACACCCTAACCTTGATCAGGAAGCCTATCCGGAAAACAACCTACATCGAGTGTATGTACCTTAGCCTGAAAACCAGGGATAGTTTGGAGATTCTGTTGGTATACCAGCCACCCCATTACTTAACAGACTCCCTAACCGAGCTGACTGCCCTGTTTTCTGAGTTGCTGTTGGAGTCGCACAGACTTTTGGTTCTGGGCAATTTCAACATCCCACTCGAAACCAGTTTGCAAGATCTAACTGGCGCTGCTCGGGAGTTCATGGATACCATGACAAACATGGGCCTATCCCAATTGGTTGACGGGCCCACACATTGTGCTGGTCATACCCTCAAAGCGGTCTTTAGTACGGAGCAGAAATATCTGTGGGCGGAAGTCAAAATGACCTCTGCATTGTCATGGATGGATCATTTCCTGATCAAGACAGAACTAAGAGCTATTGTCCGCCCTCCCAGGGATGGTGGACCCATTAGAACGGTCCGCCCTCAAAGGCTAATGGAACCAATCGGATTCCAGAAAGCCTTAGAGGGTTTAATGGTTGGTAACACTGGTGATTCTGTTGAAGCCTTGGTGAATACCTGTAACACCGATCTCACCAGGGCTATCGACATAATCGCTCCCAAGCGTCCTTTCCAGCCCATTTCAAATCGTAGGCCCTGGTACACAGAGGAGCTCAGAAGGATGAAACAGGTCGGACAATGACTAGAGTGCGAATGGCGAAAAACTCATCTCTCATCTGACAGAACTTGCCTTAGGAAGCATCTTGATGCCTACAGGGAGGCTTTACGTGCAGCGCAGAAATCTTTCTGTTCTGCACATATTGCGTCTGCAGAGTCTCGCCCGGCAGAGCTGTTTAGGGTGGTGGGGGAGCTGACGAAGGTGTCACCTGCACCAAATCCCCTATTTAATCCAACGATAGACTGCTGTGAGGCATTTAACATCCACTTTGCAGACAAAATCTCTCGGATAAGAGCCGACTTGGATGCCAGTGTTTTGGCAGAATCCGTAGACGAGGTATCCAGCAACTCCGCTAATGGTAATTTACTGGATCAACCACAATCGGTGAGTACCGATGACGTGGACAAGCTGCTTGGAAGGATGAGGAAGATTACTTGCCCCCTCGATCCATGTCCATCATGGCTGGTCGCCCAGGGTGGTGACACGTTGAAAGTGTTCCTTCGGGATATGATCAACGCATCTTTCAGGGAAGGTTTGGTACCATCTTGTTTGAAGGAGGCGGCTGTCAGGCCGCTCCTGAAAAAACCTTCCCTGGACCCCCTGGATAGAAACAACTACAGACCAGTCTCCTTGCTACCTTTTTTAAGCAAGGTGATCGAGAGGGCAGTTGCTTCCCAACTCCAAGCAGTCTTGGATGAAACCGATTATCTTGATCCATTTCAAACCGGCTTTAGGACAGGATATGGAGTGGAGACAGCCATGGTCACTCTGACCGATGACCTCCGCTTGGGCATTGACAGGGGTAGTGTGACCCTACTGGTGCTCTTGGATCTCTCAGCGGCCTTCGGTACTATAGATCATGCCATCCTCTTGGATCGCCTGAGCGAGTTAGGAATTGGAGGCACTGCTTTGCAGTGGTTCCGCTCCTTCCTCTCGGGCAGATCCTAGAGGGTGAGGCTCGGGGACAGTTGCTCTTCTAAAATAGAGCTTAATTGTGGTGTCCCTCAGGGCGCCATCCTGTCCCCGATGTTATTTAATATCTACACGAAGCTGCTGGGTGAGATCATTCGGAGGCATGGAGCACGGTGTCTTCAGTAAGCTGATGACACCCAGATATACCTTTCCATGACCAGATCATCGACTCAGACTTCAAATGGCATCTCTCCTCTTAATGACTGTCTCAGAGCGGTAATGGATTGGATGAGGAAAAACAGATTGAAGTTGAATCCAGACAAAATGGAGGTACTAACAGTGACCGGCCCGAAACCAGATTTGGAAATACAGTCCCAGTCCTAGATGGAGTCACACTCTCCTCTAAGGACTGTGTTCGCAGCTTGGGGGTGCTCCTTGATTCGTCGCTTCACATGACTAGTCAGGTGAATGCGATGGTCAGGAGTGCCTGTTATCAGCTTCGGCTGATACGCCAACTGCGCCCTTATCTGGACATGAGGGATCTGGAAACTGTGGTACATGCTCTGGTAACCTCATGTCTGGATTACTGCAATGCACTCTACATGGAGCTACCCTTGTGCCTAACCCGGAAACTGCAACTGGTACAGAACATGGCAGCCAGATTGATTAGGGGAACATCCAGGAGAGAGCACATAACACCAGAGCTTAAATCCTTCCACCGGCTGCCAATTAGTTTCTGGGCACAGTACAAGGTGTTGGTTTTAACTTTTAAAGCCCTACATGGCTTGGGTCCATCTTATCTTAGGGACCGCCTCTCCCCATATGATCCCCCACATGCCCTCCGGTCCTCTGGGGGGAATCTGTTACAGCCAATAAAAACTAGGCTGACCCAGACCTCCCAGAGGGCCTTTTCCGCGACCACTCCCAGACTATGGAATGGCCTGCCGGACGAGATCCATCTTATTACTACTCTTGCTGCCTTTAAAAAAGCAGTGAAGATGGATCTCTTCCGGCAGGCCTTCCCAGAATAATCCTCCGGCTCGAGGGGAGATGGTCCTTATCTGTCCCTTCTCTGTTGCTTCTTTTATTGTTATTTTGTTATTGTTTGATTTTATTGTATTATGTTTTAATTTGTTAAAGTTTAATCTTGTTTTAAGGGGTGGGAGGGTTAGATCGCGGGATAAGGGAATGTTTTTAATTCTCTATGTTTTATAATGCTGTAACCCGCCCCGATTGCTGAGCAGAGGAGCGGGCTATAAATAAAAATTTATTATTATTATTATTAATCCAAATTTATGCTCCAACTACAGAATCAGAAGAAGAAATTAAAAGATTCTTTTAGGTTGTCGAATTACTGCTTCATCAATTCCTAATGCTTCCCATGGCATTTTCCATCTTTATATAACTTAGAATAATATTTAAGAAAAGCTTTTTGATGTTTTCTTGACTCGTGAACATTTCCTCATCAGCATTTATTTCATCAGTTTTTTCTCTTTCTTTTTTCAATCTGTTTGCTAGTTATTTTTAGTTTTGTTTGCCAATTTGAAGTGTTTTTGCTTAACAAATTTTAGTTTCTTTTCTAGTTTTTTAGTTAGACCTGAGTCTAGTTGTTTACATAGTTATTTTAATAGATTATTCACATCGTCATTAGTTGGGTTTTTCCTTAATTCTTTCTCTTTATTCCTGATTTTGGGCCGATGCAGACAGCCCATTTGGGGTGGCTCTGGGCTGCCCCTGGGAGCAGTGGATTGGGACTGCAGCAACCACATGCCATGGTCCCACTCCTCCTTTTTCCCACCCCCAAAAGAGCGGCAAAATACTGCTCCTTTTGGGGGTGGCAAAAGGTTGCCCTTAGAGCTGCCACCATGGCTCTTTTGTGTCCTTTTGATGTAGCGTATGAGCATGCTGCACCAAGTGGGCGCCCTGATGCCGTGCACTGTGCAGATGGGAGCGCAGTGTCGGGGCAGAGTTGGGACAGAGTCGAGGCAGTCGGCATGCGGTAGCCCCACCCCAACTCCACTCCTAGGCTGGCCTAAAATGCCAGTCTGCATCGCCGCATTGTTTAGTACTTTATTAATTTCTTCTTGATTTTTCTATTTGATTTCCAATCCTATTTGTATAAATAAACGATGTATCACTGCCTTGCTGGCATCCCATGTTATTTTTATCTGCATATCCTTCATGGTATTTTCTGTAAAATACAATTTTAATGTCATTTTCATTTTATCTAAGAATTCTTGAACATTTAATAAACTTTCATTTTACCACCATTTAAACAGGTTCTTATGTTTCATCATCATTAAACAGACTCGTTTGAAACTATTTTAGGTATCATGTCCATCTTTTTGATTTGGGGCATGTTTTAGAGATCATAAACATGTCAGTTCTTGACATCAGTTTATAAGGATCTGAATAAAAGGTGTATCCTTTAGCATTTCTGTACATTCCATACCTAAACCTCAGGTAAAGCTAAAATATCCATCATTTTGAAGAAGAAGCTTAGAAGCTTCCTCTAGGTCTTTATATGTTTTTGAGATGTTTTGTCTTGTTGCATATATAACCCCAATCCAATTTACTTGTTATTTGTTGTTGTTGTCACATTGTTGCTGTTGTTGTTTTCTTATATCTCACCTTTGTCCCATATTGAGTCTCCCAATATAAGGACTCAAGGCGGCGAACAATAAGTATAAAACAATACAATTTAAAAACAGTACAACAATATTAAAATATATAAACATAAAATACAAAATATAAAATTTTCTAGTTATGCATAGAAAACATAACTAGTCAATTGTCAACAATTTCAGGCAATTCAATCATATCTTTACTCCAATATAATCACCTTCTTTGTCTTTAAATATTTCCTTTCTGAGGTATTTGACATCATTCTTTAATTCTTGTTTCTTGTAGCAATAAAATGTATAATTTTGTCTTCTCCAGAGAACGAAAGAGTAAATAAAAATAAGGAAAGAATAAGGAAAGACAAAAAAATTACAAATTATAAATGAAAAACAAAAGAAACAATTGAACACTCCTTTCTCTTTAAATGAGATTTCAGAAGCAATAAAAAGGATGAAAGTTAACAGGGCCTCAGGCCTAGATGGACTAACATCATCTTATTATTAAAAAACTGGAAGAATTAAAACTACCCTTGAAAAAAATGACAACAATGAATCATGGCAATGCAAATATCACTCTTATACAGGGGTAGGCAACCTTTCCTCTTTAAGGGCTGAGGGACTTCAGCTCCCAGAAGCCTCAGCCATGTTGGCCAATAGTCCCATGTTGGCCAATAGCTCCTGGGATTCTGGGAGCTGAAGTCCCTCGGCCCTTAAAGAGGAAAGGTTGCCTACCCCTGCTCTTATACATAAAGAGGGGAAAGACAGAAAAAAACATGGGAAATTACAGACTGTTCTCCCTTCTTAATTTATATTACAAGATTTCTTCTCATCAATACTAGTAGATAGATTAAAGAAGGTCCTAATAATTATAATTCATGAAGACCAGACAGGATTCCTTCCCAATAGACAAATGAAAGAGAACATCAGAATGGCAGTAGATGTTATCATGTATTATGAAAAGAATAACACAAAGTAAATAGTCTTCATTTGCACAAACGGTGAGAATGCATTTGATAATATTAAATGGGATTGCATGGTAGAGATATTAGAAAGAACAAACTGGATGATAACTTCCTGAATTGAATTTACAACATAAAACAGTCTATACAATTAATAACCAATAAGGGAAGAACAAAGAAATTAACATTTGGAAAGGGCCAAGTAGGGTTGCCTTCTGTCAACTCTTTTATTCATAATAGTTTTGGATATTTTCAACATTAACATTAAACAAGACCCCAAATTTCAAAGAATAAATGTTAAAGGTCAGCAATATAAATTGAGGGTATTTGCAGATGAATTAGTTATCCTTATAGAGAATTCCCTGGTACAAATTGATAACTTGCTGGACGTTCTGAATAAATTTGGTGAATTTTCAGGATTTAAAATAAACTAAGAGAAGACAGTTTTGCTTACAAAAAATGAGTCCAAATTGAAGGGACTTTGCTAAAGATCAGGTTGTAAAATGGGGGGGGGGGGATAAAGTATTTAGAGATTTGGCTGACAAAAATAAACTTGAACCTTTTCAATAATAATTACAAATCATTATGGATTTTTTTAAAGAGATGAAAAACTGAAGAAAGCTGAAAAAAACTTCAGCTTACTCTCTTGGGAAGGATAGCAGCAATTAAAACAGCCATCCTGCCCCAAATGAACTTTTCCTTCCAAAACCTGCCAATAATAATTTAGGAAAACTGTTTTTCATTGTGGCAAAAAGATATGAAAAAATTCATCTGGGGTAGAAGAAAGAATTAAATGGAAGACATTGACAGACACAAGAGAGAATGGAGGATGTGACTTACCTCATTTGAGATAATAATAATAATAATAATAATAATAATAATAATAATAATAATAAAGTTTTATTTTTAACCTGCCTCTCTGCTCAGCAATCAGGGTGGCGTACAACCTTATAAAAACAGTAAGCAATTAAAACATTCCCAAATCCCACACCCATATTATCAAGCAAGTATCTTCACCTGGATTATGGACTGGATAACATTAGAAAATGAGATAAGTTTAAATCTAGAAGGCTTTAATCTTTGTTTTGGCTGACATATCTGTTAAAGTTCACATGGAATTTGAAGACCACTATATTAGGAAATCCCTCTAGAAAAACTGATGATTAAAAAAAGACATTTTATATAAATATACCAAATTGGATTTCACCACAGGAGACCTCCCAATGAAGATGGAAATCTTTAGATGCCTGGTTAAGATATGATGATAGCTTAATAAAGGATCAATGAAATAACTATAAAATAAAATCACTGGAAGAATTAGGAGAGCTAAATCCCAAAATACATTGGCTTCTGTATACACAATTAAAAGAAAGAAAATGGACTTAAATTTAATAGGGTTCAAGAAATAGAGAAATGAGTTGGATAACATTCTTACCAGTAAAGAGACAAAAAAGACTACAGAATTCTATAGAGTATTGTTAACAAGACAGTTGGAACAAGATCAAATTAAAGAAACACTGCTGAATACGCCTTGGATACAGGAGAGGAAATTGACCTAGAAAGTGGCTATACTCCAGGAAAAAACAACAATTTACAAGCTGCCAGGATCTGAAAGAAAATTATCTAAAGTTGCTCAGTGTTGGTATTCAACTCCACTAAAAATCACAAAGATCTATAGAACAGAACAGAACAAATGCTGGAAATGTCAACAAATGGCAAGTTCCTGGTTCCAAATGTGGTGGAACTCCCCCAAAGTAAGAAAATGTTGGGGTGAAATGCATATTACAATAAAGAAGATATTAAAAATTAATTATAAAATGAAACCAAAGATCTACCTATTGAACATGACAAACAAGATAACAAAAAATGATGAAAAGAAGTACTGGAAAGCATTTTAATACATAACTGTGGCCAGATGACTTCTAGCACAAAACTGGAAAAGAATGAAAATTCCAACAATAAAAGAAAGGTTATTAAAGTTAATAGACATGGTTGAATTAGACAAATTAACCTGTTGGTTAAATTTAAAAAATCAACAAAGAAAATTGATAAGGATTGGCTTCTTGTTACAGAATTCTGTAAAAATAGGTGGAAGGAGTAAAAGAGAATAGAAAAAAGTATAGAATAGATAACCAAATTAAGTCCATAACACTAAGATATACAAGTGAATATATAGTGAATCTTATGTTAGGTCAGAAGTCAAGAAAAAAAGAGAAATGAGTCCTATGAAATCAGATAATTAATAGGACTTTTTTTTTCTTTTTTTGGTATACAGTCAGTCCTCCGTTTTCATGGGGGATCCGTTCCAGATCCACCCCCACACAAAAATGGAGATTCACCAATATTCAAGCCCGATATGGTCACCCCTCCATGAATATGCAAAACTATGGACTTCAAGTCCACAAGAACAGAGGAGTGACTGTATTCATAAGAATATTTACTATATCATATTTGTTATCTATATTTTATATATGTACTTTTTTTTTATTTTACCATAAAAATAAAGTTCTTTTTAAAAAGAAAGATTTTATGCTGTCAAGAAGGAAATTAATCATGCATGAGAACATGATTTCTTATTAATGATAGGCATTTGGAATCCAAAAGTAGAAAAAGTAAAAGTTGACATAAATAGTCAAACCCCTGAATGCATCTGGTCAATGACTTGGGTAAAGGGACAAGGAGAACTACTATAATAATCAATACAGAAAAATAGAAGGTGGCAACAAAAAAGGAAGAACAAAGAGACCTCTTCCACCAGATCTGAGAAATCAAAGGAAAATTTAAACCAAGAGTGAGCATGCTCTACAATCAGCAGGGGAACACATTACATGACCAACTACAAAGACAATGGAAACAAGACAATAGGACATTATCAACCATGGAGTTTATTTTGTGGCTTTTCCCCATAGGTTTGTGGAGTTCACATTAGTGGGATTCTGAAAGAAAATAATTGGCAGAAATGACTCAGTGCCAGTGCTTACTTCATATGTAAGACTCTGTAATAGCAGCAGCAATAGCAGCTTCATTTATATACTGCTTCATACCACCTAAGCAGTCTCTAACTGGTTTACAACTGTAAGCTAATTGCCCCCAACAAGCTGGGTACTCATTTTAGCGACCTTGGAAAGATGCAAGACTGAAGGCCTTTGCAGACTGCTGGAAATAGTGCAAATTGAGTCCACTTTAAGGATTAGGGTTAGGGAATCATGAGAACTGTATTTTATTGTGGCACCAGAGCTCTATGACAGAAAAGGCTCAATGTCTCAGAAAAAAAATTCCCATGATTCCCTAGCACTAACCCTAACCCTTAAAGTGGACTCAATTTGCACTATTTCTGGCAGTCTGCAAAGGCCCTCAGTCAAGCTTGAGCCCTGGCTGGTATTGAACTCGCAGCCTTATAGTGAGTGGCTACAGTACAGGCATTTAACCACTACGCCACCAGGGCTCTTAACTGTAGTGTGCACACACCCATTACTTTCAAAGAGATGAGAAGCCACAAAATATGGTTGAACCTTTGTATCTTTGGCTGCATCTACACTACAGAAATGATATAGTTTGATACTACTTAAGCTGCCATGGCTCAGTGTTATGGAGTTCTGGGATTTGTACTTCTGTGGGATATTTAGCCTTCTAAAATCCCAGGATTCCATAGCACAAACCATGACAGTTAAAGCAGTGTCAAACTGCATCATTTCTGCAGTGCAGATACAGCCATTAATTTGTATGTATAACTAGCACCTAAACCTAGTAAGCTACCTGGGATAATTTGTTTAGTCATGGCTTGGAATCCTCTTCATATATTGGACGGAATTCAGTGCACAGTTTTTCATGTGCTAATTTCTATCTATAGATGCACATTTAGAATAATTACTGGCATTGAAATGGAAATATATATTTCACCGTAGTAATCAGGTGACTTTCTCTCTGTGCTGCCTGGGTGCTAATTGTTCATGATCAGCTACAAGGTCCCCACCACCATTCCTCTTTCTTACAGTTCTATATCTTTAAGCAAGAGCAGGACAGAACTTCCTACACAGGAACACTTTTGGAAGTGTTTTTTTGAAACATATTTTTAAATTGTTGACCCTCATCTATATTAAGGCACATGATCAACCTAGAAATAGAAGTATTGGTGTCTGTGATTGGCAGAGAGCATGCAACATGCCCAGATTGGCCAAGACTGATCTAACTAAGGAGTCAGACCTTTTGCCCTAAATATTACTAATGCTTGACTACTGCATTCAAGTCCTTAGTTATAGGCTTGGGGAGCCCAGGTCTAAATCTGCATCTAGGGTCCTTACCTTGACACTGTCTATGAGATGGCAACTCTCTACAGATGAGGTAGGAAGGAAAACTCACCACAGGAATGTGATAGTTCTGTAACATATGCTTCACCCTTCAGTATATTTGTCTGAAGTGGTTTATTTCAATGGAAACTAAAAGGCAATTGTTTTAAATTGCTGATAATAACTGCCTCCCCTTTTAGACATAGTATAAGTATTAACCATTTAATATAATGTATTTTCTATAGTTTAATGGGTTTGTATCAGCCCGCCTAATGACTGTTTCTATCTAATGTTCAGATGTTTAATTGCAGTGAAACACTTCAACACCATTAGATGGAAACAAAGCTACTAGCTTCTCCTTGACTGTGGTCTGGCAAGGCTCCAAAAAGCATTTAAAGCAATCTCATGTGTTTAATTCTTGCCACACTGCTTGCTTGCTTGCTGCCCTGGGGAGAGAAGCTAAACAATCCAATGTGGCCATTTGAAACATTTAAATTAAAAAAAAAACAAAACCAACCAGACAGAAATTTCTGACCAAAAAAAAAAAAAAAATCACTGGAGCATTTGCACTTTTGTAAAACTGAAAATTTTTGTTGGTTTCACTCTATAACACACTACAAATGACTCTAATCAGTGCCTAATCTTAAATAAATTTATCTTAACCCATAGGCATTTAAAATCTGCCCAGAAGAAACTTCTACATCAGGGAAGGAGAACTGTGGCCCTCCATGGGTTTTCAGACTATAACTCCCATAATCCCACACCATAACCTGTGCTGGCTAGGGCTGGTGCAAATTATAAACCCAAAACATTGGAGTCTCCCAGTTATGCACTCCATGTTTCTACACCTAAACATGAAGTGATGACTTACACTGTAAGAGCTGTTCTCTTTGTCATGGAATATTACTGTTGCCATATCCTGGTAGGTTACTTTTTGTTACTGTTATTGTTTCATTTTAAAAATAGTTAATTTTCATTGTAGTTACACTTTAAAAATAACTCTTTACCATCCCATTTCTCAACATTAACTGAAGTCACTGCTGTCACTTGAAAACAAAAATCTGAATGCTACAAGTATCTTGTTTTTAATACATGCTTCTCTCACCCACATTTTTGTTGTCTCAATAGAGGCAACAGAATATGAGGCAGCTCCATGAAACACAGCATGAGCTAGCACTTGAATCTTAGGATATTTCTTCTAAACCTCTCTATTTAATGAGACTATTTCCCTGTAACTATAAAAGTTACTATAAAAGTAATAAGGTTATCACATGAAGTGTAAGACTGAGTGGAGAGGGCTTTGTCAAAACAACAAGCACAAGTTGCATTTCTCTGGTTGCTTTTTCCTGTCTTCATTACAAATTACCAAACTGCCCTTTCTCTCTCTTGCACATGCTTATATCATGCAGAGCTCTTGTCTACAACATTAGAAGCCTAATTAAAGAGCACCATCTTGCTTTAAAGCAGGACCATCTGATACTTTGGACTCCATATGTAGCATACTTTACAGAAAGGTGGGCCACTTCAACAACTTAATATAAAACAAATGGAAATATCTGAGCATCCCTCTTAAACTGTCATAATGTTTAATGCACTACATTATTTTGATGAAAATGGTGAATGCTTTTATTACAGTACAAAAGCAGGATTTGAATGTTGAAATACTTCCACCTAGTAGTCAGGCTGGGCCAGAAGTGGGGAGCAAGGGATGGGGGTGGAAGGGGGCAGTCTCATTCCTTTCTAAGCTGGCAGTGGATGTTTAGCATTAGCCTCTGTGCCTTTATAACATCATTCACTGCAGGGTCTGCATTCATCTGACAGTTTCTCTTTCAAGATGGATATGCTTATAAAAACCTTGTGCCTTGCTTGGTGAGGCCAGCTTGAGATCTGTCAGCATCGCCATCATTGTGACACAATGCTGGAAAGGCAAACACAGTGGTAAACAGAGCTGGCTTGGCAAAAGACAGAGCCTGCTGGATAGGAATTATCTTCAGCCAGATTTGGCCTTTTCCCAAGAACTCTTACCACTCTTCCTGTTTGTCCTCAGGGAGCAGGAATGGGTGAGGTGGAAGCAGAGGGTGGGAGGTATGAGAAAACAATGAGAGATCATTTGTGTGAGTAGAACTGACACTTTGCCCCACCGTTCTCCCTACTTTCAAAAGCATGTGGGATATAAGGTGTAAAAGATTCAAGGCCACAGCCACGAGCATGAAATGCAGCTGTTGAAACCAAGTATATATACTATATATACTTAACTATATGTCGAGAAATTTATGCCCTAAAATTGACCCTAAAATCCTGGGTCAACTAATATATGGGTCTGTACATTAGTAATGCTTAGAAAGATCCTGAAACAAGCAAGCCCAATGCCCCAATCTCCATTTAACACCCTTCCCTCCCCACTCGGTTTTGCAAGACCTTGCTTCCTATGGAGAAAACTCTGCCTTTAAATGCACTTGCTTCCCTTCTCAAACTGATGTTGAAACCTCTCCTCCAGCATCTGGGAATTGGTGTTAGGTGGTAGGGAGAGGGACAAGAGTGATATTCCCTCCTCTCCATCCTTATTATAGCCCCCTAGGTTTTACCCTTGACTTCTCCACAGGTCATATCAAAATCCAGGATTTTGACCCTGAAACCTTCCCATGTATTTACTTTTAGGAATAAAGTATATCAAGGCATTTTCCTTCAGGAAATGCAATAGAACGTATGCAGTCAGTATGGGTGGTTGCAGACTGCCAGAAATAGTGCAAATTGAGTCCACTTTTAGGGTTAGGGTTAGGGAATCATGGGAACTGTACTTTATTGTGGCACCAGAGCTCTCTGACAGAGAAGGCTCAATGTCTCAGAAAAAAAACCACAATTTCCATGATTCCCTAGCACTAACCCTAACCCTAAAACTGGACTCAATTTGCACTATTTCTGGCAGTCTGCAACCCCCCTAAGTTATCCAATTTGTTCAGCAAGAATCATATTTGCTCCACCATTAATATACAGTTGGCCCTCTGTTTTCATGGGGAATCTGTTCCAGACCCACCCACCCACCCTGCAAAAACAGAGATTTGCAAATATTCAAGCCCCATAGGCTTGAATGTGGTACGCACCCACGGGCACGCATGGGGTGCACCCCATTGATTTAAACAGAGGTCCCCCCTCCATAAATATGCAAAACCACAGACTTCAAGTCTGCGAGAACAGAGGGGTGACTGTACTGTGTACAGTGATACAGGGATAACTGGCAATATGACATCCTGCATTATTTTTGTCTGTTAGATGTGTTGGTGAGAATCATCATGGCTATGATTTGAGCATTGGATTACAACTGTGGAGACCAGGGTTCAATTCCCAGCTTGGCTGTGAAACCCACTGGGTGACCTTGGTTAAGTCACATGCTCTCAGCCTCAGAGGAAGGTAACGGCAAACGTCTTCTGAACAAATCTTACAAAAAAAAAAGCAACTATGAGAGGTTTGCTTTAGGGTCACCATAAAAGTTGGAGGCACACAACAACAATGTCTGTTGGCCTTTCAATATTAGGTTGGGCTGGCCTTATCTTCAGGCAGAGCAAAGTGATCACTCTCAGCAGGAAGTGTTGGAGGAGAACAGGAACAGCCTAGTAGCCTACTACATGTCAGCACTTGCCTGTTCCCATTTGTGGAGGCCTGGCACAAGCTACACAACCTGTCCCAGATGGCCTAAATTAGTTTGCTGTCTCAGGAGCAGTGGAGGACATTAGGCTGTCACCAGTGTTCAATTAATATTTAACTGCCAGTCCAGTTGGCTTTTGTACATGAAATGGGAAGAAGCACCATTTTGTTCTTTGTTGTGGTCAACCAAATGTCTTTAATCAGTTCTCAGGGAGGGATGGAAGCCAGAATTTGCCAGAATTATTTTTCCATAGTTGAAAGCTATGGAATTCTTTCTCATTAGAGCTGGATCCTGAATCGCATGCAAACACTGAACATATTTGCCACTTCAAGCTGCATTTTTATTCCAGGATTGGTGAAACCATGACACAATGAGAAAATGTCCATTGGTCTTTTTAAGGCTTCCCAACCCCCAACTCTGTTGTCCTTGCCTCTTCTCCCATTTTACTGTGAATGCATATCTAAGGGGGGTTGCAGACTGCCAGAAATAGTGCAAATTGAATCCACTTTTAGGGTTAGGGTTAGGGTTAGGGAATCATGGGAACTGTATTTTATTGTGGTACCGCATCTCTCTGACAGAGAAGGCTCAATGTCTCAGAAAAAAAAAACAATTCCCATGATTCCCTAGCACTAACCCTAACCCTAAAAGTGGACTCAATTTGCACTATTTCTGGCAGTCTGCAACCCCCCTAAATTCTCAGTTCAAAACAAACTGTTGAAGTATGGCAGGGAGTAGTGTCTGGTGAGCAATAAATATTTGGTCAACATTATACTGTTAGCTTCAATGTTGCTTTACCAAAGACAGCCAGATAAAACAAAAATGTTCATTTGGTGGCAACAATAGCAAACACAGCAGAAGAGGGGAATGGCAATTGGTAAGTTATGCTTGTCTCTCCACCTTTTCCCTGTGACACAGAAAAAAAATAGTAATGAATGGTTATTAGACAGAAATTATGAGGACTGAGGACTCCTGGTACCCCCCAAAACACATAAACAGCCCCCCACTGTTTCTGAGGATGCTAGATACAGAAAAAATAAAAAGGGGGGGGGGGATGGAAAATGGTACAAAGAAAAAAGGAGAAAGGAAAAATAGAAGGAAATAGAGGGGTGAATGTTCCAAGAACCCTTCCAGACTACTTTCTGAACAAACAGGATGCCAAGTTTTGTTTGGTTTTTTGTTTTGTTTTTTGTTTGTTTTTTTTAAAGAGGAAAAGCAGGGAAAATTGGATTTTAAAAGGAACAAGTGGGTAAAGGGGATGGAACAAGAGTGATTCTTCCATGAACTCTTTCCACTATCCATGACATTCCAAGTTGCCAGGTTGCCAAAATCAAAATAAAACAGAACAA
Organism: Phrynosoma blainvillii; assembly: GCA_026167975.1. NCBI lineage: Eukaryota > Metazoa > Chordata > Lepidosauria > Squamata > Phrynosomatidae > Phrynosoma > Phrynosoma blainvillii. Next base: position 142,672,548 of record JANUYF010000004.1, read on the forward strand.
TTGGAAAAAAATAAAATTTAAACACAGTAGGGGCAGGGAAGATCAGGAAAAATAGAAATACAGGATTTCACCTCCATATTCCTTTTTTAAAAAATAGATTGTATATTACTGTGGTAGGTCTATCTCTCTCATTGTTTTATCCTGTGAGGTGCATTGTTTTATCCAGTAAAATGTCACTGATAGTTTATTATAATTACACTATTCAAGTTTGTGACCAAACTACATCTATTCATTCATTCATTCATTTTTTAAAAATTATTTTTAAAAATTATTCAAAATTATAAAAGTACATTTAAAAATTACCAAAATTAGAAATAAACATAGAAACAAAAATAGATAAGAGAAAAAAGATAAGAAATGAAAAGAGAAGAAAAATATGACTTCTGATCTTCCTTTCAGCAGTTATAAAAATATATAATTATTTATGCTTCACTTTCTACTGTTACAACAATTTCCCATCTTTGAATAATTAATTCTTTCTAATCATCAAAACCTAAGGTTTCCAATCAACTTTCTTTTTTTCTTTCTTTCCTTATTTTATGCAAAAAGTCTAAAAGAAGATTCCACTCTCTGACAAATGCCACTAATGACCTTTCTCTAATCAAACAGGGCAATTTGTCCATTTGTGCGAAGTCTGTCAATTTCACCAATCACTCCATAGTAGGTAAAGTTGAATTCTTCCGTCTTTGCACATGTAACAGTCTTGTATCCGTAGTGATATATTGCAATAATATTCCATGGGTCTTTTCCGGCTATACATTATGCCTAAATTTTGGGTCTATGGACCATAATAAATTATGACTGACTGAACATACATTAGAAACTCCTTTATACATTCTAGACAATTTCTCAGGGATCTCATACCACTGATTACATCATTTTATGAAAAATCTCTTTGACCATACATTCTCCCATTTATATCTGTATACTGTAAGCAAAATTCTTAGCATATTTTGTCATACTTTTTTTGACTTGTTCTTCCCAGTGGTATCACTATGGGGTGCAGGGGTTGTGGCCCACACTAGGTGACACCCCAGAAGAGCGGTGATACCCAGTTGGGCCCTCCTCTCACTGTGGGGTGAGATGGGCCAAGTGTGACCCTCCTGACTTCATCGTGATGGCAGAGGGGAGGACTGAGCATACCCTTTTGGATGCTAACCACCCCAGCAACACCGCCATGCACAGCAGGTGACAGCAGAGGTGGGGATGCCACTGGTTCTTCCATTTCAAATTGCAACAGAAGTTTTTACATTTTAGCAATTATATTTTCATCAAAATCTATTCATTCATTCTATGATAATTATAATAACATGGAGTGAAATAGGAGAAGCAGGAAAGGGGGATTAAGAGTATAAACATACATACAAGTAATCAGTACATCTCATTTTGGAAAGCACTGGGTTAATTTTAACTAACCTGGAGAGTCAAAATAAAGACTTAGGCAATGCTGGGAACACCCAGGGAATACTTCAGGGTGAGGAAAACATCACATGATTTGTATAGGAACAAAATCTAGTACTTCCAAGGACTTTTTTAAAGTTATTTGGAGGTGGCCAAAGCTTAGGGAGAAAATTTAAATAAAAATAGATTCACATGGTTGATTTTGGGCCTTGATTCTCAAGTTGTTACCTCCTTGATTCCACAGATCCTCTGCTCTGAAATGTCAGCCTCATTCTCTCTCACTCTCATGCACAGATTCTTCTCTCAAAAAGTAAAAGTTAAATAAAGGAGAAATGTAAGTCTGTCTTAACATATTAGTGAAAAGGGAGTTAATTAAAGGGTGTTCTGTGATATTGTCTTCTCTGAAAGTGTATGTACAAAGTGTAGGAATATTTGGTATCTATATAAAGCAGAGTGCAGTGGGGCTAATGCAACATGAGTGTGTGGTGCAAACAGCAGAAACTACTCTGGATGCTCTTGTAAGGTTAAAAGAAAGAAAAAAGCTGGCTTTCATGCATGGTTGTAAGCTAGCATCCATTGTTGGGGTTAGAACATCATGGATCCTCTTTCCAGACAAAGGAAAACAAAGAGACTGACTTAGCAGACTGCCAGCAATAGTGTGAATTCAGTCCACTTTTAGGGTTAGGGTTAGAGTTAGGGAACCATGGGAACTGTATTTTATTGTGGCATCAGAGTTGTCTGACAGAGAAGGCTCAATGTCTCAGAAAAATAACAGTTCCCATGATTCCCTAGCACTAACCCTAACCCTAAAAGTGGACTGAATTCACACTATTTCTGGCAGTCTGCAACCCCCCTAAGTTCTTGAAAGAAGAGGGAAGGGACCTTTGTAGGCAAGAAGAAAGCAAAAAGTTCCAGTACATAGACCAAGAAAGAGACGGGAAAATGAAGCCAAAGAGCAGATATCTAGACTCCCCTCTCTCATTAATCTGTTTAGTTGATGCCCCTTTTGGTTCCAACATGGAAAAAGGAGACCTATCTCTTCTACTTGGAGACACAGAAGAGGAGGCAGGGATGATATGGTAGATAGGACAGGAGCTTCTGTTAGCCAAACCTTTGGCTGAGCCTAAAGTCAATTCATATTATTTATATTTGATGAGTGGGAAGTATGGGCTCTAAGAATTGTGGGTGCTTTTAGCTTCTGGAGATCAGCTCAAACTTAATGACAAAATGCTTCCTCTTGCAGGAGATTATGAGAAAAAGCAGATTCTTGGTCATTCTTATGTAAAGTCAGGGTTCTACCTAAACTATACTGTGTCTAGTAGTGGAACATATACTGCTGATTGAGAACCATTACTCTGAAACTTACTCTCATTTTAATTTCTCTCTTCTGGTTCTAATCCTGAACACTCTCTGACCTCTTTCACACTAAATTGTAGCACTTCAATACTAATTTAACTGCCATGCTGCATCCAACAGAATACTGAGATTTGTAGTTTGGTGAGACACACAGTTCTCATGCAGAGAATTCTAAATAATTTAGGGAACTACAAATCTCAGGATTACATAGTATGCAGCCATGAATGTTAAGAGTTGTATAAAAGTGCAATGATTGCATAATGTGAAAGAGACTTCTGCCTGTTTGCCACTTTACTTATATTCAAAGCTTGTTGGGAGTAATAACACTATTTGTAACAAGTTACTTTTTGAGCAACTAGGGGCATGTTACCTTTTAAAATTCTAATGACAATACTTAAAAATACAATGTTTACATAATGACTAATGTTTACACATTGCAAAAAAAAAAAAGTTAATTTGGAGGATTGGAGTTTTCCTTCTTTTTTAGGGTGGCTGGAGTATCCCTTATCCAAAATACTTGGGGCCAGAAGTGTTTTGGGTTTTGGAATTTTTTAAATTATTTATTTATTTATTTATTTGGAATTTGGAATACTTGCATATATATAATGAGTTATCTTGGAGGTGGGGCACAAGTCTAAATATATACACTTTATACACATAGCCCGAAGATAATTTTATATATAATATTTTCCATAATCGTGTGCATGATACAAAGTTTGTGTACACTGAACCATCCATCAGAAAACAAAGGTGTTACTATTTCAGCCCCCCATGTGGACAAGTTTGGATTTTGGTGTATTTCAGATTTTGGCTCTCCAAAGAAAGGATACTCAAACTGTTATTGTGCTCATGTTTTACATTATTCCTTACACAGTAAGATCATAAGAAGTAATGGCAAATTATATAACTTCTTTAAGTAGCATTTTGGTGATCTGTTTATACAGATGGTTCTAACTCCTCTTCCTGATTCAAAATACAGCTTCCCAGTTGTTAACTGGTTTGGTCAAGGAGAACAATCTGTTGCTGGAAAGATAAGATGGCTTTTACACATTAGTTGAGGACACCAGACTAGCACTTTTAGAGGCTTTCGTATCAATGGGGTGGCAAATACTCTCTGGGTTTTACAGATTTTAAAGTAACTCTACAAGGATCTGGATCTACGGTATTTAGGAGATAAAGGTCAGCACATTGGATAAATCCTTTAGACTAAAACCTGGAGCAGATTCACTGCCCATCAATGTGGAAACCATCTACCACTGATTAAAGCATCCATTTTCTTCCAGAAGGATGTGTAAGCAAATGTTTTAAGACAACTACACACAAAAGAGTTCTGATTACAATGTGTGAAATCCTAGCTCCTGCGCAACAGAGGCCCTTTTGTCCTCTGTTTGTTCTTGCTGTGTGGCTTAAAGTCATTTCCCACTTATGGTGACTCTAAGGTAAACCAATCATGAGATTTTCTTGGCAGGTTTCTTCAGAGGGAGTTTGCCATTGTCATCTACTATAACTGATTTAAATAGCAGCTGTCCTCAGATGAATAAGCAAAGAATGGGTACTTTGCATGTTTGCGTGGAATAATATTCTTATGATTGCCCAAGGGCTAAATCTAACACATAGATCGAATGTCCTGAGTATAGGATCCTTTCTTTAGGATCATCAGCTGTAGAACCCTTACCAATGGCACCTTCTAAACCTCCTCTGACCTAATTTGGAGTGAAAAGATGGCATGAGGAAAGGAAGAGTAAAAAGTAATCTAATTTCAATGTTTAGCAGAGAGGGAAAAAACATTATTAAAATTGTCTTCAATAGATACTGTCTGGATATGAAATTCCTCAAAATATGAGGAAGAATCACTCCAAAGGACTGACCTTTAAAAATCATATTATTAAAAGTGTACATAAGTATATTCCAATAATGATCGCACATGGGACTTGAGATAGTTCACAGTTAATGTGCTAGTAAAGAAAAGGAGATTGGAAAAGATACTATTATGGTTGTTTTTTCATTGATAGAGCAAAATAGGAAGGAAAGATGGAGTTCAGGAATGGAGGAGTCTCCTCTGGAAAAGGCACTATACTACAACATGGCTCTGGCCATTCTTTCATACTATCTATAATGCACAGGTGCTCACCCTACCTCCACATCCCTGCCCAACAGTGACACAACTAAAAAGTAATGACTGGCCAATCTAAAGCCCTGGCAAGATATATTTTCCAGTCTTGAAATGTCCCCACCTCCTGGTTAAGTTAAAGCATTACAAAGCTATGCTTCATGGCCCCCTTTCTTCTGGGGAACTCTGGGCCTTTGCATACTGCCAGAAATAGTGCACATTAAATTGAGGCACTGCCCTGGCTCAGTGCTAGGGAATCATGGGAACTGTAATTTATTGTGGCACCAGAGCTCTCTGACAGAGAAGGCTCAATGTCCCAGAAAAAAAATACAATTCCCATGACTCCCTAGCACTGAGCCAGGGCAGTGCCTCAATTTAATGTGCACTATTTCTGGCAGTCTGTCTGTTTGTCTGACAATAGCTGTTGAGCAACATAACTATTAAATGATCAGCAAAACCAGCCTGTTCCCTATAGAAGTTGCTCTTGAGGCTAGTCTCTCAATGTGACTGCAAAATTGAATGTTCAGACCTGCTGCTCCATTAATGCATTGTGTCTTCTGGGGTTTGCCTGCCAATTGCTTGTGTTCTGCCCTCCAAAGGGGAGTGTCTTACCCTCTGGGGCTGAACACAGACTTCCAAGTCCAAAGCATTCCTCTTTACTTGTGCCACCCAATTGCCTTGCTTTTACAGATACTGTTTCCCTTTCCCTGGTGCACTTACTCAGGCTCCTTCCATTCCTATGACACTGTCTAACCACACTGAGAGCTTTCCTACGTTCATAGCACAGTAAGACTGAAAGACTTTCATGCCTGGTGTGAAAACACAGCATTGGAGCATGGACCTTCGCATGTCAATCCTACAGAGTTCCTTTATGGTGGGAATAATCAGAAGATTGTAGACTTTAAGTTTACTAGCTTCCCTTTCTAGTCTCCAAGCTAAGAACCAATAGCATTTTGTTAAGTCTTTGTAGGATCTCAAAACTATATACATTCAACACTCAGCTCCCTTGTTTCCTTTTTCCAGCTCCCACTTGAAGAAAGTTTGCTACTTTACCCAGTCTATTCTGGATTTTATATCCTTACATTGGACGTTATCACACGTGGCCCACAAAGCGATAATAAACTGGAAATGACAAATTCAGAAAATAAACCGAAAATAAACCTTGATTCTGCAAATGGTTTTCACACGTAATTACCTTAATTGCGCAATTAAGGAAAGCTCCCCCTGAAACTGCATTTAACGTTCACACACAAGTGAGAAAATCCCATACATGTACTAGAAATGATCTAGCACATGCGCACTACAGCCGCGGCTGTCACTCGCCGCGGCTGTCACCCCTTCCCCAGGTCATCCTCGGAGCAGCTGGCCCTCCGCATGGCTGGCGCTCTGAGGAGGACCTCCCGCCGCAGCATTCTCCGAGGAGGTCCTCCTTGGAGCGCCGGACCTGCGTCGGATCGGCACTCCGAGGAGGTCCCCCTTGGAAAGCCGGCTGTCTGAGGAGGTCCCCCTTGGAAAGCCGGCTCTCCGAGGAGGTCCTCCTTGGAAAGCCAGCCCTGCGTAGGGTCGGCGCTCGAAGGAGGTCCCCCTCGGAGAGCCAGCTTTCCAAGGGGACCTCCTCGGAGCGTCGACCCGACGCAGGGCCGGCGCTCCAAGGAGGACCTCCTCGGAGAGACGGCTTTCCAAGGGGGACCTCCTCAGAGCGCCGACCCTACGCAGGGCTGGCTTTCCAAGGAGGACCTCCTCGGAGAGCCGGCTTTCCAAGGGGACCTCCTCAGAGTGTCGACCCGACGCAGGGCCGGCGCTCCAAGGAGGACCTCCTCAGAGAGCCAGCTTTCCAAGGGGGACCTCCTCGGAGAGCCGGCTTTCCAAGGGGACCTCCTTGGAGAGCCGGCTTTCCAAGGGGGACCTCCTCGGAGCGCCGACCCTCTTCTAAATGCAACCCTCTTCCAAATCCCCCTTCCAAATGCGCATTTACTTTCCACATTACAGCGATTTTACCTTAATTGTGAAATTACCTTAATTGCGCATTTGCATTTCCTCCAAAGAACCGAATTTCAAAAGATCTCGGTTAACACCAGTTCCTGTCCACTTTCTGTCCAGTTTCTGTGTGACGTCGTGTGAAAACACAGGGCACTAATCCAGTTTCTGTCTGGATTTTGTGTGGATTAACCAGCAGATTTGCCCCCATGTGATAACGTTGAAGGAGCTATCCAAGGAATGAAACTCTGTATCTAGAATAGATTCTGCACCTTGTATGCTGCTTTAAAGTTCAGACTGAATCCCAGAGTGGAGTCACTGGAAATGGAAGCCACCAGTAGGAAATTGTCGTTTCCAGGGGAAAAGTAGATGAAGAAGGTGGACATTCCCTCCAATATTCTTTTTCCTCCATAGAGCTCCAGCAGTATGTTTGTAAGAAACATTCATAATATGGCTCCTCCCCACCTGACAGAAATTGCTGATCACACACACATGCACAGTTACTCCAGTATTGCCACACACTCCCATCCATAAATGCATTTGCAAATTAGCCACCAGGATTTTATTACATACATTAGTATGTAACCTGCCATTCACCCTTCAACTTATTTTGCCTAGAGGTCAAAATTGTGACTGTGCAAACTGGAGTCCATGGGCCACATACACTCCCCCAGGACCTCATTACTCCTATGATCAACCCCTCTTTTTATGTTAAAATGTCTCTCACTCTATAAGCAGCATAAGGGAAGCAATCTTTACCATATTTTAACCCATTGACCTGTTTTAGACCTGGGGGGAGGCTTTTTTTCCCCAAAATCAGAAATTATTATTATTATTATTATTATTATTATTATTATTATTTCTTCTTACCCACCTCTCCCCATGGATCAAGGCAGGGGACAACAATAATTAACAGACACACCACATCAATTAAAATGCACATCAGTTTAAAAGGACATGCATACAATTTAAAAGGACAAGATATACATATATTAAAACAACCCACTTTGAAATTCATAATTTCAAATTAACAAATTAAAAATCATCTGGGTAAGCCTGCCAGAAGAGACTGATCTTCATGCTGTTTTGAATTCAGACAGTGTATTCAGCTGTCAAATCTCTTCCAGCAGGTCATTACATTGTCTGGGACAGCTGAAGAAAATGTCCTCTGGTTGACCGTTGCCAACCTAGTCCTGGCAGACTCGAATAAATGTCCATGAGATGATCCAAGTGTAACAGGCAGATTATATGGGAGAAGGTGATCCTGTAGGTAGCCTGGACCCAAACCATGTAGGCGGCCAGTGGAATGATTTTACTACTGGTATAATATAATCACTCCTGGATGTCCCAGTAATCAGTCTGGCTGCCATGTTTTGAATTAGATGCGGTTTCTGAACTTAGTACAGAGGTACAGCACATTGCAGAAGTCCAGCCCTGAGGTTACCAGCATGTGCACTACCATCTTTAGGTCCTACAGCTCTAGCTAGGGACACAGCTGGCATATCAGCCAAAGCTGATAGTAAGCACTCCTGGCCATCACAGCTATCTGAAACATCCCCAAGCTGCAAGCACAGTCCTCTGGGGGAGTGTAACCCCATCCAGCACTGATTGACTCAAATCCAAACCCAGGTTAGGACCTTTGAGAGTAAGCACCTCTGTCTTGTCTGGATTCGGCTTCAATTTGTTTTTCATCATCCAGCCCGTTACCTCCTCCAGGCATTCATTCAAAGCACCTGCCTCATGCCTCCAGATGATTTCTCCCAGCAGTTTCATGTTGATGTTGGGGATCGGTAATAAAATGGCACCTTGTGATATGCCATATAACAGCTCCTTTTTTTGAAGAGCAGCTATCTCCAAACACCACCATCTGGAACCTGCTCAAGAAATAGGAGTTGAACCACTGAAGCACTGCCTGGAGTTGGAAGACATCTGCCCTCTGGATCACCTTGCCCAGAAAAGGGAGATTTGAAACTGGTCTATAGTTGTTGAAGTCCAGAGTGTCCAGAGAGGGCTTTTTTAGAAGTAGTTGTACCACCACCTCTTTTAAGAAGGATGGAAAGCTCCCCCCCCCGAGAGGTGCATTAATAATATCTCATAGTTGAAGTCTAACTGCATCTCATTACCTCTGATTTTGAAAACCAGGCTCCCTGGGCCTAGAGTTAAGTCTGGTAGGGCAAAAACATGACTAGGGGGTGAAACAGACTGCCCAAAAGGAGCAGCCTCTGGCCGCCCCTTTGATCACTGGTTTGGGGCCACAGCAACCACACATCACAGCCCCAATCCAGTGTTTTCCCAGCTCAAAAAGAAGTGGCAGAAAACCGCTCCTTTTTGTTCTGGGAAAAAAAGGTACCTTTGTTGCCATGGTGGCAGTTTTCTGGCATTCCTGTGGCATGCAGCATTTAAACGCTGTGCTGCCAGAGCACCGAAAAGTTGTTGCTGTATGTTTGCTCAGGAGGCTTCATGGTGTGTTCCCAGCAGCTTGGGGGCATGCGTAGTACATATGCCACCCCCCCAAGCTGCTGGGAACATGCCACATTTTGTTGGTCTGTTTTCCCCAAAAAGTTTTCTTTCAAACCCTGTAGAGGTGGTAAATGGCCTTTATCTGTGAAAAATTGGAGTGACAGGGGGCAAAAAGTATGGATTTCACCCTCTAGGTATTAGGGGAGGTGTTTGTAGCCCCTGAGCCCCTCATTTAAATTATACTTAGCTTAGCCTGGAGGATTTGCAGGCTACAGAAATGGAGCAAAGAGTACAAAAATTACCTCACCATATCCTACAACAGGGATGGAGATAGAGTGAATGACCATTGACAAGCTGTAAGTTTACAACAGCTGGTCATTTTCATAAAAAAAAATCCCATATGGGTGATTTTATTATCCTGTGGAAATCCTGTTCAAAAAAAGGGGGATGCATTATTGACATGTACAATCAGAAACATACAGTTTAAAACATGATGGGATAACATTAACACTTGACATGGAATTCATTAGGCCTTTGCTTGAGTTAACACTTGACATGGAATTCATTAGGCCTTTGCTTGAGTCATGCATCCAAGATGAGTTGCCATAATTTAAGAAGGAAATAGACAAATTGGAGAGAATTCAGAGGAAAGCTATAAATATGATAAACAGTTTTAAAGGCATGTTATAAACTTTAAAGGAAGTTGGAAGATTAAAGGAATTTCTGTTCACTCTAATTTGCTCTTATCTTCCTATTTTATCTGCTAAGATGTTGGTTCAAGATCATGGTTCTATTTTATCCCATCTTGATTGCCATCATGACCTTCTCTCTAACAGCATGTCCTATCTTTCTGTTGTCCTAGATTTGGCTTCTAGTATCAGACAGGCTTGCATTAGGGCCCGTGATTGCAGCAAGTCTTAAACACATTAGATGGGCAGAAGTCAGATCGGTAGAAATTGTGTGCCAATACTGGTAAAAGAGAGACGTAGGATAATTAGCTTCACTGGTCTAGGAAGCCTCCCAACACCAATCAGCCATGGTGGATCAGATTAAACTTTCTAGCAGTAATGACTGGTAGTTTTGATGTCAGTAGAGTGGTGAGCTTTGGACTCTGGTCGTCAGTACAAACTTTAAAGGAGACATTCAAAGTGCTGATCCTACTGGGGGGCTAGGATTCACCACCTTGGATAGTACAAGCATGGATTAAAATCCAAAGCAGTTTCACTTCCTCACTGACACAGGAGCCACCAGCCAATGCTGCTCTGTACACCTTGTAAGAGCTTCTGGATTAAACCTGCAATCAGATCTGAGTATCAAAGGCAATTGCTGGTTGCAGATTCCATCATTCAGTGTTATGGGTGCTTTGATAGAAAGCCACACAATTGTGGCAATGACAGTGGCACTACAAAGCCTGCACCCTCAGCCCATAGGAATGACAAAATACAGTCCCCAATCCCAATGCTCACTTCACCCCACTGGTGGCCTGTTCACATCCCTCTCATTCAGTGGCCCACTGTATGCTCCCCCATCCCATGTACTTACTTCCCTAAGACAGAGGCATCTTTTTAACTTTAGATTAAGTCAGACACATTGTAGTGTAAGGTCTTGGAGCTCTAAGTTGACCTCTAGGGTGACACCATTGGCCAAGAGGCATACTTGGGGAAATCAAGATGGTGGACAATGATGCCAACTTCACTTTGCATTTTGCGTGGATTTTAGATTTAAGGGAGAAGGGGAGGCAGCATAGAGTTGCTGCTGGCTGGTTAGGAAGTGGGAGAGTGAGTACGAGGGAGAGTGAGTGTGGGGGCAGGGATTGAAAAAGAGCCTGCATTGGTGGGGAGAAAATGTGGAGATAGAGAGAAGGGTGGAGAAAGAAAAAGAAGAGAAAAAGGACAGCAAGACAAAGAAAAGGAACAGTGCTTCTCTGTGGACTAGGAATGCAGGGGGGACTGTGGGAGCAAAACAAAGGGGCAGCGCTACCTAGAAATATGAGTGTTGGTGCTTGCAGGAGGCATTTTGCCCAGGATCCTTTCAACACTGGCAGCATCAGTGGATGGACAATGAAATAACCTGAGGATGATAATGTATTCATAGCCTATCCCTTCTGATCATTATCTTGAGAGTAGGCACAATGTGCCATTATTATTTTCTTTGTTACCATCTTAAGTTGCCCATTGAAAATTAATTTGATTCTCATGAATTGCTTCTTGAATGAATGAGATTATACAGAATTTGAAAACTTGATACTGGCAATGCCTGTCACAAATGGAGCTCCTTTCATCGATAAGGACCAAAACGCATGAAAGGGATGAGCATAGATAGAAGGATTTTTTCTAATAAAATGGAGAATGTTTCACTTCCTACAAAATTACAATAAAGACATAAAGTCAAATCAAGGCTTATTCTTGATACAGACTGAAAGCTTATGGCTGCCTTATTCGCTTTGTTTTTAAATTACTGTTGTTAATCCTCATTCTGTACTTTGCTGTGCTATACAGAAGCCATATTAAACAGTGCAGAATGGGGAGCCTGGGCTCCAAGGGACAGACCTGAAGACAGAAAATGGGATAGGGAGAACAATTTATGAATGTTGACAGAGCATAGTGTGAAAGAAGAATGAAAAGAAACTAGTAGCACTGAAGTCTAGTTCATAAGAACATAAGGCCTACTCAGTGAAACATAAGCACCATTTTAATGCAGGGGTGGTGACAGTGTGACCAATAAGTTTTATGCTGTCATCAAGATGGTTTTGAAGCAATCAGATCCTGGGCCTCAGCCCACTGATTCTTTGGAGTGAGGCTACAATGCCCCCTATGCCCCCTAGAGCACTGGTACTCAGTGGTATTTCATGGAACGGTTCTGGTCCATGAACCATTAGTCTGTGGTGAGTTTCCAGAAAATTATGCAAATATGATAGAAAAAATATGGCACAAATAGGACTTCCGGTGGCATGGCGGTGCGAGGATCCTCCTGAAAAGTGAGATCAAAGGGAGAGATCGCGGTCCGTGAGTTCAAGGCTCCATAGATGGCGATGTCATGGAGCAGAATTAATCCCCTTAGTTAGAGAGGATTCAGAGGGGCTCAGCGGAGACTGAAACGACCCGATACCTCTCCAGGAAAGTAAGATCAAAGGCGATGGACAGGAGAGAGGGTAAGACCCGGGGAAATGGAGGTCTGAGCCGGCCACGATCGTGGACAAGCAGCCGCTTATTGCGGCACCAGTGCTGCCGCCGCTTTGATTTTAATTTGCCCTAACAACTTTTACAAATCTAGAAACCTTGCACTGGCTGGAGATTTGCCTTCTGCGCTATAACCATTTGTGCCAAGACTGCCCTTCCGACTGATTAATTTTATGGACAAACTAGCAGATTAGTAAGAGGAGAAAAGAGAGAAGAAGTGAAGGGTAAACAAAAGTAAAATCTAAATGTGGATGCTTTGGCGAGATTGAGATATATCTTAGCTACAATCTGACACTTTGGACAGTTTTGCTATTTTTGCTTCAGAGGACTTCTAGCAGAAGAAGTAATTTTGAGACTCTTATCTGACTGGGTAGAGGACGTGCTGTCCTGAAGGACGTTAATGGCGATTTGTTAAACAATCCTGACTTATATATATATACACACGTAAAAGAATTACAAAGCTACAAAGGACATTATTAATAATCAGTTTATGAGATATTGTTAATAAAGAATGTGGATTGAGCTTAAAACTCTACAGGTTATAGGACTCTATAAGATAAATACTAAAAGGACAAGACCGTGAATCATTTCCCCCCCCCCCCTCCTTTCCACTTCCTCTGCTTTGTTCCTGATTTATTATCTGAACTTTGGCGTTTTTTGTATCTTCTCAAGCAACCACCTCCGTTTTTAAGAAACTGCAGCAGAAAATAGGACATTAACAGGATACTAACAAGACACTAAATATCATTTCTCTCCTTCTTTCTTGAGAAAGTATTAAAGGAAAGAACTTTAAACTCCACAGACTTTATGGACTCTAGAGATTCAAATTAAGTGGAAGGGGTGATCTGAACGACAGTTGGATTGGGGTCTACAACAGGCATCAAGAGAAAGAAAAAAGATCAAGATTAAGAGAAAAAATAAAGAAGCAATCGAAGACAAATCTGAATACAGAAACTACTAATTTATAGTTTAATGTAATAACAAAAAATATTGCTATTAATAATATTGAAATATAAAAATAAGATGAAATAAGAGGTAAAATAATAATTTTGTGCTATATCCAATAAGATTAGGGGAAAAGGGGGAAGAAGCGAGCTATAGTTAGTTATAATATATATATATATATAAGTGTTTGATATATATATGTGTGTGTGATATATATATATACATGGATATATAGTATGCATATGTAGAATATATATAGGCTGAATAATTCTGGAGTGGGTACTGGGAATTGATTTAGAGGGGATATATATAGAGTTCATTTCACACAACTGAATTGTACACAATATATGAGAAAACTATTCAATCTAAGACTTTAAGAACTTACTAAACTTACCTCTTTTTGATAATATACTAAGTCCTGTAGACATAGACAATAGAATATAAGGGAGAAGCGAAGAGAAATATATTGTATTATATTGTGTCACAAGATACAAATGTGATTGATTTTTGCTTAATAGTGAAGAAAATTGGTTTAAGGGTTGATTTAACAGTGTAAATTAATACAATAAGTGATTGACAAGCGATACCCAATAGGTTTAATTCGTTTAAGTTAAAATAGAGAATATACTAACAATATTTGGATGCTTTAGATTATATAGGTTTTTTAAAGGTTTTTCCTAGAAGGATAAAAACAGTGGATTATTGGGTGCCTGAATATAAGAGCATAATTTACCGTAGTCATTCATTTAGTCTTGGATAGATGAAGTAGATTTAATTAATTAAAATAATCAATTAACTGAGGATCTATCTTATTGGTTATGTGATTCAGAAACGATAAGAACTAAGTAGAGATAAAGAGGGATAACAGATACTTTAAGGACATATTTGACTGAAACACATAAAAGAAAGGGAAAGAAAAAGCATATAAATTTATTGCAGAGGAGACCTCTTTACTTTTTCTGGATTTAGATAGTGACCAAAATTTTTAGAACAAAATGATGTCGAGAAAGGAAAGAGACAAACAAGCTCAAGCACAAGCTCAATTAAATGAAAGGAGACCCTCATTGGAAATGACTCCCAAAGGAAATGATACAAACATCAGCTTATTGGATGAAATGAAAAGACTACATCTGGAGCTGAGGAGCGAAATCAGAGATTCAAGAGATGATACAAGATGGGAAATTAGAGAATCTAAAGAGGAAACTAATAAAGAGTTAAAGAAGGAAGCCAAATTAATAAGACAAGAGTTGGATAAAATCAATAAAGATATTGGGAAAATAACAACGAAAATGGAAAAAATTGAGCAAAAATCAAAGCAGATGGAAACTAAAATAGATGAACTGAATAAATGTCAGCAAGAAGACTATGAGGCAATTCTAAAACTTGAAACTAAACAAAGAGAGAAGTGTATAAAACTATGAGGATTGCCAGAACAGCCAAATGAAAATTTATATGAATTTTTAGTGCCGTATCTGGCTAAATATTTGGATAAACCACTGCAGCAAATCCAATTTGATATCGATAGAATATATCGAATTAATTCAAAGATCGCCAGAAACAAGAAATTACCAAGGGACATTGTAATATATTGGCTAAGGAAACAAACAAAGGATGAATTTTTACAAAAGAATTTCAAAACAAGATTGGTGATACGAGATAATGAGATCCAAGTTTTTAAAGACATACCGGCACAAATCCTGAGAAGAAGAAAAGAATACCAATTTTTGACCGAACAATTAAAAGTCTACAAAATCCCATTCAGATGGGAAGAAATCGAAGGTCTGACATTGACGTGGAATCAGAAAAGATATAAAATAAACTCAATAGAGAAAGCATGTGAGTTTTGGAAAGAGCACAGAAAGGAGATTGAAAAACAAAAAAGAGGAGATGGAAAAACACCGGATAGAGGAGAGAAAGAGGAAGAGGAGGAAGAGGAGGAGAATTCTAAAAACGATGAGGAGAAAAGTAAAGATAAGATTGACAGAGGAGACGAGAGCGATAACACAGAAGAGGAAGAAATGATACAGAATAAAGTGTCTCTTTCCTGACTCGACAGCTAGATTTTGTTAAAGATTTTAAAAAAAAAAATCTCCTTTTCTTCGTCTTTTCTTCGTCTCTTCTTCTCCCTTTGATATCAATTTCGGCAAAGAGATTAAGGGATGAAAATAATATCTCTTAATGTGAAAGGCTTAAATTTAACATCAAAAAGAAAAAGAGTTTTTCATATCTTAGAGAAAGAAAAATATAACTTAATATGTCTTCAAGAAACACATATTAAAAACTCAGAAAAGAGACTATTAAAAAATAACAAATTAGGAAATGTATTTATCTCGTCCCACACAAGAAAGAAAAAAGGAGTGGCAATATATGTTAATAAACAAATTAAAGCAAAAGAAATAATGAATGACAACACAGGCCATTATATAGGGGTTGAAATATTTTGGAATGGACACAAAATTTTGTTAATAGGAGTTTATGGCCCCCAAGTAAATAAGAGCGTGTTTTATCAAAAAATTCATAAAAAAGTATTGGAATTGAATTATGAAAAGATAATGTTAATTGGAGATTTTAATGGAGTGTGTGACCCTATGATGGATAGGAAAGGAGATACTAGCAATCAGGGTAAACTCCCCAGAACTTTTTTTGAATTGGTTGACAGTTACGCATTACTTGATGTTTGGAGATATAAACAAAAAGAAGAAGATGGGTTTACTTTTTATTCATTTAGACATAGATCCTTTTCTAGATTGGATATGTTTTGGATCTCAAAATCAATTGGCAAAGTAATCAAATCAATACAAATTTTACCAAGGAGTATTTCGGACCACAATCCAATAGTTATAACACTGCAAGAAAACCAAACTCAATTTAACTGGAAATTAAAAGACAACTTGATCCAAAATAAGGAAATTAATAAAAAAATTAGAGATTCATTAAACACTATTTCGAAGAAAATATGACGGGTGAAACTAAAATGAATATAATTTGGGATATGGCTAAAGCAGTGATAAGAGGATTACTAATAAGCCAACAAGCTTTTTTGTATAAAAAAATGAAAGATAAGGATCAGAAATTAAAAAATTTGATAATACAAAAAGAAAAAGAACTATTAAAAAATCCAGGAGATGAAACTATAATAGAAGAAATAAAAATATTACAAAAACAAGAAATAAGGAAAACTACACTAGAAATAGGAGAAAAATTAAAAGCAGGGAAACAAAAAAGTTTCGAATTTGCTAACAAACCAGGGAAAAGGTTGGCTGAAATATTAAGGAGAGAAAAGGAAAGAAAAACAATTATAGAAATAAATGTGGAAGGTACAAGAGTGACAGATCAAAAAGAAATAATGGGAGCATTTAGAAACTTTTTTTCAAACTTATATTACCCACAAGAAATTGAAATAGGAAAAATTAAGGAATATTTAGACAATCAAAAATTTCAGATTCCAAAACAAAGTCAATTAGAAGACTTGAATAAACCAATCTCTAGATCGGAAATCAAAGAGGCAATTAGAGGACTGAAAGATGGGAAAGCCCCGGGTCCTGATGGCTTTACTTCTATATTTTATAAAACTTTTGAAGAAGAATTGACTATTCCATTGCAAAAAGTTATGAATTTAATTAGGGAAGAAGGTATGCCGCAAACATGGAGAGATGCAGAAATTGTTGTAATACCTAAAGAAGGAAAAGATAAAACAGAAATAAAAAAGAAAAAATATGGCACAAATATAGTACTGCTCCCTGACATGGTGACAGAAATTGCTGTTCTGTCATCTCAGACAGCATAAGAAATTAAAATGTCTGCAGCAAGTTTACCACATGGATGGGCAAACACATGAAGATAGAGCTCAGGAGAGACCTTATTCCAGAAGAACCAGAAAATAAAGTGGAAATTGACACCTGGTTTACTTCCTGATTGGAAGAGGGTGTCTCTTGAGCTTAAAACAGCTGGGTAGATGTAATAAAATCACCCTGTGCACCCTCTAGGGCAGGGGTAGGCAACCTTTCCCCTTTAAGGGCCGAGGGACTTCAGCTCCCAGAAGCCTCAGCCATGTTGGCCAATAGTCCCATGTTGGCCAATAGCTCCTGGGATTCTGGGAGCTGAAGTCCCTCGGCCCTTAAAGGGGAAAGGTTGCCTACCCCTGCTCTAGGGGGTATGGGGAAAATTTTGACCACCAAAAGTTTTCCATTTGTTTTAAAAAATACTCAAGGGATTCATGGTAATGGATCAGGAGGCCCACCAACTTTCTCTGGGAAGCCAACATGCCATCCAACCCATGGCCATTTTCTAACCCTGATTCAGTCCAAAGCATCATCTGGACCAGTCTCCTAACTCAGAAGTGTTTCTCAAAGTGGACGTCCAGAAACTCATAAGAAGCTCAGAGAGAAGCTCATTTACTCTTATCAACAAAGTGTATTCAGAGGGAGTGTGCTGTTTCTAGACTTGGAGCTACTTTTAGTTAACACATCTAATGGCTGTTGATAGACAAACCTCCATAAATTTGTCTAAGGACGTTATCACACTGGGGCCAGTTTCGCGGTTAAAGAGATAATAAAGTGGAAATGAAGCATCCCGAAAATAAAGCAAAAATAGTGCTAAATTGTGCAAAAGCATTTCTCACGTAATTAGAATAAAAGCGTAATTAAGTAAAAAGTGAAAAAAGACATTTTTAACTTTCATACACAAGTGGAAAAAACCCGTACATTTACTAGAAATGGTTGTATTTTGTGACCAGACTCCTCCTTTTCCAGGGCGGGTCCTGCATTTCATTCAACCTTCTCTCCTCCCCAGGAGGAAATGTCAAAATGTCCTCCATTTGGGGTCATGTCCGCCTGCACAGTCTTCCTTTGGGGTTAGGATCTCTCAAGAGAGCAGAGGAGGAGGAGGAGGAGGAGGTTGGAAAAGGCAAGGCAAGCCGAGGCAAGGCAGAGCCTCCTGCCTGCGCTGCTGCTGTTCCTCTTCCAGCCAAAGCTCCCAGTGCGGGGCTTGAAGAAGGAAGGAAGGAATAAAGAGAGAGAGCAGAGGAGGAGGAGGAGGAGGCTGGAAAAGACAAGGCAAGCCTTCTTTCCCCTCCTTTCCCCTCCAGCCCAAGTGCCAAACTTTTCTTCCGTCCCAAACTTCCCTCTCCTGGGCTGCCTTCCCTTCTCATTCTCCTTCCCTTCTCCTTCCCTTCTTCTTCTCTTGTCCGGCCGAGAGCCCCCCCTTCCCCTTCTGCCCATTCTTCCCCTGCAGGACCCTGAGGGGCTGGAGGCGGCGGAGACCGGAGGAGCATAGCACTGAGGAGGAGGAGGAGGAGGAGCCCCTTCCCACCACCGCCCGGGACTCTCCCTCCCTGGACGCCCCTCCTCCTCCTCCTCCTGGCCCTCCTTCAGGTCCTTAAAGGAGATTTGTCTGTGCACATTTGCATTTCACATTAAAGTAAATGTGCGATTACTTTAAAAGCGCAAATGCATTTTCTCTAAACTTCCGAAATTAAAAAGATCTCGGATAATACCACTTTCTGACCAGTTTCTGTGTGACGTCGTGTGAAATCGTGAGGTGCAAATTCGTTTTTTATTTGGGATTTGTGTGGAATAACCTACAGATTTCCCTTGTGTGATAACGTCCTAAGTCAACTAAGCCTGTATCCATCACAGCAAATTCCAAATGTTTATTTTGTTCTATTAATTAACGCAAAACCACCTGGCTTCATAAATATTAGAATATCCCTTCAATACCTTTGATGCATGAAAGGCTTTGGGCTATATTGTGGCTTTTTAAAATTTAGACACACTCACTGTATATGGAAGGTGTTGTTGTTGTTGTTGTTATATTACGAATGTTGTAGAGTGAGATATTCCATGTCTTTTCCCACAATGGCCTCATATTGAGTGTCTGGGCATGCTCTAGCTGCTCTTGGGAATCCAAGGAGAAAAGTGGAGCCTTATGGGGTTGTGAAGTGCATCTCCATCTTTGTGCCCACCAATTAAGAACAGCCAGGAAAAGTTGTGTAGACATATTTTGAACTAATATAATTTCTGATGAGTCTCAAAGTCCTTCTACTGCCTTTTCCAAACATCATGCAGACAATGCAACATCCCCAGGCAGGTTTGTCTCAGCCAATATTGCCAGTTTATTTTATTGGTTCAGCAAAGACCTTTCTATTTTTTCCTGCATTAATGCTGCCTGTAGCCATCTCAAAATGTGAGAAGTGCATGGCTCTGTCAAGGAATGTAGAGCTGGTTTGTTTCCCATAAACAAATGCAGAGGACCCATCCTACTCATCCTACTATCATAAAAGAAGGGTGAAGTAGGGAATTTTCACACCTTTGCCCTTCCTATTTCTGTTGACTTCCAGTCCAGATCAGGGTCCTTCTATCTGCAATCTGCATTGCAAAGAAAACCCCATTCATTTCAATGGGATTTGGGGCAGTTTAAATTGCAGGTATGAAGTAGCTGATCAGGATCAATACCTTAGCAAAGGCCAAAATCAAAGCTCTCCAATTCTCATGCTATGATCTCTTCCTATTAGACAATTTGTGGGAGAAAGCTCCATCGTCACAAGCAAAACCATACTGTTGAGGTCAAGTATATGTTGACCTTAAGACAGCCACTGAAAGTTTAACAAATATAATTAGTGGTACAATATATTCTAATTATTCATCCAGCTGGCAAATTTCAGGAAGCTCTGAACACTGCTCACTCATCTGCCAAGGCCTTCTGTGCTTCAACAGTGTATGAATGTCCAGAATAGCATGAAGATAGAGTGAATTAGGTGGTGAATTAGGAGGTTCCAAAAACCTCATAATGTCTTCAATAAATTTAAGGATATAAATGCATATCATACATTGAGGGGGGGAAATGGAAGAAATCAGATCCTAATCTATCCAGAGTTTATTCAATAAATCTTCAAAAATTTATTAGGTTTAAGAAAGTGCCATCACCTTAGCACTGGTAGACTGCTTCCTAACTTTTCTTAGAAAATTATCACACGAGGATAAGAAATGGGAGAAAAACAACAGAGGCAGATTGGTCTTCATGCTGTTGTGACATGCTGCTTCAAGGGCCTAAATACCATAAATGCACCCAATCACAGATGATCTTGGAAGCCAAGCAGGGTCAGAGTATTCTTTTAAAAAAACAATATACATTTTTTTTTTAACACTACTACCAGGACCATATATACAGTTGGCCCTCCTTTTTCACAAGGGATCCATTCTGGAACCCACCCACCCCCGTGAAAACGGAGACTCACCAATATTGAAACCCCATAGGCTTGGAATTAAAATTAAAGAGGTCGCCCCTCCATGAATATTTGAGTCCGTGGATCTCAAGTCTGTGAGAATGGAGGCATGACTGTACCATTTAATTAATCACTTTTCCAAAATTACAATGACTCTTGTGGAGGCATAGACCTCTTTTTTCGTATGAAAACATACTCTACACATGTATTCTATACATCTTCAATATCATCCCTTTGCCATAATCCTTTTTAAACTTTAAGTCTACCTGTTAATTTATAATTAATAGCAATATTCCAAACTTCTTTATAACTTTATTTGGTAACTACCTTGAATTTTTCATTTTCTTGGTATTATTAATCTTGCTGCTGTCAATAAAAATCAAAACCTTAATAGCTTGAGTACATTTAACCATGTCAAAAATTGATAATAATGCAATATCTGGGCTTATTTCAAGATTTTGTCACATTATCTCTGTCATCACTGCTGAGTATTCCTTGCCTAAGAAAACCCTATAACATGCATGGGGTCTCCATAACTCCCAGCATTCCTCACCATTGGCTATGCTGGGAGTTGCAGTTCAACAACATCTTCCCACCTTTGTGCTAAAGCATCAGGGGAATGGTTTAAGGCACTTCCTGATTCCCTTTGCTCTAGCCCACTTCAGTCTTTGCACTCAAGAAACACCAAGTCACAAAGCCCAACTTGATGCCCAGGCTTGCTTTTCTCTAAGGCTGGGGCTTGAAGTCTTCCACCAATGACAGGGTGACCCATGCTCCTTTTCTTGTTGGCTGAAGGTATTTCAAAAATTAGTAAACATGCCTTAGGCACCATACAGCTGAGCAGCTAAGCAGATGTTTTCATTTTTAATGTCACAGCTTTGGATTCCCTTCATTCTATTATACTTTACGTTTCAATTAAATTTTTAATCAATATGTTCCTTTAAATTTGAACTTTGAAGTCAATTATTTTTCATCCTAGCCACAGTATTTGGTTTCTACATTGCCTGGGCAACGTGTGACTAGCCAGATGAAGATGCTGGACTGCTGCTTCAATCATCCCTCAGTGCCAGTGTGGTATAGTGATTTGAATATTGGAATGGAACTTAGGAGATCCATATTTTATTCCATTCACAACCATAAAATGGGCCAATCACATCTCCACATGACATAATTCACAGGGTTGTAGTGAGGATTAAGTGGTGTGGGGGTAGGTATTCTGCTTTGAGCTCACTGGAAGCAAGGTGGTATAAGAACATAAATACAGTTGGACCTTGATATCCATGGAGGATCCATTCTGTTCCCTCCCCCCGCCCCATGGATACCAAAAATTACAGGGCCTCAAGTCCTGTTTTCCCTAATGGCAGTGCGATGTGCGAGCATCCACTAGCACAGCCACATGCACTCACCACCTTTGGGAACAACACAGGCTTGCCATCCATGAATGCTGAAATCTGCGGACGGCAAGTCCGCAGATACAAAGGCTCCACCGTACTTAACATAATGATAAATACAGATATCTTGAGGAATGCTTAAGGGAAGTCCATAAAAGGGTGTTCTTTTCCATATACACTTACAGTAAGCCCAAACTGTCTGTGTGGATAGAGAACATACCCTTTAACTATTCTGATTTGAAAGTCACAGTCCCAATCATCCCACTTTTTAAGCTGTTCTTAAAATATCCCACTTCCTTTCTCCTCCCACTTCTCCTTCATCCTCAGTTTAGTACAATTGCTGCTAATTGAGGGGTTACAGTGAAAATAATCCAGGATGAATCTGGTTGAATCTCTGTTGTTCACATGCATCCCTAATGCACCCAATTAAGTTTGGATGGAGGCTGCCAAAAAACCCCATTACTCCAGGATAACACATATCACGGTATTTTCTGAGGGGTCATTCACTGGTCATTTTTTGTAGCAGAACAATGTGAATAATGTCACCCATGCATTCCAGGTTGTTATTCACACCATGGAATGGCATCGATCTGCATCTCTTTGCATTTGGAGCAGGAGCCAGCAGCTGGGATAGGGCAGGGGGTCCCCCATCAGTGGACCTGGGCTCATCCTCCATGGGGGAGGTTGATGCTACTTTCCTTCTGGGAAGCCATCAGAAACCAGCCCGTAGCAATGGATGTGCAGGGAAAAAGGAGGAGGAGGAGGAGGAGGAGGAGGAGGAGGAGGAGGAGGAGGAGGAGGAGGAGCATCTCCTCATAAAGCCGGCCAGGAGGAGTCCCATCCCTCCAAGGAGTTGATGATGTGAATATATTTGAAATGCATTCAAAGTATGCTGAGTTTAATCTGTGTTTGTTCGCATTGTTATTCACACTGCCAATGATGCAAATCTTTTTTTAAAAAAAAAACTTGGGAAAAGACCCAGTATCGATTATCCCAGGTTAAGTGGGATTTTTGGTAGTGAGTGAAGTTACTTCCATTGTTCTACTAAAAAAAATACATCTAAATGACCCCTGAGTTCAAAGTGCAAAAGTAATTTTCACTCTGTTAAATCAGTGAGGAGTGAAGACAAGAGGGTGCAGAATCTTGCCCTGTGGACTCCAGCAAAAGCAAAATGCTGTAGCCTCTTATAGCTTCTCTGTTCCTCCTCTTTAATATTTTTCCATCTGAACCACATTGTGATGTTGCTTGGACCCATGTGTCTGTAAAATCTTGCAAGTTAGGACCTTAATGTACTAAAATGCAGAGATAAATAAGACTCAAGACACCTCCTAGACTGTCCTACATTTCAGGAGTGGTAGGATGTATGCCTTTTTTTTTGTTACTCCCAACTGCACCTCTGATCTGACAGTGGTGTAATATGGAGCAAGGCGTCTCTAGCATATCCTTAATATTATTAGAACTCACTATGTTCATCAATTAAATCATTAATATAATTTGCTTGTCATGTTATAAAAGAGAAGAAATCTTAAATCTAGATATCACGAAACTGCCACATTTAGCATGATCTTTTATAGATCTTTGAACAAATTCAGAATTCAATCACAAAACAACTGGAGAATATTTCAGTTTGTTCTGTGTTTTCATAATACAGCTGCCCCTCCATTCTCACAGACTTGAGGTCCGCGGTTTGAATATTCACGGAGGAGCAACCTCCATTAAGATTAATGGGTTGTGCACTCACGGGGGTGCACCCCATTCAAGCCTATGGGGCTTGAATAACAGCGAGTCTTTGTTTTCATGCGGGGGGGGGGACTGGAACAGATCCCCCGGGAAAATGGAGGGCTGACTGTAGATACTATTTTTTAAAAAAAATTACATGCTTTGCATTATATGTATTTTGTAGTGTACTATTTATTTGCAGAGCCTAGGAAAATTTATTTTTGAATCACAACTCCTAATATCTCCCAGCTAGGATGGCCCATGGCTATGCTTTCTTGGGGGAGGCGGGATCTGGTAGTTGTACTCCAAAAAGTATCTTTCTCAAGATCTCATTTATTAATAATAATCTAGCAACTCTGCTTTGGGAGATAAATCTTTTGTTTGCAAATGTATGCTCTACATTTATTCTGCAGGCTTCACCAACCAAAATATTATAGTTGAAAGAATAAATAATTAAAGTGGGGATTGTTAACCACCACAACATTCTTGGTTTGTATTTTATGATCATTCCCTCAATGGTAATGAATTTCAGAAAGGGAGTCAGCCTTTTATCTCTCCTGTTTTAAACAGCTAGGGAGTGTCTAATGACAGCTTTAAAAATGGAGAAACACCTTTCTCTGGTTCATTGGTACATGTAAATTCACTACTGATTTATTTGTTGAAGTCCATGTTGGAGCTTTGCCTCAATATATTTTTTTTCTAGGCCTACTACAAATTCCAGAAAGCTTGTTATCTTCAGAGGTTCTTTAAATTAACAGCAAAGCCAGCCATAGCATAACATAAAGTGAGATAGTTGCCTCAAGTGCAGCTGCAGGGAGCAATGTCAAAGTTTTAAAGAATAGGATGGGACATCTGGACATCTTAAGGCAGCTTGCTGTCCTTGACTGCAGTAGAGGCCACCATCCAATCATGAAATAAGATTGTCAAAGCATAGCCAGCTTTTTAAAATATGAGTGATATTGGTTCTTCATTGCATCAAAAACCACAGCCTTATGGTATTTTAAGGACTACTAACTAGTTTTATTTGGCATCAGCTTTTATGGAAGTGGATCTGATCATGCATCTTGCCCTGTGGCCCGAGGGCTGTGCTCAACATTCCTTGTAACAGGGCTTATGCAAGAAAACTTTCATATGAATGGTTTACCTTGTTTCTTCAATAAACTTGATGAAGAGGATGAGGATGATGTCTAAGTGATGGGTATACTTATTCCATAGGAGATTATCAGCTGGGGGAAAACTGAGGAAGGAAAAGGCATACTCTCGGGATAATTGCGTAATTTTTGGACGACCTTGCGCTTATCCAGGACTTATCCTGGGAAGAACCAGGAATGCTCCAGCAACAAACCATTTCTGGGACCTTCCTGTGAAAGGTTTGTTCCTGGAGCATTCCTGGATCTTCACTGGAGAAGTCCTGAATAATGTGTCTGAAAATCTTCAGCAGGATCGTGCAATTATCCCAGGAGTATGCCTTTTACTCCCAGCTTTTTTTCCAAGTCTGAAAATCTCCATAGAAAATGAATCTCCACCTGATATTGTTCACCTTATTATGACTTCTTTTACAAATATGCCATCCTTCAACATCTTTTCCTCCAGGAAATCTTAGTCAATACAGTTATAAGTCTGAACTTGAAGATATCATCTTCAAGCCTAAAGAAAACCTGCTGAGCCTGAAATGTGTGGAGTAAACTGATCTGTTTGAACTGGGATTGTAGTGACCCTCTACTTGAGATTCAGTTTGTTGATTTTTTGACTCTTGTGTAACTACCTACAGAATGCATGCCACTGCCTGTAAACTATGCTAATGTAGCCTAGCCAAGACCTTCAGAACCAAGCAATGATTTTGTATGCCCAAGACATTAATCCTGGTGTGCTCCCATGCATTCAAAGGAGCTTCTGCAAGACCACTGCCCAGTTATTTGTCCCCCTGACCTCAGGATGACATTAATTCAGCACATTTCTATGAGCAGAGGTATGGCACTCAAATGGAATGATTTCTCTCATCAAAAATTCCCAAATAGGTGACCAAGCTATTCTTACATCAGATCCAGCCAGCAGAGGCCAAATCTAATAAAAAAGCAGCATAATCCTCTCCATGCTTATCCAGAAATAAGTCCTGCTGTATCCAGTGAAGTTTACTCCCTACTAAGTATGTTTTAGATTGCAGCCTATACTGGGTTCTCGTAAACAGCAGACTTAGCTTGCAATTATACTACCACAATAATAAGTCCCATTGTATTCAGCAGGAATTACTTTTGTGTAGAAACTCATGGGATTTAGATCTCAACAGAATCTTGCATAAAGCCCTTCATTAATTGAACACTCCACTTAAGGTTCATAAATACTTAGCATAAATCATCACAATTTATTACTTTTACAGCACCTAAATTATATTGTAATCTGCTGGGAAATTACCTTGCAGAAATCTGATAGCACCAATAGTTACTGTGAGGGTTTAGGATATTAAGGACCAGCTTTGCACATATGACACTCTTTCTTGCCCAGCTTTTCAGTTAAACTTAATCAGGTTACCAAAGAACAGAATGGGTTGGGGTAGTTAAGATAGAGTATGGTGGGGTAGGGTACAGTGGGGAGGGGTGTGGCAGGGTAGCCATATTAGTCTGTTGTAGCAAAAAAACAAGGAGGACTCTTGTGGCACCTTAAAGACTAACCCATTTTATTTGACAAAAGCTTTTGAGGACTCCAGTCCACCTCACCAGACACAAAGGAGCATAGTGTTCTTGATGATAGTGCTTGTTCTTGTAGAATGATCTCCATGGTGGGACCTATCTAACTTGCTCTCATCATTGCCAGATGGGGAAAAAAAATTAAAACTCCACTGGATTTATTTCTTTGTTGATGTCTTTTTCTAGACATCAGAACTATCAATAAAATTGGGGAGGGGGCAGATCATGGAACAATTTCAAGCAGAAAAGCAATGTATGAACCAGAGGAGCTAAACAATCCCTTTCTCTGTTTCTTCCCTCCTTATAACTCTAGTTTTTTCTTCTAAAACTTTGTCAATAGCTAATAAAGCCCTGTTATTAATTTAGAACATTATGACACAAAGCGGCCAAAGTGGGAATTACAGCAGCATAGTAGCAGCAAACTTCTCATCATTGCAGCCTTCCTTCATGCTAAAAAACCTGTGCACAGAGTATTTGGCATTGCCCAGCAAGTACTGCCCCTTTTCCTAGTTTGCACAGATACAGAGATTTTGATAACACACATGCACAGAGAGAGAGAGAAATATAAGGAGTCTTATTTTTAAAAGGGCCTTCCCCCTTACATTTCTATTCAGGATAGATTATATGAAAGTCAGCAGCTATTGATCTACCTAGTTGGTCTGTTTCCATGCAGATTAAGTATAAGACTGTTTTGACTTTTCCTTACTGTGTGTGTGAGAGAGAGAGAGAGAGAGAGAGAGAACGAGAGAGAGAGAATGAGGGAGAGAGGGAGTTAAAGTGAAATTTCAATTAGAATAGTTGCAGGAAAGGTGGCCAATAATGGATATTTATAAGTAAAGAAATGTTTTTACAACAGTCTCCGGTAGGAAAATAACAGGACAAAAATGATGTCATGTGGTGAAGCAGAGGTGCTAGCAGCATCAATCCATCGCTATAATGCTATGGTACATGGTACCATGATGCAAGGTACGATAAGGCCCCTGGTAACTGTAGCTCACCTCCTTATAAATAGCATGGGGACATGACTCATTGTGAAATCCTCTGGTCAAGTGGCAAATAGTATCTTTCATGTCAGTGCTGCAGTGAATGTACTTTAGGTTTTAATGTGAATTATAGAGTACCTATCAAAGGTGCTGAACTTTATCCACCAAATTCTACCAGCTTTTGCTCTAAGGTGAGAATGTCTTCTGAGTTACTGCTTTTAATGGCATCTAACTTATGCCATCCAGAGAGGGTCAAACTACACACTACATTAAACATATGGCCTGCAACCTGAGGCCATACTTCTTTTGACTTTAGTGCAAGCATGTATAGCCCCAATCTGGATCAGAGCCATTGGGTTTGTGTATGAGAGTTTTAAACTTCCCACTTCCTCTGGTTTTGATTTTGAAAATTCATCCTTCTCCTACACACAGTTTTAAAAAGTAGGGAATTTTCTTGGGAATCTAAATCATCCTCAAGCACATGTGCCAGTCCAGATGTGGGAAAGATATTAGGTGTGCTTAGTATGGAGTAAAAAGCAAAATGAACTAGTTGCATGTGTTAAACATAGCATGTATGATGCTTGCTTTCTAGGAAGGCTCCCTTTGGGTATCATCCAGCATGATAATGGGCTGTTCGTCGTGGCATACTTTGGCTTTTTGTTCTGATTCACTCCCTCTTCCCTTCTGTTTTCCCTTCTTTCATTTCTCCAGCTTGACTTTGCTTGTTGCCCACCTGGACATTCCTTTTATAGCTGCTTTGTAGAGGAAATCTATCTCATAAATTGTTGGACTGGGACTTGGGAAATCCCTGTTTAAGTCCTCACTTAACCATGAATCTTTGTGGGTGATTGAGAACCAGTCATTCTTCTCTCTGCATGGCCTATCTCATAGGATTGTTGTGAGGATCAAGTGGGAAATAGGAGAACAATGTACACCACCTTCAGCTCAGGGGGGAAGGATAGAATACAAATTTTAGTTCACACATGGACAGAATATTCTTGTTTTTAAGTAATTGAAACATGCTTGGTTATTTATCACTTGAGGACTTTTGGAGTGGTGGCAGGTAACTGGACAGTTTCTTTGGGGTTTTGTGTATGGCTGCATCTACACTGTAAAATTAATTCAGTTTGGCACTGCTTTAACTGCCATGGCTCAGTGCTATGGAATTCTGGGATTTGTATTTTTGTGAACAATTTAACCTCCTTTGTCAGAGCTCTAGTGCCACAACAAACTACAAATCCCAGGATTCCACAGGATGGAGCCAGGACCATTAAAGTGGTGTCAAGCTAAATTAATTCTGCAGTATGGCAACAGCCTATATCTGAAATTGTTTCTTCATTATTGAAGTGTTAGGTACAATTATGATAGTAAAACAATGAACATTATGTGTGAACCATCTCCTTTTCTGGATTTAATGATTTGGCATTTTCTGGCAATATATTGTGCCATATGATAGTGAGAAATTGTTTCTTGAATCATTTCCCCATCTGCCTTCATGCTCTGCTTAACTTACACCAGCAAATAAGTGTGTGAGTCCTGTTTTGCTTCCAGAAAGTAGAGCTGAAAAGGGTGTGGTAGCTACTGAGGAATTTGCCTATGATTTTTCCACTATTTCCATAATAGCCTGAGTTGAAATTTCTTACTTGCTTTTCTCTTCATTTTCTCCATCTGTGAAGACTGAGATTTATATTTATAAGAGAGGGAGGTAAGTAAAGACTACTTCTGGGTCTTCTCCAGCCAGAACTTGAAAAATACAAATGTAGTGTATGAAAATTTACATTTTTCCAAACTGCCACTCATGGTGTCTAAGGTTCTGAGAAGTATAGTTCAAAGAGTAACTTTTTGAAGCTTTCCCCCAACTGTGAAGCAAAACAAAGTTCTCTCCCATCTTTACAGGAAGGAGTTATTTGCTACCTTACAGCTCCTCCAATGCATGCAGCAGAAAATGGAAATGCTGCAATTACCACAATAGATGTCAGGGGACAGAATCAATACGATTCCACCTAGTGCAGTGTAACTGGTTCTTAAATCTGAGCAAACGACCACTCAGTACCAGAACTGATGAAGCTGTAGGGGCACCACTCCTTGGTGGTGACCTGTTTTCTCCTAGAGTAATAGTCACAGCTTTTTAAAAAGTAAGAATTCTAAGGCAGGGCTGGATAATACCTGAAATATTTACCACTACATTACACCGAGGACTCCATCCTCCTCTGACCACTAGGTAACATTTATAATTTGCCTGTTCACATTGATAAATTGATTATTTCTGCCTAGTTGGACCACCTTAATTTCATCACCAGCACCTCTGATATGGAGATTGCCATGTTTCCTGCTCTCAAACAACACAAGAGGTGCATACTTTGAATAAAGTCAATGGAGAGTACACTGAATTACTGTCTATAAAGAAGTTGTATGGACATTTGAAATGCTGAGGTGAAATCTAATACCAACTTTGACCACCTGGGTGTTGTGTGGAGCAGCCAGCAAGGCCTGGGAGACAGGAGGGGTTGAAGTGGCAGTGGTCTATTGGGATGCCAAGTCCCTCACCAGGTGCCCTGTCCACAGTTTGCAGGGTGTGAATGTGTGTACTTAAAAATGATGGCCAGGACAGAATAGGGATTCTGTTGGTGTATCACTCATCCCACTGCTCAACAGTCTCCCTCCTGAGCTGATGGACTTGATCTCAGCAATGGCACTGGAGCCCCCACAGCTAGTTGTGTTGGGGGACATCAATTTCCATACAGAGACCGCTCAGTCAGAAGCAGCTCAGGACTTCATGTCCTGCATGACAACCATAGTTCTGTCTCAAGTAGTATTTGGTGTGACCCATGTTGAAGGACATACTCTGGACCTAGTTCTCTGTGTGGAGTAGGATGATGGTGAACGAACTTCCTATAGTTCTGTTGTTATCATGGACAGATTAGTACATGGTGGGTTGTAGACTCACTGGAACTCAGACCTTCTGTGGAGGGGACACAATTTAGTCCACCCCAGGAGGCTTATTGGATCTAGATAGATTCCTTATGACTTTGGGGAGTTTTCTCTTGCCTTGGCATATGATCCTGTCAAAGCCTTGGCTGACCTCTAGAATAGGGAAATGGCCAAGGCAGTGAACACAGTTGCTCCTAAGCATCTCCTCCCACACAGCAGAGCCAAGTGCGCAGCTTGGTTCACTAGGGAGATGTCAGTGATGAAATGAGTAGCATGGAGACTAGAGTGATGATGGTGAAAAACTTGAAGTGAGCTAGAGCTCATTGGAAAGCCTATGCCATGACAATAGTGACAGTAAAGGTTTGTTTTTGTTTTTTACCATCACCATTTCATCTGCATACTGTCATCCAGCAGAACTGTTTCAAGTAGTCAGGGGCCTTTTACATTCTGCCCTGCAATAACAATACATAAACCACTCAGCAGCCAGTTGTGAAGAGTTTTCAAAGTACTTTGTGGATAAAATCGCTCAGATCCATTCTTAAATTCTGTAGTTGATACAGGTAATCTTGACCCCTGCTTGTCCAGTGTTATTCAATACATTTCCATTTGTGCAACCTGAAAATGTAGACATGATGCTTGGAGACATGATAACCATCACATGCATATTGGACCCGTGCCCTTCCTGGCTGTTGAAAGCAGCCTGAAGGGGACTGGCAGATTGGGTAGTGAATGCCTCACTACAGCAAGACAGAAGCTGTGGTGAGCCCATTATTGAAAAATCCTCCCTGGATCCCACCATACTGGAGAACTATCGGCCAATCTCCAAAATCCATTTTTTTGGGCAAGGTATTGGAGTGTGTGGTGGCCTCCTAGATCCAGGCATTCCTGGATGAAATGGATTATCTCTAGATCCATTTCAATCTGATTTGAAGCCTGGTTATGGGACAGAGACAGCTTTGGTTGCCTTAATAGATGACTTACACAGAGGACTGTACAGAGGGAGTCTCTCCCTGTTGGTTCTGCTGGAAAGCCTCTCAGTGGCTTTCAATACCATTGACCAATGTATTCTTTTGGGTCACCTCTTTGAGAGGGGGATAAGGAGCACTTTTTATAGTAAGTCCAGTCTTTCTTGATGGGCAGACTCAGAAGGTGGCACTGGGGAATGTGTGTTTGATATACTGTTGTTGTTAAATACCTCAAGTCAACTTTAACCTTTGGTGACCCTGTGAATGGTGCATCTCCAAGACACCCTATGCTCAACTCTGCTGAGTTCCTGCAGGCTTAAGGCCATGTCCTCTTTGACTGAGTCCATCCATCTGGTGTGTGGTCTTCCTCTCTTTCTACTGTCCTCTATCTGTCCAAGTATTATTGTATTTCCAAGCATGAGTCATTTCTTCTCATGATGTTGCCAAAGTATGATAGCCTCAATTTAGTCATAGTGGCTTCTAGGGAAAGTTAAGATATGATTTGTTCTTGTACCCATTTGTTTGTCTTTTTAGCCATCCACTGATTTCCAACACATCTCAAATTAGTTGATTTTCTTTCTATCAGCTTTCTTCACTGTCCAGCTCTTGCACCCATACATAGTGATGGAAAATATGATGGCATGAATAATCGTCACTTTAGTGTTCAGTTGTATATATTTGCATTTTAGGTTCTTGTCTAGTTCTTTCATGGCTACCCTTCCTAGTCATTATTTTCTTCTGATTTCTTGACTGCACTTTCTGTTCAGGTCAATGATTGATCCAAGACATGGGAAGTCTTTGAGTATTTCAATGTCCTCATCAACCATATTGAATTTATTAATATCATCTGTGGTCATTATTTTAGTTTTATTAATGTTCAACATTAAGCCTGCTTTTGCACATTCTTGTTTGACTTTCCTTACTAATTGTACCAAGTCTTTATTTTCTGCTAGTATTATGGTGTCATCTGGAATACTGTGTCCAGTTCTGGGCACCACCATGCAAAAAGGATGTTGAGAAACTGGAGCGTGTCCAAAGGAGGGTGACTAAAATGGTGAAAGGTCTGGAAACCATGCCCTATAACAGGGACTGGCAACCTACGGCCCGGGGGCCGGTTTATGCCCCGGGCTCCGGACTTACCGGCCCTGGCCGGAGGTTGCCGCCGCCGCCGCCGCCGCCGCGCGCTGCCGCCGCTGCCAGAGCGCATTTCAGGGTGCGCTTGCGGCGATCACCATTTTGAAAGTCAAATTGGCGGTCGCGACATGTTTGCGCATGCGTGGTACTCTTGCACATGCGCAAATCTGTTGCGTCCACCATTTTGACTCCCAAAATGGCGGCCGTGACATGCGCCGTGGCGGCTGGAGCCACGCGCGCTACGGCGGCGACCGCAGTAGCGATCGCGGCGGCTGTGTGTACGGGGGGGTCGCGCGCAGCGGTGCCGGGTGCGTGTGTGCGCGCAAGCGCGCGCGCCGCCATTTTCTCCCCCCTTGGCCCAGCCGCGACCTGGCCGACGGCCGACCGGCCCAGGTAAGAAAAAGGTTGCCTGTCGCTGCCCTATAAAATGGTGAAAGGTCTGGAAACCATGACCTATAAAGAATGACTTAGGGAACTGGGTATGTTTAGCCTGGAGAAGAGACAATTAAGCAGTGATGTGATAGCCCATTTAAATATTTGAAAGGATATCATATTGAGGAAGGAGAAAGCTTGTTTTCTGCTGCTCTAGAGAACAGGGCCCAGAACAATGGATGTAAGCTACAGGAAAAGAGATTCCACTTAAACATTAGGAGGAACTTCCTGACAGTAAGGGCTGTTCCTTGGACGTCTTTAAACAGAGGCTGGATGGCCATCTGTTGGGTATGCTTTGATTGAGAGTTCCTGCATGGCAGGGGGGTTGGGTTGGGTGGCCATTGTGGTCTCTTCCAACTCTATGATTCTATGATTCTCAATATGATTTCTTCAAGTCTGCAGACTTCATCTTGGATCATACTCTTAGTACAAATCCTGTGGCTTCTACATGTGGCCATGGTGATTTGGGAACCATTTTGGTACACACACACACACACACACACACACATGCTAAGCCTGCTGAAGTTTTCTGGAGAACCCAAAATCCCACTTTGGATTTAAATTCTAATGATCCAAGCCTGGTTTTACTGTTGTTGTTTTGTTGGTTGGTTGGTTTGGTTTTGCTCATGGGTATCTTTGCTCTTTCCTTTTTGTTAAACTGAAGAGACTCTCTGTAAACAGATACCACTAAATTATCTAGACTCTCTCCATAAATTGTTTCCATCCCCCCACCCACACAGATGTGAGTATAGTTAAGTACAGCCCCCTTCTCCATGCCCTCCAGATGTTGGACTACAACTCCCATCACCCCAAGCTAGCACAGTCAATGGCTGTAATGGATGTTGCAGTGCAGTGCCCCCTACAGGTGTTGGATTGGGGAAGGCTGAATTAATAAATGTCAGAGTAATAGCTCCATGTCAAGTATTCATGCCCCTGAATCAAGATTGGTCCATCTTGTTCTGCCTCTTGTGATTTGCTGTGCATTTTTAGCACTTCTGTATTGGGATGTTGTGGCTTTTTGTTTTTTGTTTTTTGCCCCTAATTCCCAAATAGCTGTTGAAGCAAGAAGGGGAAGCCAAACCAGTCATACAAGCCAAACCCTGTGTTTGTGAAAGACATGCTAAAGAATACCTGTCAAGGTACAAGATGCCTGGCACACTGGAGACTGTGATTGAATAAATATAATACGATACCTCCTGACAGTTTGTTTGCTGAATAGCAAGCCTAGGAAAAGCTCTGCCTCCCATGATACCTACCTTCATTTGGAATAAGACCAAGTCAACAGTAGCAACAGTTAAGGACCAAACTAGATATGATGGTAGCAGATCCATTTGTTTTACTTTGGACCTTTCAATGTTGGGGTGGGGAATTACCAGCAAAGAGAATGCAAAGTTAGCAGTATTAATTTAGCTCTTCGCTGCCTATAGTTTACCCATAGGAGATTCAGAACAGCAAAGGCAAATTGAAGATACAAAAATATGGGATTAAAATAGGGAATTCACTGCCACAAGTTGTCATGTTGACTCAAGAGTGACCAGATGTTCTCCTTTTCCTGCACATGTCCTACATTTCAACCTTGTGGGGTAATTTAAGTTTCTTAAGGCTTCAGCCTTTTTAAGGAAACAAAATAC
Source organism: Phrynosoma blainvillii (assembly GCA_026167975.1). Lineage (NCBI taxonomy): Eukaryota > Metazoa > Chordata > Lepidosauria > Squamata > Phrynosomatidae > Phrynosoma > Phrynosoma blainvillii. The sequence continues at coordinate 142,707,068 of JANUYF010000004.1, forward strand.
TTAAATATAAAAGCCAAGCCTGTTGGAGTCTGGCTTTAGATTAGCAGAGTAGCCGAAGAGTAACTTTGCCTAACTATGCTTCCCTAAAGAAATAAGACTGACTCAAAAACAACAAACATGTATGTTTTTGACTTCACAACAAACATGTAGTTTGTAGTTCAAAAAACAATGATGGCTTTATTCTATATTTACATAAAAAACCAAAATCCTAATCTAACTAGTGATGGTTTAGGTAAAGAGAAATAATTATCTCACCGTCTTTAAGAAAGCAGGAAGATGGAACAGCTCAGTTGAGAATCCTGAGAGAAAAGAACTGTTAGTCCAAAGAGAGAGTGACCTAAGTCATATGGTTAGTTTGAATGAGAGGGGAATGAGATGACAGCCACAGATGCTGGTGAAACATCAGAAAGAAACTCTTCTAGAACATGGCCACACAGCCTGAAAAAAACCACAAAAAACAATGCAAAGATCTTCCAACAAACCTTCTGACTGGGAAGAATTCCAAAACGTCCTCCATTTTGAGCATGTTTGACACCTGGTGTGGATTATTTTTTAATACACACACCCACCAACAAAAGAGACTACCCATCTCTTCAGGGCTCCTCTGGCATAACCTCTGGCCATAAAACCTATCCTACTGTTATCTGGTGTTTCAGAAGGCAAGCAAAAGGTAGCTCAACAGATTTACTGTTGCTACCACCACTATTATAAAGAACTTGCTTTTACCAAGCAACACCAAATCAAGGTTTATTATAGGCTGTAACTGGCACAGGAGCCTCATTTAAAAAACAGAAATAGATACAAATACATGCAAGGAGCTCTAGGAGAAAGTGGCATGCACTGAGAACAGGTTGGCTGGGTAACAGGAGACAGTAGCACCACTGGAGGTGGGGTGGAGGGGTCTGGGCCCTACCGGGTGACAACCCAGAAAGGGGGTGACACCAAACAAGAGGGGGTGACACCAGGTCAGCTCCCCAAACTCTGAGCATGCTTTTTCAGCTGCCCAGGGCCTATTTGGGGCCTCCAAGGCCCACGTGGGGGCTTTTCTGGGCCACCCAGGGCTTTTGGAGGGCCTCCAAGGCCTGCCTGGGGCTTTTTCAGGCTGCCCAGGGTTTTTTGGGGGGCTCTAAGGCCCACACAGGGCTGTTTCTGAGCCTCCAAGGCCTGCATGTGGCTTTTTCGAAGCTCTGAGACCTGTGCGGGGCCTTTTCCAGGCCACCCGGGGCTTTTGGGGGGCCTCCAAGGCCCACGTAGAGCTTTTTCTGGGCCACCAGAGGCTTTTTCAGGGCCTCCATGGCCCGTGCGGGGCCTTTTCTGGGCTGCCCAGGGTCTTGTTGAGGCCTCAAAGGATGTTATCATGCGGGGCCTAAAGCAGAAAGAATCCACACCCAATCCCGTCCTATTGCGTTTTTTTCCCCGTGTGTTCACACGACGTCACACAGAACCCCGTCCCAACCCTGTCCCAATGCGGCATCATCCCCGTTCTTTTGAATGCCGGTTTCTTGGGGAATTACAATTGCGCGACCAGAATGATACCACAATAATACCGCTTTCGCCGTATGTCTGATCATGAGATACGTATCGTGGAGCATTTCCCCGACATGACCCATGGTTCCCCACGCTATTTCCCATGGATCTGTGAGGAAGCATCTTATGATGTGTACTTCCTGTTTTGATCGGGCAGCAAGAACATCCTTGCTGGGTTCTGGAAGGGATCTTCTCACTTGTATGTGATGGCAGATACGGTTCCCAGGAGCGCATCTATCGCGGTTTCGTTAATTGCGCAATGATGCTAGTTGCTTCTGATAGCCATTTCCGTCTTGTGGGGTCTATACCTGTATAGTTCTGGATTGATTCCATACCACTTTCTTGCCGCTTTGAGACCCGCATGTGATAACGTCCCAAGGCTCGCAAAAGGCCTTTTCCAGGCAGCCCAGGTCCTTTTTGGCACCCCACCCCAGAAACCCCACTGGAAGTTTGGGGCCAGAAATCCCACCCCCTGGAAGCCCCCCACCACCACTAGGTGTCACCCAGTGCAGGAACACCACTGACAGGAGGGAAGGAACATGCACACAAAGGGGGCCAAGACAGCCAAGACTGCCGTTTTTTGCTATTTCAGGAACTCAAGCAAAGTGGAGGGGGGAGAGTAAGAAGGAGCCTGTGAAGAACAGAAGGTACAGGAGAGGCAATAACCAGGGGAGTCATGATTTTAACAAGGATAGGTTCATCAGAAGAATACAATTCAGTATATAATAAAATACAGTATATGTAATATTGCTACATATTAGGATACCTAGGGATGCAGTGGTTCAAGTGGTTAAGATGCTGACTTTGTTGACTGCAAGATCGGCAGGTTGGCAGTTCAAGGCATGATGGGGTGAGCTCCTGTCACTAGTCCCAGTGTCTGCCAACCTAGCAGTTCAAAAGCATGCCAATGCAAGTACATAAATAGGTACCACTTCAGTGGGAAGGTAAGCAGCGTTCTGTGCAATCATGCTGGCAACATGATAACAGAGTAGTCCCTGACAACGCTGGCTCTTTGGCTTAGTAACGGAGATGAGCACCGACCCCTATGGTCAGACACAACCTGACAACCTTGTCAATGGGAATACTTCTACCTTACTTAATATTGCTATAAATAAACCATATAAAATTATTTTATATTTATATTAGTGTTTTTAGCTTTTATTTTTGTAATGTCCTACATTTTTCTTGAACATCCTATGTTTTACAGTGCCTTCTCATTCTTTGTGGTTATGACATGTGGTCACCCTGTGTTTTAAATGGCTTTAAAACAGGCTTGAGGAAAGTGTAGCATGCAGGCCCTGGACTCCAGTTATGCAGCTCCAGAAACCTCCCAAACCCTGCTTCATTTAAAAATTGGCACAATTACCAAACACCTTAACCTGAAAACTTTGCAGAAAGCCCCCTATGTGTGAAAACAAACAAAAGCACCCCTACCAGTAGAACCTACCACTACTCCAGATATCTCCATTTTAATTCCAGCACTTCTAAAAATGGTAATAAGAATGGATGTGATGTCAATTTCTGGTCACCATTTGGTGAAGGACAGCAAAGGAAAATGGGGTTGTTTGGGTTTGCTGTGGGGAACAGGCCTTGGGTTACATCCCCCACACTGTTGCCCATGAATGCCTTAAAAGGTGAAAATCATACAGAATAAGACTCTTAGCAGCTACTACACACTTGACCAAGATTCTATTTCACAATGCACAGCTTTAAACTCCACCAGCATACTTGCACTAGAGGCCTGAGAGATTAATATGTGCTCTTTTAGACAGTAGCAGAGTGCAGTTCCAGACTCCTAGCCAGTAACTGGCTGAGGGGGTGCACACCAATGTCATCCAGTTGCCAGTGTGCAACTGGAGAGAAAGGTGTTGTACATTGAGGTACTGAATACCTGCTGTGGCCATGCTCCAGTAAAGTAGTTGTGTTGGCATGCCTCCTGTTACTCCAGCATAAGACAACAAGAGCATTCTCAACTATGATGGCTACATATTAGCTCTAGCACTTGCAGACAACATGCCCCAGAATACCAGTAAGATGGTAAGAAGCAAGGATTTGCAGCAGGGAAGGAGAACTTGTACTCCTACAGATGTTGCTGAACTGCGCCACCCCCATTGTTATTGACCACTGACCAGGTTGTCAGGGGCTGATGGGAGCTGGAGTCCAACAACATCTGGAGGGCCACAGGTTTCTCATGCCAGATTTACAATATCCTTGTGAAGAGAGAATATTGAAGGACAGTTGGCAGTTATGGAGGATCTGGAGGCTACAGCCACCCCATTTATCACCCCAAACTGCTATGGATCCTCCCTTCCCCTTCTTGATTCTGGGATAGGTTTAAAATAAAAAGTGAGTTAGGCTTAAAATTAGGTTAAGCACTTGTTTTAGGCTGAAATCAAGCCCTCTGGTGGCTTCCAGAAGTGCAATTCTCCATCTTAGTTATTTTATTTAATGGGTGATTGGAATTAAGAATGAGAGATCTAGAAGCAGCCCTTCTGGGGTTATATGATGAGGCAAGGACACCCTGGTCCTCATCCCATAGTAAAAATGGAAGGTGCTATTGTAATATGACTAGATTATTTGCAAGTACATTCATACCTCGGTTAATGAAGCCACTAAGATTGATGCTTCTTTTTATGGTTGTGTGTTTTTTTTTTACACACATGGTTAGAAGAGGCTCCATCCAGCTCAAGTTTTCATTGTGTCAGCTATAGTCTTTCAACAGATGCCTCAAATAACTGTTCTCGTAGTTCTTCTATACTGAGATGCTCTGTGATAAAAGAAAAAGGCAAGGCAGATATCCCTAAAGAAGCTTTCAGGTGGTCTGTAGATGTTTCAAAATATTTTTTGCTTACTTATCTGACTGTATAATTTCACAAAATGTTGAATTGCTCTTCTTTTTTGTGTTGTAGAAATCTATCCCTATTCCTTCTATATTGTTTCTGCCTCTGGTATTCAATTTTTGTTGTTGTTGTTGTTAAAGAAGTAATGTTCAGGAACACATCTACTCTATTAACTGACGGATACAGATATATTAGCTAAGGCAGGAGGGATATTACCTCTCTGACACATCATAGTTGTCTGCAAAGCAACATTGGTTTTGTTCAGTGATCTCTTATGCAGCATCCTAAAAGTTATCATGTTTAATCAGTTCTAGAGAAAGAAACTGACAATTATTCATCATGCTGCATTATTGTAGCACACCTTAATATGTTGAAGTTTGCCACTGCCTTTCCCTTCTTCTCATGTGCAAGACGTAACTTTACCGACTATGGCACAAAATATGCAGTGCAGATAAACCCAGGGCAAAGGATTAAGCTGCCAGTTAATAAATCTGAGGAAAATATATTTCTCAACTGAGGATTAGCAGGAAAGACAAGGATTAAATGACTATGTGAGTAATTGTGAGTTAATGTCAAATCTGGGCAGATGCTGTTGACATTTAGGACATCTCCATTATAGGAAGGCAAATGCCTCCAATATGAAGCAAACAGCAGAAAATGTGGTTTGACAGAAGTACTTTCACAGGTGGAATCTAAGTGATTGTTTCATTTCCACATACACAGTGCAATTATTAAAATTGCCAGAAGATGGCACCCTGTCCTTTCCTTTGTTTAAAATAGCTTTAATTTTAAAACAGAAGCTAGTAACTACTAGTGGCTTCTGTTTAATTCAATTTTTCAAATTAATGGTTACATTCTGATTTTTCATGCACCTCAAGAGTCTTGACTTCACCATCTAGTAGTTCAATCAGAACTGTATGATGGTGGGACAGAGAGAAGGGCCTCTCCTGAAGATCTTAGAGCTTAAACAGGCTCATCTATTATTTAATGTCAGTTATTGGAACCATAAAGGCCCAAGCCCTATTGGTTAATGCCTACCAGAGTAGACCTCCTGATTCAGTCACTGAATGGTAGTTCAACATTTGTGCAAACCCTTTAATGCATGTATACTAGATTGTGCTAGAAACTGGATTCAAACCCAGGTTTACTTAAGAAAATTCTAGGCTGCTTCAGCCCACCCACCCCCCTCAAAAAAAAAAAAAACCTCTCATTGGTTTATAAAGAATAAAAAATTTATAGAATGCATATAGAGTAAAAATTATATTCAAAACCAAGAAGATTAAGATGAAGACAAAGAAGATAGAAAGAAAGAAAGAAAGAAAGAAAGAAAGAAAGAAAGGGGGGAACACATAGAAGCAATCAATAACCATCAACAGCAGTAGCAAAATCAGCAAAATGCAGGTTTAGGTAAAGTTTTTTTTGTAGTTCTTGCAAAACAGTACCTCAATAGGCATAGTTTTCTCTGGAGAATGGAGAGCTACAACAGCAAATGTCCTGCCCTCAGACATCACAGTGCTAACCAGGCACATGGAAGTGGTACAGATTTATTTTCACATTTATTCTCAGATGAAAACTAAAGGGACACAAATGGGATATGGATTATGCTTGGGATAACAGACCTGGACCTGTTATCCTAAGCATATCATTTGTCTACCATTATTTCTCATTTGAGAATAAATAAATACATAAATAAATAGGCTGGCATCCCACTAGTGAATTATGATGGTGTCATACTTATGAAAGTCAGTGTGGCATAATGGTTTGAATGTTGGAGACCAGGGTTCAATTCCCAGCTCAACCATTAAACCCAGTGGGTGACCCTGGGCAAGTCACACTCTCTCAGCCTCAGGGGAAGGCAATTGCAAATCTCCTCTGAATAAATCTTGCCAAGAAACCCCATGACAGGTTCGCCTTAGGGTCTCCATAAGTCAGAAATGACTTGAAGACATACAACAGCAACAACAACAGACTTATGCTATCGCAACTCACACTTGTAGTTGTTCCACAGGTTGGAATTTTGTTCCAAAGATGCAATGACCAAATTGCCTCTGCCTTACTCACTCTGTTAGCAGTGCAGTCCTCCTCAACATGGCCATTTCCATGTAGTTGGAGAACAGGAGGATGAGCAGCTATTTTCTTCTAGACAGCATGGCAAAGTGGTTTAAGTGTTGGACTATGACAGGAGACTGGGTTTTGGATCCCTGGTCAGCCATAAAAACCCACTGGGTGACCTTGGACAAGTCACACTGTCTCAGACTCAGAAAACTCAGATAGGTTCACCTTAAGGGTGTCATAAGTCAGAAGTGATTTGAAGGTACACAACAACAGGCACATTGTAAAGATGTCATATACAGACAGTTTGCAAGCCCATTCCCCTCAGATATCTCAGCAAATGCCTGTCATACCATGTCCAGATGAAGAAAAATAGCTAGGCACGTCCCCACTCATCCCCCCAGAATCCACAAATAAGGAAATAGCCATGTTGTGGGGGCTGCACTGCTTACAAGGTGAATTTTTAAGAGTTCTGAGAGCTCCCTTCAGCAGATGTAGCTACAGAGACTTAGGTATGTGACACAAATACCTCTCCTAATGCAGGATCTCAGGCAATAGTGTCAAATATCAAACATAGTAATCATACAACATGGAATGTCAAATATTGAGTAAATATTTGGGTATTAAGGGGACATGTAGGAAATATTCAATATCAAAATTAACAGAAGGCAATTTGGGAGAAAATTTCATTTTAGGTCGAGTTCATTCTAACGTACAAGCCACTACATATTATTTCAATCATTATATTATGAACATGCATGAAGACTAAATGCACTGTCTCTGAGGATTTTACAATTGTCTTTTTAAGCTGGCAACACTGTGAATGTTAACACAAAGGCTTGATGTATTTAACTTTCAAAAATCTATTAAATGGATTCTAATTATCTTTAAATGAATAAAAATTTCACATTAAAAACTTCATAGTACATAGGCTGGCAATGAAATATTGTTCCATTGCTGCTTACTACTCTAAAGCATTGCACAAAGGTTATTGTGATATCTATAACACATTAAAGATTTTTATAAACATCATATTCACTGTCCTAATTTCCTTCCCTCTCCTTTTATACATGAGTTTGAGAATTCACCATCCAGCATTCTAAATATTTGACTGTACTTCATTACAGAAAACAGGCACTAAGTGATACCTTTTACTGTTTTAAAATGGCTGCTTTCATATTGAACACAGTCATGGGTTTGCCTTCCAGCCAGTGTATTATATTGTTCACTGTATCCTCAGATGTAGAGAAAATGTGATTGTGTTATCTGTTTGCTATCTGTGGAGGGATTAGAGTCATCATTGAGCCCCTCTAAGCTTTGAATAAACAATGCTTTATTGGTTCATGTCACTGAAGGCTGAGCACAAATGAGATGAGTAAGACATCAAGTCATCCTCTTTGCTAAAAGCTTTGAGGGACTCTTCTGTTACACTGTATAAGTTGTGGCCTTGCTCATTCAAAAAAAATGAACAGATACTTAGGGGAATCTGTTTAGATGAGAATTTTTGTTCAGGGATGCTCTTCCATTTTTCAAAAATGCAGATCACCAAATGGCAATGAATGGATGGATGAATGAATAAACGAACAGGAGCAACGTGGAGAGTATATCCCCCTTTTCCCACCTGCTTTCTCCTTTCTGGGATTTTGGACACTAATATTTCAGGGACAAAAAGGACAGGGGGGGAAAAGGGGAAGAAAAAGATCCTCAGGAACAAGGAGCTCTTGTTCTTTTGTTATTGTGGTTGTCACAATGGGATTGGAAAAAGATAGTGCAGCAGAGAGATTTCTTTCTATTTCTGTACATATAAAAAGAAATTAAGTCCAGTGTTATCAATTTTGAACAACAATTGCCAGATATATATTTCCATAAATTGGAAAATGTAACACAGCATTGGGAAAAACATGCATTCCATAGGTTGCTGGTTTTGGCAATAGTGCTGGGTTAATAGATTAAAGTTCCACTACACTGAAATTGAGAACGATGCAAACTAGGCACGCTACCTGTAAATATTTTAGCAACAGAACAAGAAAAGAAGTAATCTCCTCCTGGTTATATCAAATTGTTAATTCACTGTCCTAAATCCAACAATTGATGCCAACTAGAATAAGCAGATTGAACTAATCTAAATGCTGGTTTATCAAGTTCCCATTGATTCTATGAGACCAATTGGATTTAGTCCTTTTAAGACCTTGAGTGTCTCCCGCAAGAAATTATGGGAAAGAGGTGTTAATGGGATTATGGAAGATAAAGAACTCTTTAAATTCACACCGCGGCCCCGATCCTCCTTTTTGCCACTCCAAAAAGAGCTGGCAAATGTCACTCCTTTTGGGGGCGGCAAAAAGCCATCCTTAGAGATGCTGCTGCAACTCTTTTGTGCCCCTTTGGCATAGCATGTGTGCACGCTGCGCCAACAGGGTGTCCTGACACCGCACATGGTGATGGTGGCATCAGGGCAGCTGGCATGCAGTTGTCCTGCCTCAACTCCACCCCCTGGCCAGCCCTTTAGGCCAGTCTGCATTGGCCCTTTTTACTTTTCAGTAAGTACCTGCTTATGCACCAGCACAATATAATGTCTTGTTTAGGTGGTATATGACCAATCAGGAAATACACAAAATGTACAAAATTAATAGTTTTATGCATGGGAAGTAAAGCTAGACCATTTGATCCATGTTATTTGGAACTGTCCTGTCTAGTGGTGTCCCCACACTTGGTGTCACCTGATGTGAGGGTGGGGCTGCTGGATGAGGTAGCGGTGGCCAAAAGGGTACCTTCACCACAGTGGCATCTTCTTCCTGAGCAGGGAAGCTCCACTGTGGCAAAGCCTGGAGGGGCATGCTCACCCTTCTCTTTCACCATGGTGGTGGCCTCTTCTTTAGGATGGAAGCATCACTATAGTGAAGCCAGGAGAGGTGTGCTTTCTGTTTTATTTTGCCTTTGTGATAATTTCTTCCTCAGAAGAAAGCTATTGCCACAGTGAAGCCAAGTGTTGCTTGCTCACCCCTTCTCACCCTGCAGTGGGAGGAGGGCCCAATGGAGTGTCACCCCTCTTTTGAGATGTCAGCCAGTGTGGGCCACACCCCCTGCAGCTCACTAGTGACTCCACTGGTTCTGCTTAAATTTGCTGGAAGAGTGTCTGTAACCCTATAGACATTATAACATCAACATTAAGAGTAGCACTTTTAGGGTATGTCAATCACTTAATCTATATTAATAATAATAATAATTTTTATTTTTAACCTGCCCCTCTGCTCAGCAACCGGGGCGGCGTACAGCAAATTTAAAACAAACAACAGTTAAAACAATCCTTCAGCCCAATCCCTAACCCTCCCACCCCTTAAAAATAAATTAAACTAGAGCAATATTAAAATAGCAATTCAAACAACATACATACAATACAATGAACAAAGCATTACCTTGTTGTTAACTTGACAACAACCATATACATAGTATACTGCTATTATTCCAATATTTCCTATGTAATTCTGGGAGTTAAAAGAATGGATTCCTTCTAGATCAAATTTGATGTACTAAATTTGATGTTAATGACATTGGAATGGAATGGAATGCAGAGTAAGATCATCCTACATAAAGCAACCAATAGAAAACTGCCCTTGCTTCAGTATCAACAATTTCTTTAGACTTAAAACATTGTTTGGTTCAGCAAAAAGAAAAAAAAGGATGTTTTGGGTATACTGGACATGATTGCACCTATCAAAGAAAGATAGGTGCAATCTAACTACTACAGCTAAAGTTGGCAATATAATACTGATAATGCTTACCTCTGTTATATGATATGTTCAGTGGTTAGCCCTTTGTGGTTTGATGTATTACTATGCATCAGTTTTGTATTGGAAAAATATTTGATACTTGTAGACTAACATGTTCTTTTAAATTATATTCCTGAGACATGGAGTTTAACTAATGGTTAACATGACTGGAACCTGCATTATCTTACTATTGCCAAATGGCAGGTGGTCCGAGGCTCGAAAGACAATCATTTTCTATCTGTCATTCAATGGTCAGATCTCACTGCTTTAGCTACTCAGCAATGTGTATGTTACAGAACCCCACTTCAAGAAAACATGTTTTTGACATATGATCAGCATGTATGTATGTATGTATGTATGTATGTATGTATGTCTTGAGTGCCTCTTTAAGGAGGCTTCAAGACAGGAGCATTCTAACACTAATCAGTGATTGTTTTCCCACATTTCATCCATGTAGCCTTCATAATATGGAAATTATAGAACTTTGCTTCACCTCCTCCTTCTTTCCCTTTCCCACTCAGTGGACTGAACATGATGGAACCTTCATTGCCATTTCCGTTTGGTAGCTCCATTCACAGACTTTTACACATGACCTTGTCTTCTATTTATTTATGACCATCCCATGTTTTTCTGATGCTTCGTCCATCTTTCTTATCTCAGAAAATCTTCTGGGAGGGGAGAGAAGAAACAGTCTCACTGAAAAGGGTCTTCTGACAGTTAGCATAATAAAAGGCCCATCATCAACCACCTCATGACTTCCCAAACTCCATTCCTTGTACATCATGGAGACTTGCACTGTACTCAGATTCTGCATCAAAGTATTGCTTGTGGTATTCTATTCAGTCTTTAAACTATGCAACGTGCATTCACTGAGTTGATACTCAATGGTGACAAAAAGGGATGCTATTGAGATAATGAGCAATTGTGAACCACTCTTTATGTATCCTGTGTCTGTTTTACATAGTATCTTCTTAGAATGTCGGTGAGCTAAGTGTAGCCCTTGGAACACATGTGGGGCCCTGTGGTAGTTTTTGTGGCACTTACCTTCCCAGACTCTCCTGGACACTTTATTTCTGGCAAGAAAGTGAGGGTAAACTGTTCCTTCTGAAAGCCTCCCAGAGTGATGGTTCACCTTTTAAAGAGGTTGCCCTTGAACTTTCTGATGCAAAGAGAAAATAACATGCATCTTAATAGTGACTTACACAGGTTCCTTTAAGCATGTGATTGCACTTTTTTTGACATGATATAACATCTGTACTCAGTTCATTATTGCAAGAGGAAAGCTGAATATGTGCATACGTGATGCCATTGTGCATTGTACATTGTACATACATATGTGCCTTGTTCATTATAATTATGCATTTTTCTTTGGTTTTCAGATTAAATTGCAGAGTGTTGAAATTCATTAATGCACTATTGTTACATAACTCTGTGAGTATAAAATTACACCGTCTTCCTTGATGTAGAATTTTATCCAACTTTTCTTTTTCAAAACCAAAAGTGGATGTCAATTTTGCTGCTTTTTTTCTTGGCAAATTTGGAATCTATCCTGCCCCATAGGGGTCTCATGGACAGAAAACTCTCAGACCTGCTGCCAGTTCTCCATCCCTGTCCTAGATCAAAGGGTCATAGGAGAAGAACAGGACATAGAAGCATCAGTGGATCAGCACTGGTGAGAATGGTGTGTGTTTGGAATCTGTGTTGATGAAAATTGGACTATTTCCAGTCCAAGTAGACTGAATATTTCTGACTGAGCAGAGCTCGGAACATTTACTTTTGGGGACTGTAACACCTAGACTGCCCCTTTCAACTAACATGACACTTTCTTTTGTAATACAGTTCTCCTGACCCCCAGCAGTTGTTGCCTCAGACAGTCACTTTTGCCTAAATGGCCTAGCTCTGGTTTTGGTGGGATGAGAACTAGGCTTGGGCCCATTTCACAGAACCATTAAAAGGAGACCAATGATGTTAAGTATAACTGGAATTAGTTTATAGAGCACAAACCATTCTGCTCTGCTTTTTGTTGTTGTTAACTGTCTTCAAGTTGTCTTTGACCTATGGTGATCCTATGAATGAGAGATTTCCAAGTCCCCCTATCTTCAACCATCCCACTCAGCTCTTACAAATTAATGCCCATGGCTTCTCTGATTGAATTCGTCAATCTGGTATATGGTCTTTCTCTTTTCCTATTGCCCTCAACTTTACTAAACATTATTGTTTTTAACCCTAAATTAGATTCTACAGATCCTGCCTCTCCAGAAAATATGACCACAAATGATTTTCATCATTCTCTATCTCCAGCCTGCTTCCAGTTCCAGAGCTTTTTATGAAACAACTGATAAAGTGGTTTGGCCATCTCTGTTGGATGTGTATGAGATTGTAAATGGATGTCTCTCCCCTGTGCTCAGCCCCCATTTCAATGTACTTCAAGATGAGGAAGGAGAAAAGGACCATGGAGCAGCTGAGGAAGATCTGAACACATGTAACCTCCTACCTGAGACATGAATCCTTCCTGTAAATGGAAATGTGATGAGAAAGAATGGTCCCCCAGATGTTGCTGGACTGTAACTCCTGTCATATTTCACCTCTGGCTGTGCTTTCCGACAACCTCTGGAGGGCTACATATTCCTCAGCCCTGATGTTGAGGTGCTGCACTTCTATAAAGATTCCTCTCCATTGGGTAGAGGTTTTGCATCTCTGTGTCAGTACCCATCAGAGATGTACATGCATGTGAGAGCATATGGAGAACACAGTTAAGAACCTATTACAGTGGGACCTCAGTACCCACAGGGGATCCATTCCACCCCTCCCCCAGATACCAAAATCTCCAATGGTGATGCGTGCATGTGGCTGCTTCACCATTAGGGACAGCATCCTTTGTTCCCAGTGGTGGCATGTAAATGCAGCCACGCCACCCTTAGGGACAACAGGACTTCAGGTAAGCCACCATTGTCCCTAATGGTGGTGTGGCCACATGCACATGCCACCATTAGGGACAATGAGGGCTGTCACTAATGCAGCACAGACACATGTATGTGCCACCATTAGGGATAATGGGGGCTTGCTGTCCACAGATACTTGAAAGAAAAGGAAAGAAGGAAAGGGCAATTAAAATGAAGAAATGTAAAGACTGACAAGAAGAAAGGAAGGATTAGAAGATATAAGGACAAGAAAGAAAAAGATAGTTTTAGTTTAGGACAGAGACTCTATGTATTACTGAAGAGATGAGAACCCACTCTTATGATTATAACTGTGAGCTCCGAATGGTGTTGTTGTTGTTGTTGTTGTTGTTGTTGTTGTGTGCCTTCAAGTTATTTCCAACTTATGACAACCCTAAGACAAACTATCATGAGGTTTTCTTGGCAAGATTTGTTCAGTGGGGGTTTGCCCTTGCCTTTCTCTGAATCTGAGAATGTGTGACTTGCCCAAGATCAGCCAATGGCTTTCCATGGCCAAGCAGGAATTTGAAGCCTGGTCTCCAGAGTCATAGTCCAACACTCAAACCACTATACCATGCTGCAGTGGCTGGAATGGTATACAAGGGAAATAAGAGACATTTTCATAGAGGCATTGATTCAAGATACATTGCACTGATCCTGAAATGTGATGACATTGTTGAACAAACCATGATTGGAGGGGGGGGGGGGGAGAGATGTATGTAATTATGAAATATGGTGATGAAAAGCACTACTTTTTAGGTGCTGGTGAACCCTGCAGGCATCATACAAAAGGAGTGTTGGATGCAGCTAATGATGTTTAGTCACATTCTCATGCATGTATCCTCCCTGGCCACAGATGGCACAGTTAGGTAGGTGGTCCCAATAATATACTATTAATTTCAGGCCACAGTATCCATTTTAATCATCTACTCCTTTATCTTTTTCTCATCTGTTTAAGCAATAACACTGTTACTGATTAAAGCATATATTGTCAACTGCATAAAGAGCTATTTCCTATTGCACATTTTATTCTCCTAGTGTACAAAATGTGTCCAGCTGCACATTAGACTAAAGCGTGCTTGAACCCATCAAGATGTGAAGGGTGGGAAGGCACAAAGACCTTTAAATTCTGTATAGTGTTCAATATCCAGCTGTGATCCCCACGACTTAGTCAGTAGTGAGGTGGGAGGACCCAGGAGTTAGACGCCCATTCAAGGCTGGTGTTGCCTTTCCACACATTCTCTTCCCAGCACCTCATTCTCACCTGTCCTCCAAAGCACAGAAATGATCCCTCATTTGGAAACAAAATGAGATGCAGCAGCACATGCTGACAGGAAGAAAGCCCTTCCCCCAACTGTGAGAATACCAAGGCATGCCCACAATCTGCAAGGAGAGGGAGTGATAAAATTGCTTGTTTGTTTTTTGCCTCTGTTTAAACAGCAGGGAGGCTTGGCTGTGAGTCTCTGTCACCTGCTGACTGGTGTATTTTCAATTAAAAAAGAAAATCTTTGAGCTCTGTTACAATGCTGTTTTTTAAAAAAAAATACATTGGAATCTAGTTTTGCCCTTCATTTTGCCTAAAGCTAAATTCAATCCATTTAAAATTATATCCATTTAAAAATTTAAAATCATAAATTATGTTTAAAACAATCCATTTGCCCATTATCTCACATAGCTGTAAAAAACACAAGGGCAAATATTCGGTATGACAATGTCTTTAATTGGATTAACTTTTTGTAAGTCTGCAAAGGGTGGAAAAGCAAAGCTGCAGTGGTGACAGGGCCAACTGTGATGCTAGTGGCAATAGTGGTGGCAGTTTGGCAGGGAGCAGTGCCAACAGTGCCCAAAACTCTGCAGGGATAGTTAGGTAGTATAGGCAATCTACCTGATGTTCTTCTGGAGAAAAATTACATGAGATGGTTCTGGAGTGGGGCAGGAGGAGGAGCAGGAGTCCATTCGGACCTCTGTTCCCAATGTACACTAGCCCATCATCTAAAATATGATACTAGCCACAGTGGAGGAATCTTTGGAAAGTAAAACAAAAATATTGAGGTAATGAAGTTGTTGGAGTTACAGCCATTACACCCTCATGCTCCTGATCATAACACATTCTCTGCTGTCTGTTCACTTGGAAGGAACCTCAGTACTCTCTGGATGTCCACCTGCCAATTCTTTTGATCACCTCCACTACTACAATGACACCTGCTGCCATTGTTTTGGCTCTTAAGTGTCAGTATGAAATTGTCCTGGCAGAGGTCAACTGCTATGAAAGCCTTCTAAAATTAGAATGGTATATTGGGAATCCCATCCTGGTGGATGAATGAGGCATCTCAGGTTTGGAGGTCACATTGTCATGATTCCCTAAAAGAGTGTAACTGAGCAAATATCTTCTGCTGCCTGGAGCTCAATTACTTGGTTTATTCCTCTTTGGCCTATCTTGAACCTCATCAAATATAAAGATAGAACAAACATATTCTATTCAGTGTTGCCTGCTGTGACTGTACTTCTAAATTTCACTTTCACACATGGCCCCAGAAAAGGCTGAAGTACATGCTGCTTGAAAGAATTCACTGTCATGTGATGAAATACATGTGGCTGATAGAATCTTAAGGATTAGTAGATAAAACTGGTAGCTTGCTATGTGATCTACTAGGCAATGCCCTACCTGACAGATCTAGGATGTATAAACCCTAAAGTTGGTCATTGTGTCATTATGGCTGGCTATGCTAGCATGGAAGACCTGTGCTGCAATCTGATCCCTAATGGTTCCTAATATTTAGAAATGTATGGACCACCTGAACTTTACAGCTTTCCAGATAAATACTAGGATCTGCTACCACAAAATTCCTTCAACATTCTGCAGTGACAGCTTATTGTCCCTACTTTTGCTATTGTTCCAACAAGAATACAGGGCTTATATTGGCATACTCTATTGAACTATAAGTCTAATCACCACTAGCCAGCATGATTATTAACCATGGTGGCTGAAGAAGATGGGAACTGTAGTCTAAGACATCTGAAAGGTCTGTGGTTGTTGTGTGTCTTCAACTTGTTTCCAACTTATGTCAATCCTATGAACCTGTCATAGGTTCCTGGTAAGGAACAAATTCCTGGCAAGATTCATTCAAAAGAGGTTTGCTTTCCTTCGAGGCTAAAAATCACCCAGTGCATTTCCATGGCTAAGGGGATGTTTAAACCTTGGTCTACAGAGTTGTAATCAAACAATCAAACCACTACACTACATTGGTGCGCATCTGAAGGACACTAGATTTGAAATGGCTGTACTAAACTGTTATAATTCCATGGCATCTAGCTGAAACATTTGTTTTCTTTGCTGCTCAGCAGGGATAGAGAGAGTAATAATTATGTTACTATAACTTAGAGAGCCCAAGTGATCTAGTGGTTTGAGTTTTGGATTATGGGAGGCCAGGGTTTGAATCCCTACTCACCCGTGGAAACCTTCTGGTAGACCTTGGGCAACTCACACATTCTTAGCCTTGTGTGTGTGTGTGTATAGAATCATAGAATCATAGAGTTGGAAGAGACCACAAGGGCCACCCAGAGGCTACATTCTGCCATGCAGGAACTCCCAATCAAAGCATCCCCGACAGATGGCCATCCAGCCTCTGCTTAAAGACCTCCAAGGAAGGAGACTCCACTACTCTCCGATGGAGTGTGTTCCACTGTCGAACCGCCCTTACTGTCAGGAAGTTCCCCCTAATATTGAGGAATATGTATGTGCCTTCAAATCACCTGTTGACTTATGGTGACCCCCATTAATTTCATAGAGTTTTCTTAAGCAAGGAATACTCAGAAGTGGCTTTTCCAGTTCCTTCCTCTGAAATATAGTCTAAAGCACCTGCTATTCTTTGGTGGTATCCCATACAAGTACTAATCAGGGCTGATCCTGGTTAATTTCTAAGATCAGACAAGAACTGTCTCAGCCTTAGAACAGAGGTTCTCAAACCTTTTACCCATGTGACCCCCTTTACATCTACTGTGGACACTGCTTCTCCCCCCCCCCCAACATAGTATATGAATAAAAATATTTTGTTCATTTAGCGTGAATATTTTTGTTTCTACATTCATGTATATTCACATTTTTACATTTTTAAAGGAAATAAAATCATGTGTGAAAGAATGTGTTGAATCTGCAGCAGTGTCTTATCCTGAGAACAAGGGCAGTGATGGGACAAGTGGGGAAAGAAACAGCAGCAGCTCAGGATGCCCCCCACCCAGAGGCTACAATCCAGCAAGCTTCCCCGCTCTCCTCCTACTGCAGGCAAAAGCAGCTCCTCTAAACATTTTCTTCACCTTTTGCTTCCCCCCCCCCAAGTCGTAAAAAAGTGTGGGAAGAGGGGCAGAATCAGGACTTCCAAGTCTCACACCCCCCTTGAACAATGCTCACACCTTTCCAGTGGTCCCACCCACCATTTGAGAATGGTTGCCTTAGAAGAAAGTAAGGGAAAACCTCCTCTGAATAAATCTTGTCAAGAAAACCCTATGATAGAATTGCCATAATTCAGAGTGTACTTGAAGGGAAAATAACACCAACAAAATGACCATAAAGATAGTCCACACAAACACCAATACACTATTTGTACTGGTAATTTTTGTAATTTATACTCAAAAATACTGAACTACTGCATCAACGTTTATGAATCCATTCTACCCTTATGCCTCCTGTTCTTCTTCTGTGGGTCATACAATAGCATATAGTTATTCCATATTATCCTTACAGCAACCCTCTAATATGGGTTAGGTTAATATATGCTTATTTAGTTTACATTTGCAATATAGAATTTTGCCTTTCTCCAAGGAATCTTGAAATCTCTAATTCTGTAGGAGGGGTTAGGCCCAGCTAATGGAGAATCCTCAGCACGCTTATCAAATCACAGTGTTCAGGTTTCTTTTGCAGATGCCATAACAATCAAATGGAGATAAGAATATATTCATTTGTAGGATGAATAGCATTTGAACCTAGGCTTCATCAAGTCTAGCCTAATCTTTTCAGCATACTTGCTTTCTCCTTCATGCTTTCTATAGAAATCCTTCGAGGGATAAGAGGCCTCATAAAGTAACTGAGAAGTGGGCCCTAAATATGTATGAAATGCTGTCATCCCCCACCCTCTGTTTTGCTTTTAATTGTACATTTTATGTGACACAATAACCCTCTCTGGAGTACAAAGTCAATTGAACCTTGACAGCCATGCATAAGGAGTAGAGTACTAATGTTTAGATATTTGCGCTGAGAATGTCTCATTAAGTAGGAGAGGGGTTTTTCCTTCACATTAAATAACCTTTCAGTTCATGCATATGAGAAATCCAGCACGGCTGTTTCCTCAATAAGATGTTCTTACTTAGTTTTTCTATTACAGTTATCAGGAAGGATCAAAACAGACAGATGCATTTACTGTTTTCCATCAAAAGATAATAAAAAGAAACAGTTTATAAAATCAGATTATATGAAAAATTGCCTAATGATTATAATTTCTAAACCCATTGCTGAATAATGATGCATTCAAGAGTTGTCATCGAATGATGAAAGGAACCTAATATGAAAGATTTTCTCTATGAAGAATGACTACAGATGAATTGCAGGGAGATACAATCCTTCGATAAAGAACAATAAGAGCCCCTAGAACACTTAATAATAGACTACTCAGGATGAATTGAGGATTGCAATAAAAGCCCATAAATTAAAAAGTTTCAGAATGATTTCTGATAAAAGGCATGCCAAGGTGATTTTTTAAAAAAAAAAAATCTTTTAAATCAACAGATACACTGGCGGTAGCACACTTCATTATATATATATAATACACTAATTTTGGAACTCATAGGAAGTGCTTTAGAATACAGCCGTATCATATACACATATATGGTCAATCTTTTGAATGCAAATTACAGTATCTTAGTACATGAACCAAATACTTGTGCACCTGAAGAGCCTTTCTGTATTCATTTCTCTCTCCCTGAACATGAGTAATTAGGAGAGAAAACAAAGCTTTCACAGTAAAGAAAACTTATGGAGTCATACTTGATGTACACCTAGAACAAAATGAGGTGATAAAGCTCAGAAGATCAAATGACCTGAGGTGGCACAGAAGACTAAACAACCTGAAGTTGTAGGTGGAGGGCCATTAGTTAACATTCACCTATGATTTTAAAGTGCATACATATAGAAAACTAGCACCTCAAGGAGAAAGGCTCTAATTCAACTGAAACCACCACCTGCTATCCCAATCGGGGGAGCTTTTTGTTTTGTTTTGTTTTGTTTTACATAGTGAAGCCATGAAAAACATGACCTTATCTTTATAGGCATAGACCAGAATCTAACCAACAATGTGCTGGAGAAGTCAAAAAATGAAGACCCCAATAGTTTTAGATGGACAGAAAGGCAGATCCTGAAGGGGAAATGCTATTGATTCACCAAATGCATTAAAACTTTTAAAATCTTTTAAATCTGTTTTAACTCATTACAATGTTTAAATATGTTTTAGCTTAGTTAAATTAATAATGATAATAATAATAATAATAATAATAATAATAATAATAGTAATTTGTTGTAAAAAATGGTGGAACCTGGCCGTTCCTTTCTTTTCTCAAGAGAAATTTGGCCAGGTTGCTTTTCCGGTTTATGATATTTGTTCATTTTCCATATGAAGTGCACAAAGCAGCTAATAACGATATAATGAACAAAATGCAACAATAAAAAACAAACAATGCAATTTCCCAGAATTGTACCAGTTCTCTCAACCATGAAAGCAGTTTTGAAATGGGAGTGTTTACATAGGACTAGGTCCAAACCTACACCTGTTGGGACTCTTCCACCCTCAGCTCTCTGTGATGCTGAATACCTGCTCTGCAGAATTTTCCAGTCCTCTGTTTTATTGGGTGTGTGAGTAGGTTTGCAGAAGAAAGAGAGAGAGAGATTTTTGCCTGGCATTTCCACTCATGAAAGTAAGCCATTTGATTCTGGCCTGTGTTCATGTCCCCAGATGTTGAACATCTCTCATCTATATCTACAAAAGATTATATCTAAGGAAGATGAAATACTCTTAACAAAATTTGGAACCTAACCCAGAAAAATCAAAATTCACCCATCTGACTTCTACAGGCAGGAGGAACAGAAGGTTGATTCCTTGACTTGAAAGCTGTCATCTCAGCCTTCAACCTTTTACTTTATTCTATCCTTGGTCATGCCAAACAGTTCTGTCAAAGCCACCCTAAGGCTGAGGAGCCATTTTGAAAGGACAAAACTGCAATGCCATTCTGATTGCTTGCTCTGCTTTAAAATAGCCATGTTTTGCTCACAGCCAAATGAAGAACCAAGATGATTTATTATAAGCTGCACCAGAATCTATTATTCATGTGAGAGGCATGGAAAGGTCTTTGATATGTATCTGGAAAAATCTTCAAGCCCATAAAAGAGATAAATTGTGTATGAATTGTGTCACTGAAAGGCGAAGAGAAACTCTCATTCATAGCATTATGCCTTGGTTATAATGCTGGATACTGTGTATACTAGGTTATGCAGACATGCAATCTGCA
This sequence comes from Phrynosoma blainvillii, assembly GCA_026167975.1. Taxonomy (NCBI): domain Eukaryota; kingdom Metazoa; phylum Chordata; class Lepidosauria; order Squamata; family Phrynosomatidae; genus Phrynosoma; species Phrynosoma blainvillii. The sequence goes on from JANUYF010000004.1 coordinate 142,727,744, forward strand.
TACTAATTTTTTTTTTTCAAAAAGAGGCTTTCATGAATTGATCTGAGAATTAAAAAGCATATGGTCATCTGTTTTAGTTTTTGTCATTGTCACTTTGAGCTGCAATGGACCAGCAGTGCAGCCTGAGACCTGGCTGTTTGTTCTGAATCAACACTACATCCAGTCCTCCTCCCTGCCCTCTGCACCTTTCCCACTCACAACATCTGCCTTTTCATACCCTGTAGTCTTACACAAAGTACATACACCCCACCATCTTTCTGCTGCTTCCTACTCTTCACCTACACAAGTGTCAGTTTTCCTGTTCTGTGGGCTCTGGGTATTGATACTCCTCCCAAGGCAGTCAATAGGCAGCATCTCATTTCACTAAGGACGTTATCACACGCGAGCCACAAAGCGAAAAGAAAGTGAAAAAGAATCAATCCGGAAATAAACCGAAATAAACCCTACATTACGAAAATGGCTATCAGGCGCAAGTAGCATAATTTCGCAATTAAGGAAAGCTCTCCTGGAAACCGTATTTGCCATTCACACACAAGTGAGAAAATCCTGTACATGTACTAGAAATGCTCTTCTAGCACATGCACAATACAGCCGCAGCTGTTACTTGCCGCGGCTGTCACCCCTTCCCAAGTCGTCCTCGGTGCAGCTGGCCCTCCTCACGGCCGACGCTCCGAGGAGGACCTCCCGCCACAGCGTTCTCCGAGGAGGTCCTCCTTGGAGCTCAGGCCCCGCGTAGGGTCGGCACTCCGAGGAGGTCCCCCTCGGAGAGCCGGCGCTCTGAGGAGGTCCTCCTTGGAGAGCCAGTGCTCCGAGGAGGTCCTCCTTGGAGCGCAGGCCCCGCGCAGGGTCGGCGCTCCAAGGAGGTCCCTCTCGGAGAGCTGGGGCTCTGAGGAGGTCCTCCTTGAAGAGCCAGCTCTCTGAGGAGGTCCTCCTTGGAGCACAGGCTCCGCACAGGGTCGGCGCTCCGAGGAGGTCCCCCTTGGAGAGCTGGCACTCCGAGGAGGTCCTCCTCGGAGAGCCAGCTCTCTGAGGAGGTCCTCCTTGGAGCGCAGGCCCTGCGCAGGGTCGGCGCTCCGAGGAGGTCCCCCTCAGAGAGCTGGCGCTCCGAGGAGGTCCTCCTTGGAGCGCAGGCCCCGCGCAGGGTCGGTGCTCCGAGGAGGTCCCCCTCGGAGAGCCAGCGCTCCGAGGAGGTCCTCCTCAGAGAGCCAGCGCTCCGAGGAGGTCCTCCTTGGTGCGCAGCCCCCGCGCAGGGTCGGCGCTCCGAGGAGGTCCCCCTCAGAGAGCCAGCGCTCCGAGGAGGTCCTCCTCAGAGAGCCAGCGCTCCGAGGAGGTCCTCCTTGGTGCGCAGCCCCCGCGCAGGGTCGGCGCTCCTAGGAGGTCCCCCTCGGAGAGCCGGCGCTCCTAGGAGGTCCTCCTTGGAGAGCCGGCTCTCCGAGGAGGTCCTCCTTGGCGCGCAGCCCCCGCGCAGGGTCGGCGCTCCTAGGAGGTCCCCCTCAGAGAGCCGGCGCTCCTAGGAGGTCCTCCTTGGAGAGCCGGCTCTCCGAGGAGGTCCTCCTTGGTGCGCAGCCCCCGCGCAGGGTCGGCGCTCCTAGGAGGTCCCCCTCAGAGAGCCGGCGCTCCTAGGAGGTCCTCCTTGGAGAGCCAGCTCTCTGAGGAGGTCCTCCTTGGAGAGCCGGCTCTCCGAGGAGGTCCTCCTTGGAGCGCAGGCCCCGCGCAGGGTCGGCGCTCCGAGGAGGTCCTCCTTGGAGCGCAGACCCCGCCCCGCGTAGGGTAATGACGGGGAAATGCACCACAATACGTATTTGGTGATCAGACTTACGGTAAATGAGAAATGATTCCCGTCACGCAATTGCAATTCCTGAAGAAACCGAAATTCAAAAGATCTCGGTTCTTTCCACTTTCTGTCGAGGTTCTGTTGGGGTTCTGTGCGGCGTCGTGTGGAAACACGGGAAAATAATACGTATTAGGTTGGGATTTCGTTTGGATTCTGTTTGGATTGGGCCCCGTGTGGTAATATCCTAAGATGTGTATGTGTGCTCTTCATACACATCCTGGATGACAACTCAATTACACACACCTTCTGGAAGCTGTAGTCCAAAAAAGTAATTTTGCCAAGCTTTGGCCTTCCTAGTGGTGGCCTCTAGCCTCTAGAACCTCTTCCGCAAAGATACACACTTGGATTCATTTCTAGGCATTATTAAGAGGAATTTTAAACACTTCTAAGTGAAAGTAACACATACTTTCTCACTCTATATGTCTATACATGTGTTGCTTTAGTCACCCTTGGAACACTGCCATCTTGAACAGTTGCTAAAAATGCCAATGATGGATCACAGACAGTAATTTCAAATCATCACCCAAAGAATGCTTTTCAGAAGAGTCATTGGTCACACATTCAAGACCAAGTTATGTAGTAACATGTGTGAATGGTGTGAACAGGCATCGTATCATCCTAGTCATTAACTCTTCTGAGTTATTACTTCCTGTACACTTCTCCTGCTAGCATTTGGATTACTCTGTGCTTAATTGTTGCCTTATTTGTTTTAATGACAAGACGTCCAAGTGTTTTTTAATGACTGCATACAAGATAATAACAACAACAAACTCTGCTGCTTAAATGACTGTAATTAGAGTATTCATTATTAATTGTATTAATTATCTCCCACACAGACCAACTTGGCATGGATTCCATGGAACACATGCTACAGAGCAGTGGCTACATAGGTTTGAGTTTTAATTCTTGTTGTTTTAATATTTGTAATCTCTTATTTAACCTATCAGGAACCTTCATGTAGCTCACTATTTAAAACCAGTATTAAAAATAATAACATATATACATAAAGTACTGCATAACACAGCTTTAGAAATACTACCAAAATCAAGGATATCAAAATAAAATCATCATATTGCCCCTGAAAAGCCTGGAAGAACCCAAAGGCCTGGCAAGCTTCTCTGGGAAAGGAACTGTACAGCAAAGAGCTCACCATAGAAAAGGACTTGTTTCTTTCTCCATAGTGGCATGGCTCACCAGATTGGATCAGTAGAGTCCATATTGTACTCATATTATTGTCACCCAAGCATAGCTTGTGACCTGATGCTAATGAAGGCACACCAAAGAAAAAGACCTCTCATGGACTTAATATTTGAGGAGACCTTGAATATGAATGTAATATACATGGTCTTTTGTTTTGTGATAGCAGAGGTGGCATGGACTTGCCCTTTTTCCTCTCAGGCTGCCCTCTCTTATGCCACCACAGATGTGCTGGTGATAACACAGCATCTATCTGGGTCCTGCTGTTGGTTATTCTAAACATCCAGATCAAGTCATTTCATGACCCCCAAAGAGGAATTCTGAGTTTTCCTCTGTCTTACTGAATATATTTTAAGGCAGCATTTGCCAACCCAGCACCATCTAGATGTGCTTAACTACAATTTCCTTCAATCCAGATTGTGATGGCTGGGAATGATGGGAGTCATAATCCAACATACCTCAAGAGCACTGACTTTGGAAAGACAATTGTACAGCATAGTATCCCTACATATCTTCAATGCATGGGTTCCCATAGTGTTAATCAGTACATAGATGAATCCTCAGTATATAGTATTCTGATATGAAGCTCTTGGGGATTACAAATCCAACAGGCAAAGCTGACTAGAGGATTCTGGGACCTTTTCTGGGGTCTTATTAATTGTCTTTTTCAAAGTAGGAGAGGAGGCTGTTGCATCTGGGCTTTTGCATCTAATTTCTTTGTCATCTTAATGACTGAAGGCATGTTTATGCTGAAATTTGCAATAGAAGGATATCCTATTTTATATTCCCATCACCAGATCAAAGGCCTGTTCCATGAAGTTTATTTCTTATACAAAGGGAAGGAAATGTCTTGGGGCATTTTCTGATTACAGGTATCCTAGAACTCACCTGTTGCAACAGCTCCATTGGCTAGTGATCCATTTCTGAGCAGAATCCAAGGTGTTGGTTATGATCTTTAAAGCCATACACTGTCTAAAAGACTGTATCTTCCCATACAAGGTGAACCAAATTTTAAGATCTTTGTTGTTGTCAGCTGTAAATGACACATATCCAAGCCTTTCTACCCTCCACTGCTGTGCTTAAGTCTTGTAGATTCAGGCCCATGATCTTCCTAATTGAGTCTATCCATCTGGCATGCAGTTTTCCTCTCTTTCCACTGTCATCTACCTTTCCTAGCATTATTATCTATTCTAATTAGTCATGATGTCTTCTTATGATGTAGCAGAGTACAACAGCCTCAGTTTAATCATTTTGGCTTCCAGGGAGAGTTCAGGCTTGATCTGTCCAAGGACCTATGTTTGTCTTTTTTGGTTGTCCATGGTACTCTCAGCATTCTCCCCAGCCTCCCATCTCAAATGAGTTCATGTTCTTTTTGTCTGCTTTCTTCACTGTCCAGCTCTCGCATCCATAAAGTGTGATACAATAGATTGGACAATTCTAACTTTAGTGCTCTGTTGTATATCTTTACTCTTTAGGATTTTTGTTTAATTACTTCATAGCTGCTCTTCCGGCTCGGCGTCAGCGTCAGCATCGGGAGGCCGTGGGAAGACCGGGCAGAGGCCCAGAAGTCCACCCGTCTTACCACCCTTTCAGCAGCACGGCAGCGCAGCGGCACCTGCAGCAGGTGAGTGAGGAGGCCCTGGGCAGGAGTATTTAGCCCCCCAGCACCATCCCCTCCAGCAGCACAGCAGCAGCGGCAGCATTGGGAGGCCGCGGGAAGACCGGGTGGAGACTCAGAAGCCCACCCACCTTACCACCTTTCAGTGGCATGGCGGCGCAGCGGCAACTGCAGCAGGCAAGCAAGGAAGCCCTGGGTGGGAGTATTTAGCCCCCCAGCACCATCCCCTCCAGCAGCACGGCGGCAGTGGCAGCTTCAGGAGGCTGTGGGAAGACTGGGAGGAGGCCCAGAAGCCCGCCCAGCTTACCACCCTTTCAGCGGCACGGCAGCACAGTGGTAGCTGTAGCAGCAGGGAAGTAGAGTCCCGGGAAGATCGGCGTCTGGCCCTAGGCACGCCTGAGACCATCCCCCCCGAACTCAGCGGCACCTGCAGTGGTGTGTCTTCTGGAGCCCAGCGGGACTATTTAAGACTGCAGGAACACCAGCCCAGAGATGCAGCGGTATTAGCAGGGAAGCTGAGCCCGGGAAGATCGGCATTTGACCCTAGGCACACCCGAGACCATCCCTCCCGAACTCTATGAACTGGACTAAGCCCTGTTGTTCTATTAAGCCACCAGCTCTTACCTCATTGCACCTGCCACAGAAGTTAGGCTAAAGGGCTGAGGTTGGCTCTAGCCCTAGTTACCTTATTTCTTAGTGGCTTTAATCTCTCCCTGTTTACCTGAGGTCAGGAATGAGGCGGGGGTGGCTATTGAAGTTGCGTTGAGGAATGGGAGGTATGGCCAGAACAGACGGAACAAATGTTACAAAAGAAGACGGGATCTCTGTTTGAGAGCTATCCCACCTTCAGTTCCTTCTGTTTCCCAGAATGGATTGGAGAGCAGACCAACCATCCCACAGAACTTCACTCTGCTCCTTTGCAATGCCAGGTCAGTTAAAAATAAAATGCACATCATCTATGATCTTCTCCTAGATGAGGATGCTGACTTGGCTTGCTTTACAGAAACCTGGCTGGGAGAGGATAGCATGGTTACATGGGTGCAGGCCCTCCCAGCTGGGTACTCTGTTAGTGAGCATGTGAGGGGAAGTGGGCTGAGGGGCGGTGTGGCTCTGGTTTACAAGAACAACCTGACGTTGACCAGGATACCTGTCCGGAACACAGTCCACTTCAAGTGTAGGTACCTTAGCCTGAGTACCAGGGACAGTTTAGGGATTCTGCTAGTATACTGACCACCCCGTTGTCTAGCAGATTACCTAACCGAGCTGACACAACTGGTCTCAGAGCTGCTGCTGGAGTCTCCCAGACTTTGTTTTGGGAGACTTCAACATCCCACTTGAGACCAGTTTAACAAGTGTTGCTTGGGAGTTCATGGAAACCATGACCAACATGGGCCTATCCCAATTGGTTGTCGGGCCCACACATTGTTTAGGTCATACACTCGATGTGGTCTTTAGTATGGAACAGGAATATCCGTGGGCGGAGGTTATTGGGACTGCCTCCTTGTCATGGACGGATCATTTCCTGGTCAAGACAAAACTGAAAGCCTCGATCTGCCTCACTGGGGGTGGTGGACCTATTAGAATGGTCCGCCTTCGAAGGCTAATGGAACCAACTGGATTCCAGAAAGCCTTGGAGGGTTTGATGGTTGGAAATGCCGGTGACCCTGTTGAGGCCTTGGTCAATACTTGGAACATCGATTTGACCAAGGCTATCGACACGATCACTCCCAAGTGTCCTTGCCACCTCGCTCCAAACCGTAAGCCTTCGTATACACCAGAGCTTAGAAAAATGAAGTGGGTTGGACAATGACTAGAGCGCGAATGGCAGAAGACTCGCCTCCTATCCGACAGAACTCGCCATAGGAACTATCTTTGGTCCTATTGGGAGGCAATACGTGCAGCGCAGAGGTCCTTCTCCTCTGCACTTATTGCGTCTCCAGAGTCCCGTCCAACAGAGCTGTTTAGGGTGGTGAGGGAGCTGACACAGGTACCCCCTGCACCAAATCCCTTACTTAACCTGATGACAGCGTGCTGTGATGCATTTAACAACTTCTTTGCAGATAAAATCTCTCAGATAAGAGCCGACTTAGACACAAGGGTTTTAACAGAAATCAAAGACGAGGTGTCCAGCGACTCCGCCAATGTAATTATACTGGATCAGCTGCAATCTGTGAGTACCAATGACATGGACAAGTTCCTTGGTAGTGTGAGGAAAACAACTTGCCCTCTCGACCCTTGCCCCTCATGGCTGGCTGTCCAGGGGGGATGCATTGAGGAGGTTCCTTATGGACATCATCAATGCATCCTTCAGGGAAGGACACATTCCATCATGTTTGAAGGAGGCAGCTATTAGGCCGTTTCTGAAAAAACCTTCCCTGGACCCCCTGGATATGAATAACTATAGACCAGTTTCTTTATCACCATTCTTGAGCAAGGTGATCGAGAGGGCAGTTGCTCTTCAACTCCAAGCTGTCTTGGATGAAACCAATTATCTAGACCAGGGGTAGGCAACCTTTCCCCTTTAAGGACTGAAGGACTTCAGCTCCCAGAAGCCTCAGCCATGTTGGCCAATAGTCCCATATTGGCCAATAGCCCCTGGGATTCTGGGAGCTGAAGTCCCTCGGCCCTTAAAGGGGAAAGGTTGCCTACCCCTGATCTAGACCCATTTGAAACTGGCTTCAGGACAGGCTTTGGGGTTGAGACTGCCATGGTTGCCTTGACCAATGATCTGCATCTGAACATCGACGGTGTGACCCTGTTGGTGCTCCTAGACCTCTCAGCAGCTTTTGATACGATAGATCATGGCATCCTCTTGGACCGCCGGAGGAGTTTGGGCATCAGAGGCACTGCATAGCAGTGGTTCCAGTCCTTCCTTTCAGGCAGGTCCCAGAGGGTGCTGCTCGGGGACAGCTGCTCAGGTAAAAGAGAGCTCACCTGTGGTGTTCCTGTCCCCAATGTTATTTGACATCTATATGAAGCCGCTGAGTGAGATTATACGGAATTATGGTGCAGGGTGTTATCAGTATGCTGATGACACCCAGATTATTTCTCCATGTCTCATTCATTGGCCTCGAATTCCGATGGCATCTCCTCTCTCAATGAATGTCTTCAGGCAGTAATGGGCTGGATGAGGAAAAACAGATTGAGGGAGAATCCGGACAAGACGGAGGTGCTCATGGTAGTGGCCCTGAAACCAAGAATTGGGCTGCAACCTTCAGTCCTGGATGGAGTCACACTCTCTTCCAGTGACTGTGTTTGCAGTCTGGGGGTGCTCCTTGAGTCGTTGCTGCTGATGGCGAATCAGGTGAATGCAACAGTTAGGAGCGCCTGTTATCAGCTTCGGCTGGTACGCCAGCTGCGCCCTTTTCTGGAAGTAAGGGATCTCGAGACTGTTGTGCACGCGCTGGTAACCTCACGTCTAGATTTCTGCAAGTGCTCTACATGGGGATACCCTCATGCTCGGTTCAGAAACTGCAGCTAGTACAGAATATGGCAGCCAGAACAGTGTCAGGAACATCTAGGAGGGACCATATTACTCCGGTACTAAGGTCCCTCCACTGGCTGCCTGTTAGTTTCCGGGCCCAGTACAAGGTGTTGGTTATCACCTATAAAGCCCTAAATGGCTTGGGTCAAAACTATCTCCGGGACCGCCTTCTCCCTTACAATCCTCCCCTCGCACTCTGGGAGGAATTTCTTGCAGCCACCAAGATCTAGGCTTTCGTCTACCTCCCAGAGGGCTTTTTCTATTGTCGCCCCCAGGTTATGGAATGGCCTGCCGGACGAGATCCGTCAATTAACATCTTTAGACAACTGTAAAAAAGCAGTCAAGATGGATCTCTTCTGGCAGGCCTTTCCAGGATAGATTACCCCGGCCTTGGGAACTTTTTTTGGAGAGTTCTTCTAAAGTCTTCCTTAATGTGATATAATGCCGCTGTTTCCTTTTTTTTTCCTTTTTTCCCCCTTTTTTCTTTTCTTTCTGTTATTACTATTATCACAGCTAATTGCTGCATTTCTATTTTGTTTGGCTTTTAAGTTCCATCTGATTTAATACTCCTTTAAGGGGGGGTAGGGACAGGATTGGGATGTATTGTATTTTAACCTTGTTAGCTGCCCCAATTGATCTCAGAGGGGCGGGGTATAAATTATTATTATTATTATTATTATTATTATTATTATTCCCATTCCTGGTCTTATTTCTTGACAGCAGTTTCTTTCTGATCAATGTTTGATTCAAGGTACAGGAAATCTTTAACTATTTCTATTTCCTCATTGTCTAGGTTGAATATATATAAATCCTCCATAGTCATTATTTTTGTTTTCTTTATGTTCAACAACAAGCCTGCTTTTTACTTTCTTCCTTCACATTCCTTAGAAATTATTCCAAGTCCATGATGTTTTCTGCTAGTACCATAATGTCATCCGTACATCTTAAATTGTTGTAGTTCCTTCCTCCTATCTTTATTCATACTTCTTCTGAGTCTAAACCTACTCTTCATATGATATTTTCTGCATACAAGTTGAGCAAGTAGGGTGATAATATGCAGCCTTGCCAACTGGCAACCATTCCATTTCACCATATTCTGTTCTAACAGTTGCCTCTTCTCCTGAGTACAGATTTTTCATCTGAGTTATCCGATGTAGTGGCACTCCCATGTCCTTAAGAGCCATCCATAGTTTTTCAAAGGCTTTGTTATAGTCTATAAATCACATGCTGATTTTCTTTTCAAATACCTTGGTATGCTCCATTAGCTATCATATGTTTGCTCTATAGTCCTGTTGTCTCTTGCTTTCCTGAACCCCACTTGCACCTATGTGATTTCTCTCTCCATATATGATTAAAGTCTATGGGCCTTTACAGACTTCCAGAAATAGTGCAACTTGAGGCCACTTTAACTGCCCTGGCTCAGTGCTAAGGAATCATGGGAACTGTAGTTTATTGTGGCACCATAGCTCTCTGACAGAGAAGGCTCAATGTCCCAGAAAAAAATACAATTCCCATGATTCCCTAGCACTGAGCCAGGACAGTTAAAGTAGCCTCAAGCTGCACTATTTCTGGCAGTCTGTAAAGGCCCTATGTTACAGAATTTTAAGCATAATTTTGCTCATGTGGGAAATTAATGCTGTGGTCCTATAGTTGCTGCAGTCTGTTGTGTCTCCTTTTTTTGGATGGGGATGAATATTGAATGTTTCCAGTCTGTTGGCCACCATTTTGTTTTCCATATTTGTTGTCATATTTTAGTTATAATAATAATAATATAATAAATTTTTATTTATAACCCGCCTCTCTGCTCAGCAATTGGGATGACGTACAACAGGTTAAAAAACAGCAGCTAAAACATTCATATCCCACACCCTAGCCCTCCCACCCCTTAAAACTGAATTAAACTGAAGTAGAGTTAAAATCAAATTACACAATTAAAAGTAAAAACCTCGGAGTTGATACTGTCTGTGTGGATTGTATCAGTTCAGTTGAAGATCATCTGTTCCTGGTGATTTATTCTTCTCACTTTCTCTTTCTGCAGCTTTCAACTCACTTTCCACAATTTGGGGTTCATCTTCATATGTTTAATCATTCCATGTGTCATTCTTTTTTATCTCTTTTACATAGTTCTTCTGTTTATTGCAATCGACGTCTTTTTATTTCTTATTGGTTTTGTTGTATGTTCCTGTTCTTATCATAGAGCCACCCAGCCTTTGGTATGAACTTCCCTTTGATTTCTCTTATTTTGCAGAAGATATCTCTTGTTCTTCCTTTTTGTTATTGCCTTCCATTTGTCTGCATTGATTATTACGGTAGTCCTCCTTATCTTTGTGCACTAGTCATTGAACAGTGGCAATTATGGTTCTGATTTTGTTTCTGTCTCCCTTTTGTTTTGCTTCTCTTCTTTCCTTTACAGCTTGAAGCATTTTCTCTGTTTATCCATTGGGTCTTCTCTTTCTTTTTGGTCACTTAAAGTGTCTTCTTGCATTCTTCTTTGATTATGTCACTGGCATCTAACCATAGTTCTTCTAGCTCCCAGTCTATTCTGCTTAGTAGCACAAATCTGTTTCTTATATTGTAAGTTCTGTTGAGATATTGTTCAAATCATATTTTTTGTATTGACTGATTTTGCTTTATTCTTCAGCTTTACTCTAATTTTTGATACAAGTAGTCTGTGATCCGTGCTACACCTGGTCTAGTTTGGGCCATAACAATAAAGCTTCTCCATTTCCTGCTTCCAGTTATATTAAGATCTTTGGGGGAGGGCTTTCTCTCAATACCATTACCATCAAAGGCATGTTTGTTGAGGACATGGGAGACAGCCTGCAAAAATCCCTCCCATGGGAAGTCAACTATGCCCCCCCCCCCCACTGTCTTTCTTCTGGCAGACAAAGACCTATCTATTCAGATAGGCCTTTAATATTTAAACACATGGCAAAACAGTAATTGAAAGTTGCATGCTGTCATTTTATCTTGTATGTTTTTAATGTTTTAAATGTATAGGCAAACATAGCAAATCATGTAGTAAAGTTTTTTGCTGGGAAAGAATGGGATTCTACTGTGGCCAGTCCTACTGTAGTTGTGTGGGCCTGACTATGGGCCAATGCACATGGCCTGTTTGAGGCGGCAGTGAGCCATGCCTGGGAGTGGCAGATCGGGGCCACGGCAACCCCACACCATGGCCCTGATCCTTCCTTTTGCCACCCCTAAAAGAGCAGCAAAATGCCACTCCTTTTAGGGGTGGCAAAAGGCCACCCTAAGAGCTGGCACCATGGTTCTTCAGTGCCCTTTTGACACAGTGTGTTTAAAATTGCACTGGCTCCTTTTCTTTTCTTAATAAATTCTATAAAAGGCTACCAGATCTGTAAGAAATTTTGGATTGAATTTCTTTTTATCCAGTTCATCAACTTATCTGATACTGCAAAATCCAGTAATTTTTCTATTCAATTCTGCATGCTTGGGATTTTCTTCTGCTTCTAATACTTTGCAAATATCAGTCTTGCCACTGTTATCATATAACATATTAGGATTCTAGTCTTTCTTTCTTTCTGTTTTCCCCCTCATAATCTATCTTGTTTAGAAGGTATAGTTCAGGTCTGAACATTATTTCTATTCTTAAAATCTTTCGTATCCACTCACAAATTATGATCCAATTATTTCCTTGCCTTTTTACATGACTGCCACTGGTGGTTGAAAAACCCAGCCTGATTGCTACACCTTCAACATTTATTTTTAGTCTTTTATATATTCTAGCCAATTTATCAGGAGTCAGAAATCACCTGTACATCATCTTAAACAAGTTTTCCTTAAATCATAGCAACAAGTAAATTTCAATGCAGTTTGTAGGTTTTTATATTTATTTTTTACTAATGTATCATTTCACACAAATTACAATTCTTAATTTAATTATAGGCACAAGTATGTATTACAACTATTTCATAGAATGATAGAATCATAGAAATATAGAATCATAGAGTTGGAAGAGACCACAAGGGCCAACCAGTCCAACTCCTTGCCATGCTGGAACTCAAAATCAAAGCATCCCCGACAGATGGCCATCCAGCCTCTGTTTGAAGACCTCCAAAGAAGGAGACTCCACCACACTCCGAGGGAGTGTGTTCCATTGTCAAACAGCTCTCACTGTCAGGGGGTTCCTCCTAAAGTTGAGGTGGAATCCAATGCTGGTTTTCTGACTTCTTTGGAAGTTTGTTAGTCATAGTTAGTAGATATATTTCTGGAATCATGTCACATTTTGTTTTGAATATGTTGCCAATATCTGTGTGTATATGGTTTCAAAATTGCTTTAATTTTTGGACATACCCACCACACAGGATAACACGTGCCCACTGCTGATTGACATTTCCAACAGTTGTTGCTCCTTCCCTTTATATATGTTGGCAATCTTCGCAGGGGTGAGATGCCAACGAAATTGCATCTTTAAGAAATTCTCATGCAAATTTTGGCTTTTAGCAGGGGAGTTTCTAGTGTAATGCCAACGGTATCTAGATTGATTTATCTACCCAGATCTTTTGCTCAGCACAACATGGAGTTCCTAATTGTTTCTTGTTCTAATTTCCTCTCCAATAACAATTTGTAAAAGTTGGATGTTAATTTCTGACTTTCTTTCAATAATAAATTGTCCAGTTTGTTTTTTTCCATTTCAAAGTTCTCTTGAGGCAAGTCTAGTTTAAATCTTCCCACGAGCTGGTTATATAAAAACCAATGTTTCTGCATTTCTATTATTTCTATTTCTTCTACTGGTTTAAATCTGTAAGTCTTTCTGCTTTTATTACTATTATGTCTTCATATTTTAGCCATGTTGTTGCTTGCATTCTATTAGAAAAAGCTTCATGGGGAGAAATCCAGCCAAGAATTTTTCTGTAAAAAAATATGTTTTATTTTAATCCAATTTGCCAAAATTGTTCTACAGATAAAGTGGTGGTCAAAGTGTTCACTTTATTTATTTTTTCATACCAAAGATATGCATGCCAACCAAAACAGTTGTTAAAGCCGTTGAGATTAAGTAATTTGCTATTCCATACATTTACCCATTCCATCCAAATCAAGATGTTAGCCTGAAAATATAATTGTAAATCAGGAAGATTATGACCTCCATTTATATTGGTATCTGTTAAAGTCTTCCACTTTACCCTTAGCTTCCCCCCCCCCAAAAAAAACTTCCCAAGTTCTCTATTCCAATTTTCAAAAAATTTCTTATTTGTGATGATCAGAATGTTGGTAAATAAATGATTAAGTTTTGGAAGAAGAATATTTTAATTGCAGCAATTCTTCCAGAGAATGATAGTTTCAATTTTGACCAATTTTCAAGGTCTTTCTTAATTTTTTTTCCAGGTATGAGTATAGTTATTTTCAACCAGTTCAGTGTTTGTTTTTGTTATCCAAACCCCAAGATATTTAGGGTTGTTTTTTTTACAACATTGCACTTAATTATCTCTTGAAGATTGGTGTCTTCTGTTGTTGACGTATTTTTTAAAAAGAAACACTGACTTTTGAGAGTTTATTTTGAATCCAGCCAATTTACCAAAATTGTTCATAGTTTCCATTACTTTATGTATACATTTTAGTGGCTCTTCTAGAAAGATCACATGGTCATCAGTGTAGGCCATGAATTTATATTCAAATTTCTTGCTCTTTACACCTGTTATCTCTGAGTCTATTTATTGTATTAGTAAGTACTTCTAGAAATGTTATGAATAATAAGAGGGATAATAGGCAGCCCTGTCAGGTTCCTTTGTAAATGTTGAATTGTTGAGTCTTTTCTCCATTAATTATAACTTGTGCTAGTTGTTCTTTATATATATATATATATATATATATATATTGTATCCATCATCCTCGAAATTTATCACCAAACCCGAGTTTGCCCAATGTCTGTAACATACAATCCCAATTGATATTATCAAAGGCTTTATGTGTGCCAACTAATAGCATTCCTAGTTTTCTGTTATTATTTTTTTCAAAATATTCAATCAAGTCCAACATTGTTCTTATATTTTCCTTTAGTTGTCTACTGGGTAGAAAGCCGGTCTGGTCTTCCTTAATTTGTTCTTTTAGTATAGGTTTTAATCTCTCTGACAAAATAAAAATAAAAATCTTGTAATCCAAATTAAAGAAATAGGCCTGTAGTTATCTAATTTAGTACTATCCTTGTCCTCTTTGAAAATTAGAATCATATTGATGCAGTTTGTAGTTTTTTGAGATATTTAGCCTTCTCTGTAAGAGAGCTCTTGGGCTACCAAGAAACTACAAATTCCAGAATTCCATAGTATGGAACCATGGCAGTTAAAAGTATTGTCAATTCTCATTTTTTAGCAATGCAGTTGCAAGCTAAAATGGAAGCTGGTGAAAGAAACTGTCATTCCTGGATGCTTTTTGGAACAAGCCTCAAGTTTCAAAATGTTTTTGTCTACATACTCAAGGCATACATGACTGGCTTGTTTCAAATAAGTCTTAATTAATGAGCACATTGTGAGATTGGAATAAAAAGTTTGCTGAAACAGGTTAAACGTGTTCTTTCTTGTGGTGTTGAAACCTATCCCTATTCTTTCCATGTTATTTCTGCCTCAGGTACCAAATTTTCTGTTAAAGAGGTAATACCCAGGAACACAGATACTTTGATTGAGGTATGCCTGTATTTTAAACTGTGTTTAACTGTGTGTTTTAATAGAGCCATTGTTTATTTTTTTAAAAAAAAAACCTTTTGTAATATAACTTTTCAGCCAATATTTTATTTTAAAAGTTTTGTAAACTGCCCTAGGTAGCCCATGGCAGAAGAAAGCTTGGGTTTAAATTGAATGAATAAATAGCTAAATAAATAAATTCTGCACATCAATGAATGGGAAAAACACCAGAAACCACATTAAAAATTAAACTCCTTGTTGTGAAGAAGATCCTGGTGGACTGTAGCTAAGCTTTTTTAGTTAACTTCCTCATCATATACCACAAGGTGTCACTAGAGATTGTCCTGCTTTTCCACAGTCATGTGAACCCCTCATTATCTCCCCACAAGAAGGGCTATGCTAAGCTTGCTAGTAAAAGACACTGATGGTATGGACCCTAAAATAAAAGTACTGTAGTAAGAAAATAGAATAGTGCTTTTGGGAAGTTGCTCCTGCACCAGGTTGCTTACTAAATTAGGTATCCATTAACAGTCCCAGACTTTGGAATGGCCTGTCGGATGAGATCCGTCTCATTACTACTCTTGCTGCTTTTAAAAAAGCAGTAAAGACGGATCTCTTCTGGCAGGCCTTCCCGGAATAACTGTTGTCTGGTGGAAGATGAGCCTTCATTTTGTTTTTATTATTCTGATTCCTTGTTTTATTGTTTTTGTTTTATTGTATTGTTGTATTTTAACTTTCTTCTAGTTTAATTCTTTTTTAAGGGGATGGGAGGGTTGGATTGTGGGATGAGGGAATGTTTTAACTTTGTTTTAAAATGTTGTAACCCGCCCTGATTGCTGGGCAGAGGGGCAGGCTATAAATAAAAATTAATTATTTATTATTTTATTATTATTATTACATGGTACCATTTCTTCCTTACTACAAATCCCCCATTCCAGCACACTCTTTTTTCATGCATCTTTGGTTGCAATTATTTCAATGGATCTTTAACAGTAAACAGTCCTAGTCACTTATGCCCATTCAATAAATATCCAGGGAGGAAGGTCATTTGAATTTCTCTGCAATTATGTTATTCCATCATGCTGTTTATGCTGCTACTATTACTTCTTTCCCCAGTCACGTTGTATGTAATTGCTGAACCACCCTTTTAAAATGCCACATCAGGAGCTGGGTGAGAAGGAAGCACTGAGGACAGAGAAACCCTTGTAGGAGAAATCTGTCTGCCATTTCCTTGTAATAAATGGCTCTTGTCTCTTGGAGCATCTCTTTAATTACCAAAGCAGGTGGTAGGACAGCATCAGGCTAGATGTATTTGCATGTAACATGTAGTTTTGCCTTGATCTGCTTGCTTATTCCAATCAAGGGGGAATTCCAGAAGGTGCAGCCTTTATCACCCCTGCATGTCAAGCCAGAGTTTGGAAAAGGTTACTTTTAACAATTCCAACTCCCAGGATCTCCAGTTAGTGTGGTCACTAGCCTAATTCCACAAATGTAAGTATTACAAGTTTAGACCATGCCTGATGAAATACCCTTTTCCAAAGGCACAGGTGCCTTTTCCATCTTTTGTATCTCATCCCTCTGTCTGTAAGGGACTCTGTAAGGGAGCTCCTCTATTGTGAATGGCAGAAACATAGCCTGTGCTTTATTTTAAACTCTTTGCTCAATTTCAATTGGATTTCTCTTCATTATTTCTGGAAGGGGTTCAACCATTGAAGCAACTACCAGCCTATACCGTGGCTTTGGATATAAATGTAAGACTAATATTTCTGTGCCTTTTTTCAAATATCCACGATACACAGCCATAAAAACCAGTAGAAATTCATCACACAGAGATATATATGAAGACAAAATAGAGCTTGGGTTGGCATAAAATGGTGTATGGTGACATCTAATGTATAGACCTAACCTTAGAAATATAAATGCCTTTTAATTAGAAATGCAAACAGCTCACCCTAGTGGGGACAACTAAGTAGATAACCTGTTTGCCTGCTGCTTTCCAGGACCTAACTGTGGATAGGCAATGTGGTTCCTACACTCCCTTCTGATGGTGTTTGGGTTTTTTAAAATCTTTAAATTAATATTGATTTGAAGACAAATCAAGATAAACCCTCAAAAGAGGATTGTCTGTAAAGTTGGACTTCCCAGATCCTAGGTATATATCTATTTAAAAGGCTGAAGAGTGAAGCCAGAAGGAACACTGCCCAGTTAGCACTAATTTCCTTTCATAACACCTTTTATGTCATGCTAAAAGCAAGGGGGGGAAAAACTAGTACAACAATACTGATGGAAGCTGTTCCATCTACCTTGGGGATAGTGATTACGTTTATGTACACACACAAAAAGCCACTAAAGATAGTTCCTTTGAGCTGGAACTCTCAGCCATGTGAGTTGCCATTCCAAGAAAGCATTCTTGAAAGCACATATTGCAGTCCACTGTAATCAGTGAGATATAGGATAAAGCTAAACATCAAGGACAATGCATATTCCCTGTGACTAACATTTTTTTCTCACAAACAGTGAAAGATATTCCTCAAAGACGCATGCTTCAATAATCCAACTTGCAAATTAAGCTTGTGTTTGCCATCCAATGAGCAAGCACAAAACAAAGAATCCTGAATGCAAGATATGTTGTTTAGGAAAGGCATGTGCTATGGCAAAAAGACAACTTTTGACATTTGAGGGAGCACTCCTTCCAAATACATACTAAAGGTATCATTCTTTAACTGTAGTTCCAACAGAAATTTTCACTGGTAGTCTAATAGCCAAAACCCTATTGCAGTACTCTCTTTTAGATAAGGGAATATAGGGAAAGACTCTAATACATGCATAAATCATGCCACCTGCACAGGCTTCCTGCAGAAAGCTCCCTTCTCCCACATGCAATTCAATGAAGTCAATAGAGAAGCTCCTATGTACATGAAATCCTTCTGTTCATCAGAGTATACCCCAATCCCTCTGGTGTAAAGAAAATTGGGAGTTCACTACTGTGTGCATAGAGTCCTCATTTATTTATTTATTTATTTATTTATTTATTTATTTATATTTAATTAATATCCAACCTTTCTGCCAAAGTAGGATTCAAGGCACCTTACAATAGTTTTACAAAAGTCCAGCTAAAACATTAACTTTAAAAAGTTAAGAATAAATTAAATATCATTATTATTAAAAACATTATTAAAGGTAGCTAAAAATATTTAAAGCATTGTTTCAATTAAAGATAAAGATAGAGCTATAGATATATAAACAGACACACACATAGAGCACATCACTTTACACACACTACTGACCCATACTTAAAATTCAAAGGCCTACCTGAATAAAAATGTCTTCACCTGCAAGTGGAAAGAGAGCAGGGAGGGGGCCAACCAGACCTCCCATGGAAGGTAGTTCCACAGCCTGGGAACAGCTGTGAAGAAGGCTCTCTCCTGGGTTCTTGCCAACCATGTCTGTGAATGTAGTGGGACTGAGAGAAAGCCCTCCCTTGCAGGTCTTAGAGGTCGCCCTGGCTTGTATAAGGAGATAGGGTGTTTCAGATAGTCTGGAACCAAGCGGTGTGGGCTTTAAAGGTCAAAAACAGCACTGGTGGTGCAGTGGTTAAATGCCACTACTACAGCCACTCACAGCCACAAGTTTGTGAGTTTGATCCCAGGCAGGGCATCACTCAGCCTAGCATCCTTCCATAGGTCGCTAAAATGAGTATCCAGCTTGTTGTGGGGATTACACATTGTAAACTGCTTAGGGAATGCTTAAATGCAGTGATAAGTATAGAAATGTACTTGCTATTGCTATTGCCCAGAAACAGACCAGTAGTCAACGCAGCTGTTTTAACAGGGGAGTCACATGGTCCCTATACCCAGCCTCAATCAACAGCCTGGCTGTTTGGGACCCAATGAAGTTTCCAAACAGTTTCCAAAGGCAGCCCCATATAGAGTAAAATACAATAGTCCAAACAGGATGTAATCCAGGCATCTTTCACCATAGCCAGATCTGATGTCTCAAGGAAGCTGCTATAAGGAATAGATACAGCTGGCATATTAGTTTTAGCTGTGCAAATGCACTCCTGGCTGCTGCTGAGACCTGAGCATCCAGGCTCAGATCCAAGTCAAGAAGTACATCCAACCTGTGAAGCTGAGATTTTTTTCTTCTTATGACTAAAACTTTCCCTTTTTTGTGGGAAGAATACTGTAGTGTTCTGTAACCATATTCTAGAGGAGAAGGACTTTATACCATTTGAAGCTGGAACTTTGTACTCCCGGAGTTCATCTTCTCCAAACCCCTGGGGAAAAGCTGCCCAATTTGACTTCTGGCCTTTTTTAAAAAACCTAGTCCAGCCATTTAAAATTGTTTCCAGGTCTTTAATACAAGCAGTGCCCAATGTTTCTCTGCTTTCTGTTGGTAAGATAGTCACGGTGCTTCACCCAGGATGTAATCAGCTGTGAGTTTACTCTAGTTTTTATATTTTCAAAAATAGAAAATAAAACATTTCTGGCTATCTTCCTCCCAGCATTCTCAGGTACTAGTAGGCAAAACAATGATCAAATTGCTTGCCAGAACTTACTAGGAACACCTGGAGCAGTGGCATCACTACAGGGTGGGGGTGGGGGGGGTGGACCACACCAGGTGACACCCTAATGGGGGGAGGACACCACTGCTCCTCAAACACCTACCTTTTGGCAAAAACAGGTTGTGACATTCATCTGCTTCCCTTTAAAATGCTTTAGGAGATGGTGGGAGTGGGGTGAAGTTCAGTGGGAGGAGGAAGGAGAGCCCCCAGGATTTTAAAAATTAAAATTTCAAATTTCAAATTTTATATATATATATATATATATATATATATATATAAAATTTTCTTTTAAAATCACACTTTAACCAAATATTCACAATGTATATGTAAATACATTTAGGTTGTGCATATGATATTGTAATTTGAAGGTATAATTTTAATTGTGCTAGTTGTTTGTGTCACAAGTATTACCATGACATTCAGTGGTAGATGGGAATTACAATTTATGAGTAACATTAGTGCAAAAAAGCATTACTAAGGATTCTGTATGGTATGAAATGGGAGGAGGTCAATGGGGGGATGACACCATGACTTACCGCACTGGGTGACACTAACCCTAGTGATGCCACTGGCCTGGAGTCTCCCAGTCCCACTTCAACGCAAAATGCAGACCATCTACTTGCATCACTCTTCCTGCCCTTGTTCCTTCCTGGCCCCTCTTTTATAACATTTTGCCTGATGAAGAGACCTCTATATCTCAGAAGCCTGCATTCATTTTTGCATTATCTTGGTTTGTCTAATAAAGGTATCACACAAATACTGATTTTGGAATATCTAGCAGTATATGCTTTGACTGGTCTTTGCAAATGGGTTTGTTTCCATTGGAGATTAAATACAGTGAAACAAGGCAGAGGATCAACTGTGACCATAGGCAGAGCTTGAGTTACTTTTTGATTATTAATCCCAGAATCACCCAGCCAACATAGACACTAGCTTTGCTGACTAGATAATTCTGGGAGCTGTAATCCAAAAAAGTAACTGTTCTAGACTCCAATTGACTTTGGCCACATGATCATCTCATGAGGTTCATATAGGAGCTGAAGCTGGATCTCCCCAGGCTCACACCTAGGTCCCCTCTGGAACAGATTCTCCCTGAGCTCCTGCCAATTCTCTCCAGGAACAACCTTGCTGGGGCCGGCATAACAAGTCCATGAATTATTAATATGCTACAAAGTCGTTCTCCGTATGCCTGGGCACTCAGTGTGCCGAATACTTTGGGAGTTTGTACACAGCTCTCCACCTCTCTACATCTCCTTAGTGATGAAGTGGCTCTTGGGCTGTGAAAGGTTGAGTGCCACTGCTCTAAGCAGCAGCAGCAGACTGATTCAGTTAAATAAACACAGAGGCTCAAGAATAAAAATGGAGGTCTTACATTAACGCCTTGCCCAGAATGTAATGTCGCTCTAGGCCAGTCATGTGGCAACATTGATAATGTGAATCCAAAAGTCACAGTATGGTAATGCCTTCACTGAAACCAATTGAAGTCTCATAACATTGTCAGCAAGCCTCCAAATTCCCTGAAACTCTAAGGAAAGATAGATGTTAACAACACAAGGACAGTGACAGAGGAGGAGAGAAGAAAAGTGTGTGGCATAATATTTTAATTACCTTAAAACAGGGGTGCAAGTGAGGAGGCATGCAACCATCACTGGATTAGCCTCACTTAGGTACAAGACAGATTGCAGCATGGACTACTAGGAGAAAAGAAAAATAGTCATGGCTGTTCCCTTGTTCTGGAAGATATTAAATTTTATCATTGTTCCATCAGAGTCTTTCAAAGCTTAGAGTATCCTGAATATTTGTTGGAGGGGAGACATACAGTATAGTCGAGGAGATGCACAACTAATTGGCTCATAACCCCAAATCTGAACTCCCACCTATTACAAGGTGCTGTCAGTGGTACATCATACCAACAGGATGACACCAGAATGGGAGGGGAAGAGGCCTTTTGACCTGTGCAGACAAGGCCACAGGCATTCAGTACTACCATTGACCATGCTATCCTTCAAGGATGTTGGGCTGATACGGGAGCTGGGGAAGCTTGTTGACTGGCTACTGTTCCATGTGACACTATTTGTCTAATAAAGAAACAACTCTTGCCTTAATATCAGCTGTGTACTTTTTCTGTGTATATTTTCTTAGAGAGCAGTTTTCATGCCTCCTGTCCTCTCCTTGCCTAATCCAACTCAGCCCAAACATTATTCAAAGTGGTGGTCCATGAACTGATGCTAATCCATAAGCCATTATCTAATCCATAAGCCATTTTCACAGAGGAAAGTAGCCAATGGGCACAAATATGGTGCTGGACCCTGGGGGATTTACCCATCCACCTCATCAGACAGCCAAAGAAGAACACATAACCCACACATGATTGGTTACTACTCTACTCTTTCTGATCCGAATTCAACCTCCCTATTACTGCTGTGTTTATTTCTGAAGCCTATACATATTGTTACTGCAGCTGCCTAATGTAACTGAATATTCTCAGTGGTTCAGGAACCATTGCTTGGCACTATGGCTATTAGTCTATGACAAGAGAGAGAATCATGCAGCTTGCCTGATCCTGCTGGACTACATAACCAATAGGGAAGAAGGCTGCAGCTGTAGTTCAACTATATAATTCCCATTCCTAAATTATGGGGTTTCTCTAGTCTGTGCTATGCATGCCTAAATCAAATATAATATTTACAGCACCAGTGGGATTTTCAATTGAACTTCTCTGCAGCCATCTCTGGCACCAAAAACCTACTTTCTGAACCTAGCCTTCATGGAAGCTTTAAAAAATACTTAAGGGCATATGATGAGCTCCAGAAGGGAAAGGGTTTAGTTGCTTCCTCCCATTTGCACCTGTGGAAACCACTTCTCCAACCACAATTACAAAAGTAGATACTAGTCATAATATCTGAAGAAGTGAGTGGAAATCTGAAAGCAACATATTCCAAAATAAAGTCCTCTGTATCTTTTGTTTGCCTTTTACCTATTTTCCAGATCCAGTATTTTAATGGTACAAGAACACCCACTTGCTTTCTCTCGTATATTCCAGTGAAGATTCTGATGGGTAAATCATGAAATGTGAGCAGTTACAGTAACTCCTTGATTGTATCAAATAATATAATGATGATGATGATGATGATGATGATGATGATGATGATAATAATAATTTTTATTTGTATTTTTCCGCCTCTCCCTGCGGATCGAGGTGGGATCACAAGTAGTACAAAAAATACAGGACATAAAATATATGATAAGATCATAACAACAATGTGTCCCCCCCACAATAAAACCCCATAATCCCTATAATTAAAACCAACACCCTATCCGGTGAACAGGTTGGTCATCATCTTCACATGTCCAGGAGGTTATATCGATGAAACAATTAGTCTTTTACAAATTAGGGAGGTCAGGTGGGTAAGCCCGCCGGAAGAGCTCCGTCTTAAGTGCCTTCTTAAAGGCTTCTAGTGTATTAATAAGACGGATCTCCTCCAGCAGGCTATTCCATAGCTTAGGAGCTGTTGCTGTGAACGATCTCTGGGAAATTACCTTTAATCTAGTATTATAATACTCCAACAAGTACTTCCCTGATGTTCTGAGAGTGCGGGGCGGATTATGTAGGGAGAGGCGTTCCTTTAAGTAACTCGGACCCAAGTCATGTAGGGCTTTAAAGGTAGCGACCAACACTTTGTATTGCACCCGGAAACTAATCGGCAGCCAGTGAAGAGCTTTTAACACAGGTGTTATATGGTCCGCCTTGGATGTACCGGCGACCAACCTGGCTGCCACATTTTGAACTAATTGAAGTTTCTGAACTTGGTACAAAGGTAGCCCCATGTAGAGCGCGTTACAGAAGTCCAAATGAGAGATTACCAGGGCAAGTACTACTGCTTCAAGGTCCTTTTTGTCCAGGTAGGGGCGCAGTTGGCGAATCAACCGAAGTTGATTCCAAGCACTCCTGGCCACCGCATTCACCTGAGATGACAACTGTAGAGATGAGTCCAGGAGTACTCCCAAACTGTTCACTTTGTCCTTCATAGGAAGTGTGACCCCATCAAGGACAGGTTGACAAAACTCCCTCCCCAGACCAGGGGTACCTATCACGAGTACTTCTGTTTTCTCTGGATTCAATATAGTTATTGAAGCATCCCCTTTACCTTCCCCCTTCCCCTGGGGATCTCTAAATATAATGTTGGGAAACCAAGACCTAATTTTGGGGAACTTGTAATTAGCTCAAATGAGAGGGAAGTGCCCAACTTCACTTCTAAGATATTATCCAATTGTCTATGGGAGATATAAGAGTTTTTGGCTAGGAAAGACACTGAGACTAACCAAGCTCCAATTAAAGTATGAAATCTTTTATTAACAAAATAAGCAAACATCCAAATGCGGCACACACACACACACACACACACGCTAGAAGAATAAGCAGGGGAAGAGCGAGAGCGGGGAAGGCAAAGAGAGAAAGACCAGAACAGAGGATATAATAATAATAATAATAATAATAATAATAATAATTTTTATTTATAACCTGCCCCTCTGCGTGGCAATCAGGGCGGGGTACAACAGTTTAAAAACAAACAGAGTTAAAAAACGTTCCCTCACCCCATAATCCCACCCTCCCATCCCCTTAAAATAGAATTAAACCACCATCAAATTAAAAAGTACTTACACCCGAGCTACTCCTCTGGGGTTTGGCAGCGAATGAAGATGAGCTCTGTGGAAGAGGCACAACCAGCAAGAGGGGGGGTCGCGGGAACTATCTCAGAGCACAGACCGACAGTTTCAGCATGCACTTCCAAGGTAGCATGAGGTCTGCTAAAATCCAGGGGTTCTTATAGGGAAATTCTGCCTTCTAGCCATGGGCCGGACAATAGCTAGACAAAGGCGTGATGGGCTTTTCATTGTTTACTTAAGTCTGGACATAGTCTAAACAATGCATGTGGTATCAAAGCAATCAAGGAAAGGAAGCTAGAGAAAGGAGGTGCCATCAAATCTAATCACTGTCTCATCAAGTGTGAGACTGAGACAAACACTATTAGGCATCTTTTCCAACATAATGGGATATTCCCCAGGGCAACTCCCATAACCTGCCTGTTCCAGTGGTCTTTTGTAACTTTAATTGTTTACATGACTTCACATCTAGGGGATTATGGCTTCTATCTCCCAGGGGTCAGGCTGGGGTCATAGGGGACTCCGCATAGTCAAAATATATATGAAAAATGGAGGACTTTTACTAACAATAATTCTTAGAATTTTTTTACTTATAAGTAAATTCTTCACAACATCTTGGTAGTATTTGCAAAAACAGTTGTAGGGATACCCAAAAATAAAATGGAATAAATTATCTCATTCCTTTTTAGAGTTGCACTATGATTAATCAGTCTTTGTCCAACTATCCAAATCATCTTTCATTTGCTGAAATCAATAATTCAAATGTTTTAAAACTTGTTTTTTCCCATCTGTATGAATCTATTGGGAGAAGTAAGCCAGAGTTTGTTGGAAGCTGAATCCAAATAAAAAAGAAATACTTGGTTGCTAAAAAGGGTGCCAAACTATGATAGGCCATACTGTTGATGTTCAGTCAGATAGCACTCCCTCTGAAGCAGCAGGTTCATAGGTTGCTTTTGGAGAACTGGAGGATTTGCTATGGCCAGTAGTGCCTTTGTCCAGCTTTGAACCAGGGGACATCTACACTGTAGAAATAATGCAGTTTGATACCACTTTAAGTGCTGAAGCTCCAGCCTATGGAATCCTGAGATTTGTAGCTTTATAGAATCTTTAGTCTTCTTTACCAAATAATACTGGTGCCTCATGAAACTGCAGATCTCAACATTCTGTAGGATGGAGCTACAGCACTCAAAGTAGTGTCAAACAGCATTTCTACAGTATAGATGCACTCCTAGACAAGGCAAATGTCTTAATTACCTCTCATTTTAACTATTGTAGTGCTGCCTACATTGGCCAGCCCTTGGAAATCATCTGGAAATTATAGTTCCTGCAAAATGAAGTAGCCAGGTTGTTGCCTGGATTATGTTATGTCCATCAGATGACACAAGTCTTATACCAACTATATTATTTTTCCAAAAATTAAACTTCTGCTGGTTCTATCATGCCTTAAATGGCTCAGGGACAGCATATCTGAAAGACTGCCTCCTTTTGTCTAACGAGATTATCACACCAGCCCCTTTTTCTGCTGCAGTCATGCAATTACATTAAAATGGAAACATACTACTTTGCAGGCAGCCACCACTGCACCTCTTTCATTTGTGTGACCAGAGCTACTGCCCCCATCACACTCCTTTCCTCACCTCTCCCTTAACTCCACCTCCCTCCCTTATGCCTTACCAAGCACGCTTTTAGGTTGTTATTGTTTTTCTGAATCAATCTTTTCCCCCTTCAATTCTGGAGCAACTTAAGCCTTTAAAAAAATTTTTAAATTTTAAATTGAGGCTGTAGAGCTGCAGAGCTCTGAAAAGGGGAGGAGGTAACACTGACACCATGTGACTGGCAATTGTGAAACTGCCCTGCAAATGATTTTTTTTGTACATGTGGCATTGTGTGATTGCCAGTTCATTCATGGGTTTCACCTGTGAATGAAAAGGGATGGATGGGGAACAGAGCAGGTACGTGTGGGAAGCCGTGTCATGTGATCAGCATTGCTAAAGCTTTGTCCCTCCCAATGAAATCACAGTTTACAAGCCATGCATGGTAATCTTCTAGGGTCCAAAATACACTGCAGAAATAATCCAGTTTGAAACCTGGCTTAATGTTAGAGAATTCTGGGAACTGTAGTTTTGTGAGACATTTAGCCTTCCTCTGTCAGAGAGCTCTGTTGCCACAATAAACTACAAATCCCAGGATTCCCCAGCATTGAGCCAGGGCAGTTAAAACAGTCTCAAACTGGATTATTTCTGCAGTGTGTTTTGGATCTAAGTCTTACTGAAATTCTGAATCTTTGTGATAATGAGCTCTACAATTATCTGGACAACACAGCTGAAGGGTATGGGGGTGAATGATATGGTAGTTTAGGTTACATTTATTGGCGTTAGCATCACATAAGAGCAACAAGATCGCAAGAGACAATTGCCCAGTGGGGATGGCCAGCTTATGAGAAATGTAAAAGATTTAAGATGTTTTCAATTTCAAAAAAATTGAGTGCAATTGTATACATGCCTTCTCAGAATTAATCCCATTAAATTCACTGATGCTTGCTCCCAGGTAAGTGTTTACAAGATTATAGCTTTAGTATACAGAATTAAATTTTATTAGACTTTAGACATTTCTTAGGTGATGAGTTGTATCTTCCTCCTGAATGGGGTGGAATCATATTTGACATACTTAGGAATATGCCAATCATACGCTTAGTACAGTGCTACATATGTTTAGTACTGGTGTGGCGGGGATAGAACTGGAATAAGTCAAAAACACATTAAAATACATAGTGCTTGATAAATGTAGGACCTAATAAGACTTTACATGTGTTGATCAAATTACATTTCCCCAGCATATCTCCCTAATAATATCTTGTAAATGTACTGCATGATATCACATCACAGCATGCAATGTATCCTTAGACCTACAAACAACAGCCAATGAACTGAAGTGAGGATGGGGACATGCTGAATGCAATTATGCCCAACATGAATTTCTATATGGAAGAGATACAAGAGGATGACAATATCAGGAATGCAGTGCTATGGATGTAGTATATCTTAATTTCAGTAAGGCTTTTAACAAGTTCCTCCATGTTATTCTAGTAGACAAGCCAGTAAACTGTGGGCTAGACAATGTTACAGTTAAGTTAATTTCTAACCAGTTGACTGACCAAATCCAAAGAGTGCACGCCAATAGCTTCTCTCTATCCTGTATAGAAGTAATTAATGGGGTACTCTGTCCTGGTTTCCATGTTGTTCAACATCTTTATAAATGATTTGGATGATAGAACAGAAGGCATGTTTATAAAATTTGCAAATGACACTGAATTAAGAAGAGTAGCTAATACCCCAGAGTACAGGATCAGAATTCAAAATTACCTTGACAGATTGGAGAGCTGAGCCAAAACTAACAAAATGAATTTCAATATATAGCATATTATGCTATATTTAGACAGCAAAAGATGAAACGCACAGAGGATGGGTGACACCTGTCTTGAAGGCAATACATGAATCTAGTGTACTTAGTACTTAGTAGATCTAAGCATAAGTCATCAGTGTATAGAACAACCAAAACAGCCAATACATTGCATCAACAGAAGTATAGCCAGACATAATGTAATATATTCTGTCTAATTCATGGCACTGCAGTTCAAAAAGGATATGAACAAGCTTGAAACATGTCCAGAGGAAGTTAATTAAGATGGCAAAAGATCTTCAAACCAAGCTCTATGATGAATGGTTTTGGGAGCTGGGTATGTTTACCTTGCAGACTAAGAAGAGAAGATTGAGAGGTGATATGTTCATCATATTTAAATACCTGAAGGGATGTCATTTAAAAGATGGAATGAGCTTGTTTTCTACTGCTCCAGAGACTAGAACATGAACCAGTGGATTCATATTACAAGAAAGGAGATTCCATCAAAACATCAGCAAGAACTTCTTGACCATGGGAACTGTTTGACAGTGGAATAGAATGCCTCATACGATGGACTCACCTTCTTTGGAGGTCATTAAACAGATAATGGATGTCCATATCAGATCCATCTTATTAACACCCTTGACTGCTTTAAAAAAGCAGTAAAGACGGATCTCTTCCGGCAGGCCTTCCCGGAATAATCTCCCGGCTCCCCAAGTTGGTCTGGTTCTGTCAACTCGCTCCCCTAACCGTCACTGCCTGTTTTTATGCCTGTTTAACGGCCTTTGAATGATGTGTTGGTTTTACTCTGATTGTTTTAATATTGTCTTAGTTTAATCTATTTTTAAGGGTTGGGGGGTTGGGGGGAGTAATTTGATTGATGTGTTTTACTTTGTATCCTTTTAACTTGTTGTATGCCGCCCCGGTTGCTTAGCAGAGGGGCGGGTTAAAAATAAATTATTATTATTATTATTATTATTATTATTATTATTATTATTTTGTGAGTGCTTTAATTGTGCATTCTTGCACAGTGGGAAGTTGGACTATGTGGTTCTTTCAATCCCTTAAAACTCTCTGATTCTATGGAAGCATCAGGGGCGAATGTGTGTGTTTGTATGTGTAATGTTCATGTCCCAGTGATTGGTTTCCCTACCCCATCCCTGAGAGCAATTTGGGAGCAATCTTCATAACAATGTCTCTGTACATCACACACACACAACCATGCAGAATTTTAAAAGTATAGGTGCAAGTAAGGAATTGTGATGACTAAACTAGAGTTTAATCATTTCTAGGGTTTGTTTGTTTGTTTGTTTGTTTTTGTTTTTTACTTTTTTGTCCATTGGTATCCAAGTCTCAGAAAGTGCAATAGGATGTTTTTGGGCAATGGAGGTGAAGCACAGAGTGTCAGAGGCAGAAAGATTTGAACATTCAGCATTTTTTTCCAAACACCCAATGCTACACCTTTCTAATTCCTTGGGATTCTACCTTGAATATCTCTGTTCCTGGGAGGGAGAACTGACAAAGAGCACTGAATAGTGGCACAGTCTTGCAATATCGCATTTCAGCATTCCTGCCCAAAAACATATATTTTGATAAAAAGCTAGAACTGCCAGTCACAAAAATTTGCCCCTCCTTCCTCCTTCCTCTCTCCACTCTGGTGTTCTTATGTGATATGCTTTCCAAAGAAAAGAATCAGTTTCTATAGACATCCTGTCTGCATCTCTATGTCCCTCCAGATCTCAAAATCTGTGGTGAAGTTTCTCAAGGATTCAGATGTGGATTTTGTCTGCTTCACAAGAGCTCCGTTTAAGTTCAGTATCTTCCGAATCTGTCTCCAAATATCTGTCTCCAAATATCAGAGTTTGTACTGAATTTGGATTTCAGATGAATTGGCACACATCCAGGGGAAAGATATGTTGTACATTTACATGGATTCTGTACCACATTCAGTGTCTTGGTTTTTTTTCCTAGCATTCTGGGAATTATCATTTGAAGAAGGTAATGCAAATTCTTTTGAAAGTTCCTAGCTTTCCATGCAGAAAAACAGTTACCAAGGTGTATTTATTGTACATGGTATCCTTCTGGATATGTTCTAAAATTTGAGGATGGTGGGCATGCTTTGGTGATTCCATTCCTACTGAGGATGTAGGAATCCAGAAGTTGGATATAGGATTTTAAAGTACAGCACTATGACATTTATGCATAGGGTCATAAACATTCTAGTGTGGTTCCATCTCCTGCTCAACATGTACATGAAACTTTTGCACTAATTTTGATGTATAACACCTGCACATACTGATGACAGTCTTTTCTGTCTAAGTCAGGTAAATGCTAAGTCAGTGACTGGGAGCAATGATGCCTGGCAAAAAAGATGAAGCTTAATCTTTTCAAGATGGACTTGAATTGGTGGTTGGTTTATCATTTCAGGATGGTACTGTTCAACTTGTTCTAAATAAGGTTGTATTCCACCTAAAGGGAGTACTGTGCTCAGTACTGTGGTGCTTGCTAGTTCAGCTTTGAGATTTAAGGTTTGTTTGTGTTTTTGTTTATATTCTGTCTCTATCTCAGAAAAAAATGACCTTTGCTTAATTACAGGCAAATTTGCCTGGGTTGAGGTCACCAATGTTCTGTGAGTACACCCTTCTAAAGTAAGTGATGACTAGGGGAGGGTCTCTCCACACCTAAAGATTGCTGTCCCCTCATGATGTATTGTTTGATATCATTTGAGTGGTGAGAAGGACAGGTTGCACACCTGTAACAGTATTTCTTCGAGTGGTCATCTGCGAATTCACACAAATGGGTTTTGTCTGCTCATGCGCACCCAGCTCGGAACCTTCTGGAATCACTAGGCAGAAGTTGGATTGCAACTTTTTGGTGGTAGCTCCGCCCTCCTCTATATAGGCCCTGCGTTCCCGCTCGCTCCTCAGTTCCAAGTACGCCGCTAAAAGGCGACAGCAAGGTTAACAACTAGAGCAGGACACGACAGAGGGGAGGTAGGGCGGGATTTGTGTGAATTCGCAGATGACCACTCGAAGAAATACTGTTACAGGTGTGCAACCTGTCCTTCTTCTTTGTGGTCTCTGCGAATCACACAAATGGGTTATTCAGACTAGCAAGCTAAAGTCCCTTGGTGGAGGGAGTGTCCTGACACAATGTTTAAGTGCAAACAGAAGTTTTATTGGCACAATAAGTCAACAAGTGACCTGAGCCTTAATGGTATAAAATTCAAAAATGTCAGGAACTGATCATAACCCAATAATGTAAGCAATGCAATAGTAACAACAACAGTTGCATAAACTTAGAGGAAATAAGTTCTATAAACTTAGAAGGAATAATCAAATAAACACGCATTGGGTATATAAACCCAATGACCTCAGAGGAGCATAGCATTATATAAATATGTGCAATATAAATGAAGACCAGTGGTTGGTCAATCCAACAAAAAGATAGCTGAGCAATCATTCATAAGACGTCACAGTCTCATGTAATATGTGGAATAGGAATTAGCATCGATGGATGGTAATTAGCTAAACATAACAGAGTAATCACCCAATAAATTTTCAAAGCACAATATTAAGCAATATGAGCAACATAACTCATCATGTAAGCATGGTCAATGCAGAAGAACATAACCGAGTAGTTCTTGCATAGAACTATAAGGGCACAACATCATGTAAACATGTGCAATTTAGATCAGCATAAATAAATGGACAATTAATAAGAGCATTACGGAGTAGTGCAAATATGTGCAAAAATTAATGAAGTCCAGATAACAGTACTGCTTTCCCAAATGCAGCGTCATGTCTGGCTCGTGCGTCCAACCTGTAATGTTTGATAAAAGTCATTGGTTGGGACCAGACAGCTGCCTTACATACATCTTCCAAAGGAATGCCAAAGAGGAAAGCAGACGATGAAGCTACCGCCCTTGTGGAATGTGCACGCACCCGGCCCGGCGGGTCTTTGCCTGCTAAGTCGTAGCATAGATGGATAGTAGAGGTCACCCATTTGGACAGTCTTTGTGGAGTGACCGGGAGTCCCTTTTTGTGTTCAGAGTAACATACAAAGAGTCTCTCTGGGCGCCTCGAAACCGAGGTGCGGTCAAAGTAGAAAGACAAAGCTCTGCGAACATCCAATGTTTGCAGTCTTTATTCGACCTCAGTGGTCGGGTTTGGGGCCAGGGTGGGTAGCATGATGTCCTGGTTGATGTGGAAAGCCATGGCATAAGGTTTATGTTCTTCAGGAAACTCGTCTAGGATCGGTGCGAGCTTTTCCATGAGATGGTGCATGTATGTACCAAGAC
This sequence comes from Phrynosoma blainvillii, assembly GCA_026167975.1. Taxonomy (NCBI): domain Eukaryota; kingdom Metazoa; phylum Chordata; class Lepidosauria; order Squamata; family Phrynosomatidae; genus Phrynosoma; species Phrynosoma blainvillii. Next base: position 142,759,443 of record JANUYF010000004.1, read on the forward strand.
AACCAACGTAATTTGCCACCTTAAGGGCGAGTACAGAGTGGGAGTAGGATTTCTTTGCTAAGAGGTCAATTTTCTTCCCTTCTTTATCAGCTGGGGAAGTAGATGACTTCGAGGTGGAGATGTATTGGGATCCCTCGACAATATCAGAGTTCTGGGCAGGATGAGTTAGCATCCAAGCCGGCTTAGGTTCAGTGATACGGTAAAGATTGTCCATCTGCTTGGAAACATGAGAAGCGGAAGTGGGCACTTCCCAGGATCTATGCAGGATCTTTGCCAATGAAGGCATGTATGGAATGGCCGGTCTTTCAATTAGTCTGCTTTGAGCTCTCTTCTCCTCCAACTGGTCGGAGGGCTTGTTGTCATCGGGTCCGGCAACCAGAAATTGGAAGGCACGGGCCATTCTAAGAATCTGGTCCGTGAAAGCACGAACATCATCAGAGGGAGATGACGATTGGGTGTTCAAGGGTGGTTTTGAATGTGATGGGGACCAGTCAAGGTCACTGCTGGAGCCAGACGAAGAGCCCGGTGAAAGGGAGCGGTATGATGGAGAACCGAGAACGGATGGGGCTGCTGTATAGCAGGACTGGAGGAAGGACGCTGGAACGGGACGGAAAGGGGCTGCTGAGTAGCAGGATAGGGAGGAAGGTGTCGTCTTTAATCCCCCAGGAGGAGCAGGTGTTCCGGTTGAACTGGAAACATATAGGTGTTTGAGGCCTCGTTATATACCAGCTGAGGAAAAGTGGAGAGCCACGAATCCGAAGGAGGAAAGGCAGGGCCTTGTTGTCTCATCCGAACGGAGGCCGGTGGAGAAGTCTGGTCTGGGTCGAGCCTGACGCTGTGGTCTGAGGATGGAGAGACAGCGGGCAGTGGAACCACACGTGGAGAAGGCTGAGCTCCTTGGTTGGATTTGCTGTCGAGGCACACCATCGGTGAAGGCGGTTTCGAGCCCGAAGGGCCTGTGGGGCCTGGGACAGAAGCGGTTGCAGCTGGAGGCATGAAGCGTGATACCGTCGGAGTCACACGGATTTCTCCGGACCGTGACTTGCTCCGAGAGGTCTCGCGTTGCTCCTCATCAGCCGAGAGCCGGGGAGACAACAGCGGGCTTTTTTCCTGGAGGACGAGGGGGCCTCATCGATGGTCTCCAAATGTTTGCGTTTGGAGGACCTTTCTCCACCCCTCTCCAAGCCCTTAGGACTCACGCTATCCGTCTTAGAGGACCTCTTAGATCTCTCCCTGGATCTGCCCTGGTGAGGGGGTTCCGAGGAAGGTTTTCTTATGGCCACGGAAGCCGAAGGAGAAGTTGGGGAGTCGGCTTGTAAGGCCTTTTCCCAGAGAGCCGCCTTGAGTTTGACCATCTGGTTTTTCAAGGCCTGTGGCATCATTTTTCTGCACATCTTGCAGGTAATTGGATTATGGGACTCTCCCAAACAGAAAATGCACTCGTCGTGCTGGTCGGAGGTCGGCAACTTAGAGTTACAAGACACACAGTGCTTGAAGGAAGCCATAGCATCGTAGTTTGGAGGGTGAGGCAAACACGAGGTCTGGGCAGTCCGTTAAGAAGAAACAAGCATTGAGTATTTCGTAGGAAATCCAAATCGTAGTTGTTAAAACAGTCCAAAGGTCAGAATCCAGTAGTTGCAATCCAAAAATTCGAAGAGATTTTGGTCAAAAGCCGTTAACGAGTAACTGCACTAGTGACGAGGTTCCTTGCAAGCTGCAAAGTGGCGGACGAAAGGAACTGAGGAGCGAGCAGGAACGCGGGGCCTATATAGAGGAGGGCGGAGCTACCACCAAAAAGTTGCAATCCAACTTCTGCCTAGTGATTCCAGAAGGTTCCGAGCTGGCTGCACATGCGCAGACAAAACCCATTTGTTTGATTCGCAGAGACCACGAAGAAGAAAAACCATTATGCTTCAGCTGGTCTTTGAGATTGTTTCAGTGAATTACCTGTGTTTACTGAGCTCTTGGGAACAGAGGAATGCTAGACTACACACACACACACACACACACACACAATCCACTTTGCAGAAAGTGTTGGAACTCCTAAGAAGTAACGGAGCATTAAAGCCTTTAGTCCAGTAGTCACTAACTTGGCTGGAGCCAGTTGCTAACTTGGAGCTCTCCTAGGTGCTGAAACATCCACCCTGCCTTCTGTGTGGGCTCTGAACTTGACACACTGGAAGATTCAAAGCTTGAAAGGATACTTTTTAAAAATATGCTTTTGCTGTTACTCATTATAATGTATAAAGAGGAATTCATTGTTGTTACTCACTGTGATATTCAAAAAGAACTTGCTGTATTAAACATTGTATAGTTCATTGCCTTTTCACTATTTTGAGGGCTCAGGGAGAGAAACTTTAGAACTGGTAAGAGAATAGCATAAACCTGAAAATCCCTCTCAGAATCACTATCATTAGCCCTTTCAGGAGCTCCCTTTAAGGACTCCTGGTGATGCAGTGGTTAAATGCAGGTACTGCAGCAACAACTTTGTAAGTTATAGCCTAAAAGAGGGCTCCAAAGTCCATTCAGCCTTCCATCCTTTTGTAGGTTGGTAAAATGAGTCCCCAGCTTGTTGGGGGCAATTGGCTTACACATTGTAAACCACTTAGGGAATGCTAGTTCACTGATAAGCGGTTTAGAAATGTACTTATATTGCTATTGCTTTAAAAAGCTATTTTTAACGTCTTTTTAAAGTAATTAGAAAACATGTTACCCCCATAGAGGATCTTCATTACCATTCATTGCATTAGTTTTGAAATGTAACTTTTTAACATTTTCCTTATTTTCTTCTCCCACTGCATGTCTTTCTACAAGTAATGTCACTAATTGTAAGTCAATCCTTTCAAACTCTTGAGAGATCCAATCACAGATCTCCATGGCCACTTTTCTTTTGGCCCTCAGCCATAGCAGAATGCTGATGTGATCTGTACAGCATGCCCTCAGTTCATGTACAAGTGCCTTATGTGACTTATGTATGCACCCTTGAGGTCTAGGACATGTCCCCAGAATTCTCTGTCATACATAGAAATTCTGAGTGAAAAGGTTCAATGGAGAACAAGTGAGAGTGGAAGTCAGAAGGCCACTGTGCTACACATCTGTTGTGTCAAATGCCTAACATCATCTATAGCAACTAGCATCACTGCCTCTCAATTATCAAATTGAATATGAGCAAAAATTACAGATAATGGGTTGGATCTAGGATCTGACTTCCATCAATGGAAGCCTACCTTTCACAAAAGCCTACCTTTTCAGGGAGTCTCCTACTCCTTGTTAAGGTCCTCTTCTTTCCTGATCACTGTGTAGCATTTTAAGAGCCTGAAGATGCTCTGAAGATGCTATGAGGTGGTGAATATGTGGAAGTTCCACCATGTCAGTTTTAAGTGCTGATATCTAGATCACAACCCAGTACATGGGAAAAAATGCAACATGAAAATGTCCAAAGGGGGAATTGAAGAGGATGCAGGTAGTGCAACTCAATGGCTTTTCTGCTTAGCATGACATGACAAAGGTCTATTATGCACTGCACAGAAAACTTCTACATTGTGTAAGAAACCTTGGTTTAGTTATTGTATGCTAGCATTTAGTATAATAAAAATGTTAAAATGTTTAGTCACTTGACATTTATCACCTCACTCATGCACTGTTTTTTTTTTCCTTTCTGTACTTATACAAAGAATTTGCAAATACATTTAAAGCTTCTCAGTTCAAGTCTTTAAAAAAAAAAAACATACCCAGATGTAGTATAGTAAATGCTGCATTTTCCCCCAGCATCTTCATTCTCTTCTTTTATACTTTTGAGGACATTCACAGAATTTATTCTCTGCTATGAATTAAAATTACCTCCAATGTCCTTCATAAAATAATGTAGGGCTTTTGAGTGACAGATGGAAGTTCAAGGACAATATCGAAGGTGCCAGGACATGAGCATATATATATATATATATTTCCCAAGCTTTTGTTTCCCTTGTGAATATGTGCATAGATTGACTGCCTAGTTGTGTTTCCAGATATTTTATGTTAATGAAATTTTTTTAATAATGCTAAAAATGTTAAAAATGTTAAAAATTAAAAAAAATAGTAATGCTGATAATGGGCAAGCAAATCTGTGGTCCTATGGCAGACCCTAAGCTAGCACTGGCAGCATCAGACAAAACAACTGAGATCTTTTGCACTCCCTGCAGCAAAGCAAGAAGCATGAGATAGAACAGCAGCAGAAGCAATGACAATTACTACATAAAAACACTGTCATAAATTCAATTGCTAGACTCAACTGGAACAGACCCATTGAATCAATGTACTTACATGACTGTTGAGTCACCAAATTCATTTTATAGGAATTCTCCAAACTTTGGGGATCTCTTCATATTCAGAATGGGTTGGATCTAGATTTGAGAATCTGAGATTTCAAATGGGGAGGGTGTCCTGACAATCTTTCCTATACCTAATCCTCACCTTAAAGGATTCTAGCAGCAAGGTTAGGTTCTATTTTGCATTCTTGAGGCTCTTTCTTCATATCTGCAGCATATCTATACTCCTACAAAACTACCTCTGCTGTTTGCATTTGAGAAACCAAGCCCAATACAAACACAGCAGGATTTGGGAATCTGAACCAAACAGGGCTTGTGTTAATGCAAGTGACATACTTCTTCCCTCTCCTATGTGTGGGAGACATAGCTACAGCTTGAATTTGAGCAAGGTTTGTTGAGCCAGTCTATAATTGTACAACAGTGTTTTAGAGAAGGAAGAAAAAATATTACTAGGTAATTTTTCACTTTGAAATGCTGAAAATTGAAGAATGTTTGAATGCTCTGCCTTGAGTCATAGACTTCCTTTGTTTCTCTGCCTGGAGTAACCTATCCTCTTGTCCCTAATTGCAGCAATGGAGTTGAAGTCCTGAAGGGATCTCCAAAGGATCTATACATCTGCTCATCCACTTTGGTCTCTTGCATCAATGGAGTTCCATCCTTTTAAGGGTGCATAAGCACCAGGCAGCTTTATCTTGTATTCTGTTGCCACAGGATAGCAGTCCTAACCACCCAGCAGGCAGAACTTGAGGATAAGATTGCTCTGTGAACTTATTGATTTTTTTTCCTACAGAGAGTCAACAGATAAATTATATATTTAAGCATGCTACTGGTACAGAAATAGTCTAAATTGGGATGATAGGCTTAAATTACATGAAGTGGTTCAATAGACCTCTGCAAGTTGGCACCAGCAAGAAATCTCGCTCTCTCGCTCGCTCGCTCACTCTCTCGCTCGCTCACTCTCTGTGTGCATGCATATGTGGTTTTTTAAAATAAATGTGTAACCTTTATTAAAGCTGTGCATATCTCTGTGATGTAATCTGAATGCAAGTGCTTCAAAAGATTGATTGAACTTGTGTGTCTATACAAATGAAAGAGCAAACAGTAGATTCAAATTCATAGCACTAAAGGTAAGGGCTAAGGATCTGGTTTTGGATTAAAGCTTTGTCCTTGATAGTGTGCAGCCAGACAAGTGAATGTGAATCATTTCTGGTCCCAGAGCAACTTTATGTTTCCCCTTGCAGCCCCACTCAATTTTAATTGTGACAAAAAAAACTCACTCACAAGGAAAAATAATATTTGATGGTGGCTTTCAGATCTTGTATGCAATGTCATAGTCATATCATGCATATCTTCCATAATTATGAATCCCTTGAAGTTATATTTCACTAGTGTGGCTACAGAGCCTGACTTCATCTGTCTGTAGGTTGTTACAAATAAGCTAAAGTCCTTGATGTACACAAAGTGGGACTGAGCTTGCTATGGACTGAAGAGTTGATAATATTATGTGTGTATATGTACAGTATCCACCATCATTGCACAATGGCAGCTCAACTTCAATAATAATCAGTCAATGACATACTCAATCCATGATATATATTCAATTGTTGGTAATTGAGTAATGTTCCATGCATATGTGAAGCAGCCTTTTGATATTGAAACTGTGAAACTGCGAAACATGCACACTGTAGTTAATAGTGAACATTGTTGTTGTTGTTGTTGCTGTTGTTGTTGTTAGCTACCCTCAAGTCAGTTCCAACTCATGGTGAACCTGTGGATGAGACATCTCCAAGAATCCCTATCTTCCACTGTCTTACCCAAATCCTGCAAGCCCTTGCCCATAACCCCCCTGATCAAGTCTATCCATCTGGTTTGTGGTCTTCCTCTCTTTCTTCTGCCCTCTACCTTTCCTAGCCTTAATGTTTTTTCTAGTGATCTGTGCCTTCTTATTATGTGGCCAAAGTATGATAGTCTCAACTTGATTATCTTTGCTTCCATGAGAGCCCTGGTCTGACCTGTTCAAGAACCCAGTTGTTTGTCTTCTTGGCTGTCCATGGTATCCTAAGTACTCTTCTCCAGCACCACATTTCAAATGAATTGATTTTCTTTCTGTCTGCTTCCTTCACTGTCCAGCTTTCAGTGAACATAAGCCATATTAAATTAAATCTAAAATCCATAGGGCTACAATATCTTTATCTTTAGGACCAACATTAATTCCACAATACTGTACAGCCCACGTAAATCCACTGGGTGACCTTGGACAAATCATACTCTCTCAGCCTCAGTAGAAGACAAAGGCAACCTCCCTCTGAACAAGAAGATCCTTGCCAAGAAAACCCTGTGTTAGACTGACAGACTGTACAGTCACCATAAATCAGAAATTACTTGAAGGCACACAACAAGTACAAGCTTTTGAGTGCATTGGTATTCTTCATCAGGCTGGTTACTTCCCCCAAATAAATAGGCAGAAGGAAAAAGCAAGGAAAACATTTTAAATAGTTATCTACCCATGAGCTCTATAGTCATAAAATGGAGAATTTTTATGAGTCTTGATGAGACACTGGTAGGTGCAAAAGTAGCATACAACTTCTAACTATGCCTGTTAGAATGGAGGCAAATGGTGGAGTCCCATCTCTGTAAACACAAGGCTGTTTGTAACTCAGAGATGTGTGTCTTGCCTTCTGTGAAATGTGCAGGTTTCTTAGATGGGATGAAGTAGAAATATAAGGAAAAACTCAGTCAAACTGGAAATTAAATTGTAGGTGCTGCACTAGATTGAAAGTTATCTGCTTGTTAATGCAATCGCTCTATATGTGTCAAATCATCTCTCTCTGGTGATAGGGTTTACCTAAAATATCTAAATGTGATATTTTTCAAACCAAATGCAAAAAGCAGAGGCTGCCATTCTAGTCTAAAAAACTTATTATATAATTTCATTATAAACTTTTATTAAAAAAAGCATGGCTTTAATCCATAACACCACTGATGACAAAGGCATGCTAGAATATTGGGAATAATGTACTAGGAAGATGAAATATTTATATAAAGGGGTTGCATTTTGAGGGATATTAATTTGTTTCACAATGTATATTTCATTACTATTGTTTATCCCCCACTGATTTCAGCACATGCTTCATTATTCCATTGAAATCAAATGTTTCATGTGGTAAGATTGTACCCCACTTGTACACTACATTTACTTGAAGAAGTGCAGAGTACCTGAAGGTTGTTGTTGTGTGCTTTCAAGTTGTTTCTGACTTATGGCAACCTTAAGGCAAACCTATCATGGGTTTTTCTGGGGCTGAGAGAGTGTGACTCACCCAAGGTCATCCAGCAGGTTTCCATGGTCGAGTGGAGAATTGAACCCTGATCTCCAAAGACCTAGTCCTATGTTCAAACCACTACACCATGTTGACTGTAGATTGCCCTCCATTTTATTTTCACAACCATAGAAGGTAAGTAAGATCAGGAGTCTTGACTGACTCAGGATCCCACAGGGAACATCAGAGTTGAGAAGGGATTTGAACCCACACCACACACTCTGTAGCTTCAAGAGGAAAGAGAAATCCATTGGCTTTTGTGTGTGTGTGTGTGTGTGTGTATTTTCCATGGATTAAGATGAATATTTCAGGTCCCTTTTCCTTGAGGCCCTACAGTTGTTTATGTGTACTAACTTACATTTTTAATATTAAGTTGTATGATACTTAACAGTTTTTATGTACTTTAATACTTTGCAGCAAAAGTGGACCAAACTTCCTTTTTTATAAAATGTATTATCAATTTAATGTTCAATAACTATATTTATATACGTTACTCTTTTCATATGAATAATAGAATACAAATTGGAATGCTGATATATTTGCCTCTCTTGCCTTCTTACTGATATGATATTCCCCCTCCTTCCTCTGTCAACATTATTGTTCATCCTGAAATTACAGTGCAAGGAGAGTTATTTGCCAGGAGATGCTGCAAATAAAAATGAGTTTCACAAAATAACTACAACAAAAACATTTAAATAAACATAGAGATTACAGAAATACAAAAATAGTTCCCAGGGCTCATCGGGCTTCATTCTGTGTCATGATTTTGAGAGCAATCTGTAAGTGGAAAGGGGGGAAAATCCAAATACTTAACAAATCTACTATTAAGTATTTTTCTTAGTATGTTTTTACTTGTTATTTATCCTTCCTTCTCTGCATGAGAAACCAGCTCAATCCAAGCATTTCACTGAGATGGAAGCAAAACTCACTTCTTGCTCTTGACATTGGGCCCTGCATGCTTCCACCCCACCCCATCCCACCCCACATCCACTGGATTTCTTGAATTAAGAGGCGCTCTCAACATTTCCCCTCCATCTGTCATGACAGGCATGTCACTGATTATACATTGGGTTTTTACAATTGTGGAAAACTAAGAAACATGACTGACCCAGAATTTCCATTCTTCTCATTTAATATGGCTTAACATCTGCCATGTAGAGGTCAAAACAGGGCTATAGACTGTGGAGAAATGAACTCACACTTCCATGCAGTCACCACCATGTGTTACTTCATTGGGAAGGAAAACTGATAAGCACCACACCCAGTGAACACATTCACCAAAGGGAGGAGAGCTAATGTTGTTGTTATTTGCCATCAACCTGGATTTGACTTATTGTGACTCTATGGAATTTATCACACAGGGGAAATTGGGAGTTTAAACAATGGTTAACCCATGAAAATTGCACAATTGACATTAAAACAAGCCTAAAGTGACATTAATGCAAGTACCATTATCCCGTGAAGAACCAGGGAATAACCGGGCAAGAAACAGCAAAAAGTCATTCATGGGAAAATTCCGTGAATGAGTTACTGTTGTTTCTTGCCTGGTTCTTCCCAGGATAATGGCACTTTAATCACATTTCATCTCAATGTTGTGTGAAAACCATTTGCGTAATTGCAAGCAAGTGCAGGTTAATCACAGGTTCTGCATGGAATAACAGCGCTTTGCGCGCTGACGTCATGTGAAAACCATTCGCGCAATTGCACACAAATGCAGGTTAATCACAGATTCTGCACGAGATAACAGCACTTTGTGTGCTGACATCATGTGAAAACCGTTCACACAATTGTGGGCTAATCACTGTTTATACTTCCAATTTTCCCCAGTGTGATAAACTCCTATGAATGAGAGACCTCCAGGAGGTCTTTTTATTAACTACTCTGCTGAAGTCCTGCAAGTCAGGGTTGCAGCTCCCTTGAATAAGTTAGCCCACTTGTAATGTAGTTTCCTCTTTTCCTTCTGGAGTGAACTTTTCCCAGCAAAATGCAGCCCTCCTGATTTAATAATTTGGCTGGATTGTAACTCCCACCCACATGGTTGAGCATAGCAAACTCTGAAGGTTTATGAAAGCTGCAGACTAACAGGTTCTAGTTCATAGAGTCACGAGTCAAAGGTGACTGGATGGTACATAACAGCAACAAGTCCTTCATCATTTGGAGGGCTGCATTTTGCCCTTCCCTGTTGTAAAAGCTTTCCTGCACAAAATACCCTGCACTTCTTCTTCTGCACCCTGGTAGTCTTGAAGCCCACATGATGAGAACAATCCATATAGATTTCATCCAATTCTGCCAAGAAATTTTGAAAATGTATTGGTAGTTCCTTTGAGAGAGAGAGAGAATGCTGGATGGCGGGAGATTTTCATGAAATCATGGAATCATTTTGGAGAGATAACAAATATTTCTTCATACCACTCAGACTTAAACTGTAGAATTCACTTTCACAAGATGAGTGGCAGCTGCTGGCTCCCATGTTGAAGGGTGGTCAGTCTGCTTTGGCTTTTAGGCCAGACTTTAAAGGAACTATCCTAGAGGCAGTAGCCTATCTCCCAAACATGATCAGTAATATGGATAGTTCCTTTAAAGTCCAAACTAAAACCCAGCAGCTATCACTGCACAAGTTGCAGAGATATCCACCAACTTGGAAATACTAGACAGGAAATGTACAAGTTCATGGAAAGTGGAGTTATCAATGACAACTAGTTATGATGGCTGCAGATTCCTTCACAATACCAGAGGCAGTACATGTGGAATGAGGGCTCATGGAGATTGAGTAGCACTAATGATGTCATTCAGCCAGTTTGGACTGCTTTGCCCAAACTGGTGAAAAATCATAGGTAAATAATTGCAAGTTTGCTAAATGTTTTACAGCTTAAGTGAAATAAAAACAACACAAATATAATTATTTGGGTCATGAGTGCAACTCAATGTCAATCATGTGACTGTCATTTAATTATTTTAAAGTAATTGGTTGCACTTACCACCATGTCCCCATGGCTGATGCAGGATTGCCTTTGCTCCAGCACCAGAGTCCAGATTCTCTGCCACTGCCACTACAGTCTGCTGTGTAAAAGGGGAGGAGGAGGAGGAAACAGAACTGGTTGTTAATTACAGTCATCCCTCATAACTCATGGGGGATCCGTTCTGGAGCCGCCACCCCCACAAGTTACGAGGGTTGCATATATACAAGCCCCATTGGCTTGAATGGAGAGCACCCCTGTGTGTGTACACGGGGTGTGTGCCAGGGGTGTGAGCCCCATTAATGTTAACTGTGGTCACCCCTCTGTGGATTTCCAAGTCCGTGGATTTAGAGTCCACAGACTTGGAAGGGCGACTGTATTTTGAATGACACACAGAGTAGTACTTATAACCTGTTTGTGAGTTTCATGTGATATTTCATGAACAGAATGGTGGATTAGATAGGTTTTTGCTAGATAGAATCCAGCATAGTTGTTCTTATATTCTTGGGGTGAGGAGGAAGTGAGAAATTGAATTCAAAAGTGTGTAGCACATAATCCCCTGTAACTATTTGGATAAATTGTCAGGCTTCATTCTCTGCAGAGAGGCTTTTACACCTGCAAGTTTCATCCAATTATGACAAACAGAAAAATGCCATAGGTATTTATTGATTTATTCAGCCAGAGGCATGAAAATTTGAATTTTCTAATCAAGATTTGGATTTGAACCTGACCTCCAGATCAATCCAAGTTGAATTTGGTTGTTTTCAGAATCATCAAATTGGGATCCAAACTGAATCCAGCAACGAATACACACCTCTCTTATCATGGCACTATCCTTCTGTGGTGGAGGGACTATGTGCTCCTGTGAGACAAGAGGCTATGCTGATGGCAGCAGTGCTGTTGGTAGGGTCTCCCATGTCAGTCAGGCTTTTGCTGAGGAGCCAGTCTAAAACAACTACCAGGCAGCAGCAGCAGCAGTAAGGATTTGACACTGGCAGAGGAGGTCTCAGAGACAACAGCAGTGGCACCATAGCTAATGCTTATTAGTGTTGAAATTGATGGGTTATGATGAGCTCCATGCAGGAGGCAATTCATGCAGCAAAGCTGTTTGTCCTGCAGAAATCACCAGCATGCAGACTGTTGCTTCAAGCCTCTAATTTTTTATTGTAAAATAGCATAGGCAAAGTAAAACTACAAAGTCCAGTAAAATATCACTTTAGCCAGGTTGGCTAACAGGAACAAAACTATAAATCCTTAATGCTACATTGTGAAAAATTAGTCAAGCTACAGCTTCTGCAAAGAAAATAAAGTTAACTAATCCATACTGTTGAAAAGTTAGAACAGACTGACTGCTTTCCCCAAAACACAATTCCCAGCCCACCTTTACTCCACCTCTTTGGGTGTTACCATCCAGGCTAATTGGTTGGATTTTACATGATGTGTGTTAACCAAACCCCTTGTTGTTCATCTTCTATCATGTGACTTACTTTCTCAAAACAATTTTTGTTATTAAATCCACTCTATAAACAAGAACTCTTTCTCACAATATCCTAGCTTGTTAACTTGCTTTGTTATGACTCTCAAACACCTGGACTGGGGTTGTTGTGCTTTAAAACCTAGAAGCAGTTTTCTCATCATGAAAAAAGACAGACACACATCTTTACATTTCAACATTGACTATATATCCCATCAAAACCTAACAATTAGTATTGTGCAGAAGGAGACATTGTAAACTCTTCATGGTCTTTTACCATGAAAAGCCAATGATAAGGCAATCCAAAATGAAACAAGAGATAGTGCCAGAAGATTAAACTCTCAGGTTGAAAGGAACTCAACTAGCTACTGGGAAACAGCAGAGAATGAGGATAAGTAGTGATGTGTCAAATAGCAATGTGTCTAATGACACAACTGGAATCAAGCCAAAAAGACATTCAGCTGTTGACCTGCTCAGAGATATAAGGAAAGCCCAAAGCTGCACAATATTATAGGAACAAGGAATGTGAGAAGCATGAACCAGTTAGGGAGAAAGGGGGGGGGGGGGAGACACCAAACTTCTTGTTTTCATTGTGTGCTTTCAAGTCATTTCTGGCTTATGTCAACCCTAAAGCAAACCTATCATGGAGTTTTGTTGGCAAGTTTTTTCAGAGGGTTTGCAATTGCCATCCTCTGAGGCTGAGAAATTGTGACTTGCTACCAAAAGGAAATAGATGCTTCAATGAATGACAGATGAAACCCTTCAAGCAGTTAAGAACAGATGATAAGCAAAAGTAAAAGGTGACAAAATAGAGTCAGAACCCTGAATGCAACTGTCCTGTTGCTTGTGCACAGGAACAAAGAGAACAATCAATGCAGAGAAACAAAAGATCACAACAAAAAAAGAAGAACAAGAGACCTCTTCCACAAGATCCAAAGGAAAATTCAAACCAAGAATGGGGATACTCTACAATTAGCATGACCAAGTAGAAATATAAAAATGATGGAAACAATAAACTGAAGAGCTATTAAAAAGAGATGAAGGGATAACAGGTTCATTCAGTGATGAGCCATTTGAAGATGACCCTACAAGTTTACATTCAGGAGTAGCATATTCAAACAAAAATCCACCAGTGATACCTTTATTGGCTAACCAAAATGCACAATATACTTGCTGCAAGCTTTTGAAGCTCCATGGGCTTCTTCATCAGGCAAGATGTTATAAACCAAACAGGAGAAAAACAATTGGAGATGTTAATCAGATGCCCACATGTGGTTTCAGTCTTTAGTTAAGATGGTATATGGTGGGGAGGATATCTTTTGCAGGCAGGCTCCTCCTCCTTCTGGTCATGTGGCTATAGGGAGCTTTGCAAAGTCCAGTAAATTTAAAATCCATTTTCATCTCAACAGGGACCATTCTTTTGCAATCCAATATGTCTCCATTCCAGTGAGGTCACAGACCTCTTTATGGCAGAGAACAAAGGATTCCTCAAGAAGTCTCCATGTGTTTACATCAGGAATATTTTGGTGGATGTAGAAGTAAAACATGTGAATTCAGTCCAAATTTAAGAAGAAGAAAATTGTTTTACCATGGTTTAAGTTTCCGGTCCACAGGCTATTCTTCCTGGTTCCCCAGTTGCAGCTACAATGCAGTATCTCACAATACAGAAAACATTCAGGGGTGTGTAGCTGTGTTAGCCATTTAGCAAATTCAAACAAAAATACATCCGTGATACCTTTATTGGCCAACCAAAATGCACAATATACTTGTTGCAAGCTTAAATACAAGTTTAGAAAGTGAAGTGGAAGCTACACTCAATAAATCACTGGGAACAGATGGCATACCAAAAGAGCTTCTTCAAGCTACAGTGACAGAATCTACTTTAGTTCTAACTAAAATCTATCAACAAATATGGAAAACAAAAAAGGACCCACAGATTGGAAGCACAAAATATACCTTCCAGTCCCTACAAAAAGGGACACTAGGGATTGCCATAACCACAGGACCATTCCACTCATCTCCCAAGCAAACAAAGTGATGCTCAAAATTCTAAAATAAAGACTTTTACCATACATAGTGTGAGAAATGCCAGATGTCCAAGCTGGGTTCAGGAAAGCAAGAGACACTAGGGATCATATTGAAAACATATGTTGGATAATGAAGCATGCCAAAGAATTTCAGAAGAAAATCAGACTATACTTTATAGATTATAGAAAAGCCTTTGACTGTGTAGATCAGGGGTTCCCAATCTTTTTGACTCACAGAGCCCTTATTTATATTGTGGAACCCCTAAGGGGCCTCTCTTTGTCATACGTGTTAATGGTGTTTAGGAATATATATAATAATATATTCTTATTCTTTAATTTCATTCCATGTTTATTTCTTTCATTTTCCTGGAGTGGCCATGGAGCACCTGGGAAGTACACACAGAGCCCTAAGGGCTCCTCAGAGCAGAGGTTGGGAACCCCTGGTGTAGATCATTAAAAATTATGAATCACTCTTAAAGAAATGGGTATGCCATATTTGATAGTCCTGATGCACAACCAAGACTCAGGGCAAGATGCTATCATCAGAACAGAATACAGAGAAATAGAATGGTTTCCAATTGGCAAGGGAGTCAGGCAAGACTACATTGTATCTTGTATATTTAACTTGTATGCTGAACATATACGCACAGCAGGATTTGATTCATAGGAAAGAGGCATGGAAATTGGAGGCAGGAACATCACTAATGTAAGGTATGCTGATGACACCATACTCCTAGCAGAAAATAACAAAGACTTGGAATGATTCCTGAAGAAAGCCTAGGAAGAAAGTGCAAAGAAAGGTTTCAAGTTGAACATTAAGAAAACAAAAGTAATGACCGCAGATGATTTGCATAACTTTAAAGTAGATGATGAAGACATTGAAATAGTTCAAGATGTTCAATATAGTCACTAATCAGAATGGAGACTGCAGTCAAGAAATCAGAAGACAAGGGCTTGGAAGGGCAGCTATGAAGATATTAGACAATATCCTGAAGTGTCAAGATATATCATTGAATATTAAAGTTAGGATTGCCCATACCTTCATATTTCCAATTTCTACATATGATTGTGAAAGCTGGACAATGAAGAAAGCTGATAGGAAGAGAATAAACTCATTTGAAGTGTGGTGCTGGAGAATGGTTCTGAGGATACCATGGACTTCTAAAAAGACATATAAATGGGTCCTAGAGCAAATCAAGCAAGCTAGAGCAAGCTGAGACTGTTGTACTTTGGATATTTCATGAGAAGACATGATAACTCACTTGAAAATACAAAAACATTTGGTGATATAAAAAGAAGTAGGAAAAGAGGAAGACCATATTCCAGATGGATAGACTCAATCAAGGAAGCCACACCCCTGAGTCTGCAAGACCTGAACAGGGCTGTTGATGATTGAGTAACTTGGAGGTCCCTCATTCATAGTGCCACCATAAGTTGAAGTTGACTTGACAGCAGTTAACAACAACAATAACACACTTCTATTTTCTGTGAATTTACAGCAGCATGGAAGTTCTTAGATTCAGCAATTGTCCTAAAGCTGCTTAAGAATGATGTAGTATGAGAAAATCTATGTATGTAACTGTATGTGTGAAGGGCAGAAACAGAGATGTAGCACAGCACTATTTGAAGAATGCATTTTGGAGATAAGGGCCCTAAATCACAGGAAGGAGGAGGGAATCTTCTCATCCTGCTACAGTAAGCTTGTATCTTAACAAAAATCAAGGTTTTTGTGTCTTCAAATATGGAACCCTCCTGATATTCATTACTTGGCTCGGCTGTTTGTTCAGGTCTTTCACACTGATAGAACACCTGGGGGTTTACGGGTAGTATTTAAGATCTTGATTAGTACTATTAAGGCTACTTAGAAATTTGCATACAATGATCTGACCTACTATTGAATACTTTTTTGTAATAAAAATATTTTCTTTTGCTATTTTCACTAAAGAATTCTGCCATAGGAAAACTGCATATGATTTTTTTAAAAACTGAATACAATCACCCCTCCATTTTTATGGACTTTATGGAAGTCTGCATCCCTCACCTGTTCGGAGGGGGCAAAAAGAGGGGACAAAATAAGGGATGCCCCCACAGGGGTGCACTCCCATTCAAGTCTATGGGGCTTGAATATTTGCAGTTTTCTGTTTTCCGGGGGAGGGGGGTCCAGAATGGATCCCCCACGAAAACGGAGGGGCAATTGCATATTTTTATTACCCCTGTATAAGATGAAAAGTTGTAAATGATTTCTTCTTAAAAATCTGAAGCCATCTTATTTCCATAATGAAACACAAATACCTCCAGCTACTTTTGGTTATCTCTCCCCATCTCACCCACTTTCTTTGGCCAGGAGGGAAATAAGTATGTTTTCTTCCAGGATAAATCCTCCAAGCCCATGTTCAAGTATCAGTGGACAAGACCAAGTAATCCTGTGGTAGAGATACAAAGACCCACTTAGACAACCCCAGTTACTGTTGTGACATGGACAGAATTGTGTTTCTTTGAACAGCTACCTGCAATATACATATCATTGGTCCAAAACACACTATAGAAATAATCCAATTTGAGACTGCTTTAACTGCCCTGGCTCAATGCTAGGGGATTCTGGGAACAGTAGTTTTGTAGACATTTAGCCTTCTCTGTGAGAGAGCTCTGGTGGCACAATAAATTACAATTCCCAGGATTCTTTAACACTGAACAGGGCAGTTAAAGCAGTTTCAAACTGGATTATTTCTGCAGTGTGTTTTGGACCATAGACTGCTTTTAAAGCTCCTTTTGGTTTCCTTTTGCTTTCAAAGGCCTTTTGAAATAGAATGGTAGGTATCGTTACAACTTAACTATCAGTTATTTGTCTCTTACCAGATCTCATGGTACAAGTATCTATTGGACATGCAAATCCCAGAAGGCTCTCATGGATGAAAGGTCAACATTCTTACTAGATTCCACACCCAGGGCTGACAATGTCTACAAAGATGTCTACACACTATATGTATGTCAGAGACTCATGGGTTACATTGCAGCAAATGAACACATATTTTCCTTCCTTAGGAGACAGCAATAGATGCTGACCATTATTTCACATCTACCTAATGTCCTGAAAAGGTGCCATCAGATCAGTTTCACAAACTAATTGCAGTATGTTATCTGTATTTTTGTGTTTTAAAAATCCAATGTGTTAATCAACTGTGTTCTGATCTGGGTAGATTTTGAATGAAGAGATCTCACCTTTGATGTCTTGTCCAAGTTAACAAAAGATATATTAGGGGACTGGGTAGGCAAAGATGTGGAGATGGTAGAGTCGTCATAACCTTGTACTTTAGCCAGACTCTTCCTGCAAGATCCTTCAGAGAGCTTTTGTTCTGTCAGTTCAGGAGGTGGTAGCAGCTATTAACAGTTGGCATCTTCTGAGCAGTAAGAAAGCAGTATCAACTCAAGACCCATTTAAACTGGCTTAAGTTGACCACTTTTACCCTGGAGTGTGAGGTGAAAGAAAGAGGTGGAGAACCCCTTGAAGAATCCCAGGATACATGACAGTAATTTTTCATATATAAGGTCCTAAATCCAAATACTTAGCACCATCTAGAATAGACCCACTAAATCAGTTGTTGAATAAATCAACAATTATGCAAATCTGATTTATTAGTCTAGATGGGACTAGCAATTGAGCTTAATCAAGATTTTCATGGCAGCCAGCATGATGAAGTGGTTTCACTGTTGAACTAGGACTCCATGAGAAGAGAGTTTGAATCCTCGTTTGGGCATGAAAACAACTGGGTAGCCTTGATCAAGTGACACTCTTTGAGCCTTAGAGGAAGGTGATAGTAAACCCTTTCTGAATAAATCTTGCCTTAGGGTCATCATAAATCAAAAATATCTTGAAGCCACACAATAACTGTTCTTACTGTTGTTGTTCTTACTACAGATTGGACCAGATTTAGACATATGTAGAGTAAACCTGGTGAAATGTATGGATCATGACAAAGTCTCATTAATTTTGCTAGGCCTGTTCTAAGTATAACAGTTTGGATCCAAACCACTGTCTTTTATCAGGATATGGCTGTTAGTAGAACTTCTCTCAGCCTGAGTATAAAGAAGTGGCCTAGTTCAATTTGAAGTTCTTTCCATTCTAGTGGCATACAGACCCAATGTGCACAAACATGGTTGTTCTTTGAGGGTTCTTTTTAAAACATTTTGCAGTTGTCCAAGAGCTGTTTGCTTCAGGTGGAAATCAAGAGAAAATATTCTTTCATTTACAGAGATCGCATTTTATACTTCCAGACAACTGTTACCTAGAGATGTGGCTCTCCTGGTTATCTGCATCTCTCAAGCACAATCTCTTTTGCTTTGTGTGAAGCATAGTTACTCTCTGCTATTTTCTCCTGCTCTCCCTGACATTTGTTAACCTTCCAGTAATGAAATTCACTTGCATTAATGGCTTAGATCTCTCTGCAGTTGTTGTCCTCTCCACACTTGTTCTGCACCTTTTGTTACCATTCCTGCAGCCTTCCATCAGCACTCACACAAAGACTCTCCCAGTTCTGCTGCACTTTAAACAACATATATAGATGTGATGCTAAATATCACAGTTAACAGTCTCTTCAAATGTCTCTGTGGCTTATTTAAGCTCCACATTACATTAATTTGGCTTTCTGATTATTGTTATTTTTTATTACAAGAAAATTAGTAGGATGATTTTTCCCTTGTGCTCTTTAATGTTTTTATGATTCACCAAATTGGCTTTAAAAGCAAGGATGTGCTCGTTCATATGAAATTCTGTGAGACTTACCCAAACTCTTTTGGTGAGAGAAGTGAGGATCGGTGTCTTCAGATATTTGATGAGAAAGAATACCTCTGTGGCCCATTTCTGAACTGAATGCAAGATTCAGTACTTACTTTAAACTATTGAAATTCATATGGCTGCTCCCATAATTGCACACCTTTACTTTAGGTCATCTGATGATGATCTCCTTTGCACACCCACTCCATTAGGGATGAGATAGTGGTAACTAGTGTGTGTGCCTTCAAGTTGCCTATGGACTTATGGTGACCCCGTTAATTTCATAGGGGTTTCTTAGGCAAATATCTTAAGGGTTGAAAGTTACTTTGGCAAAGTCCAATTTCTGTTCTTCCTGCCATTCTTTTATGCTCTGTTTGATTGTTATTATTGCTTGTTCAAATAATGTACATTGCCTTGAAATTATTGATGAAAATTGCCCTGATTTTTTTAATGCATAAATATATAATTTTAATAAAAGCTTATTAATATTAAAAATTGTTTTGCCTAACTCAAAATAAAATTGGGAAGTTAGCAGTGGAACATTTATTACAAATAAGAAAGAAATTGTCACTATTGTTTAGTTTTAGGTTTTTTTTAATGTCTGTGTTTCACATGGTTTGTATTTTACTGTATATATTTGTGTGGCAGCCATCTTCATTGCAAAGGAAAAGAGAAAACTAAAAATTCTTTTATTTTCAAATACCAGTGGTTGGTTTCAGTAAGGGCTAAATCTATATGGTCACAATAAAAGATTCAACATAGATCATGCTCAGTCATTCTGTTAAATAGTCCCAAGTTGCTGTTGGAGTATTAACATCAATGCTTATGTGTAGTTCTATGTTTTCCTTGAAGGAGGGGCAGTGTCTTCTACACAGAAACACTGATGTAGATC
Source organism: Phrynosoma blainvillii (assembly GCA_026167975.1). Classification (NCBI taxonomy): domain Eukaryota; kingdom Metazoa; phylum Chordata; class Lepidosauria; order Squamata; family Phrynosomatidae; genus Phrynosoma; species Phrynosoma blainvillii. Next base: position 142,779,188 of record JANUYF010000004.1, read on the forward strand.
TCTATGGTCATTTGGTCAGTGTTTCAGTTAAGACGTCACTTCCCATACCCCTCCTCTTCCTGGGAGTTTCTCCCTGGGGTAATGCAGTTTTATCATTCTTTGTTTGTTAGCACACTTTCCTCTCTGCTCTTACCAAGCATGGATGCAGAAACCAGGCTTTGCTCCTAAAGATGTTTTTCTTCTTACTTGCACACATGGAGGTCAGCTATCTAGGGCAGGGGTAGACAACCTTTCCCCTTTAAGGGCCGAGGGACTTCAGCTCCCAGAATCCCAGGAGCTATTGGCCAACATTGGACTATTGGCCAACATGGCTGAGGCTTCTGGGAGCTGAAGTCCCTCGGCCCTTAAAGGGGAAAGGTTGCCTACCCCTGATCTAGGGAGTATAGTTTTCTCTACTGAGTAGCTAATTTTTGTAGAACCTAGATGTAACCATTAAGTAAGTTTCCTTTTACCTACCTATGTATCCTGTTTATTTATCAGAAGCTCAGATTTAGTTGTTTTTACCAAATACCTGTGCAGTACTCACTTGTTGTTGCTGCTGCTGCTGCTGCTGCTGCTGCTGCTGCTGCTTCTAAACTGATTTAACCACAAACAATGAAAACTATAATTATAATAGGTTATGGGCCCAGATAATCTCCACAAGGTAAATTTTTTAGGATTGTGGCTGTGGAAGCCAGTGATTTTTGGATTTTTGGCACAAGTGAGGTTGCCAGTACATTTTGTTTTTTTCTAAGCTTTATAAACAGGAGGGTTTTTTTTTCTGTGGGCAGAGATTGCACAAGCATCAATGACATATGGATGGTCTCTGATACCTAAACTAACTGAGTATAATTTTAATATTTGACTTCAACAAATGAAACTGCAGATGATTGAAGAAGAAATCTTATATATCCTGGAAATGGAACATCCAGAAGGAGAAAGAGAGAGAGAGACGTGGGAAAAGAATCATGCAAAGGTGAAATGTTTTATTGCACAGATTTTGGGATATGATCAATATATTCATATAATAGATGGAACTGATGCTAAGAATATATTAAAATCTTAAAGAAATACTATGGCAAAGCAGACATTAAACATCAAACAGATTATTACAAAGATCTGTTTACATTGCAGTTTCCAGTGATCAGAATTATTTGAAGCATATTCAGACTATGAAAACATTCCTAGATATACTTTATCTAGCTGATGGCAATCTAAATAATCAACAGAAAATTTCAGTGCTATTAGGATCTTTGCCACAAGAATTTGGCCCTTTTATTTCTGGGATTGGAACTTTGCAGCAATCAATGCAAGAAAATCTGATGTTTGATGATGTATTGTGTAGATTTAAGTCAGAACCAGAGCAGATTCAAAGTATGAAAAGAAAGGGCAAGAATAACTTCTCTCAGCCAAAATCTGCATCAAATTCCACTGCTAGAACTCAACAAAGGCATGGCAGATTTGCATTTGAAACACCAAATGGCTCATTAACAAGAAAGGGAGATCATCATTGTTTTTCATGTGGCTGGAGAGAGCATTTGCAAAGAGACTGTAGGGCCAATCAGAAATCACCAAATCCAGCCAATGGTAGCTCTCATTCTCCACAGTTTACAAGCCAGTGAAAGCAGGACCAGAGAGCAAATGATTTCAAGCATGTTAAGAATCATATGAGTTTGCTAGCAACTGTGAACAAACCAGATGATGTTATTCTTATAGATTCTGGAGTAAGTAAACACATGGCAGGAAATTCAGATTTGTTGAATGACTTGAGTCCAATTGATCACAATGAGGTTGTGAAAACTGCAAGTAGGACATTTTTGCAAGCCATGTCTGAAGGAGATTCCTTGTTAAGATGCAATACAGACAATGGGACAAATTTAATCAAAGCCAGGAATAATTTATTTGCACCAGGGTTAAGTGGAACCATTCTAAGTGTATCAGTCATAATAGACAAAGGGTATGATGTGCATTTCAGTGGCAATTTATGTACAATAACTCATGATGGAGAACTGTGTGCTAGAGCATTTTTTAAAAAGCGTGTTTATGTACTGGACTGTACCAGAGAGCAGGTCAACATGATAAGATCTTGTGTAAATGCAAATGCAGAATGTTCTCACTTATGGCTCAGAAGGCTAGATCAATTTAACATGGATGGGATAAGAAATTTGAAGAGAGATGATTTGACTAAAGGTCTGAAATTACAAGAATATAAATTTGATATCTCAAGATGTGTGCATTGCACACAGGGAAAATGTACTAGACCTTCCATCCCACAAATCCATGAGCATAAAGCTTCAAGGATTCTACAAATAATTCATTCAGACTTGTGTGGACCAATACAAACTGTATCTAAAGGTTAAATTCATTATTTACTGACCTTTATAGATGATTATTCCAGCTACTGTGTGACATATTTATTAAAAGAAAAGAACCAGGTCTGTGGGCTGCTGAAGCAATATGTAGCCATGGTTAGTACCAGATTTGGAAAATGAACTGAGGCTATACAAATGGATAACACTGGTGAGTATCTCTTAAATGAAGTGCAAACATACTTGAGAGAACAGGGAATTGATCATAGATGTTGCTTACTTGCATGAACAGAATGAGATTGCTGAGAGAAAGAACAGACCCCTGTTAGAGATGGTCAGATGAATGCTGCTGGATGCTAGACTTCCCAGCCAATATTAGGGAGAGGCTGTGATGGCTACCACATATTTACAAAACAGACTGCCAATGAACCCCATTTGAACTATGGCACTGTTAGCATGGTTATGCAGTGCATGAAGATCCACGTAGACATGCAGCACCAGGATCATGATCTTTTCAGATGTAGCAGGTAGCTTGTCAGCTAGAGAAGCACCGCTCCCCTTCCAGACAGAGTAAAGAGACTCCACAGACAGACGTCTCTCAGATGAGGCTTTAATCTTAGTTCCTCTATGTACAAGGCTATTTACAGCAATCAGCCACTGCAACTCACAGCAATCCACTATGCACCAACTCACAACAACCCACAATGACAACACCAACCACATGTGTGTCCAGAGGCTTCTGCCTTAGATAGCCATGGCTCCACATGGCCTTCTGGCCCTGCCTCTTCCTGCTGGACACCTGTCACTCACCTGAGTGACTCTGCAGTTTTGCAGCAGTTTTGGGTGCTTTACAGCACCAGGTGACATCCCCATGATGTCACATCCTATGACACAGCATACGCCAGCATGATTCAGCAGTGATCAAATGCTGTGTCATCATGGCTGCTGCTATTCCCCACATTGTACATTTTACCCCTGGGACTCCATCCTAACAGGCACAACAGAAAACCAAGTATGAATCATATCAGAGTTTTTGGTTCATTAGCCTATGCTCATGTTCCACAAGAGAGAAGGTCCAAACTAGATGATAAAGTGGAAGACATAATGTTGGGATATGAAGCTGGAAGTAGAAGATATAGAATCCTGAACCCCAAAACAGGAAAAAATCACAGTGAGAAGTGTTGTATACTTTGATGAAAGTAAGAAACCAAGCATGACATGTGCAACTAAAGATTGCACACAGACAGAGACACAAGATAAACTGGAATATTGGCCTAGATTTGAAGAGGAAGAAGTGAGTACACAAACAGAAAGGGAGAATGAGCAAGCAGAACCAGGTTTGGAACTGGACGTCACTAAGGAAGCAGACAGGATTCCAGAACCACAACTTAGACACTCATGTCGAACAAACAAAGAAGTAACACATGTATGCTTTTCCTACATTGCAAAGTCAGAAGTACCAAGTGAATGTTCTACATCAAACAAAATACCTGCAAATGTTTGTACCAAGCCTCTACCTAGAAATCAATTTCATTTCCTGAGAAATAAGATGAATTTTGTCACATGAAGACAAGCATTAATGAGAAGGGGTGTTGGAGTATTATGTGCAGTTCTATGTTTTCCTTTAAGAAAGGGCAGTGTCTTCTACACAGAAACACTGATGTAGATCTCTATGGTCATTTGGTCAGTGTTTCAGTGAAGAGGTCATTTCCCATACCCTCCTCTTCCTGGGGGTTTCTTCCTGGGGTAATACAATTTTATTATTCTTTGTTTGGTAGCACACTTTCCTCTCTGCTCTTACCAAGCACAGACGCAGAAACCAGGCTTTGCTCCTAAAGATGTTTTTCTTCTTACTTGCACACATGGAGGTCAGCTGTCCATGGACCTCTGTACCAAAGTATAGTTTTCTCTACTGAGTAGTTAATTTTTGTAATTTTTTTTAGATTTTATTAATTAAAATTCTCACTTACATTCCCCATTCATTTTTCTCCATTACATAATTCGATACATGCTTCAGATTGCAATCATAGAACTTATTACATATACATTACATACAATTCAATATCTATAAGTACCTATTCAACTTATCTAACTTAAAATCTACCAATCCTATTCCTCCTTTGTCAAAACAGCTAATTGAAGAGAGAAGTATATAAACATAAAAGTATTGACTTGTTTTATCCTTTTATTTATCAGCTCGTCGTCTTTTGTACTTCTTGTTTTCTTTCCTTCTATAACCCTAGTTCTCTCGACCTTTCCTTTATCCTCCTTCTCAGTTCAGTTTCCTGTATCTTTCCCACCCTATTCCTCTCTCCTATCTCTTTCTTTCTCCTTCTTCCCTCTCTTTACGAATCATCCAGTTCCTTCCATCTAAACTTCTTGAAATTCCTTTGCATTCATTCCTCATCCTTTATCTTCTTTCACCTTAACTACTTTCTCGTACCCTCTTCAACTTCCTTAACCTTCCTAATTTCCCTACCCTTACCACTTACTTGTTTAGTCTACTTCATTCTTTCTTTCCTTCTTACATTCATCCTTGTACTTCCTACTTCTTTTTGTTGGATTATCTGTCGAAGAGTTAGTCAATCTTTTTTCTTTATCCTTCTCTCTGTTTTCTACTTGCTATGTTGTAGCTTAACTATCTTTGAACCACTTGTGTTTATGCCTCACCATTTTAATATAATTCTTTACCTTATTTCCTTCTTCAAACTGATTTTTTGTAACCTGGTACCACTTTGTTTATCTCTCCTTATAAATTATCCATACCAAAAGATATCCTGCTTATTATAGAAATTATTCTCATACCTCTTATTTTACTCTCTACCTTAATGTCATTTGTTTACTAAAAACTCCTTTTATTAGTTTTAGTCATTCTACTATACTATTTTCAAATTGATTATTCTCTTTTTGATTTTTCCTACCTAGACTGTACCATTTTCCCTATAATATATGAGTCATATTTCTCATTTATTCTGTGTATTTGATTACTCCTAGATTTCCCCATTGATCTTTTATATATTTTAAGACTGGTGTCCATTCTTCACTTCCACTTTCAATCAAATTATTATTTAAAATTTTAGTAAGTGTGTCCATTTCAATTATATCAAAGACCTTTATTATCCAATCTCTCATGCTTGGAATATTTTTAGATTTCCATTTTTGCGCTAGAGTTTTTCTTGCTGTTGTAAGTAAATATAACAAAAAAAATTCAAAAATCTTTGTCTAAATCCCTCCCCCACATGTTTAATATTATAGATTTGTATAAGGGCTATTAACTCAATAGGTTCAGATATAGACAAATTGTGGAATGTTACAATTCAGATTTTAATATACAAGGAACTGATTTAAAACCAAACAAATTCAGCAAAATTTGGCTAGGAGATAAAAAAAAAGAGAGAGAGAGAGAGAGATTGGCAACTCTTACAAATTATTGCGGCAAAGAACCCGGTGTCTCTGGGCATGTAAGGTGGTTAGAGGTTATTGGGAAAAAGTAAACAAAACAATTAATCTGATGTTAAACAGAAAATGGCAGATGCGTCCTGAAATTTTTCTAGAACCCAGATGTAACAATAAATTAAGTTTCCTTTTACCTACCTATGTATCCTGTTTATTTACCAGAAGCTCAGATCTAGTTGTTTTTACCAAATACCTGTGGAGTACACACTTGCTGTTGCTGCTGCTGCTGCTAAACTGATATAACCACAAACAACCAAAACCATAATTATAACAGTTCCAACAAGTGAAAATTGAAGTTTCAACTTTGTGAACAAGGGGTAAGTATCACCCATATTACCATTGTCTCTAGAATTCAAAGACATAGCTGTGTTTGTCTGGAATATCAGTATGCAAAAGGGCCTTGTAGCACCTTTGGAACAAACTGTGTGAAAGAAATTATAGCATAAGCTTTTGTAGACTTTCTCCATGCTCCATTGAGCATGCTCCATGCTCTACTCCATGCATCTGAAGAAGTAGACCAAGGGCCTTTGCAGATTGCCAGAAATAGTGCAATTTGAGGCCACTTTAACTGTCTGGCTCAGTGCTAGGGAATCATGGGAATTGTATTTTTTTTCTGGGACATTGAGCCTTCTCTGTCAGAGAGCTCTGGTGCCACAATAAACTACAGTTCCCATGATTCCTTAGCACTGAGCCAGGGTAGTTAAAGTGGTCTCAATTTGCACTATTTCTGGCAGTCTTCAAAGGCCCTATGACACATGGGAAGAGATTAATCTTTTCCTATGTACCATGATCCTCTCAAATCCCAACTAGCCAGCCAGCTAATATTAGAACCCTAGAACAGAAGCTTCCATGGTCCCCAGCTGCAGATGGATTTGTACAAGGTTGCTTTTCTAACCATCATCATTTCTCAATGTTCCTTGACTCTGGCATGTGAACCAGCATAACTAGCATATGTAGTACCATTTCCATGGTGCTAGCAGATCATGCCTAGATAGTTTTCATTTACCTAGATAGGCCAGAGAATTCCCATACCTAGGATCAAACATTGACTAGAGTGGTGACTGTATTCAGGAAATAAGAAGAAGACTAGGAATGGGCAGGATAGCAATGAAGGAATTAGAAAGGGCCCTAAAGAATAAAGATATACAACTGAGTACTAAAGTTAGAATTGTCCATGCCATTGTATTCCCCATCACCATGTATGGGATAGCAATAGCATTTACATTTTTATACCACTTCATACTGAACCAAGTAGTCTCTAAGTGGTTTGCAACATATAGCTAATTGCCTCCAACAAGCTGGGTACTTGTTTCAGTGGCCTATGGAAGGATGGAAGGCTGAGTCAACCCAGGAGCCCTGGGATCGAACCTTGTGGCTGATGTACTGGCATTTAACCACTTCACCTTCAGGGATGTGAGAGCTGGACAGTGAAGAAAGCTGACAGAAAGAAAATCAATGCATTTGAGATGTGGTGCTGGAGAAGAGTGCTTAGGATACCATGGACAGCCAAAAAGACAAACAGGTGGGTCCTTGAACAGATGAAAGCAGAACTGTCCTTGAAAGTCAAGATGATCAAATTGAGGCTGTAGTACTTTGGCCCCATAATGAGAAGGCATGGATCACTAGAGAAAACAATAATGCTAGGAATGGTAGGGAGTAGAAGAAAGAGGAGAAGACTGCATGCCAGATGGATGGATTCAATCAGGGGTGACACGGACATGGGTTTGCAGGGCCTGAGCAGAGCAGTGGCTGATAGGGAGTCTTGGAGGTGTCTCATCCACAGGGTTGCCATGAGTCGGAAAACAAACACACACACAATTTGTATAGTGTCTGTATCTGTGTCTGTGTTGGTAATGACTTTTCCTTCCTTTATGTGCATTTACTGAGTTATAAATCAGATTGCTAAATTCTGGAAAGTATGGATTTGGGCACAGTACTGCATTGTGTTTCAATTTGCTTATAGGTTCAGCAAGTCCAAATCTGCTAAATACAATTAAAAATTCAGGTCTAATAAATTCCACATATCTTCCTAATCCTGACAGTCTCAAGACAAGAATCTAGCAGTCAAAATATGGAGCCTATTTAGGTAGGGCCCAGAAGAAAAAAATGATGCACTGAGGACTTTATCACATTAGCTTTGGTCTTGTCTCAGTTTTGCCATAATTGCATTATTAAAAGAAAATTTAAAAAATGCTGGTTTGGGAGTTTTTATTACTGCACTTTTCTTCAATAGCATAATGAGGCTTTTTGTGCCGTTGAGTGTCCCTAAGCACTCTTTTCCTCTTTCCCATTTAACCCTACCTCCCTGTCCTATGCCATGTACAATATGCCTTTATTTTTATTTTTATTTTTAAGTGAATTATTTATAAGTGATAATGTATGTGAAGCACTTATAAATGGAAAACAAAATGGTGGCCGCGACCGGCACGGCGGGGGCAGAGGGGGTCGGTGGGGGCTGGTCCAGAGGCCTCGGGCCATAGGTTGCCGACCCCTGAGCCAGATTCTCCACCTCCACGCATCAAAGAAGAAATTACAGTCTCCTTGTGAGGAGAGATTCTTTGGTGAATGCTGGGACAAGAAGAAAACAAAAAAAAGTTTAAAAATCTAGCCTGCTCTAGAATAGGGAGATGGGGGGGGGGGACACTAACACCATGTGGCTGCCCAATACCAGAACTACCACACAAGGAAGTTATAGCACTTGAGGACAAATGCTACAGCAGTATATTTGGAGCTTATTGACAGGTGTTCCCAGTCAATGAAAAGGGACACTCTGACAGCAAAGCAGCAATGGAAGGGCCATGGCATTGTGTGATAAGAATTGCCAAAGGTACCATTCTCTAGTTTTAATAGCAAATTTAAAGCCTTGTATGATAAAGTCCTGAGTATTGTTTGCTCCCATCTAAAAATCTCAGCAACTATAGGGCCCTTTTGAAGGACTAGGTTCCATGTGCTATGTGCTTAAGTTAAAAATCATAGCCACAAAAATTTCAGAAGAGCCAAAATGATAAATTACAGTTGGCATACCCTATAATTTGCTCAGAAATAAATGGTTCCCTAACTACAATAATCTTCCTATAGCTCTTCACTCCCTTCATATTTTTTATTAATGGTGTTCATTCTTTAATTTTTCAGAAACTTACTGAAGAATGAATAAAATAAGTCATTACAATTAAGACTGAGAGGCTTGCAGAAGCACATACAGTAGATCCATCATTGTCTTCACAGGGTTAAAAAACTCATGTGATGTCCATCACAGGAACAAACTAGGCCACAATGAGAAAGACATTAATATCAGCTGTTGGGCAGCAGAATAAAGTCAGGGGCACAGCACTAGAAAATGGAGGGCTAATGCTTTCCATGCCAGGGTTTTCTTAATTAAAATATCCCAACCCCAGAGCTTGCTGTTTGCCAAGTTAATGTACCTGTATGATACCTGTAAGATCTCCAGGATGGAACAAAGAGCAGCTTCAGTCCTCCCATAATGCCACAATTCCTCTCCAATTGTTCCCCCTCTAGATCTGCTCTTAACTTTCTGTTAAGATGGAAGATCATGTCTCCCACATCACAACTCATTTGGCCCAAATTGGCTGGTTCAAATCTCACTTCTCCCATGAACTTACCAGAGGGCTTTTGGCACAATCGTGCAGTCTCAATTTGCCATCTTTAAGGTCATGTGAGGACAATGTCTTTTCAGATTGTCATGAAGATCATTGATAATGTATGTGAAGCACTTTCAGCATTCAAAAGTACTGGGTAAATGGTACATATTATTTCTGTAAGAATCATGTGTAGTTTGGGAGGGGGGAAGGCAAATCTTATGCATATCTGAACATTCAGATTTAATACAATGAGATAATTTAGTAAAATGGGGTGATCTGTGCCCATATGCAAATGGAAGATAACTGGTTCCAACATGTATCTTTGTTGCTGAGACTTGAATTCAGATCCCAGATAATGTTGAAACTTTCTGAATGGGCTTCAGCAATCTCTTTCTTTATATCCCAGCTTCCTTACCCCTATTTCTTTGCCCTTATATCAGGCTGTCAGAAACAATATTCTGAATAAAATGCATACACCATTTTAGTCCATGTGTATTTTCTGTGGATCAGCTGTGATTTGCATGGAAATTCCATGATGAAATCATTTTGCAACCCCCCTTTTGTGTAATCTGACAACAGAGTAAACATCACTAACATGATCCAGCCTCACATGGGACTGAGCTAACATCAAAAGCAAAATCATTTGTATCATACAAAGGTCTTATTTGTCTTTTGTGTTAGTTCTTTTGCTGTCTTATTTGACTTAAGCCCATGCTTCCCCTTTGGGGACCATATGCTGTTTGCACATGAGTGTCTGTAACTTAAGCAAACCAGTGCCCCTGCATCCATGGTAGAGAGCATCAAAAAAGATGTGTGTGTCTGCGCGCGTGTACACAAGAGTGTGCACTTAGGACTTTTATTCTGTCTTGAGAAAGTTAAATTCTAATTTTTAAAAACCCGCTTTCCTTCATCACACCTGTCACTTAAACACAGAACATGGAAAAATTGTTTTTTGAATGGCAACTTCCAGAATAACCCAGCCAGCATGGCTACTGTCCACACTGGCTAGGGTTTCTTGGAGTTGTCATTCAAAACAGTAACTTTTCTAAGTTCTGCTCAATCATTCAAGCATGCCAGACCAGCCTAAGATGCTGCTTCAGTTGGTAAAGGCTTCTAAGAAATGTCAAGGGAAGAAAAAAGAAAAAAAATGATCCTCAATATACAGGTAGCTTAAGGAAATTCTCCACATCTTTAGGCCTAAAAAGCTAAAGAAATCCCACAGGTTCTTGGAAGTCTGAGGCACATAAAATGTCAGTGGTTGCTTGTCTTTCTAATTTTTACCTACAACTTAGGGAACCAAGTGAGGCAGTGGCTTCTCTTAAGTCTCCATAGTACTGAATTGTTCTCCTATCTGACCATACTGGTCAAGAAGTTCATCATCTCAGTTCTTTTTGATCACATTTCCCCCAAAATTATCATTACTTGAGAGGGACCTGTTCTCATGAAGCAATGCATTGGTAGTGTGTCATGACGACAATGATAATCCTGTTACTAACTCCTTTTACATGTTTTACTTGGTATCCACTTATCAACATTAGCCTCTAAAAAGCAACTGGAAAGTCTCTGTTCTGAGAAATCTTACTGGAAGAGTATATTTTATTTTATTTTTAAGTGAAAGGAGGCTTAAATAAAACTGCAGCAAGAGCTATCGTCACATCAGAGTCATAATAAACTACAAAGTGTTAAATAGGAAGCTAATTTCAACTTGCTGTTGTCAGATTGTTATGTGTGCTTTTGAAAGGCATCATAGGCAATGACCATCTGTTAATCACAGGTGTGTATCTGCTAGATGAGGTATACTTAGGCTTGGTTGCCCAAATATAAAGGCAGTCTACGCCAATATCCATGCAGAGGTGAAGGGATTACTTGTTTTGAAGTATTACACAAAGGTGCTTCACAAAGATTGTTGCCATTGAAATAAGTGGGAGCAAAAAAGAGCTCTAATCAGAACAGTTTATGATACTTATATATATATTGTGTATCATCCTGTCTCAATAGATGCAAACAGGGATTTTCACATAGGTCTCTACAAGAACCAGAAATGGACCTGCCTATGTAAGACATGCACCACTTCTGACCCATGAAACCAAATGCATCTTACTCACCAGAAAGCACCCACCAGAAAGCACTCACCCAATCATGGATCTTAAAAAGGAGGGTTACTGAGCACCAGGAAGGCTACTAGCCATGACTAGTAGACTTTTTGACTTAGCAAGCCTTATGTTATGTAGGTCTGTGTGCCAATGTTCCACTTTTCTTCAAATCCTCACATCCACATATCTAATGTGTGTGATATTTGTGATATTGGGAAATACAGTCTCACACCTGGTTCATACTTGCATGTGCTGTACGTAACCTGAATCCTTGTTACTTGAAAACTCAAATCCAAGCACGTGATTGGAGTGAATGGGAGTGGAAAGTGGTGAACAGGTAGAGTGTGAACCAAAAAGAGGATGCAGTAGAAGGACCACAATATTTCCTGTTGATGATGTATTCTCAACTACAACCACCTTTCTTCTTTGCTCTGTGTTCCCCATGTCAGAATTTTCTGAAGTGTCCATACCCAACTAACTAACTTAGGTGTGCTGCCATCAGCAGTAGTCTTGGGTCATGGGTCCTCTGCTCATTGTACATGTTATACCAGTTGAAATTGGTGTCGATCACACAAAAATGTTTTTATCGATATGAAATCTCATGTAGTGCTGCAGCTATGTGTGACAGTTGTGAGCCAGGAAGTCTTTGATTCAACTGTTACTTGAGGCTTTAACTCACTAAAGGCCTTTAGGAAACACCTATTTGCTTCAATCCCTATATTTCAGCATCTGCCATTTAGGAATAACAAGATTGTCCTACCTTACAGTGCTCATGTAAGGATTATTGAACACTCCAAAGGCACCACAATCATGCTACTATATTTTTTAAATCTTCAAAAGAATGTTTCAGAATAGTGGATCTGGCTGCTCTTTCAATACATGCTAATAAAGAGCTGAATAAAATGTACCAGGTATAATGCATATTAGCATTATTTTTAACTGTGCCGTGAAGAATTTGAACTCCCTGCTTCTGTGGTTTCTATTGCTCTCTTTGCATGGTATCTGAAAGTCCATATTGTATCCCAGAAATTTGTCTCCCTCTTCATTCACTTTCTGCTGTTCATAGAATTAGTGAGCTTCATTCTTTGCATAAACGTATTAAGATAAAATAAATCTGAACTTTGAAAGAAGACTTTCTGAATAAATCGTTTCACAAAGATTTACTGGCTGTTGTTGTTTAAATCAAGTTTGAAAGTGTACGTTTTGATATATTTTTAAAAAATCAAATTCAAAAATGTCAGCTTTGAGTTGAACAAGAACTTCTCCACTGTTATTATTCCTTAACTGTACCCAAAATACTTATGGTGAAAGCTCTACATTCAATATATTACACAGCCAAAATTTTTGGGATACTTTTGTAATTTAATTTAGAAAAACAGTTATAACTGTACTTGAAACACTTCTTGGGCAGGATCCCCCCAAGGTTAAATCCCAGATTCCATGGGATAGATTGGTTAATCTCAGTGAATGGGGCATAACAAAGGAATGGGACTCAAATGCATGGATGTTAACAGTGTTTAACTTGCTAGAGTCCAGGGGTAGGCAACCTTTCCCCTTTAAGGGGCTAGGAACTTCAGCTCCCAGAAGCCTCAGCCATGTTGGCCAATAGCTCCTGGGATTCTGGGAGCTGAAGTCCCTCGGCCCTTAAAGGGGAAAGGTTGCCTACCCCTGTGCTAGACCATACCCCTGGGAGGTAAGTTCAAGTTTCCTACCTCCCTCCCATACTCACAACCATTCAACACTGAATGTTCATTGCAAAGGCATAATTTATCACCAAAGCGTGCAGTCTCAAATAGAGATGAGTGCTAGTGATGGTTAGTGATGGTTCCCAGAATAGCCAAGGACCTAATTCCATCTACTTTTTATCACTCCCAGACATGTCTCCCTGCAAGCTCACTGGACTAGTCTCAGCTGGCTTCCTGGTTGTGACAATAGTGACTAGGGCTGCATAAACACTGCAGAAACAATCTGGTTTGTCCCCACTTTTAACTGCCATGGCTCAATGCTATGGAATTCTGGGAATGGTAGCTAGTTGTGGCACCAGAAAAAAAGTGATGTCAAACCGGATCGTTTCTGCAACCTAGGAGCAAAGACCTGAGCAGGGCATGGACCAAGGAGTTTCAGGACTAGAGGAGGAGGCCTCTGAATCCAGTCCTTCCTCTCCCTGGAATAAAGTTTCCACGAAGAGCGCGCCAACTCCTACTTACCTGTGAAATAAACCCAGCGCTAAAACCGCCTCACCTGTTTTCAACCATAGATATAAAGACTTAATTTCCGTGAGGAAGTGTGAATGAAGTACACCAGTCACCGTGTCAAGCTCAACCCGTGGCTCCAGCTTTTACAGCAGTAATTAAAGGTTTCTGGTCGCCCTGTGAAAAAAGCCAGGAGAAGGGAGAGAAAGAGAGAAAGAGTGAGAAAGAGAGAGAGAGAGAACTATTGTGGGTGTTCAGCACTTGAGGTGGAAAGGTGCCTCTCACCGGTCTCTTTGCAGCTGCCGGATTGTCTCCTTTGCAGACTGCTAGAAATAGTGCAAATTGAGTCCACTTTAAGGGTTAGGGCTAGGGAATCATGGGAACTGTATTTTATTGTGGCACCAGAGCTCTCTGACAGAGAAGGCTCAATGTCTCAGAAAAAAATACAGTTCCCATGATTCCCTAGCACTAACCCTAACCCTAAAAATGGACTCAATTTGCACTATTTCTGGCAGTCTGCAAAGGCCCTTTCTCACCTCCAAAGTAGTCTTCTCGGGCTCCTCGACGTTACCTAAGTACAGCTATTCCGCCAAGGAGGAATGCATTAACTTTCCTCTGGCAATCTGTAAGAAAAAGCTTCCATCGGCTTCTGGGTCACGCAGGCTTGGAACAGGCAAAGTCCCCTGTTGCGGTGGTTTTTGATGAAGATGAGGAGGAAGGGAGGATGAGGATGAGGATGAAAATGGGGATGAGGATGGGAAGGGGAAGGGGAAGGGGCCTAAAAGCAAGAAAGGCAGTGGATACATGTGCAGCCAGGTCCAAATCAGGTTTAGGCACAGAGTAAATCGATCAGAGGAGAGCCACCTGAAGTAGTGGTTTGAGTGCGGGACTACGGGCCTTTGCAGACTGCTAGAAATAGTGCAAATTGAGTCCACTTTAACTGTCCTGGCTCAGTGCTAGGGAATCATGGGAACTGTTTTGTTTTTTTTCTGAGACATTGAGCCTTCTCTGTCAGAGAGCTCTGGTGCCACAATAAACTACAGCTCCCATGATTCCCTAGCACTGAGTCAGGACAATTAAAGTGGACTCAATTTGCACTAGTTCTGGCAGTCCAGGATTCAATCTGGGCTCAGCCATGAACCCCACTGTGTGACCCTAGGCAAGTCACATGCTCTCAGCCTCAAGGGAAGGCGATGGTAAACCTCCTCTGAACCACTCTTGCCAAGAAAAGCCCATGATAGGTTCGCCTGAGAGTCTCCGTAAGTGAAAAATGGCTTGAAGGCAGACGACAACAAACAAACAAACAACAGTGTCCGGTCGGAGTGACTCCGGAGTCACTACCGGTGGAATTGCAGACTGGTTTCGGACGCAGTGGTGCTGCAAAAACACCGGATTTTAGTGGAGTGGCGCTAGTTCCTCGAGAGGGCCATCCACACGTACTCAGTTCTGCGGTTTCGGACTCTTCGAGGGAGGGGCCCCTTCCAAAGGCTTTCCTATGCCTCTGCCTCCGTCCAGCCTCCTGCCTTTGAAAGGCCCAATATCTGCCCCCCTCCCCAGAGCCTCCGCCCGCCAAAGAGTAGGGTGACCAGGACATGGCCTCCTTTTCCAGGACATGTCCTCCATTTCAACCTTCTCTCCAGGAAGGATTCCAAAACGTCCTCCAGTTTGAGCAGGGCTAGGAAGCACGAATGTATATTTATGTGAGTGCTTTGCGCATTCATGTTGCCGTGTTCTCCGTTGTTCTGGCATGTCCTCCCTTGTCCTCCTTTGCGGTGAGGACATCTGGTCACCCTGGAGGGTGGTGGCGATCCCATATCTTAGCCCTATCTTAGGAATGTCGGAATGACAGGAGGGAGAGAGAAAAAGATGTTTGTCCTTCCCTTCATAATTTGGGGGGGGGGGTGTCTTCTACAGTCACCTTTGCCTGAAATTTAAGGAGGCCTTTGGTGGTAAGGAGGCAGTGCCTTCTTTCCCCTTCTTTCGCTTTGATATATGGAAAGATCAAGACATCGAACAATATTGAGGGAGATCCTAAAGACAGATCCCTGTAACAGCATCACAGTAGGCGCCCTCCTGTTTTTCACCCCGAATTTATTATGCTCAACCACTCACAATGATCGGTGTGTACCACATTTATTATATATATACGGACAGTCAATCCCAAAGACTTTCCTTTCCATGTTTCTATGGGGAGGGGGGGGGGAGTTTGCCCCTCTTCCATCCATACATTGTTATGCATAGGCAGAAAGAGAGAGAGATACAGACACCACAGTCGGGTGGTTGTTTGCTTAAAAATTAAGTCCTCTTCGCTCTCGCAATGGAAAGGCGCGTCCCTGCGGCCTCATTGACTCTCCTCAAATCACTTAACACGGCTCAGTTACGCTTTAAGTGCCCGGCTGGACTTGCAAACAGGGTCGGGAAGGACTTGGAAGCGTGGCTTCTTCCTTGCCAGAGAGGGCCAGGGGAAGGGGAATCAGCGCTTAAGGGACTGTAGATGTTAAGCATGATTTCGGATTAACTAAACCGAAGCACTCTGGGGGGTTGCAGACTGCCAGAAATAGTGCAAATTGAGTCCACTTTTAGGGTTAGGGTTAGGGTTAGAGAATCATGGGAACTGTACTTTATTGTGGCACCAGAGCTCTCTGACAGAGAAGGCTCAATGTCTCAGGAGAAAAAAAAAACAATTCCCATGATTCCCTAGCACTAACCCTAACCCTAAAAGTGGACTCAATTTGCACTATTTCTGGCAGTCTGCACCCCCCCCCGTCTTCTTTAGCTCCCCTGGAAGGTGGCAGATGTATGCAGAGTGCAGAAATAATCCGGTTTGAGACTGATTTAACTGGCTTGGCTCAATGCTGTGGAATTCTGGGAATGGTAGTTTGTTGGGGCACCAGAGCGAAGCATTGAGCCAAGCCAGTGAAAGTGAGGTCAAGCAGGATTATTTCTGCAGCCTGAGATGTTTGTTTGTTTGTTTGTTTGTTTTTGTTTTTGTTTTTTTTTTCTTGAAGGCAACCTCCTTCGGGGACCCTCGGAGGTGTCTCCCAAGCAATAGCCTCACAAGCAATAGTTCCTCGTTCCTGGGAAATAATTGCACGAAGCAGAGAAGACATAACCGCGCTGCAAGCACCAAAAGGCCAAGGTTTCCTGGCTCCTAGCCGCTGCTCATCTGAACTAGCCCTGGCCAATTCCAAAGCCCCCTTCCTTCCTTCCTTCCTTCCTTCCTTCCTTCCTTCCCTTCTTTCTTTCCTTCCTTCCTTCCTTCCCACCCCCCAACCCCAAAATCCGACCACCACCTCGAAGGAGGGAGGCGAGGGGTTGAAGACGATGCAGCTGGAGCCAGAGCTGGAAAAGCAGCCTTAATCTCCCGCAAACCGCGCTATCAAAGCTTGGATCAGCATATCTAATGTAAACGAGCTTTCACACATAAATAACGTGCCACATCTGGCCCCTGGGGGTTTTATAGCGCCTTAGCGACCGAGCGATTTATGGGGAAGGTGAGCTCCTTCCAAGGGGGTGGGGGAGAGGAGGGTCTGGGGCCGTGGTCCGGAGCAGCCTGAAGACCCCCATCAGAAGTTTTGGGGGCCCTGGGGTGGGGGTGGGGGGGGGGATTGGAGAAGAAAGAGGCAGGATTGGGGCAAGGGAGAAAAGCTGCAAAGACCTGCGGATCAGGCGGGCTCGGGCGGAGGAGGGGTGGTGGCGGCGGCCCTGGGGCTGGGGCTGGGGCTTTGGGGGAGCGTTGGGTCCATCTGCCGAGGAGGCGCAGAGCCGTGCCGGTGGCAGCTGAGAGAGAGCCATCCAGGAACAGGCGTGTTTGCGCTTCCAACCAATTTATTACCGAGGAACATATGGCCAATATTTTGTCCCACGTCAGAGAGCAGGAAGCAAAACAAACAAGACCGCGTCGCTGAGGAAAGAGAGGGGCAGAAGAGAGAGAGAGAGAGAGAGAAAAAAGAGAGCCATGAAGCTCAGCCTCTCCTCTCTCTCTCTCTCTCTCTCTCTCTCTCATTCTCTCTCTCTCTCTCTCTCTCTCTGGCTCTCGTCAGGAGCTGCTGATTTGAGACAATGTGAGGAGGGAGGAAGGAGGGAAGGAGCCTGGGCTTCTGGGGGGTCTATATAAAGCCCGGCCAGAGCAGCCGCCCCTCGCACGGGACACCAGGAACTCCTCAGCTCTTCGCGGAGAACCAGGAGGGCCTCCTCCTTCCTTCCTTCCTTCCTTCCTCTGCCCTTAGCACACTCACACAGAGGGAGAGAGAGAGAGAGACATAGTCACCCCCACAACCGGCTCTCCCGCCCAGCTCAGCCCTCAAAGAGCAGGCGGGAAGGCAGGAGGACCAGCGAGCAACGCCTGAGGGACAGAGGACGGCAGAGGCGCCACACCAGCACCTGCACCAGGTGAGGCTCTTGGAGAGGACAGGTTGAGGGGAAGTCTGGGAGGAGGAGGAGGAGGAGGAGGAGGACAGGGTGGCACGGGAGGACAAGGCACCACAGAGGTTGTAGGGCGTTGCAGGTAAAGGGAGGACAAGGCACCACAGAGGTTGTAGGGCATTGCAGGTAAAAGGAGGACAAGGCACCACAAAGGTTGTAGGGCATTGCAGGTAAAGGGAGGACAAGGCACCACAGAGGTTGTAGGGCATTGCAGGTAAAGGGAGGACAAGGCACCACAGAGGTTGTAGGGCATTGCAGGTAAAAGGAGGACAAGGCACCACAAAGGTTGTAGGGCATTGCAGGTAAAGGGAGGACAAGGCACCACAGAGGTTGTAGGGCATTGCAGGTAAAGGGAGGACAAGGCACCACAGAGGTTGTAGGGCGTTGCAGGTAAAGGGAGGACAAGGCACCACAGAGGTTGTAGGGCATTGCAGGTAAAAGGAGGACAAGGCACCACAAAGGTTGTAGGGCATTGCAGGTAAAGGGAGGACAAGGCACCACAGAGGTTGTAGGGCATTGCAGGTAAAGGGAGGACAAGGCACCACAGAGGTTGTAGGGCATTGCAGGTAAAAGGAGGACAAGGCACCACAAAGGTTGTAGGGCATTGCAGGTAAAGGGAGGACAAGGTACCACAGAGGTTGTAGGGCATTGCAGGTAAAGGGAGGACAAGGCACCATGTTCAAAACGAAAACCACTAAGACGCAATATGAGTTCCCGCTCCTCAGTCATGGCTCCACATGGAGGACATTTTGAAATTCCTCCTGGACAGGGAGGTTGAAATGGAGGACCTGTCCTGGGAAAGGAGGAGGAGGACCCTCTCTGAACCCCGGCAACTTTGGCATGAGGGTGGGCTTTGGGCTGAGGAAGGGGTCTGCCACTCCCGGTGAGGTGAGGTGGGGTCAAGGTGGGGTGAGGTGGGGGCCGTGTGTGGAGGCGGCCAGTGTGAGGCGCTCAGCTCCTGAGGCTTTTTGGCGCGCAAAAAATAATAATAATAATAATAATAAAATAAAAGGAGGACGCGGAGGAGTGGGAAGAGAGAGAAGAGCTTGGCTGCTGGTCCCTGGCGCATTGGCGCTTCTTTCCCTCAGACTCTGGACCCTTTCCTCCCCACCTCCTCCGCCCCTTTCCCAAAAGTTGTTGTTGTTGTTGTTGTTGTGTGCCTTCAGGTCCTTCCCGACTTATGGCAACCCTCAAACCATGGGGTTTTCTTGGCAAAAGTTGTCCGGAGGAGGCTTGCCATTGCCTTCCCCAGAGGCTGAAGAAGTCTCGGCCCTCGAGGCCCAGAGGGAAGGCGAGAAATGGCCGCTTTTTCGGCCGCTGAGGGGGGGAGGTCACCTGGCCAAAGCCCTCCTACTGAGGGAAGAGAGGGGAGAAAGGAAGGAAGGAAGGAAGGTCGGCGGCCTGAAGAAAAGAGAAGAAAGGGGAGCAGAACCCCCTAAATCCTACCCTCGGTTGCCAACCCCTCCCAAAGAGGTAGAAGTAACCGAGGAAGAAAGTCTGGCCCCAGTTGAGTGAATTCCCTGCTGGTTTTTTCCTCCCTCGCTCCCCACGAGGAGGTCAAGGTGCTGGAAAATGCAGGACATTCCAGACAAATGGAGGACACGACCAAAGAAAAGTTTAAAGCACTCATAGGAATAGAAATGCATGCTTTTTAGTCATGCTCGGAATGGGGGGGGAGGGGGGCTTTTGGAATTCCTCCTGGACAAAAGGGTGGAATGTAGGACATGCCCTGGGAAAGGAGGACGGCTGTTTGCCCAGGAAAGCTCGGTTGGCCTCTTTGAGAGAGTTTTCCTTGGCTGGGGAGGGGGAGATCCTAAAACAAGGTCGGTGGTTCCTTGCTTAGAGCTCAGGTTGTCTGTTCTTGCTGAGGACCCGAAATCAGTCGCTACCTAAATGCTGTAAATGCAAGATATTCTCGAGAGGGTCGGCAGAGTTCGCCACAGTACCAGGAATGCCTCAGAGGCAGTCTCTTCTCAGCAGAGTTGGACATATTTCATATGCAGTTTCATCTTCCTCGTTTTTTATGGCGACCCCTCGCTTTTCATTTCATTTATTTTCCAAATGAGTGTCCCTTTCTGTCTTGCAAAGTTCCTCACTTTCTGTTCCCTTGTGTGGTCACTACTTTCTGCAACTTTTCTTTTCTTTAAAAAGTCACCTATTTAAGCTTTTCCTTGGTGGAAGAGAATTGGAGAGCTTTTGTTTAACGGATCTCAAATGCTTTTCAATCTTAAAATCCCTTGAAATGCGAGTCCATTTTGAGGGGTTGATTTCCTCTATCTCCTATGCACCCCCGTTTATTTATTTATTTGAGTGATGCATGTGTGTGCGCACGACAAAAAGTAGATGATATGAACTTAAAATACACAAGCTAGTGCCTCCAACTCTGCTTTTGTATGGAGAAACAGAAATCTCTTCTAGTCAAATTGCTCTTATCAAAAAAAAAAAATTGTAGAAAGGCTTGGCCTTTTCATTGGAGAGGAGACTTCTGAAGGCGAGCTGACCATGTTTAATCTCATTGAGACACGTTTAATCATTAGAGAGAGGCAAACGAATAAAGCTGAAAGATTGGCTGGAGGGAAGGAAGCTTTTAGTTTACTAATAAAACGGCCATAATAGACTGGAACCGAAAGGATAGCTGGAGGCTAGACTTAGCTTTGGCAGAAAATAATACATGCAGCAGAGTATGTATACATGTGTTGCAACCTACGTGGCATTATATGGAGGTGACGCCAAGACTTCCTTTTGTTGGTTCAGGTTGTTGGAGGAACAACTTGTCCATTTACTGTATTCTTTTGAAATTGTGTTATGTGATGTTGGTAAGTTTCCGAAAATCTCATTAAGGCCGATTTATCAAAGTCCTAACACGTGCCCTCTGGCTTTGGCACAGCCCGTAAATAACCGATTAGCCTGTAGGGAGGGAAAAAAATAACATCTATTACAATTTATGACCCCGGGAGATTTCCCGAAAGAATTGGGAGAAAGCTTGTTATCAAAGGCAGCGCTGGAAGAAAAGAAAAATTCGTAATCATCTTCATACGAAATGCTTCATTTAGATGTAGAGATCCTCAACTCCGATTTATTTATTTGTTTGTTTTCCTAGTGTGAGAATGACAAGGAACCGATTGCTTTTGCAGAAGGCAATTTGAAAGAGGGGCGGGAGGGTGCTAAGAGATTGCTCCCATCCTGAAAGTGCCAGATATAGGATTGATACTGATTATTCGCCTTCCCTCTACCTTCCTAGATTTTTTTTGGGGGGGGGGGAGGTTCCTTTGTTTCTCTTCTTCCAGTAAAGCAAAGGTAATCTCATCCTATTGACACCTCGGTGTCTCCTCAGAGTTAAATAATCTTTGGATACCTTAATGGTCTCAGGAGGAGTCGGCTTTCCCACACACACACAAACACAAACACACACACATCCCCCTCAAAGAGTTTCAGACGATGCTACCAAGACAGTTGTGCCCGAACTTTCTTACTTCAGCATCATTTTCCTTGAGAAGCAAAAGGGCGTTTGTTAGGATTGTCTTTCTTCCGCAAAGAACTTTTGCTTTTCAAGGCAAAATCACACAAAACCGCATTGTTTTTGTGTTAAACGTAGAAGGCTGCCTTGTTGGGAGGTTTTCTGAGGCGGTGGTGGTGGTGGTGGTGGTGGTGCTAAGGAAACAACTCCGACTCTAGGTGAGCTGCTCTCCAACGCAATTTTCAGGTTTTCCGCCCTTGCATTCTCAGATAATTGTTTATTACAAGAGGGCACCCATTTCAGTGATCAAACCCTCCCTCTCCCCAGCTCTTTAAAACAAAGCCTCGCAAGAATTGTCCTCATTGTTCTCGGGGTGCCCTGCGAAGGTGCGCCTCTTCGTTGCAATTATCAGAAGTAGATTTGGTGTTCGCCTTGTCTTTTCCATTGACTTCAAGTGTACCCCATCCGTAGAGTATCAAGCCTGAGATAAAACATGCCAGCCCTGCAACCGGGGCTTTGTGTCTGCTTTCAGCTAATCCTCGCCAGGAACGTTAAAAGGTGCGATGTGTTTTTGTTTGCGCGAAGGGAATGGAAACAATTTGCTTCCACCTTTGCTCTAATCAAACAATAAACTAATCCACTTGAAGGCTGTTATCTGAGATGGGATGCTGCGATGGGTGAGAGATCAACCCCTATATACTGCACAGAGCTCTTTCGCTCAGCTCACTCGCTTCTACATACACAAACACACACATGCACATTTACACACAGGCTCCTGTTGAACACTTTTTTTCTCTCTTCCGTCCAAACACACACCAAAATGAAATGCGGCAATCCAGTGCCTTAAGATGAATGGGAAAGACCTTGTGCTTTTTTAATGACCAGGGATGCTTCTGTCCAGTAGCAAAAATTGAAAGGAGATGATGCTTTTGGCTTTCTCGCATCAAGGCCAAGTGGGGCGTTTGAACTAGCTGCCTGCATCCCCCCCCACACACATACACCCACTCACACTCACATACACACTGCAGTGTTGGGCGTCTTGAATGGACCCTCCTTTGGGTTTTATTTTAATTGCTGCGCAAAAGTATTCCAGATAGCAACACGCGGTGTTGTTGTTGTTGTTGTTGTTGTTGTTGTTGCCATTGGGGCCTGACACTAAAGTCTCCTACTCACTGAGGACAAAACCGCAAAAGGCCAAGACCTTTCAACTCTCCTGTTACAAACACACACACACACACACACACCGCCGTTGGATGTTCTTAGCGTTAGGCGCATTGTGTAACTGGCCATAACTTTCCATCTCCTGCTTCAGAAATAAAAAGACAACTTTCCTGGTGCCCAAGACCCTCTGGTTCTTTGGAAGGGATGGTGTGGGGATGGCTGCTACCACCAAACAGCCCTCGCGTGGCTATAGCCTCTCGTGCTAGAAGTACACTCGCAATTTACACTCGCGTGGTGGCGGAGAGGGTCTTTTCCCCCTCAAACTGTTTTATCGTGACAAACTGTTTGTCAAAGAACTCCCTTGTGGATTTACAAAATAATACTAAAAGTAGCGCATCCCCATTTCGGGCGCTGAATCCTTTCTGGACTCTTGGGGGGGAGGGAGGGAGGGCTAAGAGATCTGCAGAAATCCGTGAAAGGGCGACTGCCTAGTGTTTGAGCTACCTGTAAAAGTAAACAGGTAAACACTTCCCGGCTCCTAGAGGGCACTTGTGCTGAAGTACAAGCACTTAGTCTGTGTACACGCACCTCTCCTTTTCAGCCTCTTGTTCAATTGTTCAAATAACCCCCTCCAGCCTTTAATTCCCGGGTTTAGGGCCCGCAGCCTGAGGGTGGAAGGGCTTCCCAGCCTCCTTAAACTGAGGGGCGGACAGAATTCCTGCCACTTTCGCAGTAAAATCTTAGCGAACACTGCAGTGTCCGTCGTCGGGTCGGATCGGCTTGGATTGTTGCTGTTTGAAGGAGGGGTGCTATAAGAACCCACTTGTTTCTTGAGATCCACTGTTTCGTTGGATTTTCCTTGATTTAGCCAACAAATAAACAATAGCCTGGCCAGATGTTAGCCTTCAGTACAAGAGCATAGCGGCAAGAAGGTTTCAGGAAGCTCGAGTTCCTAAGGCTCAGTCTGGAGTCTGACTCGCTGGTGGCCAAGTCCATCAGACCAAGCCCCTGAGAATGATGGGGAAGGAAGGAAGGAGGGAAGGAAGGAAGGAAGGAAGGAAGGAAGGAAGGAAGGAAGGAAGGAAGAAATGTAGGCAGACAGGCAGGCGGCAAAGGAATGTGGGTTGGAGTTCTGCTTAGAAAATGAGGTGCTGGTGGGCATCTCTTTGTCCACCATAAACGCTTTTCATCTTGCCCCCAGCCTATAAATTGGTTGGGAATACAATTTGTGGAGCAAACAAACCTATGAATGGAAGGCCAAGAAAGCCCTGAATGGAAATGAGCCTCTGCACCAAAGAGGAGCGAGCATTTAGTGACCTGCATCCACACTGCAGAAATAATCCAGATTGGCACCACCTTAACTGCTATGGCTCAATACTATGGAATTCTGGGGGTTGTAGTTTGTTGTAGCACCAGAGCTCTCTGACAAGGAAGGCTAAATGTTTCACAAAACTACACGTCCTAGAATTTCATAGAATTGAGCCAAGGCAATTAATGTGTTGTTAACTTGGGCTATTTCTGCAGTGCGGATGCAGCCTTGGTGTCTCAAATCTCCTGAGGAATACCTATGACCCTGCAAAAGGAACCGGAAAAGAAGTGGAAGAATTCCATCCTGAAATTGAAAAATCCTTCGAGGAAGGTCTGAATGCAGTTTACCTTGCAGGCCAGACTATTCAGGCAGAGCAGAAGTTCAAAATATGTTGCGTCTTCAAGACAAATCCTAGTAGACATGGATTTTCTACCTCGAGACACTGGCAGACTATTCTTTCCTAAAGTCTCTGACAGCAAAATGCAAAATGCAGCCAGTTTTCTCAGCTTGACCTTCCCCCTAGACAACTGGACAAAGACCTCATTTCAAGGCGGTTAAGCCAGTATTTCAGCTTTGGCCTCCCCTCTGCACCAGACAGCAGCAGATCCACCACAAATCACGACCCCAGTAGAATTTGACTTTGAATTTTCCATCGACCCTGTCTAACCTCACGGGGATCCGTCCCCCAGCAGTCCCCATTCCTAACCAAAATTTGGTCGGGCTGGCAGGTACCTCAAAGAGGAATGCCAAAACCTTGTGCCCAAATAACCTTGAGAAAAGGCTCGGACATGGAATAAAACAAAACCAAAGTAGACCTTTGCGGTGCATCGCAAGAGAGAAAGCGAGGGTTGTGGGTGTCTTTCCCCCCCCCCCCAACACACAGACACAGACACACACACACACTCCTCAAAAATCTCTCTTATTTGAGGTTGTGGGAATGCTGCAGGTAGAGCAAACGTGCAGGTGAGCTGTGCATCAATCTGGTGCGAGGGTGGGAATGGGGAGAAGCGATGGCGATAGGGGGGCGAAATTATGACTTATTGCAGGTCTTTTGTGTACAAAGGAGAATAGCTGGTCACAGTCCAGCTGTGCCGCTCAGCCGGTGTGTGTGCTTCTCAATGGCCTATTGTCACCCGCGTCGCAAGGGAGGCTGATTAATGTCCCCTCGGAGCCCTGATTTTCCCTTAGGAAAATATTTGCTTATCAGGTGGCCGGAGGGAGCGAATCTGCCCAGGGCCCATCACACGGGGTGCGGGGGCTCCCAACTCCACCACCAGAAGGCCTTTATTGATACAGTTCAACAAGTGAGACCTTTCTCCTCACCCAACCCACCCCTGCCAAAGCAGCAAGGGTTTAGAAAGCAGTCCTGTCCACACACACCCCCAGACCAAAAAGCAGAAGAGCCCAGGAACAGGAGCTTTTTCCCAGGCTGTAAGAAGGGCCTGTATAGCAGATAAGGATGGCACCTCCAGCCACATTCCTCACCCTTCATCTCCTCCTCCTCCTCCTTTTCCTTTTCCTTCTCCTCCCCACCACAAGTTTCCCTTTAAGGAGAAGGCCACAGGAATAGAGGCTGCGGGAGGGTGTGCCTAGGATATGTCCCTCGGTTGGTGTGTGGTTTGTTGCTGTTATTTTCCTATTTGTAGCTGCGTGCAGCGGCTGGCGTTTCCTAAAGTCTTGTTCTTTAACTGCGAGTCTTGTCGCCTTGGCCTGGCTCCAAAGAGGAGGGAGGTTTCTTTCTTTCTCTCTCTCTCTCTCATTCTCTTTTTTTCCCCCAAACTTCTCCCCTCCCCTCCTGCCTCTTAAAATTTCATTGCAACGCTGAAAAACAATGAATGGTAGCTTTGCCCCACCACTCTTCTAAGTAAATGTATTTATTTGCTGACTTATTTGCTACAGTTTCTGCCGCTAATCCTTTCTGCTGCTGTTTTTGGATTCTCCTCCCAATCCCTGAGCTGCCTTCCTGCCTTAAATGATTTGAGCGCATTATCTCAAGTTAGCTCATTTATTTTAAAACCAGGCCGCCCCTCCCTCATTTTATATAGACACATATATTATCATATTGAATAATTCCTGCAGGGCTGCCAAATTCTGACTTACCACGCTCCCTTCATCCCTGTTGTTGGTTTCAATATATGCGATGTAAAAGAATACGTTATCCATTTAAAATCTAGCCTTGCCTTCGTCTGGATGTATGCATACATACAGAGGCCGGGGGGGGGGGGAAGGGAGAGAGTGGTGGGGCATTTATTTTATTATTATTTTTACTCAAAGAAAAGGAAGAGACGAAGTAGGGGACATCTACACGGAGGGGTTTTCCTTAATATTGTGGCAAGATTCCGAAATGAATGAAGAGATAGTCCATTGAAAGGCGTTGAATGCCATGACAACTAGGAACAACCTCAGATTTATTCCAAACAGTTAGAACACATTGAAAGAGGGCGTCAATCATGTATTATTTCGCCAGTGAAATAAATGCAAAACCTGGTCTAGGACAAAGGCTTCCAACAGAAGCCGGACATTTGTCTACATTTCGCCCATTGTCCGCAGCTTAGCAATCGGTTTGTATTTGTGTTTGCCCCGGTCCGACCACCCAGGATGCGCTCAGGGACTTGCTTTAGGGGGAAGGAAGGAAGAAGAAGAAGCAAGCAAGCCCCAAGCATTGTCATCCACATCACATACGAGATGGGAGGCATGGGGAAGGAGGGGGGGGGGCAGGCGCACAGATAAATAAACTGATCAACAATCATTAATTGCTTTGGGCCCTCTCCTCGGATTGCCAAGACACCACCACCCCTCCGGGTGCGCGTCCTCCAACCCAACTCCGCAAAAATTAAAACAAAATAAAAACCCACCCCACTTGTCCACCTCCGCTAGTGGCTGAGAAAGTCACACAACTCGAGCATTTTGAAATCCCCCCCCCAAAGTGTCAGGGGGCTTTGGGGAGTGGGAAGGAGAGGGATGGGGGAGGGAGACCAACCCGTTTGACCCCCTTTTTGAAGACCTCCCTCCCTCCCCCAAAGCCGGCTGTGGGGAGAGCCCAGGAGGAGTCCTTGCACCCAGCTCGGGCTTGCCCTAAACATTGGGGTCAGCCCCACCACCAACACTACCAACACCAGCTTCGCCTCCTCCGCCACACCCAGATTCCCTCGGAGATAAACAATGCAGTCTCCTTCAGCTTTCAGCCTCGGGGCAGCCGAAGGAAGGGCCACTCTCTTTAAAAAATGGGGGTGGGGGGGAATGGGGGGGAGAGAGAGAGAGAGAGAGATCCAGCAGAGAGTCCCAAGGAAGAGCCACCAGCCGTGAATCTCTGGGGACCAAACCAAACCAACCCCAGCGGTGGAGGGGAGCTGAAGGGAAAGAGAAAGAAAGGAGGAAAAGGAAAAGGAAAAAAAAAAGTTTAGTTCAAGCGAAGCCCTCCTCTGCTGGGAATTTTCCTGCCTCCAAGGTTTATTGTCTTCCCAGATCCCTAAAATGCCCTGTAATGCAGTCTGAATAAGCAGGAGCTTCGTGTTCTGGGCACTTATTGTGAGAGGCTATTATTACTACAGCTGCTTTTACAAATAGGAGGAGGGGTGTTGTTTGTTGTATTTTTTAATTCGCCTATTTTGTGTTGTTTATTTTTTAAAAAACACAAACAAAAAATAAATGCCTCTGAAATTCTGTATTGTGGTTGTAGGGTGGGGAGGGAAGCTTCCTCTCTAAATTCCAGTTTAAAACAGAATGTTAAAAATCGCCTGATTGTGGCCTCCGCAGCGATTTGAACTAACAAGGAAATCTCTCCTCAAAGGGAAAAGCGAAATAAATTGATCGTGAGCAAATATTTTAAAAAAAAAAAAAAATCGTTCGACTCTATCGAGGAGCTGAATGATCCGCTTTATTGCCCGTTTAGCAGATTTCGGAGCAAACGGGAATCAATTACTTGCTGTTTAATTTCTAGCACTCATCCTTAAGCCTCAACCAAAATATTGACCTAGGAGGTTTACATAAGTTGGGCTCTTGCCATCCCAACAACATCTTGTTTAGGTAACAAGCAATAATTTGAATAGACCTCTCTTCTCCTAAAGGTGGCGAGTTTAGCACGGGCCACTGCAAAAAACAGTCAATTTTCCAGCAAAACAGTCAATTTTCCTTTCTCCCCCCCCCCCTTGCAAAGAAAGGAAGGAAGCTTTGTGTCAGCTTCCTGAGAACGGGAAATGAATGCAAAATCGGACTGGATATTTTTTTTTGGGGGGGGGAGGGCAGAGACAAGAGGGGGATGGTATTCCAGTGGCAATTTGTTAAAACGTACTTTCAAGTATGTGGAATATCTGGCTACTTGGAGCTCCTTTGTATGTAAATACTGTGTAGAAAAGGCCCTCCCCATCTTTGTAATTAATTGACACGTTATACCACTCATCATGTGCTACAGCACCAATGGTGGAGGCTCGCATCCCCCCCAAAACCCCGCAATTTCACATCTGCAAACACTGTCTTCATCCACTTGACTCCCAAGACCCGCCCACACGTGGCCAACCTTTTGCGTTTTTAATGTATTTCTCTCTCTCTCTCTCTTCCAACCCCCACCCCCACCACCAACCCCCCCAACCCCCAAATCTACCCTCCCTCCCTCCCTCCTCTCGGCAGGTTCATGTGCGGAGACCAACCTTATATGGACTGCCCGCCTCAGCAATGGCTCGTTTTTTGCAAGGAGGCACCGTCAGCGCGCTGGGCTTAAAGCAGACCCTCAAGTAAACCCACGTTGGCATTTTTCCTGGAGTTACAAAGTCCTGCGGAAGCCCCAGTCAACCCAGCCTTGCCCCCCACCCCTCCGGACGCCTTGTGCTCTCGCAGCAACCCAAGCCTGAAACAACCAGACTGCTTTGCCCCCCCCCCTCTTCCCCCCCCCCCCGCTTTCTCTCTCACAGCCACTACACCCCCTTCGCCCCATTGCCTTCCTTCCCTTCTTCCGACCCCCCCACCCACCCTCTTCTTTCTTCTCTTCCTCCCCTTGCCCCCAACCCCTTTTTTTCCTCCCCCCCCCCCTTCCTCCTCCTCCCCGGTGCATGTTTGGCGAACCCAGAGGCTTGACAAACTGGTCCTTCCAAGTTTCCCCTTGCATCCAATTTGGCCGGAATATGTCTCTGACCAACACAAAGACCGGCTTTTCTGTAAAGGACATCTTGGACTTGCCTGACACCAATGACGAGGAGGGCTCCGTCGTGGAAGGGGGGGACGAAGAGACGGAGGCCTCGGAGCCCCCCAAAAAGCCCGGGGGGGTTTTGGGGACCACCGCCCTGCAGGAGGCTGTCCAGACCCTGCCTCTGAAGAACCCCTTTTACGACAATTCAGACAACCCCTACACGCGTTGGCTGGCCACCACCGAGAGCATCCAGTATTCCTGTAAGTAGGCAAACTTCTTGGACTGGGCTTATTGGGAGACTCTTACACACACACACACACACATCCCCGCCCCAGGAACCCGGATGAACCCGCATTGTTTGCACCCCTTCCCCTTATTTTGGGCTGTGTGGTTTGGGTTGTTGGGTTTTGTGTTTTGGGGTTTGTTTTGTTTTGTTTTGAGAGTTCTCCTTGAAAATAACCAAGTGGAAAAGTGGATTTTTGCATTAGGTTCAAATTATGGTTTTGGATCCCTTTTTCAAAAACAAACAAATTTATAGCAAGAAGGAGAATAAAGAGTCAGCCTCGGAAGATTTTGAAAGGAAGCATCCCACCAGGTTTTCCCTCATCCATCCATCCATCCATCCATCCATCCATCCAAAGGCGCATGGGTGGCTTTTCATCTTTTTTAAATTTCCCTGCCGCCGCGTCCTTCTTGCTGCTCCTTTTCTCTCTCTCAGAGCCTGCTTTGTGGGGAAATGTTGGATGGCCTTGGTTTAGACGTTTGTAAATCGTCCCATTGGCTGGGCTGGATCAAAGAATGGCTTGTTGAATTATCCTTTAAAAATCAATCCACGTAGCCCAGAAAAAGACATCCGTTGTGTTTGTTGGTTTTTCAGGGAAGTGTCCAAAGTCCAAATCCTGTCAAAAAGGGAGGGAGAGAAGGGCACGATCCATCGGGAAGTTTTTTCTCGCAGCCCCTCATTTCAATGTTTAGGAACTGCGCAAGATCCTTGCGGATTGTGCCCAATATTGCCATTATTAAAATGCCCTTGGCTAAGCCTGAAATGCCCCGTCTCTTTTCTATACCATGTTTCCTAAAAGATACACTAAGGCGTATCTTTGTACCTTTGTACCTGCTTGTGTTTTTGCAATTTTCCCGTGCACTTTGTGTGTGTGTGTGTGTGTGTGTGTGTGTGATGCACAGAGTGACAGAAAAAGAGATAAAGCACCCAACTGATCCTCACAGAGAGGGAGCGAGGAGACGGAAGGTGCAAATAGGATGGATGCATGTCAGATGGAGAAGTTAGGAGCAAGCCAAATATCTTCCGGCTGCAGACCCAGGGAAGGAGGCCTCCTTGGCTGTCGCGATTCCTTGCTTTTCCTTAAAGTCTTAATTTTTGCAAAAGGCAAAGGAAAGAAAGGGAGGAGGCCAGCTGGATCTGGGGCATTTCTAAGGGAGGGAGGCGTGTGGAGCCAAGGTTAGGAAGCAGCCAACTTGGGCCTGGACGGGAGGGCAGAGGCAGGAGGCGATCTTTTTTTTGGGGGGGGGGGGGGTGAGGCATGGGTCCTGTGGGGGGGCACACAATGGTGGGGACCCCTATTTCTTCTGATTCCCTTCCTTCTTGGCGTCCTCTCTCCTCCTCCTCCTCCTCCTCCTCCTCCTCAGTGCACGGCTTGGCCTCCAGCAACTCCCAGCAGGACTCTGCGTCCAAGTCTCCGGAGCCCTCGGCCGACGAGTCCCCGGACAACGAGAAGGAGACGTCGAGCAACGGAGACTCCTCGGGGAAGAAGAGGAAGCGCCGGGTGCTTTTCTCCAAGGCGCAGACTTACGAGCTGGAGCGGCGGTTCCGGCAGCAGCGGTACCTCTCGGCGCCGGAGCGGGAGCACCTGGCCAGCCTGATCCGTCTGACGCCCACCCAGGTCAAGATCTGGTTCCAGAACCACCGCTACAAGATGAAGCGGGCCCGGGCCGAGAAAGGTATGGAAGTGACTCCGCTGCCCTCCCCGCGCCGGGTGGCCGTGCCGGTCTTAGTCAGGGACGGCAAGCCGTGCCACACGCTCAAGGCACAGGACTTGGCGGCCGCCACTTTCCCGGCGGGCCTCCCCTTCTCCGCCTACAGCGCCCAGTCCCTCCAGCACATGCAATACAATGCCCAGTACAGCGCCGCCGGCAACCCCCAGTACCCCTCCGCCCACCACCTGGTACAAGCCCAGCAGTGGACTTGGTGAAGGAAGGCGCCCCGGAGACGCCACAGACAGACAGACAGACAGACACTCGCTCCAAGGACCCACCGACAGACCCACCGACGGACCAAGGAGGCCGAGAGGGTCCTGGGGGCGGAGGGGGGCGGGGGGGGGGGCTTGGCCGGACTCAGATCCCGGGCCCGGGGTGGGGGGGGGGGGAAGGGAGGGACCGGGGGAGAAGTTGGTAGGGAGGGGGGTCCTTCTTTTAGGGGTGGGGGGTTCGGTTTTCATTCTTGGGGAGGGGCGGGGATGTTTTGTGCGCCATGTTTACAAAGAGAGAGAGAGAAAAAGGGGAGGGGGGAATCGCGCCCTCGCTAGTGGTCCTGTCTACCTACCAGTACAAATTTTAAGTAAGAAGGAATAAGAATAAAAACAAAACAAAAAAGAATGAAAAATTCACGCTCCTGTGATTTTTGCCAAGGATGGTTGTGTGACGAAGAAGCTGCGGTTTGGTGGCCTATCAACCGCGGAAGGAGGATTAAAACAACAACAACAGCAGCAACAACAGGGAAAGCTTTAGACCACCTTTAAACATATTGTTTATTTAGGCCCGTGTCTAAAACTCTGACGGCTGTCAACCATTTCTCGTTATTTTTCTATAAATGTATTTGTATATATATTTACATCCAGGGCAAACTTTGTTTGTGCTTTGTTTCTGTTTGGAGGGGATATATATATATATATATATATATATATATATCGCCCAAATAAAACAGAAGTGTAGACCTAAATGTCTGGGTACACGCCCACGCAGAGCATAGGCATTTCTTGATTCCATTGAAATATGCATGTATAAAGTCGAGAGGGAAGATCAATATCAGGAATATTTTGATTTTAAAAAAAAAAATGTGCGTGCGTGTGTGTGTGGAATTATATTATATTATATATATACGATGTATGTATATATATGTGTGTGTGTGTGCATATGTGTGTGTGTGCCTATATATAAAACTCGATAGTGTTGTCTTAAGCCTCACACTAACAGAATGCTTTTTACTAAAGTGAAGTTGAAGGTCGCGCCTTGCCTTTGCTTTTCTGTACCGTCTGCTTGTGTTTGACCAGACTCTCCACGGGGACAAGCTTTTAAAGGGAGGAGATCCCATCTAGGACTCATTGGAAAGGGAAAAGGGTCGCCCTCGGGTCTGGATCCCTTTGGTTGCTGGGAGAGGAGATGGCGGCGACCCCTTTCCCAGCCAAGGTAGCCCTGGGCCTGTGTTTGGTGGCCAGGGATTAGGAGGACTCCGGAGTCACCAAACTCTTCTTGGAGGAAGAGGACTCGAGTAGCGCCGCCGCCTCCTACCCTCGTCCAACTTTTTATTTTCGGCTTGCCTGCTTTCTCTGCCTCCTCAAGTTTATGGGGTTGTAGACTGCCAGAAATAGTGCAAATTGAGTCCACTTTTAGGGTTAGGTTTAGTGCTAGGGAATCATGGAAATGGTTTTTTTTTTTTTCTGAGACATTGAGCCTTCTCTGTCAGAGAGCTCTAGTGCCACAATAAAATACAGTCCCCATGATTCCCTAACCCTAACCCTAACCCTAAAAGTGGACTCAATTTGCACTATTTCTGGCAGTCTGCAACCCCCCTTTATCTCCTTGAGATACTGATAAGGAAAAACCAACCTCCTCCTCCTGCCGCTCCTCCTCTAGATGGGAGAGGGCTCCTTCAAGCTGAGAAAGAAGCCTTTGATTCCCAAAGTGGCCTCCACTTTCTTGGGCCGGATTGAGGGGGACCGGCATGGCGGGGAAGTGGGGCTGCTGGGCCGGGACTTGGTGCTCTGGGCGATCCGATTTTGGGAGTCTCTGGCCCATGCGAGGAAGCTTCCTCACCCGGTTCCCATTCTTCCAGCCCCCTCTCATTTGAACGGCCCACGTCCCATCAGGACCAAGTCCATCCCAGGCACTTCCCTCCACTTTCCTCGGTTGGCCTTCCGTGGGGACTGAACCGCTTGGGGGAATGTGGGGGTGCAAGAGAGTGAATTAAAGGAAACCCCCCCAGGCCCCCAAAAAGGAGACTGCGGGGTCTTTAGTTGCGGGAAGGCTGCATGAACTCGTGTCAGGCCGTCCAGACCCCCTTGGTCCCTCTCTGCCCCTTTTTGGAGACTGTCGCGCTCTCTCCAGTGTCGGCAAAAGAGGGGACTCTCAGAAGCCGCACTTTGGACAGACAGGGAAAGGTGTCCCTTCCCAGCTGCCCCGTCTGGACGGATTCCGATTCGGATTCTGAAGCAGAGGGATCCTGCACAGGGATCTCCTCGGGGATGGAACTGGCTACCAAGGCCCCAGAAAGTTTGAGGTCTAAGAGTCTTCAAACTACTTCAATCGTCTGCCTCATTTCTGGATCAGAGAATTTGGGCCTTTGCAGACTGCCAGAAATAGTGCAAATTGAGTCCACTTTTAGGGTTAGGGTTAGTGCTAGGGAATCATGGGAATTGTTGTTGCTTTTTTTTCTGAGACATTGAGCCTTCTCTGTCAGAGAGCTCTGGTGCCACAATAAAATACAGTTCCCATGATTCCCTAACCCTAACCCCTAAAGTGGACTCAATTTGCACTATTTCTGGCAGTCTGCAAAGGCCCTTTGTGCCCCTAGAAAGGATCCTCAACTCACGGTCAAGCCTCTTTCTGTAGGGCAGCCCCTACCGGGCAGTGGGGCAGGATGGGGGCCTGAGGACCCTGCTTTCCATGGGGGCGAGCCAGGAGCCTTTCCCGGCTGGCCTTGGTCCCTTTCCTGCCTGCCTGAAGCCCCCCCCCCCCCGCCCTGCCAGGCTGGAGGGAACTGGGCCCCGGAGCCCACCACCCCACCAAGGCCCCACCGCCCCCGTCATCTTGCCCCCGTCCCCGGGCCCGGCGGGGAGGGAGGGAGGGAGGCGGGGAAGCGCCTGTCCCCGAGGTCCCTGTGAAGTCTATCAAGCGGCTGGAGTCCTGTGTGGCCCTAACCCCGAGTGGCCTCCCATTTCACAGGCCGGGGGGGGGGCGGCGGCGAGGGACTTTCGGGGAGTCTATCTTTGCACAATCTACAGTACCCGTCACAAAACGGCACAATAGGGGAGGCTGGGAGTTGAGGATGTTAGAGGCGTGCATATTAAGTCCGGGGCAGAAAAGAAAGAGCCCCAGAAGGGACAGAGAAGCATTGCGGGGGGGGGGGGGGGACAACGAGGGAGGGAAGGAGGGAGGGAGAGAGAGGGGGAGAAAGAGAGAGCTTCCTTTTCTCCTCCTCTTCTTCCTCCTCTTCCTCCTCTTCCTCTTCCTCTTCTTCTTCTTCGTCTTCCTCCTCCTCCTCCTCCTCCTCTTCTTCTTCTTCTTTCTCCTCCTCTTCTTCCTCCTCCTCTTCCTCTTCTTCCTCTTCTTCTTCTTCTTCCTCTTCTTCTTCTTCTTCTTCTTCTTCTTTCTCCTCCTCCTCCTCTTCTTCTTCTTTTTCTTTTTCTTCTTCCTCCTCCTCCTCCTCCTCTTCTTCTTCTTCCTCTTCTTCTTTTTCTTCCTCCTCTATCTCCTCCTCCTCCTTCTCTTCTTCTTTTTCTTCCTCCTCTTCTTCTTCTTCTTCCCCTTCTTCTTTTTCTTCCTCCTCTATCTCCTCCTCCTCCTCCTCCTCTTCCTCCTCCTTTTCTTCTTCTTTTTCTTCTTCCTCCTCTTCTTCCTCTTCCTCCTCTTCTTCTTCTTCTTCTTCCTCTTCTTCTTTTTCTTCCTCCTCTATCTCCTCCTCCTCCTTCCCTTCTTCTTTTTCTTCCTCCTCTTATTCCTCCTCCTCCTCCTCTTCTTCTTCTTCTTCTTCCTCCTCCTCCTCCTCTTCTTCTTCTTCCTCTTCTTCTTTTTCTTCCTCCTCTTATTCCTCCTCCTCCTCTTCTTCTTCTTCCTCCTCCTCCTCCTCCTCCTCCTCCTCTGCTTTCAAGGCGATGCCTCCCCCGGCGGCCGGCGTGTCTGTGGAAGGAGCTGCGGAGCATCGCTGAGCCGGGGAAGCACCTCGGGTTTTTTGTTCCTCCTGTCACTTGGGGCCATTGTGCGCCACGTTGTCCGTGCCGTCTTCCATATGGACAGCTGGGCCGGGAGAGGGCAGAAAGAGACCTTCACAAAACCCAAATTGTATCCGCCTTTCAAAACCAGTATTGTTGTCTGTGAAAGGAAGACGAATTAAAAATTCGTGCTATATCTATTCTGGGGGAAAAAGAGAGGAGAAAGCGGGGGGGGGGGGGTGGAGAGAGGGAGCTCTTCCCTCCCTTTTCGAAGGCAAACAGGGCCTCTTTTTCTCCCTTGCCTACTGAAAACGTGTCTTCTGTGGTTTCACAGGAAATTAGATGCTCGCCTCTGTCCTGAGCCTAAAAGAAAATTTCACCATAACATTGGGATTTTTAAAAGCTTGGGTTCATGCCCCCCTCCCCTTTCATCAGAACTGTAGCTCCTCTGCTTGTTTGTTAGTCTATATTGCTGCGCTGGACACAGAGGGAAAGAGAGCAAGGTTGAATTCAGGAGGAGAAGTCACCTCAGGCGGCTCTGGATGAGGCAGCAGAGTTGCGGAGGGAGAGAGAGGGATTCTTTGCCCTCTCCAGAGAAATCCAGAACTGTCCCAGGTCATCCAGAACGAAAGGTCTCTAGAGCTGTCCAGGCCCTGAGCCATCATCCAAAGTTTAAAGCACTTGTCAGCCCCTTCGCTGGTCCTTCTGGAAGCCATGAGGTTTCAAATTGAGGCTTTGCTTCACACCCTCCTCTTTTAATAACAACCCTTTGCTTGGCAAAACAGGTAAATTGGAAGCAGATGGAGGAAGAGAATCAGCCCATCTTCTAGGGGCCTTTGCAGACTGCCAGAAATAGTGCAAATTGAGTCCACTTTAAGGTTTAGGGTTAGGGTTAGGGAATCATGGGCACTGTATTTTATTGTGGCACCAGAGCTCTCTGACAGAGAAGGCTCAATGTCTCAGGAAAAAAAACCAATTCCCATGATTCCCTAGCACTAACCCTAACCCTTAAAGTGGACTCAATTTGCACTATTTCTGGCAGTCTGCAAAGGCCTTAGGATGGCCAAAATCTCCTGGATGAGCTGGCGAATGGCTGTCTAGACTCCCCTCCGTCTCTGGCTCCCTCCAGCCACCCAGAAAATCGAAGGCATTCCGTTTTTAGTACAGCTCTCAGTATCTGGAAATCTGAAATTTGGAAGTCTGAAAAAGGAAAAAGGAAAAAAGAAAGGGGAAAAAAAAGATGGGCTCAGAATGGGGAAAATCCAGAAGTCCCGCCGCGGCCAAATCGCGATGCCAACCCTGACCAGGAAGAGAAGAGGGTGAAAATAAGAGGCGGGTTTTCAAGCCCATTTGACTGGGTTTGGGCTGTCAATCCCGGGTCTTTCACGGCGATGGGGCTGAGGAAGCTCAGGACCCTTCAAGTCCCAGCCCCATCACACTTCGAGGTTGATACCAGGATCAAAGGTGGGGGAGAAGAACCGAGGAAGCTGGGCCCTGAGGAAAAGCAAGAAGGGGGAAAACCCCTTAGAACCATCGTGGACTGAGAAATAAGTAGGATTTTTGGTCGCGCGTGGAGTGTGTAGTATAGGATGGCGGCCCAAGGCACGCTTCACTCTCCCACGGAAACCAAGGGTCGGGAAGGCAGGGGTCTGCAAGGAAACGAGTCACTGGATCGCCCTCTTTCTTTGTTCGGTAGAACCGAAGCAAGGCAAGGACTCCATCCAGGCCCCTTCGAGCCAAAATGCTGGCACCCAGGCAAGACTGCCTTGTGTTTCCCCCCCCCCCAAAGTCGGGTGTTGGAAGGGGAAGATCGCCCCCAAATCGTCTTCTGAGCAACATCTGCCTTTGGCTGAATGTTACGTTCCCCCTCCATGTATTTTTGTATTTTATTTATTTATTTATTTATTTATTTGGAGACAGTGACAAATTCTTTCTTCATCTGAAAACAGGGGGACGTTAGAAGGGGAAAATCTCCCCTAAATCGTCCAGGGGAACACATCTGCCTTTCTCTGCTTTGGCTAAATGTAATGATACACACACACACACACACGATCCATGTATGTTTTGGCTAAATGTAATGTAGACAGTGACTGCTTCGTTCACCTGAAAACTGGGGGCTTGTTGTCGCCGAATCGGGGCCCTTCTCTTGTACTCCTTCCTTCCTTCCTTCCTTCCTTCCTTCCTTCTTTCTATCCATCCTTTTGCCTTTCTTCCCCAGGTCTGTCCCTGGAAGAGCTGCTTAGGGAAGAGGAAGCATCCTGCTAATGAGCTGGTTTACTTTCTTCTTCTTCTTCTTCTTCTTCTTCAACAACCCTTTAAGCTCGGGAAAAATAACCTGCTTTCATTACCTATTGACTGTTGGGCTTAGCTTAGACCTGGTGTGAGGGTGTCTTCTCAAGAGCCCTGGTCAATGGAAAGCTAATCCAATATTTACCAAGCATAGAAGGACCATTCTGGGTTGTGTTTATGGAGGGCCGCTTGCCCTGAGATTCCGGTTGGGGGGGGGATCAGAGAAGGGGGGGTCCCTCCTCCTCCTCCTCCAGGACCCCCAGGACCCCCTCCCTTCCCTTCCCTTCCCTTCCCTTTCCTTCCCTTCCTGCCCTTGCCCCCCCCCCATCCAGGAGCCCCCAGGCGGAGCGATGGGGGAGGCGGCACTCCTGAAGTGCTGGTGTGTATTAGATATTGTATTGAGCAATATTTCAGGAAATATGTACTTGTGGCGTCCTGAGAGCGACACTCGGGCTCTGTCGATAAATCAACTCGCTTTATCCCAACATCGGCAAATAAACTCTCTCCTCTCCCCCATCAAAAGAAAACAATTTAGTTTTATTGCTTTATTTCTCCCTCCCAGCTCTCCTTCCTCCTCCTTCCCCCCCCCCCCTTTCCCCCCCTCTCCCTCTTGGAAGCCTCCTCCGATTATAAGCGCTGTTATTATTAATAAAGCGAGCTAGGCGAGACTTTTTAATCGCTTACAATCGGGAGGGAGGGGAAGGCGAAGGGAAGCCTCTCCAGCGCTAGGGACACCCCATCGCCACCAGGGGGCGCCAGAGACCTTCCTTTCTGACTGGGGGACCCTCTTTCCTCCCAGGGCTAAGGACAAATCCAAGTTTCCAAATTCAATGGGGTCTAAGGGACCTACAGGGCATTTTTTTTCTTTTTCAAGGAACAGCCGAGCAGAAAAAGGAGTTTAAAGGCATGGGCTGCATCTGCACTGCGGAAATAATCCAGTTTGACCCCCTCCCCCCTTTAACTGCCATGGCTCCATGCTATGGAATTCTAGGAATGGTAGTTTGTTGTGGCACCAGAGCTCCATAGCCTGGAGCCATGGCAGTTAAAGCTGTCTCAGACTGGATTATTTCTGCAGTGCGGACGCAGCCATCCTGACGCTGTAGCCAACTCTAGAGGAAGCGAATTCACAACAGCGTGTGACTAAGGGCCTTTGCAGACTGCCAGAAATAGTGTACATTAAATTGAGGCACTGCCCTGGCTCAGTGCTAGGGAATCATGGGAACTGTAATTTATTGTGGCACCAGAGCTCTCTGACAGAGAAGGCTCAGTGTCCCAGAAAAAAATACAATTCCCATGATTCCCTAGCACTGAGCCAGGGCAGTGCCTCAATTTAATGTGCACTATTTCTGGCAGTCAGCAAAGGCCCTAAATCACCTGCAGCAAGCCTCATTTTTCTGGTCTGCTACTTGCTGCCATCAAATCAAGATCGTCCTTTTATTGCTTTTTATTATTATTATTTCAGTCTTACATTATAACCACCACCACCACGCACCCCAAACTTCATTTTCTCCTGTGACGTAGCGAAGGAAACACCTTCTTCTTCCTCATCTGCCGGTGGCTTAAGGGGAAATCAGCCCAGGCCATCGGGCCGCTGGACAAGGCTGACTGCTGGGCCGAAAGGGCCAGAGAATCAACCTTTTTCCTGGGAGGATGGAGTGAATGGAAAAAAAACGGAGAGAGGACGTTCATTGCATGGTGAAAACGACATGGAGCAAAGGTGACTCTTGGTAGAGACACCGCTGCAATAAACACCAAGTACCTAGGATTGTCTATATTTATATTTGCTTTTATTGGGTTTATCATTTCCTCTTAAAGACCAAAATCTGGTCTGAATACTACCAAAGCATGTGACCCTGTTTCAAAAAGTCACCATGACTCTTTGTCAGGGAAGAAAACATTCTGTTTAGAGAAACACTGGATCTGGGGGAAAACTATGCAAACACCTTGGCCTGTAGATGCTAGAAGGGCCAGGCCAGCTTCTGTTGGCAGAAGATTTTCATTTGTGCGGAGGTGCCTTCAAGATTGACCACACAATCACCTCTGAGGGTGCTTTTTCAATCCTTGCAAGATTTTATTTTTCCTTGCAAAGACCCAGCACCATGTTGTGCAAGCTAGCTGTGCAAACCAGTTGCCGCATGCATAAGGAGGAATTGGCCAATCTAGAGAATAATGAGATGCATGGATTTTCTCTTGGTTCATTCAGATGGGGTCGGGGCTTGTGGGAACCACCACAAAGTTTCTAAATGAAAGCTAAGTTTGGGAAGCAATGTAACTGCTTCAGCTCAGGCATGACTGAGATTATCTGCTTACTATAAGCATGCATCCATGGGGAGGGGAAGCAGATGGTTGTATGAATTCTGTCTCCAGAGCTCATGGCACACACCCCAGTAATTTGCACTCCTGATGATAAACTCACATCTGGCATAAGATGTACACACTGAGGCAATTTGTACCAAAGCCTCCAAGTGGGACTTAGTGTGCAGAAATGGTGGGTTGCTAACTGCATTTGCCAAGCTGCATATGTGATGCTCAAGGCTGAGTATACAACTGAATCTTTGTAGTGTATGACTTACAGCCCTGGATAAGGGTACCAACTGTATCAGATGCATCCCATCAGCATTCTGATATATATCCAGCTATGGACATGTAGATGTAGGTGGTATGCATGGGCCTCCTTTTCTTGACTGATAGAAACAAGTATCATAAAAACATGTGTGCATCCTATGAATGGCCTAAGAGCTATCTTAACACTTTATATTAAATTATGTAATATAGACTGAGATTGTAGGAGTCTGGAGTGTACTACTTCAAATTTTAGGTGTAGATGCAATACCATATTATATCTGAATGCTCCCCCAGTATCTTTTTTCTCCTCTTCTCCATGCATGTCGAAAACTATTATATCAGGCAAGAGTAGGTATACAATGTCTTTCTTTATAACACTGGATTACTATATATAGAAAGCCTTTTACATGGATTTTAAAAATATGGCACTGGTATGCATCATTTTCTAAATAATATTTCCACTGAGGATGACCAAAAGAAGAAGAAAAGATTTAGTTCCTTCTGTGACATGATTACTCAGAATTAATTTAATACGTGGAAAAACAAACTCAAAATTCCAAAACATCTAAAGAAGAGAAGGTTGAAATGCCACTTTGAAAATGCCTGTGTCTTCATTCAAAAACTATCCTCACAAAGCAAAGAAGTTGCCAGGACAAATACTCTTCCTTCAAGCCATGGAAAATTGTTAAGTAAAACAGGTCTTTATTTTTGCCTCTACTACAAGTCATTAGTAGTCATGAGGGCTCTGGCTGAATAAGAAATGAACAAAATGAGGAACAATTATTATAAGTGCTGAAAGAGACCACAGATGTTAAAATTAAGTGGCTTGACACACTGTGAGATGAGATTCACCCAGAACAAACAAAGCTCATCTCAGGTGTGAGTTCTTCAACTGACTTTAGGCAGTTCACTATTCTGCCAGCTTCCAGTGGGTAGGACCTGCACAGAAATATTGTTACTGTGAGAATATTGAACCCTTCAGTTCAGGGTTCTGGCAAGTCTCATGATTTTTCCAGGATTCTCTAGTTCATACTTCCATACCATGGCTCCTGCTTTTTGTCCCCTGCTACTAAACAGTCCATGCAGGATGATCTTCATTGAATAATTAGGGTAGGGAGAGGTTACTGCTTCTGCAAACCATGGTGATTTCTTTAAATAGCTGATGCCTCTCTCTTGTTTGGTGGTGGCGCTGTTTGAGCAGAGAATGAATTTGCTATTAGTATTGGTTTACAGAATGCTATTGGTATTGCTATATAGGATCATACCAATTTGCCTGCCTTACAAGGCTGTTGTAATGAATGTGCTATGTAGTATTACTACTCTATCTCTAGGAATAGAGGTTCTCCCTCCATCCCATTCACTCAATGGCTTCTTTTCTTTTTATGCCATTCTGTTTTTTCCCCTCTGACCTGCTGAGCTTCTCTCTTTTTATCTATCATGATAATGACTGAAAATTGTTCAAAATATCCTAATAGCACCACATCCTGTCTATCTTGAAAGCTAAACAGGATCAGATCTGGTTAATACTTGGACCGCCAATGAATACCAAGTGCTGTAGGTTATATTTCAGATAAGGAATTGACAAACCCACCTCTCAGTATTCTTTGCCTAAGAAAACCCTATGAAATTCGTGGAGTCACCAAAGGTTGACTGGAGACTTGAAGGCACTTTTTTAAAAAGATTGGAAATAAGGAAAAGTGCAATCCCTCAACCATCCACGAAGAGTCACTGTTGGCTAAGGAGAGAAAAAAGCAATGCAGAACCTGGAGAGAGATTACCCAGCAATTGGATATCTGAGTTTTCTACCTTGAAGTGAAGCAGTATTTCTCAGGGCAGTTTTGCTTTGTCTACAAATTTCACACTCTTCCCAGCGTTAATCATTAAAAGCGTTGTCTTCAGTGTGCTAATTCTGGAGTCAGGACACCCTTCAGTGAGGCAGCCACTCCAAACAAGAAGACACCACTGGGAGTTGGCTTCTTTATCAGCAACAGTGAGAGGACACTATTCCCATTAAATTGGGTACAATTTGTGGTAGCACAGGACTCCCTTTGGATCTAACCCTGCAATCCAAACTTTCAATTACATGTTTTAAAGCATGAAACTGAGAAGCTAAAAATTCACCAGAGCATTATGCATTATGAAATGTTTGGGGCCTTTTCATGGGATCATAAAATTGGAATGTATCTCAGAGGTCATCTAAACCAAACTTTTTGGTCAGCATAGGATGCATATTGTTTCTGACAAAAAAAAAAAATCCATCCAGCTTCTGTTTACTTCCACCAAAGGAAAATCTACCACTTTCTAGGGCAGTCTATCCCTCTGTCAAATAGTACTTGACATTAGAAAGTTTCTCCTAAAGTTTAGCAGAATCAGACACCCTGCCATTTCCACTCACTGATTATAATCCTCCCATTTGGAGCAGCAGAGAACAATTTCTGCTCCATCATCTGCATAAGAATAGAACTTTTCAGATATCTGAAAGCAGCTGTCATGCCTTCCCTTGATTTTCTCTTCCTGAGGGTAAACAAATCCAGCTTTTAGATGTTCTTTATAGGACATGGTTTCCAGATCTCTCATAATCCTGTGCATTTACACCTGCACATACTCTAGTTTTCCAATGTGCTTCTTAAAACATGGCGCTCAGACTGGATACAGCACTCCAGATATAGCCTGGTTAATGCAGAATTGAGCAACCACAGCTTACTATGATCTGGACACGATTGATTGATTGATTGTAAATTTATCCTACTTTTCTACTAAAAAAACCCAGC
Organism: Phrynosoma blainvillii; assembly: GCA_026167975.1. NCBI lineage: Eukaryota > Metazoa > Chordata > Lepidosauria > Squamata > Phrynosomatidae > Phrynosoma > Phrynosoma blainvillii. The sequence goes on from JANUYF010000004.1 coordinate 142,822,079, forward strand.
ATTCAACGCAGTTAACAAACCTAATTAAAAAGAAGTTTAAAATTAGACAATGTGTGTGTATGTGCCTTCAGGTCACCTGTCCAGTTATGGTGACCCTATGAATTCCATAGAATTTTCTTAGACAAAGAATACTCGGGTGGTTTTGCCACTTCCTTTCTCTGAAATATAGACTAAAGAACCTGGTATTCATTGGTGGTCTCCCATCCAAGTACCAACCAGGGCTGGCCCTGCTTAACTTCCAAGATCAGATGGGATCTGATGCCTTTAGACCAGGGACAGGCAACCTTTTTGAGACCTGGGCCGGTCTCCCGTCACCCAGGTCTCGGCTGGGCCAAGGGGGAGGGAATGGCGGTGCGCGCGCTCACGTGTGCGCGCACCCTCCGCCGCCGCGCACAACCCCCCCGCGCACACCACGGCTGCTACCGCAGCTGCCGCCATAGCGCACACGGCCACAGCCGCCACGCCGCATATCGCGGCCGCCATTTTGGAAGTCCAAATCGCGGCTGCGATGAGTTTGGGCATGCGCAAGAGTACTGCGCATGCACAAATGCGTCGCGACCACCATTTTGACTTCCAAAATGGCGGCCACAGCAAGTGTGGCCGAAAACGTGCCCAACGGCGGCGCAGCGGCGGCGGCAACCTACGGCCTGGGCTGGTAAGTCCGGGGCCCAGGGCCTTAACTGGCCCCTGGGCCGTAGGTTGCTGGTCTCTGCTTTAGACTATTAAGGTTGTTTTGGAGGCGTCCCTTCTCTTCACTGCCAGTGGAGCTATAATTGGTGGGGACACAAGAAAGGCCATTCTCAGTAGCTGTTCATAGGCTCTGGAACTGCCTCTCTGTAGACCTTTCACCAGCAGGCAAATATGTTTTTACTTAAGTAGGCTTTTAGCATGTAAACTGGTTTAAATCAGGTTTTAATTGACTGAGTGCTAGCAATTTCTTTTATTATTGTATTCATAATTGTTCTAATGTATTTGCTCCTCAGAGGATGGCAATGGCAAACCCCCTCTGAACAAATCTTGCCAAGAAAACCCCATGATAGGGTCACCTTAGTGTTGCCATAAGATGGAAATGACTTGAAGGAACACAACAACATTTAAAAAAAAAAAAACAACAACTGTGTTTTATTATTTTTAGCCAACCTGATTCCTATGCTTGATGGAAAAGTGAGATATAAATCTAATAATCAATCAAGAATTGGTTTAGTTAAATGTGTTTTTATTTACTCAGCTTTAATGCTGGAACTAAAACCACTCTAAAACAAATAGCTGCCACCTGCTGATTTATCAGAAGACTCCTAAATGCTACAAACTCTTTGCCAACCATTTTGCCAACACCCAATTGCTGCCCAGCTAATTCCACATCAGGATCACTGTATGTCTTTATAGTAGATTGGCTAAGGCCTTTGTCAGCAGCACTGGACAAGATACTCCAGGAGCAGCTTGGAAGTATCCTGGCTCCACAGCTGCCCCATCCCCCCATTACTTTTGCCTCCATTTTGCTTCTGAGCTCAGAATGAGGTGCTCAGAGATGGTCACACATTGGGTCCCTTGATCTGACTTCAGAATGAGCGACCCATGGCAATGGTGGACACGCTGGGTGGCCCAGTGGGATGCCCATTCAGACAGCTGCATGGAGGGCTCCGGATCATCTTGGAAGATCAGGAACAATAGGTAAGTTTTTTTACTCCAATGTAAGTGTTTTCTGTCCAGGTTCTGATGCAGGACATGCCAGACGTGGGCCAAACTGCCAGCACCAGAACTAGGGTTTGGGCAGCATGTCATCTGAATAGAACAATGCCAGAACAGGGGGGAACCAGGCCTTTTGGCTCATGCAGACAAGTCCTAAGAGGCACAAAACAATTACAGGTATCCCTCCATTAATGAAGTAGATGTGTTCCTGGGCATTGCTTCTTTAACAGAACATTTGGGACAAGAGGCAGAAACAACATGGAAAGAATACTACTACAAAAAAGAAGAGCAGTTGAATATGTTCCAGTGAACTTTTTATTTTAAAAACGTTTGGTCAAAACTAACAATATATGTATGTGAAATGGAAAAGCTTTATTGTTTTATTTTCTGCAGACTTACTGCTGTAATCCAACACCAAAAGTTTGTGTTTGTTTAGTCACCCTTCATCTTCCTTCCAATGCTGCTGCTAATTTTAAAAAAATTACAGCTAGATAAAAATCCACTGGGTGGCCTTGGGCTGAGGAGGTAAGGCTTCTGTGAGTCACATCTGTGAGAGGAGTTTCCCTGGAAAGGGTGGGGTTTCTGTGAGCAATATACAACTCTTCCCAGAGGCTTTCCAGGCCAGTTCCTGCCAGGAAGAAGAAGGAAAGCTATTTCTGGGCAGCCATTTTGAATGGGTGAGTGTTTAAATGTTTTAAAAAAACACAGGGGAGGGTGTTTGTTGCTGAGGGGGAGGGGATTCTGTGAGTCACATCTGTGAGAGGAGTTTCACTGGAAAGGGTGACTTGCCTTCAGAATAAGGTAGTATCAAGGAGCTCTCTATAGAGTAGAAACCCAGTTGATTGAGTTTGCTGATAGAGCCTGGGAACAGGGGCCCTTTATGTGGATCTTTACCCGGAGACTTTTTGAGGGAAAAGCCCACAGTCCTGTTTCAGTGCTTACTTAAGATTTCTCAATATGGACACTGAAGGAGCTGCTACAGTCACCTGCAACACTTGTGGGATGTTTGTCTTCTTGCCAAAAGATGTGGGGAACTTCATCTGCACCAAGTGCAAGTTGGTAGCCCTCCTGGAAGAGAAAGTCCATCAGGTCCAGGTAGTTACACTTCAGCATATTAAGTAGCAAGAGGTTTTCCTGGACAAAGCGGAATGAATGGTCTTGGACGGGGACCACACAGAGGAAGTTGTTGAGGAGGAGGTCACTTGATGCACACAGGAGGTAGACCACTGGAAGAATGTCACACACAGAAGTAGGGAAACCAGGGATTGTTCTAGGAGCTTGCAGCTACACAATCAATTTGAAGCTCTCTCCCTTATCAAGGATGAAGAGGAAGAGCAGCAGGGACAGTGCAAAGTACCCTGAGAGTACCCCCATGGGGAACAGCCACTGCTAAGCCTCAGAGGAGGTGTGTGGTGGTGGTGGGGACTCCTTGTTGAGGGGCACAAAAACAGTGGTTTGTAGGCCTGACAAGATGTTCTGGGAGGTGTGTTGTCTCCCTGGGGCAAAAATCTGTGATGTGACAGTCAGGCTGAAAAGATTTGTCAAGCCTACTGACCATTACTCCTTCCTCTTGGCCCATGTGGGAACCAATGATATTGCTAGGCAAAGCCTTCAGAATATCAGAAGGGATTATGAGGCTTTGGGTAGGAAACTGAAAGAGCTGGATGCACAGGTTGTTATCTCATCTCTTCTCCCAGTTGAAGGGCATGATCCAGGAAGGGAGAGGAAGATAGCAGATGTAAATAACTGACTCCGTAGATGGTGCAGCCAAGAGCGATTTAGATTCTTGGATCATGGGCTGCATTTCCATGAGGGTGAACTTCTAGGAAGAGATGGGCTGCATCTCACACCAGGTGGAAGAAACATTTTTGCCAATAGTCTCAAACATTTGATCAGGAGGGCTTTAAACTGAGTCATGTGGGGGAGGGAGACAGTATCTTGGAAGGTATCTTGGAAGGCATGAGATGGAGATAATAGTCAAAGTGTTAAAGAGGGAACAAGGCAAATGATGCAAGGGTCCAACAGTGGGAGGCAAAAAACCTCACACAGGCAGCAAATGGGGAGGACCCATGTTCTTAGATGTCTCTACACTAATGCACAGAGCATGGGAAATAAACAAGATGAACTTGAACTCCTAGCATAACAAAGCAAATACGATATAATAGGCATCACTGAAACCTGGTGGGATGAGTCTCATGATTGGAATGTAGGAATAGAGGGGTATAACCTTTTTAAGAGAAATAGGGCAAACAGGAAAGGAGGAGGAATAGCATTATATGTCAGGGATGTTTACATCTGTGAAGAGATCCAGGACTTAAATCCTGGAAATCAGGTGGAGAGCATCTGGATAAAAATTAAAGGGGAAGGAAACAACAGGGATGTTATTGTGGGAGTCTACTACAGACCCCCAAGTCAGACTGAGGAATTGGATGATGCCTTTCTAGAACAGATGACCACACACTCAGAAAGGGGAGATGTAGTAATGATAGGTGACTTTAACTATCCTGATATTTGCTGGAAGTCAAACTCAGCTAATACTTCAAAGTCTAACAAATTCCTCACTTGCCTCGAAGACAATTTCTTTGTCCAAAAAGTGGAAGAGGCAACAAGGGGATCAGTTATTTTACATCTGATCCTAACCAACAGGGATGACCTGGTAAATGGAGTGCAAGTACTGGGATCCTTAGGGGGGAGTGATCATGTTCTCCTGGAGTTTCTTATACAGTGGAAAGGAGAAGCTAGGCATAGTCAAACACATATTCTATACTTTAGGAGAGCTGATTTCAACAAATTTAGGGAAACACTGGGAGTGATCCCGTGGTCAGGAATACTAAAGGTGAAGGGAGTTCAGGATTGATGGGAGCTTCTCAAAAGGGAGATACTGAAGGCACAATCTCAAACTGTTCCAGTGAGAAGGAAAAATGGGAGATGTCTCAAGAAACTGGGTTGGATGACAAAAGAACTTTCAACTGAACTAAGTTTTAAATGGGTGATGTATAAGAAATGGAAAAGGGGCAAAATCACTAAAGAGGAATTCAAACAAATAGCTAGCACATGTAGGGGTAAAGTCAGGAAAGCCAAAGCACAGAATGAGCTCAGGCTTGCTAAAGGGGTTAAAAACAATAAAAAGGGCTTTTTTGGGTATGTCCACAGCAAAAGGAAGAAGAAGGAAATGGTAGGGCCACTGTGCAGAGCAGATGGAGAAATTCTAACATGGGACAAAGAAAAGGCAGAACTACTCAACACCTTCTTTGCTTCAGTCTTCTCACAAAAGGAAAAGGGTGTTCAACCTGAGGAAAATGGAGCAGAGGACACAATAGGGGAAATGCAGCACAGAATAAGTAAAGAGGAAGTACAGGAATACTTGGTTAACCTAAATGAATTTAAGTCTCCAGGACCAGATGAACTACATCCAAGGATATTAAAAGAACTGGCAAATGTAATCTCAGAGCCACTGGCAATAAGCTTTGAGAACTCCTGGAGAACAGAAGTCCCAGCAGATTAGAGGAGGGCTAACATTGTCCCCATCTTCAAAAAGAGGGGGAAAGAGGATCCCAGCAACTATCATCCAGTTAGTCTGACATCAATACCAGGAAAGATTCTAGAACAGTTCATTAAACGGAGTCTGTGAACATTTAGAAGGGAAGGCCATAATCACTATAAGTCAACATGGGTTTCTCAAACAAGTCATGGCAGACTAATCTGATCTCTTTTTTTGATAAAATTACCAACTTGGTAGATGAAGGGAATGCGGTAGACATAGCATATCTTGATTTCAGTAAGGCTTTTGACAAGGTCCCCCATGATATTCTTGCAAACAAGATAGTAAAATGTGGGCTAGACAATACAACTGTTAGGTGGAGTAGTAACTGGCTAACTGACTGAACCCAAAGGGTGTTCAGCAATGGCTCCCCTTCATCCTGGAGAGAAGTGACCAATGGGGTGCCACAGGGTTCTGTCTTGGGCCCAGTGCTCTTCAACATCTTTATCAATGACTTAGATGAAATAATAGGGGGCATGCTTCCAAAATTTGCAGATGACACAAAAATTAGAAGGAATAGCTAATACCCCAGAGGACAGGATGAAAATTCAAAATGACCTTAATAGATTAGAAAGCTGGGCCAAAGCTAACAAAATGAATCTCAACTCAGGGAAATGTAAGGTACTGCACTTAGGGCAAAAAAATTGAAATGCATAGATATAAGATGGGGGACACATGGCTTAACGAGACTATGTGTGAAAGGGATCTAGGAGTCCTAGTAGATCACAAGTTGAACATGAGTCAACAGTGTGATGCCACAGCTAAAAAGGCCAATATGATTTTAGGCTGCATCAATAGAAGTATAGTGTTTAGATCAAAGGATGTAATAGTGCCACTGCATTCTGCTTTGGTCAGGCCCCACCTGGAATACTGTGTCCAGTTCTGGGCACCACAATTCAAAAAGGATTTTGAAAAACCGGAGTGTGTCCAGAGGAGGGTGACTAAAATGGTGAAGGGTCTGGAAACCATGCCCTATGAGGAACAACTTAGGGAACTGGGTATGTTTAGCCTAGAGAAGAGATGGTTAAGAGGGAATATGATAGCCCTGTTTAAATATTTGAAGGGATGTCTTTTGGAGGAGGGAGCTAGCTTGTTTTCAGCTGCTCCAGAGAACAGGACCCAGAACAATGGATGCAAGCTCCAGGAAAAGAGATTCCACCTCAATATTAGGAGAAACTTCCTGACAGTGAGAGCTGTTCGACAGTGGAACACACTCCCTCAGAGAATGGTGGAGTCTCCTTCTTTGGAGGTCTTTAAACAGAGGCTGGATGGCCATCTGTTGGGATGCTTTGATTTTGAGTTCCTACATGGCAGAATGGGGTTGGACTGGATCTCTCTTGAAGTCTCTTCCAACTCTATGATTCTATGATTCTAAGTCACATTCTCTCAGCTTCAGAGGATGGCAATGGCAAACCCCTCTCTGAAGAAACTATCCTGGGATAGGTTTGCCTTAGGGTCGCTATAAGTCAGAAAAGACTTGAAGGCAAACAACACACAGAGATGGAAAATAAGGAAGAAGAGGGGGCTGGGGGCCACAATAAGATTTTGTAAGAAGTAGATTCTTTGTTAACTGAGAGATGCGTGTATCTGGAATTATTTGGAGTGAAAAGGTAATTTAAAATCCCTTCAGATTAAAGCAAACCAGTAGTAATTAACCAAACAATTTGAATTATTAACAAAACAAAACAAATTGGAATAAGAGATGGGAAGGAAGGAAGGATATGTAGGTGCTGCATCTAATACTTGTCCCACCGTGTATAAAGAGGAGGTAAGTGCTGGACTGTGACTCAGGAGACCAGAGTTTGAATTCCCACTCAGCCATGGAAACCCACTGGGTGACCATGGCCAAATCACACTCTCTCAGCCTCAGAGGAAAGGAAAAGCAAACCCCCTCTGCAGGAAAAAAAAGAAACAATTGGGCACAAATATGGCACCAGTCATTGGCTTGTTAGGAAAAAAATGGCCAGTCCCTAGATCAGGTAACCTGGAAGCTGAGCTGTAAAATATCCTTAGTGAGAGACAAATTAAGCCAGGAGTGAAAACATGCTTGCTGACCTTCTGACAAAAGATTCAGCATGGATATCAGTGACCATGGTCAACCAACTCTATCATAATACATTCAACAGAGGACTTGACTGTACAGTACATGTACAGATCTTGGCTAAGAAATGCGCTCTGGGGCATGATCTTTATTAGGACATTGGGCAAGGGTGAAACAAACCTAAATCCTGATTGCAACATGTGATTTTGCCCCCTGAGGAAGGAAATGAAGAAGGAAGATTTGATGACTGAGTTCCCCAAAAATATACATTTGATCCATAATTTCTACAGTGCAACTTGTTGCATCCTAGCTCTTCATGAGAGGCCCTGGCCTCAGGTCACACATGATTAGTCCTCGATAGTACTTGAATGTCTCTCTCTGGCTCATTTGTTCTACACACTAAATGTCTGTTGAGATTTGTTTGTTTTTTAATTATTGGTTTATTTTAATGAAAAAATGTACATGAGGGGGAAAAAGACAAACAAATAAAAAAATCAAATCACATTGGTTACATAGGATACAAGTTATGCTGTCATGGTAAATAAGGAATGAAGAAAGAGTAGAGAATACAACACTGGAGTCTCTGCACTTCCATGTAATGTCAACAGTTTGTGCTATGGGAATATCCATTGTTATAAGGAATTTAACAATGTAGTGCTTTCTCTCTTTCGCCATATATATATGTTCAGGTATAATCCTCCTCTGTTCAAGAGGTCATATTGTCTGCTAAGTTTGTATAGGGTTGCGACTTATTATTATGCATGCCAAAGGAACAAATAATTTAAAACAGGTGTGTGAATATTGAAGGATGTATTAACCCACCAGGAGATCTCAGAGGTCTACATCCGTTTACACTGGACGTTTTCACACTAGTCCCTAAAGCCGCCTGGAGCCGCTCATTCCGGAATGGCTCCGGCGGCAAAAACTTAATTCCTTTTTTAAAAAGGAATTACCTTTCCGGCACTGATGCCGGAGTTAGCGCTGGTTCGGCCGGAGTGAGGCCGGACTTGCTGCTCCGTGCGTGTGAACACACGGAGCAAGGAGCCGGACTGACGCAGGGATGGCACCGGAAGCGGCGGGGTTTGCTGCGGCGTGAATGTGAACACACTGGAAATGGAGCCGGAGTGGGGCCGGACGGAGGTAGGATTGCGTCCGCCTAAAGCCCCGTGTGAGAACGCCCACTGTGCCTGCACATGCAAAAACAATTTCTTTTGCCCCCAAATGCCCAGTAGAACATGGGAGTATTTTCACTATGTTTTGGGCCTTCCTGGACCATTTTAGGCCCAAGAGATCCATTTTTTAACAACAGGAAATGAGAGGAAATCACTTCCTGTTTACCTCCAGTTTTTAAATGTGGGAATGCCTTCCACAACATCTTGAGGGCATTTTGGAGGGGATTTTTTAAAAAGTGCAAACTTTATTTTTACCCTAAGGGGTTCTGGAGACACAAAAATATTACTGGAGGCCTCATGTGGCCAGCAGGCCATATTTTGTCCACCTATGACTTGAAGAAAGACTCACTGTATGGTCTGTGTCTGTAACACTGCTATAGGTATTATAGTGGGTCCTTGTTATCCGCTGAGATTTGGTTCCAGCAGGACCCCCTGTGGAAAACAAAATCCATGGATGCACATGTTCCATAAATACAATGGCATTGCAAAATGGTGTCTCTTATATAAAATGAAAAATCAAGGTTTGGTATTGGGAATTTATAATTATTTTTTTAAAAATATTTTCAAGCTGTGGATACTTGAATCCATGGACAAAAAATCTGTGGATAAGAAGGACCAATTGTATAATGATTTTTTAAAAAACACATACAACCCTGACAGATAATGTAATTACACTTCTTTTTGCTCTGTTTTTGCATTTTAACCTCAACTATAACCAAGTCTGAACCTTTAAAGCTAATTAACCATTGTATGAGGGAGTCAGCATGGTGTAGTGGTTTGAATGTTAAGGAGACCAGGATTCGAGTCCCTACTCAGACCACTGGGGGACCTTAAGGCAATGACAAATCTCTTTGTGAAGAAAACCCTATGATGGGGCCACCATGAGTAGAAACCAACTGTGATGCACAGAACAAGAACAATCATTTTCGGTCCAGTTTTCTGCTATCTCTTTGTTACCACTATGAGTGGGATCAGAAATGGAGATGGAGCCATGAAGATAAGATCTAATAGTTTGAGAGCACAAAACAATGAGTTGCCATTCTGAGATATAAAGAAAATGGAGCATTGCATAAACAAACTGTGAGAATCAAGGTTTTTATGGTGCTGATACTTTTGTAACATGGTTTGTCCTCCTTTCAAGCAACAGGGTCTTTCACAGTGGACATTATAACAAATAAGTTTTAAGTAGAATTGGTCTGCTTGGTATGATCTCAAAGCCCTTCATTGCAGATGGACACCAGACATGACAGTGTTCCACCCTGAGGCTTTGCCATTGAACAACAGAACAACACACAGATTAACATGTAAATCACTTCCTCCCAACCAAGGGTCACATAGTATATATACCCCACTCACTTCCATGCCACCAATCCCTGAAGGTGCCAGCCACAGATGCAGGTGAAATGTCAAGGATAAATTCTTCCAGAATACAGCCACATAGCCCCAAAACTCACAAAAAACTAAACATGACAGTATTTATAAAGACTAGAGATGGGCCCATTGAGGCTGTGGGGCCACCTCCTGCTTTTCAAAGTTGTTTTTATGCAGTCGTCAGTCCCTCCAGATTCCCCAACTGCCTCTTTTCTTTTTCTCCCAAAAGAAAGGGGATTGTCCCTTCTGGGAAGGCTTCCACATAGCATTTTATCTTTTAAATAGGCCAGATTTCTTTCCCCACCTCACTGTTTACACACACACACACACACACACACTACCATCCAGGCATTTCTGACTTTGTTTCTTGCTTGGGTTTTTGTTGTTTGTTTGTTGCTTCCTATACAGCCTCCTGAGGCATCTGGGGACAGAAACCTGTCCTGCCCTGATCCCTTGCACTTACCCATCCAGCACATAAAACCATATTCAAAAATATAGAAATGTAATCTCACAGTATATGTATTTTAATTCTATAGTGGTTTGCTTTCTGGTTTCAAATTAAAATTTATGGTGTGTTAGTATCTCTTCTGTATGCTTATCCCTACATCTATATATTTGTTATGTGTATATGACTGTTCACTGCCTTCCTTCTCTACCCTGTCACTGGCTCAAGACTGCCAGTTGGTCCTAGTGCTGCTGTCTGCACTAGAAAAAGCAGTATATAAGGTTTCTCATAAAATAGTATTCTGCGTGGGCACTGGCATGAGAACATATATTTCTTCAGCTGCTGAACTGAAGTATCATCAGTTGACTATTCTTTGAGTGTGGAACATTTTGGTCACAGACATCACTAGGGGGGTGTTAGAAGTGTGACTTCATCAGTTGACACCCAAAGAGGGGGTGACACCACTGCTACCCATTATAATTAGTGATATACCAAAATGAGTAATATTAGTATAAAAAACATTACTGAGGAATCTGTATGGTCTGGTATGAGAGGGTGACACAATGAGTTACCACACCGGATGATTCCAACCCTAGTGATGCCACTGACTTTAGTATCAAGGAAACCAGGACTTCACATGCCAAGTTTCCTGAAAAGCTGCTAATAATATTTTTATTTATTAATTAAATACTTATATCCCGTCCTATTATCATATGATCTCAGGACAGTGTACAATAAAATCAGTTTAACAAATAATATAAAGCAGTAGGAAATAATTTAAATAGAGTAAAAGTACACTAAAGACAGATTAAAACAAGAAATGTATGATAAATTAACACAGTTCAAAACAATTTAAAACTGTAATAAAAGCCATGTTTTGAATTGGTGCTGGAATGGCCCCAGCATTGGTGCCTATCAGGCCTCTAAGACAAGTGTATTCTATACTCAGGGTACCAGAGTAGTGAAGGTCCTTTCCTATGTTCTCTCAAAGTGTTTCCCCCTCCCATTCAGAGAAGACCTCAGACCATTATAGATGCACTCATTCAAATATGTAGTAATAAATATTATGTCATTATTTTTATCTATTTAAAATTACACAATTATCTGATATTACAATAGTATATAGGGAAAATATACACCATTTACTGTAATTTAGCTTACTACGTACAAGAGATGAAAGTGATGAAGAGCAAGCAAGAAATATAGATATTTAATTTAAAAAAACACAATATGTCCGTAGTACTATGACAATATTTATACCAGATAGAGCAATCACATTATAAACAGATATCAAGGTTGCTGAGTTTGTGCCATCCCATCCATGAACATCGTGAACAACCTTTCCCAAGTTAAGCTAAAATCATTTGTTCTCACTACAGTTTGTTAATGTTGTCAGTGTGTGGATGATGGGTGTTGCAGTGAGGCTCTTTGGCACCCAGCAGAATCTGCAGGACAAGCTGGCTGCTGTGATCCACAGCCACTTTGTATCTCTTACCATCAACTGTCTCAGCTTCCCTTCTTCAGGATCCTGTCTTCCTCAGTCAAGAAGACACATTGTAAAGTCCAAAAGCATAGTTTTATTGTTGCATATAAAAGAAAAATAAGATAGCTAAGTAAAATCCATTGTGATGAATTTGTCCAGTTCAGCCATGAAAGATTACATCTTTAACAATCCCAAAAGCTTAGGATCCCAACTTGTTGCAGTTGAACCCACTGCTGCCAGGCAGACATGCACACGCACACGCGCGCTCACATCTTGAACTATAAACATTCTAGACAAAGGCTTCTCTAGGCCCTTCCCATACTCTACCTTCTAGGTGTTAACCTTATACTAATTGGATAATGCCTGTATGATGTATACTAACCCTGCCTCTTGCTGTCCATCATCCCCCATGTGACTATTTTCTCATGAACTAGTGAAGTAGCTGTATTGTTTACCTTTTTGATATCTCTTGCTACCCATAACAAAGTCTGTGTCCATGAGTTCTACCTTTGGGAAAGTATATGTTTATGTCTGTGTAGCCATCTGGTGTTAGATTCACTTTGTTTCTCTAGATGTTGTTCTCATGAGGAAAATTCCACACACACATCTCTACGTTTCACCTTTGACTGTATAACCCATCCATATTCCAACAAATGTAACCAATTTTGCAAATTTAGAATTTTTTTTAAAAAAAAATCACGTTTAAGCTGGAGGACTTCTAAAAACATTATTTTGATTTAGTGAAAGACTGCATTCTCTGTGAAGAAATGTGGAGTGGAACATACTAGGTGTATTTATGTTTAAGATGCATGATAGGCCATGATACAGTTAAATAGTCTCAAGAAAAGAGGGTATTTTGAATGGAGACTTGTGTCTAATGGATGCATTAAACAAAGCTGAGGTGGCTGTTTTAACTCTTACCATGTTTCACTATTAGGCAATGCTTACCTAGATTATTCTCGCTCGAATATTTATGTGGCTGAAGAGGATCCAGACTATGCTTCAGAGACTGGAGGAATGCCTAGCATTTCATTGGATATGAGTGGTGTATATCCACCTGGGACGGGGAGGGGTTTGGAGTGGTGTGTCCCAGGATGCATCCACACTGCAAAAATAATCCAGATTGATACTACTTTAACTGGGAATTGTAGTTTTTGGAGGCATTTAGACTTTGCTGTCAATGACAGAGTGGTGTCAAACTGAATTGTTTGTGCAGTGCAGATGCAGCCTCAGACAATATAAAAAGGAGAGCAACCACAGCTAGAAGGAGGAGAAGTCAGCTAGTGTTGTGAAAATCTGAGAAGATTGGGTAGGAGAAGAAAAAGGATCAAGAACAAAGTGACATAGCAAATAATTAGCAGGAGCCAAAGCTGAAATCAGTGAAGAAGACAAGGCTGAGAAGCATCTCTGTTAGTGAGACAGAAAGGAAAATTTTGTGGGTGGTGGCCTTCTAGAGAGCCAAGAACCTTAAATAATCCTACCTAACCCTTAAAAACCCACTTTCTCTCCTTTTCAACCTTCCTCTTCTAAAACTTTATTTATCTTCCTTCTCTTTACTCTCTTCCCTTTTACTTCCTATTACTTCATTTCGTTGAAGAAGAACGATTTTGTGATTTGTTATTTGTATTGTGTACTTGTATGGTGGTATTTTAATTTGATTGTGAAAATGAGTTGTTGGAATGTTGTCATTGTAATTGTAACATTTATAATAAAGTTAATTAAAAAAAAAAGAGCCAAGAACCTGAGAATGAAAACAAAGCTGTATGCTAACACTGTGGTCAAGTACAAAGCTGTCTGGGGATCTAGATCTATGAGTTAAGTGGGGAGGATTCTTGCAGGAAAATGGCTATGAATAAAGCAGAGAGTGGAATTACAGCCTGCATAATTTTCTAAGTGGCAGTTTAAATAACACCAACAGAAGTTGTTGTTATTTTTGCTATATCAGAAAGATAAGTAACAATAGATTAACTTTGGTTAAAATAATAATTCTTCTTTTTAAAATATTGATACATATTTTTATCTAAAAATCTTCTTGTTCTGTATGTGGGCACACCTACCCAAGGCAGGGTTATGGGTACAGGGTGACATTCAACTGTAGCAAGGGAAAGTGGCCCAGCAGTGGGGAAATACCAAAGTGGTATATATGGCTAGTTCATGATATTTGTAGGGGCATCCTGAGGGGGGGGGAAGGTAATCCATTAGATCCTCAGTTCTAATTTGTACTTATTTGCACTTTTGATTCCAATTTTTACTTCTTCTAGCTTCTGTCTGGTGGAGGGTTTGAGCAGGTGCGGCATCCTTTCTTGCCTTCCCCTTTCAACAAAGAAAAAGCTTTGGTTCTCTGGTCCAGCAAATCCAGTTGGTGAGCTGTTTTTGTCAGTTCAAAACCTCTCCCCTTTCCTTTTGAGAAAAATATATGAATACCTAAAAGGCAAGAGTGCTAGGAGGCCATTTTAAATAAGAAAATGAACAGAGAATAAAGAGTTTAACAGCCCTTCCCCTCACCCCGCCATTGCTTCAGTCAAATCTGTAGCTTCCACCCATCTGGTTTTTATCTGCACAGAACAAAAGTCTTGCTACTGTTACATGTGTCAGCTATACTATGTCTAGTATAGCTTTGTTATGGGTAGCAAGAGTACAGCAGACAAAAGTTATGATAACTAAATTTGTTTTCATATCAAAGGATATTCAAGTGTCTCATACAAAAACCTCTGCCATTGAAACTGTCCTTTGTTTCAAATGGCCCTGTATCTGTTGTTCTAAAATAAAACTCACATATAATGTTATAAGCAAAGCACATGGTTTCTTTTTTTGTTCTTATTATTTGTTTTTATTTTGTTCTTATTTTGTTCCTCAGAGGTTGCTTGAAGAGGAAAGAGTGTAAGAAATAGCATAATCAGTTATGTCCTCACTCTCCATTTTTTAAAAAATCATACAACGTAATTCTAATTTTCTCTGCAGAATATCCCACTCCTCTGCATGCTATAGGCGAATTTGGGGTGATAATTCAGAGGATCCCTCAAGAGACAATGGCAGTGGCATCATAGCCTACACTTGTTAGTACTGAACAGAGGGAGACACAGTAAATTCTTTCTGAATGTCTTTTACCATGAAACCCCTGTGATGAGACAATCAACAATGAAACAAGAGATAATGTCAAAAGATGAGACTCTCAGGTTGGAAAGAACTCAATGAGCTACTGAGAAAGAGCAAAGGAAAATTACAAGTAGTGCTGTGGCATCACTAGGAGGTGTGGGGGGGTGCAAACCACACCAGGTGACACCCTGAGGAGGGGTGATACCACTGCTCCTCAAACACCTGTATTTTGGCAGAAACATTGTGGCATTTACTGGTATCTCTTTAAAATGCTTTAAGAGATGGTAGGAGTGAGGTGAATCTCAGTGGGAAAAGAAAGGAAGGCCCCCAGAATTTTTTAAAATTAAAATTTCAATTTTTAATTTTTTTTAAAAAAATATTCTTTTAAAATTTTCTTTAAAAACATTACATTTTAACTAAATCTTCATGCTGTATATGTAAATACATTTAGGTTATGCATGTGATATTGTAATTTGAAGGTATAATTTTAATTTTGCTACTTGTTTATGACACAACTATTAGCATTACAATCAGTGGTAAATGGGAATTACGATTTATGAGTAAAATTAGTGCAAAAAAGCATTACTAAGGATTCTATATGGTGTGAAATGGGAGGATGACCTCAATGAGGGGGACACTATGAGGTCCCACACTGGGTGACACCACTGGCTGTGGCTAATGACACAACTGGATTTTTTATTTATTTATTTATTATTTTTATTATTATTTTGTACAGCACATAACATAGGAACATGGAACTTGACAAACATGAATCAAGGGAAGCTTTTTGGAATTCATATTTTTAAAAACACTTTCAAGCTGAATCCATGGATTCCACAGTTGAATCCATGGGTAAAGAATCTGTGGATATGGAGGGCTGACTGCAATATCAATAAGAATTCAGGGGGAAAACATCACTATAATCTTAATTCCAGAAATGACTTGTATACATGGTCATCACCTGATGGCCAATGTAGAACTCAAATAGACTATATAATTGGAAGGACAAGGTGGGGAAGCTCCATTATATCTTCAAAAACAAGACCAGGAGGAGACTGTGGCACAGACCATGCACTGCAACTATCAAAAATTAGTGTAAAGCTAAAGAAGAACACTAAACCAACCATTGTGCCCAAACACAAACTGAAACACATCTCTGTATTTATTTTTATGTCTTTATTTAATTTCTATGCTACCTTTCTCCCAAAAAGGGACCCAAGGAGTCTCACAATATGAAAACACATTAAAACAAATTTTTAAAAGACAATTAAAATAACCTAAATAAAACACTACAAAGTTAAAATTTAAAACACACAAAAGTTAAAAAACATAAAACAGCTCCCCCAAATAAAGTCACCCTTGCAGGATTTTAAAAGGCCTGCCTGAATAAAAAATTCTACCTGCCTGCGAAAGACCAGCAGGAAAGGGGCCTTCCTAGCCTCCTGAGGAAGGGAGTTCCAGAGGGTGGGAGCAGGCAATGAGAAAGCTCTCTCTTATGTCTTCACCAAGCGAGCCTGGGATGGTGGTGGGACAGAGAAAAAGCCTTCTCCTGAAGATCTAAGGGCTCTAATTGGTTCGTATGGAAAGATACGGTCTCTCAAATAGTCTGGACCTAAGCCATGTAGGGCTTTCTGGGTTATGACCAGCACTGTGAATTGTTCCTGGAAATAAACCAGTAGCTATTGAAGCTATTTCAATAAGGAAGTTATATGCTCCCTATAACTGGCTCTGGTCAGCATTCTGGCTGTAGCATTTTGAATCCGCTGAAGTTTCTGAACAATTTCCAAAGGCAGCCCCATGTAGAGTGTGTTATAGTAGTACAAACGGGATGTAATCAAGGCATGTGTCACCATAGCCAGATCTGATGTCTCAAGGAACGGGCACAGCTGGAACTTAAAAATAATGTAAAAAATAGATTTGTACTATTAAGCCTAATTGAGTGGGAGGCAGAAGAACTTTGGACTGAACTAGGGCCATTGTCAGTGATAAAAGCAAAAAGACACTATCTGTAGCCAAAAAGAAAGAGAAGCCTCAATGGATGACAGATGATATTCTTCAAGCAGTTAAAAACAGAAAAGAAGCAAAAGTTAAAAAATGTCAGAAATAGGGCGAGAATCTGAATACAACTGTTCAGTGACCTGTGCATACAGACATTGTTAATGGAGTGCACCAAATAATTTTGGAAAAAAATCAGCCTGTGTTTTATAGATTATAACAAAGCCTTTGATTGTGTAAATCATTAAAAGCTATGGATTACTCTTAAAAAGAAATGGCATTGCTACAGAGTGCTCCAGGTTTCCCCGCAAAATCCAGAGGAAAAAGTAAGTTTTAAAAAACCAGTTTAAGTGAGGGATAGAGCAGGGTCAGTGCAGAAATTGTCTTATATTGTGAAGACAGTCTGCATTGGAATCAGGGATTTGGCCCTGCATTGTGAAGACAGGTTGCCTTGAAGGTCGACATAAGTCCAAGTCAAGGGCAGTTTACAACAACAAAATTGTCAAGAGACAACTCTGACCTAAATGGATCAGTTGTCAGTTGTCTGACACACAGCTTGGAAAAATTGTGGGGATGGGTTGGACTACAGTCTCCAGAATGTACACCCACCACTAGCCAGTATTGCTAGATGTCACGGAAAAGTAAAATTTGCAAGCTCTGCTTTGACAAGAAATTAAGAAATGTTTATGCATCTCTTTAAAGCATGTCTCTCAATTGTCTGTTATCTACAGAACATTTCCCTCTATTTCACATTGGTCTGTTTGGAGAATTTCAACAGAATACATAAAGCCAGTCACTGAAATATTGCACAGTGTAAAGGCACCCACTTATCTTTGATGTTTCTTAAAGAAATCAGAGCAATCAGAAAACATGTTTTCAATGCAAATTTGGGGGTAGGGTGAGGTGTGGGTGACTCAGATAATTTTCTTTAGAACCAGAAGAGCAAATCGTAGGGCTCATTCCCACTTGCATTTAATCCAGTTTGCATATCACATTGACACCGGGTCTCTGAATCGATTCAAACTGATGCGTAGTTCCCACTATGGAAGTGAATTATTTCATTATTCCATGCATCCATGTCTTTTTTTGACACGATTGTTGTTCCCACTAGTTTTGCACCACTACAAAATACATGCTCAGTATCAATTGTGATTGTTCCATCCCGGGTTTTTAAAAAATGTAAATCATATGATGTGCAACTATGCGTCATCGGTGACACAACCACGCAGTGAGGAATTCTTGCCAGCCAACCCATTACTCACTCTAGAGACCCTACAGAATCGCAAGTTTTAGCAAAATCTGTCATTTAAAAAAAAAACCACACTAACCCCACCTCCCCAAGGAAAGCATCCCCAAAGTTGTCCTACCTGTTGAAAATATTCCAGCACAACCAGGGGGGAAAATTCAAAAACAACTCTTCCAGCCACCTTCCTTCCTTCCTTCCTTCCACTCCCGCACACTTTACTGCCTCCTCCTTCTATCATCTCCCCTCCCTCCCTCCCTTCCCTCAGCCCCCCTGCCCTAGGTTTCCTCAGGGGGACGCCAAGACCTGTCCCTCCCCTGAGCTCCTCATCTGATTTACAAATAGGTGTGGGGAGGAAGAGCAGGAGAAGGAGGAAGACCCTGAGAGGGAAGAGAGAGAAAGGGGGGTCCATTGACAAGCTCTCTTTCACACACAGAGACACCACTCCCACCATCTCACCTTTCCTGCCTTTTCCCAGTAGCCAAAGGCCCAGCCTGACTGCCTCAGCACCAGCTCTTCTCTAGCCCCATATGTAGTTTGTGGCTTGTTGTGGCACCAAGGCTCTCTGACAAGTGGAGAGAGAGAGTGTGTGTGTGTCCTTTGATATTTTGGACCCAGACAGTTAGGGAGCAAGGAGTGGGGAAGAGAGATGAAAAAGAATGGGGAAGGAGATAAAATCTCACCCTCAAAACTTGAGCCCCACATTTTAGCCCAGGTTTGTTTTGCTGTTGTTGTTGTTGTTGCTGCTGCTGTTGGAGGGGAGGGCAGAGAGGTAGGCTCAAGAACAAGCCCCCACTTGATTCTCTGCATCATCCTCATCTTCATCCTCTTCATCTCACACACTCCTCCTTCTGGCCCTCCCCACTCCTCCTTGCACATCCATCCCTCTACCCTACTAGGAAAGGAGGAAGGAAGGAGGAGACCAACCCAACGGGAACAGGTCAGGGGGACCACAGCCCTTGTAGCTTGCCTTCTCAGCTTTGAGGGACCCACCAGAGAGCCTTAGTGCCACAGAACCTTGTCAGAGAGCCCTAGTGCCACAACAAACTACAATTACCAGGATTCCCTAGGACTGAGCCAGGGCAGTTAAAGCAGGCTCAAAGTGGATTATTTCTGCAGTGTGTTTTGGACCACATAGGTCATTTTTAACAATCTTATGCAGGTGGGCTGCATCTGTCATATCAGAAAAATGTGTAAACCCTTTTTATGGTGTGACTGGAACAGAGGATTTGGGGTGTGCATGTGTGTGTGTGTGTGTGTGTGTGTGTGTGTGTGTTTGTGTGTGTGTGTGTTGGGCATCATCATCTCAGCTTCCTCCCAGCCCAAGGGAGGGAAGGAGGGGGTGAGGTGGAACCCACTGGAGAGCTTTTGCTCTAGCTAGACCTCCTCGGATACAAAATACCTCGGATACAAAATACAAAAACAACTGGATCAGGACCAGTGAGATTTACAGATACCACTTGGCAGTGTTTAAAGTCAAAAATTGAAAGCCCTCACAGTAGCCAAAAGACAGCACCAAGGCAGCACTGAGAGGGGGGAAAGTGGAAGATTTCCCTAAAATCTGGGCAGGATGGGTTATACCCCTCTGCCACCAAAAGATCCGTCTTCCAAAAAAGCGATGCTTTTGCATTTGCCTCTCTTCACCTTGATTCTCCATGATTCAAACTGAACGCAGTCAGATCTGAAATCGTTTCCAGTGTGAATGAGGCACATATAAATTGATCAACAAATCGGTTTAAATCATAGTGGGAATGAGCCCTAAGATTGTGTCCTCAAGAACTTTGCAATTGGCATACAGGAATCTTTAAGAACATATTTTTCCAAAGGTATGGGAGATCATTAATACATCAGACCATACAAACAGGCTTATTTCTGGAAATGATTTGTAGATTGGCAGTTTTCCACAGGGAATGTTGTGTGAGTGTATTCATGATTAGAAACCTTTTAACATCCATAATCTCATATTTATCTCATCCTCTGAAAGTCCCTATGGATCAGGATCCTTGTAGGGTAAAAACCTGTAGTTTGTATATTCTTTGGAGTGGGTAGAATCAGACTTTCAAAGGCCAAAAAGGGCAAAAAAGAATGTGTGAAGTTGAAGGGTTTCATGGCCAACATCCATAGGTTTTTGTGAGTTTTTCGGGCTGTGAGGCCGTGTTCTAGAAGAATGTATTCCTGACGTTTCACCTGCATCTGTGGCTGGCATCTTCAGAGAAATTAAGCCACAGATGCAGGCAAAACATCAGGAATACATTCTTCTAGAACATGGCCTCACAGTCCGAAAAACCCACAAAAACCTAAAAAAGAATTTGCTTGTTATTGTACATGCAATAATATTCATAATATTTTGAGGGATGACATGCAGTGGTATTTGGCCATTTTATTCTGTCCTACTTTTATTATTTTTGAAAATCCATATCTGACATGCACTGAAACTAAACAGTTACAAGGTCTCAGTACTTCTCATCAGTGGTTACCATCTCTAGATCCCCAGACAGATCCCCAGATATTGAACTACAGCTCCAAAAATCCTCAACCACTAATGACTGGTCAAACAAACTGAAGCTTCTGGGATCTGAAGTCCAGAGCTGGAAATCACTGATGCAGATCTTGAAATTTGAAACAAAAATGTCACATGCTATTCAATGGGAAAACTTATCAATTGTAAATTCAATTTAGCTTTAGTTAAGAGTCAGTTGTTGTGCTACTAATGCCATTTTTTCGATGGAAGACAATGCGACATGTCAAATAAATGCATTCTCTAGCTTCCTTTTTCAACAGTTCCAAGATATGCTTGTCAACAGAACACATATTTTATTTTAGTACCCTTATACCACCTCTGTTTCCTATTGTTTAAATACTTGACAGCTCTGCATGCTTTCCTTGTACTAAAAACCCACAAGAGTTGAGACAAATTATTGTTAATACCAAATGCCCTTTTCTTGCAAAGCAATACATTTACAGTGAGTAATGCATTTGTGGGGTCTGCTACTTCCCTCCGCAGGAATTCTTTCCAACTGAAGGTTAAGGACATTCATCTGAAAACTCAACTGTCGTACAGAAAGAGATGTTTATTTGAAACATTTTATAATTCACTTCTTTTGTGCATTTCTAGTAAATGAATCATTACATGGCAAGCATCAAATGTACTCCCTAGGACAAACTCCGTTACTGAAAAGACAAAAATGACAGCCAATAGTTTAAAATGAAATAGTGTTGGCATCTTTGGATGGAGTAGAGGGAAGTGGAATTCCAGCACAACCACTCTGGCAAACAGAGATTAATGGTCTAGCAAATTTAAGTAATCTCTCAGTATCAGACCCGATTGTCCATAAATATTTCCACCTTGGTTCTTCCAAATAGCTATCTCCTTATACTGTCTTAGAACATTTACTTCAGTACTGTTTGGCAATAGCTTTAAACGTCTCTAGTCCCACCCCTATGAGCCTTTTCATTGAAAACACCAGTGATTTTATCTTGGGTTGTTTTGCATGCAAATATCTGCAACAGTGGACCTTTGCCCAGATGACAAGAGAAGATAAATCACCCACAGAAGTTCTCATACTGTTCAAGTTCTAACAGATGCAAGCTATTTAGGCATTTCAGTTTTGCAGATTCTTGCCCTCTTTCTTTTTCCTGCATAGTGGTGGGAAGACCATGTTTCCCTGAAATACAGGGATCTACTCTCTATCTAATTTTATGCATATTCTAACATACATAAACACAACTGTTTCATGGTGTCCCGGTGCATCTCCTCCATGAAAGTAGTTCTTACTCATAATGGATCCTATTAAGACAAGGGATACTATGGAGAAATCGACTTGTGAAAAAACAACCAACAAATGCTGCAGAGAGAATAATGGAGATTCTGCAAGAAGAGACACTATTGAAAAGGCTGTATCTACAGCAGTTGTGATCCAGACCATTGCCTTGCAAGAAATAAATAAAACATGGCTTTGGTAGAGGCCAATTATGAACAATCATATTCTCCCATGTGAAGCCATCTAGGATCTGTGATCTTCAGATTTAGGACCAAGATCTTTATCTTGGTCCTGTCACATTAAACTGCTGTGGCCTTAAAGGGAGAGAAGAAGGCACAGCTTTATTATGCCATCCCAATTGCCACTTCTGTGGCCTCAGAGGGAGAACAGAACAGGCAGTATCATCTCCTGACTGCCATTCCCTTTTCTGGGCCTCCTATTTAAGTTATAAGTCTGAGGGCAGAGATGTGTGATGTTAATAATTTGTAATCCTTCTCTCATCTCAATGAGCAGCCATGTAATGGGGCATGTTGGGAAACCAAGACCTAATTTTGGGGAATTTATAATTAGCTCAAATGAGAGAGGGAAGCGCCCAACTTCACTTCTAAGATCTTATCCAATTGTCTATGGGAGACGTAAGAATTCTGGCTAGGAAAGACACTGAAACGGACCAAACTCCACTTAAAGGCTGCAATATTTATTAACACAAAAATAGCAAACATCCAAATGTGACACACACACACACACACTAGAAGAATAAGCGGGGAAGAGCGAGAGAGGGGGAAGCAAGAGGGAAACCAGGATAGAGGGAGATATACTCACACCCGAGCGACTCCTCTGGGTTTCTGGTGGTGAATGAGGATGAGTTTCATGGAAGGGGCACGACCGGCAAGAAAGGGGGTTGCGGGAACTATCTCAGATCACAGACCAACAGAGTTTCAGCATGCACTTCCAAGGTAGCACACGGTCTGATAAAATCCAGGGGTTTTTAAGGGCGATTTCTGGTATCTAGCCATGAGTTAGACCAGGGGTAGGCAACCTTTCCCCTTTAAGGGCCGAGGGACTTCAGCTCCCAGAAGCCTCAGCCATGTTGGCCAATAGTCCCATGTTGGCCAATAGCTCCTGGGATTCTGGGACCTGAAGTCCCTCGGCACTTAAAGGGGAAAGGTTGCCTACCCCTGAGTTAGACAATAGGTGGACAAAGGCTTGAGTGGTTTACTATTGTTTACTTAAGCTTGGGCATAGTCTAAACAATGCATTCGGTTTCAAAGCTATCAAGGAAGGGAAGCTAGAAAAAAGGGAGGCGATCAAATCTAATCACTGTCTCATCAAGTGTGAGACTAAGACAAACACCATTAGGTATCTTTTCCAACATAATGGGATATTCCCCAAGGCAACTCCCAAAACCTGCCTGTTCTGGTGGTCTTTTGTAACATTAACTTGCTTACATGACCTCACATCTAGGGGATTGTGGCTGCCATCTCCCAGGGGTCAGGCTGGGGTCATAGGGAACTCCACATGGCTGAAATATATAATAAAAAATGGAGGATGTCCACTAACAGGCAAAAGGAGATCACTGGCTGTGACATCTCCAGGAGGTCCCAGCCATGTGATCTAGGATCTACCCCCTCCTCATTGATTGTGTGGGTGTGCCTTTCTGACATCAACAGAAACAGTGACACATGGAGCAGACTTTACACAGAGCTCCTGCTTGCAAGGAAGCGATGGCAGAAGTGGCAATTGGGATGGCAAGGAAGGATGGGCGAGAGGAGCCAATGAGGTGTTAGCCAGTTTGCTCATGTGGACAACAACACACTGTCACACTGGATTTCTCCCAGTGTGTGTAGCTGCCATCATGGTCAATCTAGGTCCAGCTGGAGCATAATGCTCTGGACTGTATTAAGCAGCCAATGTAGACAAGCCTCATACCTGAGCAAAGTTCATTTCCCTATAAAGGTCTGAACCACAGAGCTTAGGTCTTGCAAAGTGCACCCTTCCAAGCACTTGCAAAGTACACACTCCCTATCATTTTTACTCTCCTGGGCCCTTCGGAGGAGACATTTTTCAGCACATCCTACCCTCTGCATGCACTGTGACCCCACCCTCTGAAAAAACACTCAGGGGGGAAGCAGACGGGTGGCCCTGGGCCACCCCCAGAAGCAGAGGATCGAGGCCTAGGCTGCCAGACACCTCGGCCCCAATCCTCCCTTTCGCCGCCTGCGAAAGGAGCACTAAAATAGCGCTTCTTCCACAAGCTGCAAAAGGGGTGCTGCAAGAGGCTTGGCACGCCTCTTTGGCATCTCTTCTGGCTCAGCATGTCTGGACACTGAACCGGAAGGACATCATCAGAGCGCCCATCGTGTGGACGGGCTGTCGCTCCGATGACGTCCTCAGGAAGGGGATGGGGCGCCCAGTGTCCAGCTGCCCCTCCCCTTCCTGGGATTGAGGACAGCGTTTCTTGCCATCTGCATCCCCCCTCAGTTTGTCTTTTTAAAGCCCTTATTGATGCAAATGGGGGCTTTAAAAACCTATTTGTTTCATTGGGGGCACCAATGCTATTGGGTAAGGAACTCTTATCCATCTCCTCCCTGTGTACCTCACCCTTGAAAAAAATATCACACACAAGAAAAATGAATCTTTTTAAAAGCCTCCTTTGGTAGCAATGAGAACACCAAAGGTCTAAAGCCAATTGTTACTCTAAAGAAAATCCAATACATCACAGGGAACTTGATTAATCCAACTCCTTGTTAATTATATTGATTTAAAATGCCTACTTTAGTTGCAATTAATAAGTGGATTTAGAAATAAGTTCTGAACAGAGCTTGGAATTTTCCTCTGCTGAAGGTGACAAAATAACATGGGTTACGATAGGACGCGGTGGCTCAGTGATTAAGTCACTGACTCTGATGATTGTAAGGTTGGCAGGTCAAGGCCCAAGTGCCACATGATGCAGTGTGCTTCTGTCACCAGTCCCAACTTCTGCCAACCTAGCAGTCTGAAAGTGCAAGTAGATAAATAGGTACCACTTTGGTGGGAAGGTAACAGTCTTCTCTGCAGTCATGCTGGCCACGTGATCACAGAGTTGTGTTTGACAATGCTGGCTCTTTAGCTTAGTAACCAAGATGAGCACCATCCCCTACAGTCAGACACCACTTGACAACCTTGTTAAAGGGGAAATCTTTACCTTTACCTTTTTGACAAAGTAACAAGCTACGTTAGTAGCACATTAGTGTTTCCCTGTTTGATTTTCCATGGGAAAGAGTCAAACCTCTGAAGAGTTTCCCCAGAACCTAATGGGGGTGCAGCTGCCTTCTACAAATCTGACCTCTGTTTTGCTTTGTAGTGTAGCCTTTTTCAAACAAAAACAAAAAATTCAAGCCACATGCATGGCTTCTCTAAAGGATACAAGCACTCCCAAAACTAATAGGAATCAAGGCTGAGAAGGCTGACCTGATATGTTTCACTTGACTGGGGGGGGTGTTGATAAGTGACCCAATATGGGCCAGGCTCTACCAGTCAGGTACTGTGTTAGTGAGCAGGTGAGAGGGGGTGGGGTGGGATTGAATAGCTGTGGTCTATAAAGACCATCTTAACCTGACCAGATTACCTGTGACAGAGCTGAACCACACTGAGTGTGTATACTTGAACTTGAAGATCAAGAATAGTCTGGAGATTCTGTTAGTGTACTATCCACCCCACTGTCTAACATACTCCCTGGCCAAACTTGCAGAAATGGTCTTGGAATTGTTTTGTGTTTTGATCTTGGGCAATTTCAACATCCCATTTGAGACCAGTCTATCAGGTGCAGCTCAGGAATTCATGGAATCCATGATAAATATGGGCCTATCCAAACTGGTTTCAGGACCCACATATGTATCAGGTCACATCCTTGATGCTGTCTTCAGCACAGAGCATACAGATATGTGGGCAGAGGTGATTAATACCTCCAGGTTGTTATGGACAGATCATTTTATGGTCAGAGTTAGTATAACAGCTTCTATCCATTCCTGCAGGGGCAGTGAGCATATCAAGATGACCTCAAAAACTAATGGAACCTTTAGGATTCTAGAAAGCCTTAGAGCAGGGCAACATGGGACTATTGGCCAACATGGCTGACGCTGCTGGGAACTGAAGTCCCTCGGCCCTTAAAGGGGAAAGGTTGCCTACCCCTGCCTTAGAATATCTTATGCCTGGTACCAGCAATGATCCTGTTGTAGTCTTGGTCAATAGATGATATCAAGGCCTGACTAGGGCTATTGACACAGTTTTTCCCAAATGTCCTTTCCAACCTGTTACTAATTGGGCCTCTTGGTATACAGAAGACCTCAGGGAGCTGAAATGGGAAGGATGATGACTGGAGTGCAGATAGTAGAAAACTCTACTTTTATCTGACAAGACACGCTATAGAGAATATCTTCATTCCTATAAGGTGGTAATACATGCAGTGAAAAAAGTGTTCTACTCTGCACGTATTATGTCTGTGAATTTGCATCCAATCAAACTATTTAGTGGTGAGAAGGTTAACTCTCCTCCTCCCCACTCTGAATCTAATTCTAGAACCTTCAGCAGTTTGCTGTGATGCTTTTAATGATCACTTCACAGATAAAATCTTTCAGATAAAAAGCAACTTATATGCTGTCATTATAACAGAAATTGATAATAGGGTATCCTGGGACTCTGTGAGTAGGATTACACAGGATCATTTCCAATTGGTGAGTACAGCCAAAGTGGACAAGTGCTGGGGCAAGTAAGGAAGACAACTTGTGTTGGCTGGTCATCC
Source organism: Phrynosoma blainvillii (assembly GCA_026167975.1). Taxonomy (NCBI): domain Eukaryota; kingdom Metazoa; phylum Chordata; class Lepidosauria; order Squamata; family Phrynosomatidae; genus Phrynosoma; species Phrynosoma blainvillii. Next base: position 142,848,696 of record JANUYF010000004.1, read on the forward strand.
AGGGAGAAGATGAAATTAGATCTCAACTAGAATATAGTATGAATGCATCTCTCAGGGAGGGAAATTTTCTATCCTGTTTAAAAGAACCAGTGGTATGACCACTTCTTGAAAAGCCCTCCCTGGATCCCCTGGACTTAAACAACTATAGACTAGCCTCAAATCTCGCTTTTCTGGGCAAGGTGATTGAGAGGGCGGTTGCCTCCCAACTCCAGGCAGTCTTTACATTCTTTTCCCCCCTCCTTAAATAGACAGGAATTCTTACTTGCAAATTCCTCCGTCTCTCTCCCTCATTCACTCAAAACTTAGATCAGTCCCTCTAGGGACTAAGAGATTTTCTCTCTCAAGATTCTCAACTGAGGAGGGAAGCAGATGGCTAAAAGGACCGTTTTGGGGGCAAGGAAGGGGAGGGGCAGCCGCACGGTGGGCACCCCAACCCCTTCCCGAAGGCATCGTTGGAGCGCCGGCCCCTCCGCAAGGCCGATGCTCCAACGATGCCTTCCTGCTGCAGCGTTCGCACACGCTGCGGCGGAAGAGTCGTCGAAGGTGCGTCGCCAGCCTTTTGCAGTGCACCTTCGGCGACTTGTGGAAGGAGCGCTATTTTAGCGCTCCTATTTTAGCACTCCTTCCAGAGGTGGCGAAGCTGCACCGCGGGGCCGAGGTGTGTGGATACCTCGGCCCTGTGCCGCAGCTTCCCGGGGCGGCCCATGGCCGCCCGTCTGCTTGCCCCCACAGTTGTTTAATCTTCCTGCTCTCTACTTTATTTGAAAGATGGTAAGAAAAATATTTCTCTTCACCTAAACCGTCACTAGTTAGATTAGGATATAGCCTTTTTATGTAAATATACGACTTTAGCGCATGTCATTTTAAAATGTCTCAAGCCTCCCAGGCTGCAGCCGGGAGGCAGGATGGAGGTGGGGATTATTACATGTTAAATCATCACCGAAAGCTCAGCTGGCACTTTTTAGAAACTGGACATGCACTAATGTCCTTAGAGTAAAGCCATTGTTTTGAACTACAAGCTACATGTTTGTTGTTTTTTGAGTCAGTCTAAGCTCTTAGGGAAGTATAGGGGTAATGCAGATGGGTGGCTCTGGGCCATCCCTGCTAGCCACAGATTGGAGCTGCAGCAACTGCCCGCTGCGGCCCCAGTCCTCTCTTTTGCCGCCCTGAAAGAACAGCAAAATGCCGCTCCTTTCAGGGGTGGCAAAAGGCTGCCCTAAGAGCCAATGCACAGCTCTTCAGCGCCCTTTCTGGCGCAGAGTGTTTGAACGCTGCACTGGAAGGGCGTCCTGATGCCACGCACCATGCGTAATGGCACGTGGCATTAGAACGGCGTCAGCGTGGGGTTGGGGTGGCTGGCATGCAGCTGCCCTACCCCATCTCTGCCTCCAGGCCAGTCCTTTGGGCCGGTCTGCAGAGACCCATAGTTAGGCAAAGTCATTCTTTTGCTACTCTGCTAAATTAAAGCCACTCTAATAGGCTTGGCTTTCATATTTTGATATTTAAATATTTTTGTTTCCTTATCAAAGGCTAAAGCCTTAGGAAACTTAAATTGTCCCACTAGTCTTAGATGATACAAGTTATCTAGACCCCTTTCAAAAAGGCTTCAGAGCAGGATACAGAGCTGAGACTGCTATGGTTGCCTTAGTGGATGATCATTGCTTGAGCATTGACAGGAGGAGTGTGTCTCCGCTGGTGCTTTCAGATCTCTCAGCAGCATTTGACACCACCAACTACCGTATCCTTCTGGAACACCTGAAGGGTTTGGTAACTGGAAGCATTGTGCTTCAGTGGTTACTGTCCTATCTCTTGGGCAGGTTCCAGATGGCAGTGCTTGGGAATAGATGCTCCTCAATGAAGAAGCTGTTATATGGCATACCACAAGGTACCATTCTATCCCCAATGCTATTCAACATCTACATGAATGTCGGGAGAGACTATCCAGAGGTATGGGCCAGAGTGCTCTCAGTATGCTGATGACACCCAAATATATTTCTCCATGCCTTCAAATACAGTCTCAGTTAAGGATAATGTGTCTCCTCTGAATTAACACATGGAGGAGGTAATGAACTGGATGAAGAAAAACAAATTGAAGTTGAATGCATACAAGACAGAGGTGCTTACTGTCAGGGTTCCCAGCCTAGGTTTGGAGGTGTGTCAACCAGTCCTGGATGGGGCTACGCTCCCTCTGAAAAACTGTGTTCACAGCTTGGAGGTGCTTCTGGATCCATTGCTCCAAATGACAGTTCAGATAGATGCAACAGCCAGGCGTGCTTATTATCAGCATCTGCTATCTCTATCTAGAGCTGTGGATGGTAGCACATGCACTAGTAAGCTCAAGGCTGGACTTTTGCAATGTGCTGCGCATTTGCTACCTCTATACCAAGTTCAGAAACTTCAATTAGTTCAAAACACGGCAGCCAGATTGGTTGGGACATCCAGGCGTAATCATATCAACCAATATTAAAATCATTCCACTGGCTGCCAATTAGCTTCCTGACAAGAAACAAAGCTCTGTATGGTTTGAAGCCTTTAAAGTTCTACATGGTTTGAGTCCAGGTTACCTACAGGATTGCCTCCTCCCATATAAGCCACCCCATATACTCAGGTCCTTTGGGAGGAGATTTACTCCAGTCAGCCAGGACTAGGTTGGTGACTGTCAGCCAGATTACATTTTCTTCAGACACTTCTAGACTGTGGAACAACCTAACGGAAGAGATTTGACTATTGAATATACTGTTCAAACTCTAAAAAGCATTAAAGACCAGTTTCTTCCAGCAGGCCTATTCTGAAGATTTTTAAATTGTAAATTTTAAATGATGGATTTTTAAATTGGGATTATTTTAATATGTATGTGTCTTGTTTGTTCTTTTCAACTGATGTGTGTTTTAACTAATGTTGTGTATTTGTTGGTCTGTTGTTGTTCCCTGTCTTGATCCATGGAGAGAGGTGGGTAAGAAATTGTTGTTGTTGTACACTCAGTGAGCTATAGAGCAGTGCTGCTCAAAGCGGTGGTCTCTGGACTGGTGCTGGTCCACAAGCCATTGGCTGCCAGTCTGCTGAAAATTTCCAGGAAATAAATAGTTGTGGCCAATGAGCACAAGAAATCATTTTTTGTTAGCCTTGGCACATACAGTGGAAGGCTTGCTGGTCCTTCACATCAGATAGCTTGAGAAGCACTAGATGGTGCTAGGGTTCTCTGTAGTTATAGCTCTATAAGGAATGTTCCTGGAAATTACAGCATTAGCAATTTCAGGAGTGCTAGCAGCTATTAGGCTATTTGGCTACTTTTGAAGAAGCCATTGCATGGATTTTTAGTCTAGAAAAGATAATACTATGAAAGCAAATACCCAATACATAAGGCCATGGGATGGACACACACACACATACACTCATTCTTATTGAAGGAACCATCTGGGTCATCTTTGAATTGTTTGAGGGAATTAAAAAAATTGTTTGTACCGCCACTCAAATAAGTAAGCATACTTGTAACACATTACTTCCAAGTTCTCAGTGTGATGGGGCAGAGGAGCCAGCTGGGGAAAATGGGAAGAGGGGATGGAATGGAGTGAGAAAGAATGGAAGAGAGAAAAGAGAAAGAGAGAATAGAACACACAGCAAGAGAGAAGATGGGACACACATGCAACAGGGAGAGTGGGGGCATCTCTGCCCTTGCTTTCCATTGGCCATGAGGAAATGTGTTTTTTGGTCTGAAAATTTTATCCCAACTCTGCTTTAGATTAGATTTTCCTCCTCACATCCACCTCTCTTTCTGCATCCTGTAAGCTCCCAGGCTCTTGTCAGGCCATTTACTTTTGGGAAGAATAGGGATTGGTTCTTACACCACAAAAAAGGAGGGTAGTTCATGTTTCAGCAATTTTTTTTATTCAGAGCTAATGATATGGAAATATGAAACGAGATAACCATACCAGGTAAAGCTTGAAGAAGTAAACAAAAACATTTTGAACATTTCTACAGACCTCTTGAAGGCTTCTTCCAAAATGTGCCCAGATAGTAGAGTTTTCTTTTCCACCAGACCTTATTTTTCTCAGGATTTCTATTTTTGTGGCCAAACGTATAGATCTATGGTTGTTGGTTTTTTTTAACATGCTGGAAGTAGCTGGTGAGGCCTATCTAGTCTCCTCTTTTCTCTCTCTTTTGCTGTTTACATATGCTTAGTAAGGAATTCAGAATTCAGAAGGCATTCAGAAGGAATTCAGAAGGGAGCTTCTGTTTACCTTGCCTATTGTAGGTAGGCATACACAGCTACATACACAGCTCTACCCTTAGAGTAGAATTCTGCTATTTCTTTCTGCAATCCAACACTGAAAGTTTGTGTTTTCCAGCACTCTTTTTCCATCCTCCCAATGCAGATACTGCTTTTTTAAAAATATCTAAGTGGACAACAGGCAAGGAAGAGAAAGGGGGTTGGGACAACACAAAAAGACTGATAAAAAGGAGCTTTTTTCAGAAGCTCTTCTAACTGAGGCATGCTTGTACATAGGTATATTTCACAAATCTGGCTTTGGAAAGTTAAAGTTCAAACTATTGGGAGGGTGATAAAGACAAAGGGCCTTTACAGACTGCCAGAAATAGTGCAACTTGACACCACTTTGACTGTCCTGGCTCAGTGGTAGGGAATCATGGGAACTGTATTTTTTCTGGGACATTGAGCCTTCTCTGTCAGAGAGCTCTGGTGCCACAATAAACTACAGTTCCCATGATTCCTTAGCACTGAGCCAGGACAGTTAAAGTGGCCTCAAGCTGCACTATTTCTGCCAGTCTGTAAAGGCCCTAAGACTACAGTTCCCATGATTCCCTATCACTGAGCCAGGACAGTTAAAGTGGACTCATGCTGCATTATATATACAAATAAATCCGGCATCTTATGGTGAAACAAAAGAGAAAAAATAAGTTCCTGGCTAGAAGGAATCTTAATGAGGGCTTTTACAGACTGCCAGAAATAATGCAGCTTGAGTCCACTTTAAATTGAGGCACTGCCCTGGCTCAGTGATAGGGAATCATGGGAACTGTAGTTTTTTTCTGAGACATTGAACCTTCTCTGTCAGAGAGCTCTGGTGCCACAATAAACTAGAGTTCCCATGGTTCCCTATCACTGAGCCAGGACAGTGGACTCATGCTGCATTATTTCTGGCAGTCTGTAAAGGCCCTAAGTACTTTTAGCCATAGAAAATTGCAGCTCTTTCCTGATGAAGTGCTTTAATTCTGACAGCACTTTTCAGAATCCTTTGGCAGTTAGTGTTCCTTTTCAGATGCCCTCCATGCTTTTATTAGCTCTTTCAGCGTATCTGTATCAGGAGCACTCTGAAGTACACTTGGTAGGCCTTAGGCTCATGTCTCTTTTACAGTAACTCAAGTGGGAAACCACCAAATCCAAGGACTGGAGAGCTGGACACTGCTCTGCAGAAATGATGCCTGCACAGCACTTTCCCATTATAAAATTAGGAAACCAAGACTTGACTTGCAAGCCTCATCCTCCATGGAATTATACTTTTCATTTCAAAGTAAAACATTGTAGGTGGTTTTGTAAGCAAACTTGAAAAATGTGGTAGTGGTAGAAGAGAATAATTTAAGGATTTTGATAGTAATTAATTAGTTAATTAATTCTTATTGTTCATTTTTAATTAAATTAAAATGTCACACATAGTGAATCATAGAACTGGAAGAGACAAGAAGTGCTGTCAAGTTAACTCCCTGCCATGCAGGAAGATACCATCAAAGCACTCCTGACAGAAGGCCATTCAGTGTCTGTTTAAAAACCTGCAAAGAAGGAGACTCCACTATACTCAGAGACTGTGTATTCAACTAACAGTTCTTACTGTCAGGAAGGTCTTCCTAATGTTTAGGTGGAATCTCTTCCTGTAGTTTAAATCTTGTCCTAGTCTCTGGAGAGCAGCAGAAAAAAAAGTTGTTGTTATTGCTTAAGTGCTTAAGAGGAAAATAATAATATGGGATTACAAGTGTGAAACATATTATTGGTATGCAAAAGATCCTAGATTCACTCCCCTAGTAAACAGGATCATCTAGCAATCAGATATTGTGAAAGACCTCTTGTCTGGCGCCTCAGAGATCCACTGTCATTCAAAATAAAGGCTGTTCTGCATTAGATAGACATAAGGCAGCTTCCTAAGGGTATAAGAAACACACAAACACACAAAATTGAACCATCACCCCAGCTTACAGCCTATAAGTGCAAAATCATTCTAATGCTTGGCTGGGGGCAGAACACACCAGGTCAAGGACAATTGTGTGGCCTAGATCTGTGGTCTCAAACTAGGGTCTTCAGACTTTACTGGTCTTTAACTCCTGGAAGCGCAGTCTGGCATGCCATATTGTCAGGGATTCTGGGAGCAGTAGTTCAACAACATTGGGGAGAAGTAAGATGCATTATAGAACTCCCAGGGACTCTATGCCTGTGACCCAATCAGGCCACAGAGGTAGTTTGGGAAATGTAATTTATTCTTCCAACTTGCACCCCTTCACCAGTTATGCTTTCACTGTCATCTTCCTCAGCTGTGAAAGGGGACTCCTAGACCATATTGCCCAATGGCCCTTCAAAACTAGAACTGAAATTATCCATTTCAGAAGTTTTTGAGGAACCCACAGATAGGTAGAATCTGCCCTTCCCTCGAGGATTTCATGTCATGTAGTGCTTGCATAGCTTAGTTTTGTCCCTGAGGCATTATGGTGCTGGCATTCCATTCCCAGTTTTGAAATATTCACTGTGTGACAATCACCACAATACTACTGAAATTGCTTCATCTCTTTCACCATATAAATAATGGTTCTTTTACATCACAACACCATTTGCCCTTCTCTTGACTCTTTCATAAACCTAGAGTATACTGTGCATTAACATTTTTTGGAACAAAAGAAGGTCAGTTTCACTGCTGCTCAAAAGAGGACATTATATGACTATGATAATAACTTTGTTATGATGAGACAAGCATGTTTTGCATGCAGACATTTTGACATTCAGCCCCTGTTGTCTTTGATTAAAGGATCTCTGGTAACAGGTATTGGGAAAGACCTCTCTTCCAGCCATGGAGAGCTTCTGCCAATCCAAGTTAATAGTGCTGTGCTGAATGAAGATGCCCATTCATTTCAATGGGATTTGCACAAGAGAGATTGGAGAAAAAGTTCTTCCCAGTCATAATTTCAGCTCCCCCACTACAGAAATTCATGCTTTCCCAAGTCATCAAAAGCCACACTCAATTGGGGTAGGAGATAGAAAACATAAGCAACATGTTCCTATGTTTAGAGAAGCACACCAAAGCTCATTGATTCTTCATGCAATCCCAGTCATCCATGGTCATTCCTTTTCCCCTTTCGCACCTCCACAAAGGTCCTCTCTGAGGCATTCTTGACACTTCAGTGCTAAGCATTGTTGCACTTCTAACAGTGCCAGGATGATATAAACAGACAGCCAAGTAGAACTACATTGCATTTTGGAAAATAAAGGGTTAATTTAAACTGATCTGGGATGTAGGAATTAAAAGTCCTTGGTAATGCTGGGAATTTCCAGAAAATACTTTAGGATGAAGAAAATAGCATATGGATCTCCAAAATAAACTTGGTTTGTACAAGAACTAAACCTGGAACTTTCAGAGTTATTTCTCATCAGGAGGGGATCTTAGCTTTCTGCACTAGGCTTATAAAATACAAAGTTGTGTTTCATAAGCCTGTGTATTAAATGATTTTACTTAGTTTTAAAAGACTGATGTATTAATATTGCACCTTGTTTATTTTTCAGCTTTTCTACTACTACTGTTTGATCCATTTACCTTGTTTTGATGGAAGGAAGGAAGGAAGGAAGGAAGGAAGGAAGGAAGGAAGGAAGGAAGACCTATCATAATGAACCTCCCAGCTGTAGTCATTTTAAAATACTTCTTTGAATCCTATTTTGAGAACTGAAATTCAATCCAGTATGCACTGCCTCAAGTTTGGTTACAGCCTATAATTGAGGTTCCCAACAATGGATCCCCAGTTTGTTGGACTCCAACTTCCAAAATCTCTGTTTATTTTTCATGCTGACTGGGTTTTCTCAATATTGAAATCCAAAAATATCTAGAGACCCACATTTGGGAGCCATTAAAAATACTACACTTAAATCCATGGAAGAAAGGTGAGATATAAATGTAATATTTTTTTAAAAAAAGTATCATAGTACATGTCGTATACGGAAGATAACAAAAAACAGAAGACTAAATAATAATGAAAATAAACATTATTCTGTCTTTAACACAAGATTATGGAACTCATGGCCCTCCAGATGCTGATGAAGTATGATCCCTCGCCAGTGTCCAAGACTGATGGGAAAATTCAGTCCAACAATATCAGAAATGCCACAGGCTATGGTGCCCTATATTTTAAAATATTGCATTTTATAACCAGAATAAATGCCCAAAGGCACCAGTTCCCAACTGATTGTGGAAGCTAAAGAGGGCCAGCCCTGGTTAGTACTTGAATGGGAGACTGCCAGTGAATGTCAGGTGCTGTAGGCTATATTCAAGAGGAACGAACTGGCAAAGTCACCTCTGAGGATTCCTTGCCTTAAAAAACTTTATGATATTCATGGGGCTGCCATAAGTTGACAGGTGATTTAAAGACACACAAAAACACACACACACATATACACATATTTGTTAAAACATTTGTCTAGCTAATTGTTATTGATTGGGAGGAGATGATAGCATTTTAGTTATGTCAGCTGCCGAGACTAAAACTGAAGGGTCTACATCAGTAGCGTCACTGGGGGTGTGCAGGGGGTTGGCCACACAGGGTGACACCCTATAAGAGAGGTGACACCCCAGAAGAGGGGGGTGACACCCAGTTCCCAGCCCTCCCTGGGGCCTGGCTGCTTCCAGGCCTTTCCCCAAGGCCACACAGCTGCTCCTTAGCCCTTTCTGAGGTGCAGTGGCAGCTCCCCGGCCCTCTCCGGGGCCTGGCAGCTGCTCCTTGAGGCCACATAGGGGCATCTCCAGCTGCGCACATGCACTCTCATGCTCCCCGGAAGTTTGCCAGAAGTCCCACCCCAGAAGTCCTGCCCCCCAAGTCTCACCCCCATGAGTGACCACACCGGGTTACACCAACCCTAGGGGCACCACTGGTCTAGATATTTTGTGCCCTTGTGGACAATCAAGAGTGGAGGCAAACAAATATGATCATGCAGTTCAGAAGGTTAGGAAATGTATCACCAACATCTATAGAGCTTTAAGGACTTTATCACATGAGGCTTGAAAAGTGGAACCAGAGCAGGATAGTAGCATCTGTGGCCATACCTTATCACACAACACTGTGTTTGTCCAGTAGGTGGTCTATAGTATATCTGTTGCTAGAATGCTCCTTCTCATTGATGTGTAAAGCCCATCAGTGCTTCCCTGTCATGCTGCTTTTCCACTGTTGATGCAGATATGATACGTTCCTCCCAAAGCAGTCCCAATATGCAGGCAGTCATATGGTATTAGTGGGTGTGATTCTACTCTTCTTCCCCTCTCCCCCCACTCACTATTTTCAACTGGACTGTACATGTGATCTAGAAGTCCTAATAGATCACAAGTTGAATATGAGGCAAAAGTCTATTACAGCAGCTGAAGAAGTCAATGCGATTCTAGGCTGCATCAATGGAAGTATAGTGTCCAGATCAAGGGAAGTAATAATACCACTCTATTCTGCTTTGATCAGACCTCACCCGAAATATTGTGTCCAGTTCTGGGCACCACAATTCAAAAAAAGACATTGACAAGACAGAATGTCTCCATAGGAGGGTGACCAAAATGGTGAAAGTTCTGGAAACCATGCCCTATGAGGAGCGACTTAGGGAGCTGGGTATGTTTAGCCTGGAGAAGAGACAGTTAAGAGGCGGTATGATAGCCTGTTTAAATATTTAAACAGATGTCATGCTGAAGATGAAACAAGTTTGTTTTCTGCAGCTCCAGAGAATAGGACCCGGACCGATGGATTTAAAATACATGAAATGAGATTCCACCTAAACATTTGGAAGAACATCCTAACAGTAAGAGCAGTTTGACAGTGAAATATGCTGCCTCAGAGTGTGGTGCAGTCTCCTTCTTTAGAGGTTTTTTTAAAGGGGCTGGATGGCCATATGTTAGGAGTGCTTTCCTGCATGGCAAGGGGTTGGACAAGATGTCCCTTGTGGTCTCTTCCAGCTTTAGGATTCTGAGTCTATTCTTTTCTTTTCTTTTATTACTTAATGGGTTGTCATGATAATGCAATTGCACTAAAAATGTAAATAAATAAAAATAAATAAACACCGAAAAGCATTCTGGGAAGGGCATAGGGCAGGGAGGCAGGGCTATGGAGGTCAGTGTGCAGAAGACAGAGACCAGGACAGAAGCAGCACCATGGCAATTTGGAAGACCTTTGCAATAATGACTGTCCCCAACCTGTTATGTGTACATTTCCTAGACTAACATGATTGTGGCATCTTATGAACCTTGTGTGATAAAGTCCTAAATTACCTTGTCTCCCTTATGCTAGATGGGGTCTCCAAGTTATGCAAGAAATCTCCTTTTGAAAAGATAGGACCATAACTACAGCCTTCATCTGAACTGGAATCTTCCCTCTTGTGCAAAAGAGCAACTTGGATAGGAGTAAGGGCCTTTGCAGACTGCCAGAAATAGTGCAAATTGAATCCATTTTAAGGGTTAGGGTTAGTGCTAGGGAATTGTGTTTTTTCTGAAACATTGAGCCTTCTCTGTCAGAGAGCTCTAGTGCCACAATAAAATACAGTTCCCATGATTCCCTAACCCTAACCCTAACCCTTAAAATGGACTCAATTTGCACTATTTCTGGCAGTCTGCAAAGGCCCTAACTTTCCCTCAGAGTATGTCAGCAGAATGAAGGTAACACACCCACCCAAGCACATCATAGTCCCTATTTGACTGAGAACTAATGTAGTTGCTATTTTTGATTGAAAAATAAATTCAAAATTAAAGCAATACTTTTAGCATTCCATATAGCATGGAATTAAGAATAAAAGGCAACAAACTTTAGATAGCATTAGAGAGCCCAGTAGTTAGTTAAGAGGTGATATGATAGCCCTGTTTAAGTATTTGTAGGGATGTCCTATTGAGGATGGAGCAAGCTTGTTTTCTGCTGCTCCAAAGACTAAACATAGAACAATGGATGTAAGCTACAGGAAAAGAGATTCCACCTCAACATTAGGATGGACTTCTTGACAGTAAGAGCTGTTTGACAGTGGAACATGCTGCCTCAGAGAGTGGTGGAGTCTCCTTCCTTGGAAGTCTTTAAACAGAGACTGGATGGCCATCTGTCGGGGATGCTTTGATTGTGATTTCCAGCATGGCAGGGGGTTGGACTGGATGGCCCTTGTGGTCTCTTCCCACTCTATGATTCTATGATTCAGGGTCATTCCATGATCCATAATGGGCCTTTGCAGACTGCCAGAAATAGTGCAAATTGAGTTCAGTTTAAATTGAGGCACTGCCCTGGCTCAATGCTAGGGAATTGTGGGAACTGTAATTTATTGTGGCACCAGAGCTCTCTGACAGAGAAGGCGCAATGTCTTAGAAAAAAATACAATTCCCATGATTCCCTAGCACTGAGCCAGGGCAGTGCCTCAATTTAAAGTGGACTCAATTTGCACTATTTCTGGCAATCTGCAAAGGCTCAATGTCACTAATCCAGAGAGAGAGAGATAAATGACGGAAGTGGAGGGAAACCACGGTACTAAAGCTGCAGCACATAAGGAATGGCAGCAAATAGGATTTTTTAAATAGCAAGAATGTTAAGGAAAATGCAACATGGGACTTACAGTAATAGAAATAAAATGTGTATGTGAAAGTCACAGTGATTAAGCAGGAGCAATCATGAAGCTACACAGGTGAAAAGGATAATGTAATTTGGAAGCCTTGAGAGACAAGGACAAAGTTATAGAGTGTATATTGAAAACACCTGTTGTAGATTGCAAACACCTGAGATTCATTAAGTAGTCAAGGTAAAATGATGAAATACTTGGGTTGGTTTTAAGTATGGGATGACCCATGTAAACCAATCAAAATGAATGTACACACCCACTGGGTGGAAACTGACTAGTGGGTGGTGACTAACAATGGCTATAAGTGCAATGTTTGCCAATGCATATTGTGGAGTAGTTTTGGAGATATTGTGAAGTGTAGAGATTGTGATTTGTAGGGCATATAGTATTTGTGTATATAGTAGAATAAAGTAGATCTTTTATATAAGACTACTGAGTTGTCTGGTGTCTTGAGGGAAGATACAAGAGCCAGAAGAATCCTGGAGAAGTTTGGAGACATCTCAGGAAGAAGAGTGAGAAGGCTTGGAGAGTTTGTCAGGGTCTTCAGCCTATTCTCTGAAACTCTGCTGCTTGGGAAAGAAGCATCAACCACTGATCAAAGCTGGTCAGCTCTGCTGCATAACAAGGTGGTGAGTTAGAGCCAGAGGTGAAGAGCTACAACTCCCATCATCCCTGACAAGGGTTATGGGCCCAGATACTAGAGCAACCAGCATCCACAGAAGCTGAAAATTCCAGAGTGTGGAAGAAAGTTTTGTGGAGCATTGTGAGTAAATAATTTTGTATTTTGTCTGCTGTGCATACTCAGAAGGACTGTGTCAAATTGAGTCACTGCACAAATTAAGATGGAGATCCTAAAGTTTAGTAAATTAAATAGAAATAACTACTCTACCTGGAAAATATATGCCCAATCTCTACTCATAAAGGAGTCTCTGTGGTCGACAGTTGAAACAGGGCTGGCAGCTGATGCTGATGCAGCCACTCGAGAAAGAGACGCTAAAGCAAAAGCATGTCTTTATCTCATGCTAGAAGAAGACTTGATTAACGACGTAAGAGATAAAGTGTCCGCCAAGGATGTGTGGGATACTTTGCAGAGATTACACACACCTTCAACTGCGTTTGCAAAAATGCTTTGGTCTAAAAGAATTTACAGACAAAAGATGACGAAAGGACAGTGTGTGATAGAACACTTAAAAACAATGCAAGATTTATTTGTGCAAGCTGAACTGAGAGGAGTGGAAATTAGCAAAGAGCAGCAGTGTTATATTTTGCTGGAATCGCTAGATCCTTCTTGGGACAACATTACAAATAGCTTGCAAAATTTGCCAGAAGCTGAGCTGAACAGAGACTTAATTGTTACCAGAATATTGGAAGAGAACTTGAGAAGAAAGTCTGAGCAGGGTGACTCAGCAAGTTTAAGGACTGTGCCAAAACAACAAACAATGCCTGAACTACGAAAGCAGGAAGAAGCAGCTTCTACAAGGGAGCAACGGAGGTGTTTTTATTGTAAAAAGATTGGTCATCTGCAGAGACATTGTAAACAATTTGCTGCTGAGAGAAGCAAGCAAGAAGAGAGCATATGGCAGCCGCGGCAGTATCAAAAGCAGTCCAAACCTCCATTTTTGAAGGACAGTGGTAACAAAAAGGGGTTTGCAACCATGATTAAGGAAAAACAAAATGCTAATTGTAAATGGTTGATTGACTCAGGAGCATCATCTTCAATGTGTAACAATATTAATTTGTTAAGTAATAGAAAATCAGCTAATGTAAATGCTGTAGTTTTAGCTGATGGGAAAGAGCTCAGTACTGTAAATCAAATGGGTACAGTTTACATTCCAGGGCTAAAGGAAAACTTTAATGATGTGTTACATGTAAAAGAGTTAGAAAATAATTTGTTATCAGTAAGCAGATTAACAGACAGAGACTACACAGTCATTTTTGAAAAGAACATGTGTAAGATAAAACTGAATGGGGAATTGTGAGGCATAGGCTTGAAAAAGGATAAACTTTATTTTTTGGAGGACAATATTGATAGCTACAGGGTTGAAAATGCTAATAACATAGACAATAGTCCAATACACAAAGACTGTATACATGAACTTCATAGAAAATTTGGTCATGCTAGTTTCAAATGTTTGAAGAAGTTAATCAGTATGTGTCCAGATTTAAAAGTTGCTGAAGGCAAAAATCACTTAGATTGTACTGTATGTAATCAGGTAAAGGTCCGAGCTTTTCCAGTAGCCAAGAAAACCAAAAGAATTGTTCAAAGACCATTTCAGTTTGTACATGCAGATGTTGCCCAAGCTAATTGTTTATCTTTAGGGGGAAGCAAATATTTCCTAGTAATTGTTGATAGGTTTACAAGGTTTGCTTTTGTAAGAATATTGAAAAACAAATCTGACGCTAGGCAAAGTTTAAAAGCATGGGTGGAAAGACAATTTGATATTAGAGTAGGCACCATTGTTACTGACCGAGGAGGAGAATTTCTAAGTAATCAATTGTTTAATTGGTTTCAAAAGGTGGGAATAAGGCATGAAACTAATAATCCCGCTTGTCCTAACGAAGATGGTTTAGCGGAGAAAAAAATACAAGATATAAAAAGAATAACTGCTTGTTTGATGGCAGATGCAGAGGTAAAAGATAGTTTCTGGGCAGAAGCAACTTTGACAGCAGTACATATTAGTAACAGACTGTATCATTCAGAAATTGAAGACATTCCCTACAGGGTATTGTATGGGAGAGTGCCAAATTACAAGTATTTGAGGGTCTTTGGACAGTTTGCTTATGTTTACATTCCAGCTTGTTTCAGGAAGAAAGGAGAACCCAAAAGTAGAAGGCTTAGGTTTTTGGGTTATTCTGGAAATAGCTACAAGTTTCATTTGGGTGGAAAAGAAGTGCAGTATTCTAGGTCGGCAAATTTCGAGAGACATGCTGGTTGGGACAAACTGCATGCAAATAAAGAAGTTTTCTTGAGGTTAGGAAATTCAAATGAGCCAGAAACACAAACTGAACCAACTTCAGGAAACGGAGGGGTTTCAGTTAAGCCAGAAGCATCCACTAGCAGCAGTGATAGTTCTTCTGATAATGAGACACAATCCAGACCCATTACTACTAGAATGACTGAAGACAAGAGATTTAGTCATAGAACTATAACTCCCAGTACAGAAAGTGAGGATGAAAGAGGCAGATCAGCAGAGTTTATTCCCAGACGTAGTCACAGAGTTAGAAAGCCTCCAGATAGGTTTGTTGTGACAAATGCAAGAGCTTGTTTAGCAGTGGAAGAGCCTGAAAGTTTTGAAGAGTTGGAAAGTTTGTCTAGAGAAGAACAGGAAAGATGGATTGATGCAATGGATGATGAGTTTGGTTGTCTGGTAAATAAAGATGTTTTTGAAGTTGTTGACAGACCCAAGGACAAGAAAGTAATTGGTTGTAAGTGGGTGTACAAAAAGAAAGAAATGCCAGATGGAAGTATTAAGTATAAAGCAAGGTTAGTAGCTAAGGGTTTTGCACAACAGCAGTATGAGAACTATGATAAGACATATTCTCCAACTGCAAAGCCAGAAAGTCTGAGAATGGTTCTAGCTGTAGCAGCAAAAAGAAATTTAGTTGTAGAACATTTTGATTTTGAAACAGCCTACTTGAATGCTAGTTTAGATGAAGAGATCTTTATGGAGCAGCCACAAGGTTTTGAAGAAAATAGTAATCAGAAAGTTTATAAATTGAAAAAAGCATTGTATGGATTAAAACAAAGTGCCAGAGCATGGAATTTGTGCATTAATGAAGAGTTAGCTAAACTAGGATACAAAAGGAGCATTGCAGATGCTTGTGTCTATACAAAAGGAGACATAGTGTTAGTGATTTATGTAAACAATTTATGCGTGGCAGCAAAGTCAAAACAGGAAATTGAATCAGTAAAAAGAGAATTGTCTGAAAAGTTTGTCTTAAAAGATCTAGGTTTATTGAAGTCTTATTTAGGTATTGGTGTTGAATGGACAGAAAAAGGACATTGTTTGTTAAGTCAGAGAAAGAAAATGGAAAATTTGATTGAAAAGTGTGGATTACAAAATGCTAAAATAGTAAGAACTTCAATGACAATTGGTTTCGTATCTGAAAAAACATCTAGAGATTTTGAAGACAAGACTTTATTCAGGAACATAATAGGATCTTTACAATTCATATCTTGCCACACCAGACCAGACATTTCATATGCTGTAAATGTATTGTCCAGAAGAGTTAATGATCCAAAAATTGAAGACTGGACAGCAGTAAAACACTTATTAAGATATTTGAAAGGAACTTTAGATAAGAAATTGGTAATTAGAAACAGTAATTCAGATTTAGATTGTTATGTGGATAGTTCTTTTGCATCAGAATTAGGAGACAAGAAGTCAGTTACAGGAATGATAATTAAGTACAGTGAAAGTCCAATAGTCTGGAGAAGTAGAAAACAAACTAATGTAGCGTTAAGTACGACTGAAGCAGAATTCGCAGCTTTAAATGAGATAGTGAATGAGGTACAGTGGGTTAAGCAATTGTTGAATGATTTAAATGAAAGTTACAAGATACCAGTAGAAATTCTGGAAGATTCACAGTCATGCATAGCAATGGCTGAAGCTGAAAATTTGAAGAACAGAACAAAATATGTTGGAGTAAGATATCAAAATGTGCGAGACATGGTTCAGAAGGGTGAAATAGAACTGAGATATATAGAAACACAACACAACATAGCAGATTTGTTCACAAAAGCATTGACGGTGGAAAAACATGAAAGACTGACACAAATGGTTGGAATGACATTATAAGACACATACAATATTTTATTTCGGAGGGGATTGTTAAGGAAAATGCAACATGGGACTTACAGTAATAGAAATAAAATGTGTATGTGAAAGTCACAGTGATTAAGCAGGAGCAATCATGAAGCTACACAGGTAAAAAGGATAATGTAATTTGGAAGCCTTGAGAGACAAGGACAAAGTTATAGAGTGTATATTGAAAACACCTGTTGTAGATTGCAAACACCTGAGATTCATTAAGTAGTCAAGGTAAAATGATGAAATACTTGGGTTGGTTTTAAGTATGGGATGATCCATGTAAACCAATCAAAATGAATGTACACACCCACTGGGTGGAAACTGACTAGTGGGTGGTGACTAACAATGGCTATAAGTGCAATGTTTGCCAATGCATATTGTGGAGTAGTTTTGGAGATATTGTGAAGTGTAGAGATTGTGATTTGTAGGGCATATAGTATTTGTGTATATAGTAGAATAAAGTAGATCTTTTATATAAGACTACTGAGTTGTCTGGTGTCTTGAGGGAAGATACAAGAGCCAGAAGAATCCTGGAGAAGTTTGGAGACATCTCAGGAAGAAGAGTGAGAAGGCTTGGAGAGTTTGTCAGGGTCTTCAGCCTATTCTCTGAAACTCTGCTGCTTGGGAAAGAAGCATCAACCACTGATCAAAGCTGGTCAGCTCTGCTGCATAACAAGGTGGTGAGTTAGAGCCAGAGGTGAAGAGCTACAACTCCCATCATCCCTGACAGAGAAATAGTCTCATAATTAAGGATGATTGTTAAAGGAAATTATTACTTTTGACTTAAAAATCATAATCAGAAAGCTTTTAGTGCTCTCCTTTCAAAGTGCTTTTAGAGTATTGGCCCTTGCGGTCTCTTCCAACTCTATGGAATTTATCACACTAGGGCAACATGCCCAAATCCCATTCAGAAACAGGATTTAAAACCCTCCCCCCCAAAAAAACAACCACAAATGCAGGTAGATTTTCACACACATCGGGGTTAATGACCAATTAACCCAGCCAAAAGGTTGACAAAATGTGTTTCTTTTTACTTTCAGGATTTTCCAAAAGTAAAAAGAATTGTGTTTTGTCAGCTTTCTGTCTGGGTTAATGTCACATTAATGCTTATTAACCCCGATGTCATGTGAAAATCAATCCACTTTTGCAGATTTTTTCCACTTTCTGTCCACTTTCTGTACGGGTTAATGCTCAATGTTGTGTGAAAATCAATTAGCTTTTGTGGGTTTTTCCTGTTTTAAATCCTGTTTTTGCTTGGGATCCCTCCCATGTGATAAACTCCTATGATTCTATGATTCTGTTTAGCATGTTTCACTCAACATTTATTTCATCTTTGCAATGCAATAGGATCACACCTTCAAGGAGCAATGAGAACTTCAAGCTCTGTCCTTCAAGAGGGTGAAAGACATAGCAGGGGGTAGGTCAGAAAATATGTACATCAGAGGGCTGCCTCTATTGCTCTCCAGCAACTGCTTCCTAGGGCAATTACCTCGCTGGCTCCAGCAAAACTACACCAGGTTTTACTGGTGTATGCAGCTAATATTGCTTAACACCTCACTGCACACAAAGGGATCTTGTAACACCTTTGAATTTAACTGAGGGAAAGAAGTTGGTAGTGTAAGCTTTCATGGACCTAAGTCTAAAACAGCTTATTCTACCAACTAATTTTTTTCATTTTAGTCTCAAATATGCTACAAGATCCCTTTGCATACTTTGCAGATCCAGAATAACATGGCAATGTACCTACAACTGCATGTTAACACATAAACACAGGGCCTCGGCAGACGACTAAAAGAGTCGTCTTCCGGGCAGGGAAGAGGAGGGGCAGCCGCACGAGCGGCGCCCCTTCCTCTCCCCAAGGTCGCCCCCAGAAGCGCCGGCCGTCCGCATGGCCGGCGCACCGGGGATGACCTCACGGCGCAGCGTCCACATGCGCTGCGCCGTTTGAGCCAGGGAAAGTGCGCCCGCCGCTTTTAGGGCGCACTTTCCCTTACATCTAAAAGGAGCGCCAATTTGGTGCTCCTTTTAGATGCACCGCAGGAGCGCCGCGGTCCGGAGGCTGAACTCCGGCGGCGCTCCGACCCGCGGCGTCTCGGGGGCCTCCGTCTGCTGAGGCCCACAGATACATGAACTTCAGTAACCCACCACTCCTTTCTTTCTTGGAAAGCTGTTTTTGGGGTGGCAGTTTAGAGTGAAGAGGTGGTATATCACCTGTGACATGTATATTCAACTCTTTTTTAAATTACTATCAGAGGTAAAATGGTTTTTCTCCCATGCGTTCTTTTCTGCAATTAGAACAGTATTTCTTTTCTGCAAATACTGAATATTGTCAGATACTCTCTCTCAAAGATTAGGTGAATATTTGCTATCTGTATTTTACATCCAATGATAATTCATTTCAATATATTATGATACCAGAGACCATATGATAGCTGTCCAGAAAAATATTTAATCTCTCACAATATGTTAGCTGATGTGAAATATTGTGTAACATTTGATAATATTTTATAGTGGCAGTTGCTGGATATCATGTTTGAAATGATAATACTGTAACAAACATGATATCCTACTAAGTTTAAAGTACTTAAATTCAATTTTAAAGGAAATATTCACTTTCTAAATTTTCAACTTAAATTGCAAGTTCAGAAATACATATTTAGAATTCAATTGGGAAAAGTGGGGCATCATGGTAAATATTTAAATATTAGCAAATATTTAATTCTGGCTAATCATAATTAAGGAGAAATCCCAGGGAGAGCAGATACCAGATGTAGAAAGAGATGTTTTGTGTTTCTGGAAGGATTTGTATTATAAACATTTTTTAAAAGTAGAGAAAGTTTTGTGGCCTCAACTTGATTTTTCTGATGATACATTTGGTAACTGTTTGTATGATAATATTTTCATTTCATTTGCAGAAAAGGTAATTGCTTTTTTCAGGGTTTAAGAACTGAATGTGTTGATCCAAAGTTAATCTCTGTGTTTTAGCATTTGAGTATTATATTAGAAATATAAATGTCAATGGGCTGGTGGAAGATATGTTATTTAAATTAAAAGAAATACCAGCAATGGGGGGAAATTAATACAGGTGTTGCATACAATTTCATAGCTTGCTATCACAATCATCCACCACAGCACAAAAGGCAGAAAATGTGATTGTAGACAGAAAAAGAACTAGTAGAAGTACATTAATCAGAAGGAGAAAGAAGAAGCCTTTTCCCTTATCCAGCAAACTTTACTCTCACTCCTTCTCATCTCAATGTTCATCTTACAAAAATTTCCTATGTTAAGAATCTTAAGAAACAGATTCTGGGAAGGAAGGAAGCAGGCAGGCAAGCAAGCAAGCAAAGACAAGGGTTGGGAAATACCTTTTTGGAAGAGAAATTCAAGAATATGCTAATTATTTTTATCCCTTCGGTCAACTAGCTTCCCTTCTTACCAGTCTCAGCCAATCTTCCTGCTGTTTCTTCCATAATAGAAAACATTAGATTGGATCTAGAACTGGCTAGACCCAAACTATACAGGCTGGATAGATCTATGGACAAAGTGGGGGAAGATTATGTTGGTCATCTTCTCCTTTGTGTAGCCCCCTATGCTCATGAAAATCTGTCCCAGAGGTAAGGGGGACCCTACAGAAAATAGTGTGGCAGACAGTACTGAAGGCCACAGAGAGAAAAGGGGAAATCACTGAAAATAATTTTCACATGTCCCTTCCATCAGCAGAAATTGTTTCAGAGTAGACATATTGTTTCTTTCCACCATATATAAAGAGAGAATAGTCTGTTTAGGAACAGTTTCTGCTGTTTGTATCTTATGTTTTCATTATCACTCTAAAATCATAGCTTTGCAAACTATTTTCTTCTGCAAAAGGCAACAGAGAGTAGATTAAAAGCCAGACAGGAATGAGGCAAAATTTCCAGTTGGCTGAAGAAGGTCAAAATAAATTACATGCATTCCCAGCTGATGTATGTCAGAGTTTTAGGGGCTGACTCCTATTGGTTAGTCCCAATTAGAGTAGATCCACAGAATCATTGCAGACCAGCCCAAAGGGCTGGCCTGGGGGTAGAGTTGGGGCAGGGAAGCACCATCCCGGCTGGCCCAACCCCACCCCGACGCCGTCCTGACGCCGCACTGCCATATGCACAGCATGCGGCATCAGGACGCCCTTCCAATGCAGCGTGCAGACACTCTTTTAGGAGCAGCAAAGGGAGGATCAGGGCCACAGTGTGGGGTTGCCATGGTGCTGCTGCCACAAATGGGTGTCTGCATCGGCCCATAGTCTCACCATTTAACTATTAGTTCAATGTGTCTGGGAAGAGTTGTTCTTCTGCCATGCAAATGCCCATATCCAGCCAAATGACCTATAAGCATACATGTAAATTGGCCACTCCAGGTTTAGCAGAAAATGAATTCCCTCTCCACACCAAGATGGGTCAAAGCAGCTTCATTTATATACTGCTTCATACCACGCTATGGGGTATCTAAGTGGTTTACAACTGTAAGCTCATTGCCCCCCAACAATTGGGTACTCATTTTAGCGACCTCGGAAGGATGCAGGCTTGAGTCTAGCCTGAGCCCTGGCTAGTATTGAACTCGCAACCTTGTGGTCTATGAGTGAGTGGCTGCAGTACAGGCATTTAACCACTGAGCCACTAGGGTCAGGCATTTAGGGTATTTCCTGGGCAGCCCTCACAAACCCTTTGGTTCTACACCAACACTTTTGTAATGCTCAGCCAAGCAGTCTGGTCCAGCAAGATCTGACTGATATACTAAAATAGTACAGGATAAAATATTCCCTTCAGGTGTCAGAAGCTCAAGGAAGTCTTCTTCTTCTTCTTCTTCTTCTTCTTCTTCTTCTTCTTCTTCTTCTTCTTCTTTTAACCAAGGAAGACATGTACTAAACTCAACTATGCTCTGAAAGTTGGCCACTGTGGCGATCCTGAATGGGACACTGGCAGAAGAGCTTTTTGATGCTCCTTTTTGGGGTGGCTCTTCTCGGCTGGGTGCACTCTCAATGCAGCTTCCAGCCACCCTCGGGGCCTGTCTCATCTGCACACCCAGCCCCCAATGTGGCCTGAAGCCAGCACTTTTTGCCTGTCTGCTTTGGGCCAAAGAAAGCCAAGGAGTTTTTGTGAAGATATGAGAAGGATCTTGAAGAGAATGTGGCTATCAGTGGAGACCAGAAAGCAAACCAGACTCCAGACGAATAACTCAAAAGTTAGGAAAGATTACACGATGGCAGTGCAAGGTAGTGGTGTTTTTGGCTATGGACAATGATCAACCTGTGAAATAAGAATGGATTTGAAGTGTATCTCTTGGAATGTCAGGGGCCTAAATTCACCTCAAACAGTAGTAAAGATTTTCATTTTTTTACAGAAACAAAAAGCAGATGTGATTTGTTTACAAGAAATGCATATTAAAGAATCTGAATTTAAATATTTACCCCATCCTAAATTAGATAAAGAATATGTTGCATCTATTGATAAGAGGAAAAAAGGAATTGCAATATTTGTGAGATCATCAATTCCATCAAAAGAAGTGTTTGTTGATACATAGGGTAGATATGTTGGAGTAAAGATTTAATCCCAAGGCAAAAAAAAGAAAAAGAAAAGAAATTCTTATGGTGGGAAATTTATGTCCCCACAGAGAATAAGTCACCATTTTTGCCAAACTCTTACAGATATTGGTTGAAACTTCTTTTGAAAATTGCTACTAATGGGAGATTTTAATGGAGTAGTCTCCAACCTTGGATAGAAACCCTGAGAAGGTCATTAAAATAAATCAAGATAAATTATCCAAGTCTTTTTTTTTTTTTTTTACTTAATGGAAATTATTGGATTACAAGTTGGATGGAGGACAAAATAAAATAGTTACTGGAATTACACTTACCCCCCCCCCCCCCCCACAACACTACTCATTTTTTGAGGATTGACAAGTTTTAGATTAATTGGGATTTATCTATAAGAACTATTAAAATTGATAACTTACCAAGAATTATTCTAGATCATAATCCAATTGTGTTATAGTTAAAAGGTAAGAAGCCTAGATTTAACTGGAGATTAGATGAGTTTATTTTTCAAAATGATAAGATCTTTGAAAAAAACAAGAAGAGATTAAAATAATAGTTTGAAGATAATTTGGATAAAGGCACAGATACTAAAGTGGTCTAGGATGCCAGTAAAGTGGTAATGAAAGGATATATTTTTTTTAATTCAGTAATGCTCTGAATTAAAGAAAAGGAAATAAGAACAACAAATGAAAATTTTAGAAGAGATTAAGAAGAGAGAGAATGAATTGAGGAATTCACCTAAAATTGTAAAACTACAACATGAAATAAGGATATTGTAATTGCAATTGGATATGTTGATGATGAAGGAAATAGCAAAGAAGCTTTGATATTTGAAGTTCAGATACTTTGAATCTGATAATAAGCTGAGCAAATGCTTGGCTTAAAAACTGAGAAAGGAGTGAGAGAAAAAAGATTTGTCATATGCATGATAAAGAGAGTCATCTCTGATGTTAAAATACAGAAGGGTTTTTTAATATGTTTTATCCAGATTTGTTTTAAAAGAACCTGGTTTCAAAAACTGAGATTGAAATATACTTAGATCAGCAGGATATATATTGTTTATCAGAAACCTGAAAGGAACAATGGAATGGACTGATTACATTAGAGAAGGTATATGCAGCAATCAATATGGTAAAAACAAAGAAGGCTCCAGGACTGGATGGCTTCACAACTTTATATTACAAGACATTTAAACAGGACTTAACTCCATATTTAATTCAATTTTGATGAAAAAAGAAATTATGGGCTCTTGGAAACAAGTGACAATAACATTAGTTTTAAAAGAAGGATAAGAAGAAACAGAAGTCGGTAATTACAGACCAATTTCTTTATTGAACAATGATTATCAATTATTTGCATCAATTTTGACAGCCAGAATGAAAGGAATACTACAAAAATATATTCATGAAGATCAGTCTAGCTTTCTGCCTAAAAGCCAGTTGAGATAGAACTTAAAATATGCAATAGATGTTATTGAAATATTAGCTAAGTATAATGAAAAGCAAGCAGCATTGATCTTTTTAGATGCAGAAAAGGCATTTGATAATTTAAACTGAGACTTTTTTTAGCACTATTGGAATTTCAATTTCAATACCTAGATAAATGCAATTTATAATGAGCAATCAAAAAGGATCTTCATTAATGAGGAACTAACTAAAAGCTGTGACATACAGAAAGGTATGAGACAATGCTGTGCACTTTCACCATTACTATTCATTTTGTCACTTGAAACTCTGTTGAGAGCAACAAAAGGAGGAAAAATTAAAGGGTCAAAATTAAAACACAACTCAATTAGTTGAAAGCTTTCACAGCCAGCATCCATGGGTTTTTTGTTTGTTTGTTTTATTTTTGTGGCCACACAATTACAAACCTATATGAAGGGCAAACCCCCCCCACACACACACACTACATCAAGGACTCAGCTCACTTCATAGCAAAAATCAACAACCTCGAACTCAAACCTGGAGACAGACTAATCAGCTTTGATGTGGTCTTCCTGTTCACCAGAGTCCCCATAATGGACACTATGGCACTCATCCAACAATTTTTTTTCAGAAAACATCACAGCCCTGTTTGAATATTGCCTCACCACAAGCTACTTGGTTTGGGTCCATCTTATCTTCAGGACCTCCTCTTCCCATATAATCCTCCCCTCACACTCCAGTCCTCTGGGAGGAATTTGCTACAGCCAATGAAAACTAGGCTCTCGACAACCTCCCAGAGGGCTTTTTCTGTCATTGCCCCCAAATTATGGAATGGCCTGCCGGATGAGATCCGTCAGTTGACAACCTTAAACAGTTTTTTAAAAGCTGTTAAGACGGATCTCTTCCAGCAGGCCTTCCCTGATTAGTTTCCCGGCCTCAGGAGTCCTTTTATCCCTCCTATATTTGGTTTAAATGCTGCCCTGCCTATTATTGTTTGTTCGATTATGATTTATTTTAATTATGTATTTGTATCATTGTTTTAATGTAAAAATTGTTTAATTCCTTTTTAAGGGGGGGCTGTGGGATTTGGATGGTATTTTAACATTGTATGATGTTTTTAAATTGTTGTGAGCTGCTTCGATTGCATGACAGAGGGGCGGGATATAAATAAAATTTATTATTATTATTATTATTATTATTATTATTATTTCCAGTGGAACAATGGATTCTACAAGCAGAGAGGTAGGATAGCCATGGAAAGCCCTCTGAGCTCCATGATAGCAAACTTTTACAAGGAACACTTTGAAAGGCAAGCTGGAAACAGCTCCAAAAAAAAGCCAAAATATGGTTCCAATATGTGGACAACACTTTCACCATTTGTAGCCATGGAGAAGAAGATTAGACTGTGTTTTTGAACCATCTGAACAACATCCACCCAAACATCCAATTCACCATGGAAAAAGAAAAGGAAAGAACATTGCCATTCTTGGATGCCCTGGTCATCTGCAAACCAAACCAACGATTAGGCCACATGGTATACAGAAAACCTACACACAGGGACAGATACCTACACAAGAACTCCAATCATCACCCAGGACTAAAAAGAAGCACAATAAAAACATTGGTAGACCACGCAAAAATAATCTGTGAAGCCCACTACCTGGAAGTTGAACTGAAGCACTTAAACTGGGCTCTACAGGCTAATGGTTACTCCAGCTCAGACATCAGAAGGGTGGCCAGACCCAGAAAAAAAACAGAGGAGTGAAGGAAAATAACCACCCAAAGGGAAGGTATTTTTACCATACATCAAAGGAGTACAGACAGAATGGGGAAACTGATGAGGAAAAACAACCTCCAAATGATCTACAGACCAACTGAGAAAATCCAGGAAATGCTGCACTCAACAAAGGATAGGAGAAACCTCACAGCCGCAGGAGTTTACGCATACCGTACAGCTGTGGACAAATCTACATAGGGACCACAATACGCAGTGTTCAAATGCAAATCAAAGAACACAAGAGACACTGCAGACTGGGCCAGCCTGAAAAATCAGCAGTAGCAGAACACCTTATAAACCAAACTGGGCACAAAATGCTACTTGAAAACACTGAAATTCTGGACCATGCCAACATCTATTGGGTCAGAATGCACAGGGAAGCCATTGAAATCCACAAACACCTGGACAATTTCAACAAGAAAGAAGAAACTGAAAGTAAACAAAGTCTGGCTACCAGTCCTCAAAAACACCAAAATCAGGACTCGGCAAATGCAAATGAACTTCACCCAGGGTCAGGGGATTTCCCAGCAGACAATGGACCATTAATTAAACAGACACTAATCCTCCTCACATATCCTCCCACCCTGAGGCCTTGCCTCAACAGAACAATACACAGATTTACTTGCTAATTTACATGCTAATTCCCAGCAGACAATGGA
This sequence comes from Phrynosoma blainvillii, assembly GCA_026167975.1. Classification (NCBI taxonomy): domain Eukaryota; kingdom Metazoa; phylum Chordata; class Lepidosauria; order Squamata; family Phrynosomatidae; genus Phrynosoma; species Phrynosoma blainvillii. The sequence continues at coordinate 142,874,754 of JANUYF010000004.1, forward strand.
CCATTAATTAAATAAACACTAATCCTCCTCACATATCCTCCCACCCTGAGGCCTTGCCTCAATAGAACAATACACAGATTTACATGCTAATCTTCTCAACCAAGGGTCACATAGTATATATACCCCACACACCTCCATGCCACCATTCTTTGAAGATGCCAGCCACAGATGCAGGCGAAACATCAGGAATACATTCGTCTAGAACACAGTCTCACAGCCCAAAAAACCCACAAAAAACTAAAGGCTCAATTAAATTGAGATAATTTGTTGATGATGTTTGATAGTCTTGGAATATCCATTGAAATTGATTTCACCTTTGCTGGATATATTAAATAGTTTTGGATTGGTATCAGGATTTAAAATTAATATACAATCGATTAAGGTATTAACAAAAATATGATGAAAAGATATCAGGAGGAGATGTGTCCTTATCTGGATTTACAATCAAGACTATAGATATTATTTTGTCTAATAAAAATTCAAATTTATTTTCAAACAATTATGAAAAGACTTGGCAGAAAATTAAACAGGATTTACAAAGATGGTGCAATTTGAAATTATCTTTGATGGGAAAATTTCAATGACCAAAATAAATGTCTTTCCCATTACCTCTGTTCTAATATCTGTTCTAAACTATTCCCCTTTTATCAAATGACTTACCCTTTTTTAAGTGGCAGAAAGACTTGTCCACATTTATTTGACAACGCAAGAAACCAAAAATTAGACTGAAATTGTTACAAGATGTAATAGAAAGTGGGGGATGGACTAACAGATTTGAAACTATACTACACTGCATGCTTGTTTGTGTGGTCAAAAAATTGTTAAGTTTAAAAGATGACAGGAGTTAAATTTGGAGGGATGTGATTTGAGATTTGGATGGCACGCTTTTCTATAGTATGATAAACTTAAAGTTAATAAAGATTTTGATAATCACTTTATAAAGTGTGCTAACTTAAGAACAGTAGTGGCTCAAGTGTTAAGACGCTGACTCTGTTGATTGCAAGATCAGCAGGTTGGCAGTTTGAGGCCCAAGTGCTGCATGATGGGGTGAGCTCCTGTCACTAGTCCCAGCTTCTGCTAACATAGCAGTTTGAAAGCAAGCAAATGCAAGTAGATAGATAGGTACCACTTCTCAGTGGGAAGATAAACAGCATTCTGTGCAATTATGCTGGCCACATGATCACAGAGTAGTCTCTGACAACACTGGCTCTTCGACTTAGTAATGGAGATGAGCACCGCCCTCTATGGTCAGGCACAACTTGACAAGCTTGTCAATGGGGAATACCTTTACCTTTAACTTAAGAATATGAACTAAATATAGGCTAAGACTGTTAGCAAAAATTCCACTATAGGTTTCTACACAGGAAGCTTTGTTTAGAAGGGATAGAAGAAGAGGAAATTTGGATAATTTATAGACTTAATTATGGGAGGATAATGAACCTATTTTAGGTCTAATGAGGAGTTGTTTAGAGAAGGAATTAATTATTATTGGTATAGATACAATTATTGGAAATATTTAAGGTTGATAAAAATCTCTGTGTTTTCATAAAGAAAAAACAGAGTTTAAATTGAACTTAGGTACAGATGATGAACATTTGATTGGGAAAATATATAAGATATTATTGAAAATGCAAATGGAAAATGAACATGTACAAGATTGTATGGTTAAATGGGCCCAAAAGTTCGCTATAATATTGAGACAGAATATTGGGAAAAGATGTGGATGATAGATAGATAGATAGATAGATAGATAGATAGATAGATAGATAGATAGATAGATAGATAGATGCACTATAGCATAGCATAGCATAGCAGCAAAACTTTTATTTGCTCAAAATTAAAAAGTAGATAAGTGGATTACTAAAGTGTATGAATTGACCAAGAAGGATAAACTGGTGACTTTGATTAAAGAAAAATGTTTGGATAACTTCAAAAAGGACTGGAAACCTTTCTTGTTTTACATAAAGGAGGCAAGATAATGGTTGTGGATATTGAGTTTTAATGCAATTTTGTTCACTAAACTTAGGGTTGAAGTAAGATTAAAATAATGGGCAATACTGAGAAAGTATATATATTGAGTGTTAGTATTTTTACACTTGGGAAGTGGGAAGTCATTTATAGATAGTGTTTGTTTAGTTATATTTAATTATGCTAGTTACTGGTATATGTAAGAGGTAGTGTGGTAGGGCTGGAATAGGGATGTAGTGTAGATGGGTAGGATTAGAAGTATGTTGTTGGTTAAGGTTGGGAGTATGCTATATGTGTAATTTTGTGTGGTTGAGTTATGTTTGTTACATATGTTTTAAATTTAAGAAAATATTTATTTATTTATTTATTTATTTATTTATTTATTTATTTTAAACACCCTATACAGGTATTCTCCCTTACAAACCAGTGCATGCTCTGACATCTGCTGGCTAGTCCCTTCTCTCTGTCCCACCACCCTCACAGGTGTGATGGGAACATGGAACAGGGCCTTCTCAAGCTCTGGAACTTCCAGAGATGTTAGACTGGCACCTTCCCTACTTTCTTTATGCAGACAAGCAAAGAATTTTCTGTTCCAACAGGCATTTGATGAGTGGCCCATCTAACACAAAGCACTGTATATTGCCAGTAGTTGTGCTAGTGTGTGTTTGTATGTGTGTGCTTTAATTATGTATGTTTTAACCTGATTTTATTTTATTTTATTTTGCATTGTTTCTGCTTTAACTTTTGTATCTTGTGGATTTTTTTTTAAAAAAATTAATCATTGTAAGCCACTTTAAGTCCCAATCTGGGGAAAAGGCAGGATAGAAATAATCATCAGAGAGAGAGAAATAATCATCAGAGAGAGAGAGAGAAATACCTTTGTGACTGATATTCATTTAAAGAACTGAATGAATCCCCCCTACTTCATTTATTACAAAATGAATACACACTTCCAAAATCTGTTACCTGAGGTGGCTGCCTTGCTTTGCCCCTTGGAAAGATCACCTCTGTAGCAATTTGGAACCTCCAAGAACCTCCAGACAGGATAGGATACCTCACCTCTACTAGTAGTTTTCCATTTTAAGCATATACAGCCAAGGAACATTGATTAAATTTCCTGTGTTTTAATAGTGGTGAACAAGTTGTTGCCTTGATTTCTGAATAAAGTTCAAGTATACAGCTGATTTTTTATTCCTACCAAACATTCCTGAAGCATTTACTGTTATATGAGTGTTTATTGTGTTGGCAACATGAGACACTATTCAAAGATGTTGTAATTGATGACAGGGATGTATTAAGGAAAAACCTCCTTGTTTTTTCTTTCTTTCCTTCTTTCGGTAAAATGTCAACTCTATTACTGGTATGTCAACTCCATTACTGAAAAATCATGTCTATAATCATAAACCTTTTCAGAGCAACAATAAAACATTCACTTTGGTTCATTATAAGAAATAAGAAATAGGCAGTGAGGACAATACTCTAGATCTGTACCTCTATTAGCAAATTTCTTCTTATGTTCTTTGCAACAAAATCCTACACAGGTTATTTTCATGCTATTGTGTTACTATAAAGGATAACCAGAAAGGGATAGTTCTTCTTACTGAAAAGAGTGATAATGTTTGCTTATTTTGTTTAATATTGTTATTTCTCTCACCAAAATGCATATTTAGAAGTTCTGATTATTTTTTGTTGTTGTTGTTAACTGCTCTTGATTTGATCTCAGTTCATGGCAACCCTGTGGATGTCTAACTCCCACTGCTCTGCTTAGTTCCTCCAAATTCATACCCATGACCTCCTTAATAGAGTCCATCCATCTAACATGCAGCCTTCCTCTCTTTCTATTTCCCTCCACCTTTCCAATGATTTTTTTCCAATGAGTCATGCCTTCTCATGATGTGACCAAAGTGTGACGGCCTCAGTTTAATCATCTTGGCCTCCAGGGAGATTTCTGGTTTGATCTGTTCTAGGATTCATTTGTTTGTCTTTTTGGCTATCCACAGAATCCTTAGCACACTTCTCCAGCACCACATCTCAAATTATTTTTTCATGACAGTGGAACACACTCCCTTGGAGTGTGGTGGAGTCTCCTTCTTTGGAGGTTTTTAAACAAAGGCTGGATGGCCATCTGTCAGGGATGCTTTGATTGTGTATTCCTGCATGGCAGGGGGTTGGACTGGACAACACTGTGATTCTATGAAATGAATTTATTTTCTTCCTATCCACTTTCTTAACTGTCCAGCTCTGGCATCCATACATGGTAACAGGGAATACAATGGCTTGTATGATTCTAACTTTTGTGCTCAGTTGTATATCTTTGCTCTTTGGGATTTTTTTCTAGTTCTTTCATAGCTGCCCTCCCCATTTTTAGTCTTCTAATTTCTTAACTGCAGTCCCTGGGGTGAAACACACAGGCAAAATAAAGTGGCTTCCAGATGCTTTGAAGGCAGAGCATTTAGATGATGCACAAGACAAAAGCAGGTGGAAAGGCTGAGTCTGAGTTTGTTTATTGCTAAAAGCCATTAGCCATCACAGCTAAGATATATTGTATTCAATATAATTAAGGTATTAAGTAGAAAGGTGAAAATTCAACAACTCCAATGGATGTAATTACAACATACACAAACCAGAGAGTCCAACAGGGAGCATAAGTTGAAGGAGGGTGAAGGGGGCATGTAAGGGGAGCTCCATGGTTGTGCTTTGCCAATGTCTCACTTGGCACACTGATGCACCAATGCCCTGTAGTGGCGATTCAACTGTGTGGCCAATCCAAGGGGCGGCCATCCAATGGAATGGCATCTGGGCAGGACATGGAAAGTAATTGGATGTCACAGGTGGTGTGTTTGTGTGATGGGGCACATGCATGTTGGGGAGGCAACAAAAACAAATAGCAGACTCCTGGGAGTGTTCAGCCTGCCTTGAGAATGGGCCATGCGCACAGCAGGGTTTTGACTCACATTCAGAAAACACAAGATTGAGCTGCTTTTTCCTGCCCATCTGCTCTGGCCTCCTGTTCTGGTCAATGTTGGATCCCAGGTATGAGAACTCTTTTACTATTTCTAATTCCTTATTGTCTAGGTTGAATTTGTGTAGATCCTCCTGGTCATTATTTTTGTTTTCTTTATGTTCAACAGTAAGCCTGCTTTTTCTCTTTCTTCCTTGATCTTCCTTAGTAGTTGTTCTAGGTCTGCAATGTTTTCTGCTAGTAGTATGGTGTTGTCTGCATATCTTTGATTGTTGATATTTCTTCATCCTATCCTCACTCCTCCTCCTCCTCCTGTGACCAAGCCTGCTTTTCATATAATATGTTCTGCATACAAGTTGAACAGATACATCCTTGCCTGACCCTTTTGTCAATAGGGAACCATTCTGTTTCTCCATATTCTGTTCTGACAGTAGCCTCTTGTCCTAAATACAGATTCCTCATCAGGACTATCAGATACATTGGCACTCCCATATCTTTAAGAGCATTTCATGGTTTTTCATGATCTATGCAATCAAAGGCTTTGCTATAGTCTATAAAACACATGCTGCTTTTCTTTTGGTATTCCTTGGTGCATTCCATTAGCCATTGTATATTTGCAATGTGGTTCCTAGTGCCTCTTCTTTTCTTGAACCCCACTTGGACCTCTGGGATTTCTCTCTTCATGTATGGTTGGAGTCTATGTTGCAGAATTTGAGCACAATTTTGCTTGCATGAGAGATTAACACTATGGTCCTATAGCTACTAAAGTCTTTTGTGACTCCCTTTTTGTGGATGGAACATATATTGATCATTTCCAATCTGTTGGCTATTGTTTTGTGGATCTGATTATTTGCCCATGTGTTTAGTCAATACTAATTATTAATCAGCTCAGAACTTTGGAAGAAGGTCAGAACTCAAAAGGAGAAAGAAGGAAGAATTGGCAAATATGGGGGGAGGGGATTTAATAAGCTACTTTGCATTTTGTCCTTCTTTATCAAATTGAAAAACATCAAATATGACAAGAACAAGCTATTTTCAGAGATTGCATTAACACGTGTGAGTGAAGGGCACTGGGAAAGTGAGGAGAGACCAGGCCAGGTGTTGGTATATAGATTAAAAGAGTAACAAAATTTCATTTCATTGATTAAACAATTCCTGTTTAATGTTAACTGCCCCCGAGTCAACCCCAGCCCATCGTGACCCTTTAGATGAGACTCCCTATCCTCCACTGCTCTGCTTAGTCTCTGAAAACCCATGCCCATTACTCCCCTGAGTGAATCCATCCATCTTGCTTGCAGTCTTCTTCCACCTTTCCTAGCATTATCTAGTGATCCATGTCTTCTCATTATGTGGCCAAAGTATGACAGCCTCAGTTTGATCATCTTGGCTTCCAAGGAGGGTTCTGGCTTGATCTGTTCAAGGACCATTTGCTTGACATTTTGGCTGTCCATGATACTACACTGAAAAATATCAATCCTATATTTCAAAATTTTTAATCAATGTTGTATGCAAAAGGTGAGGATCTAAGATTTTATTCATTCAGGCTTAAGCCTGGTGCAGCTGAATGTGCAACATAAGGAATTTCTGACAGCTCCCTTGCAAATGGAAGAGATTAAAACAGTTAGTGAATCTATATAATGAATGGAACTAAGCATATTTAGGCATACTGGTTCCCAGATGTTTTTGGTTGTGTAACAAGGCTTTGAGTCAGACTCTTTTTCAACTGCTTTTTATGAAGACTTTATTTCTATTATTCCTAAACCCGGCAAAGTTCATACTCAATGTGTGAATTATAGACTGAGTTCATTGAGTTCATACTCAATGTGTGAATTATTTAACATTGTTGTGAAAATACTAGCTATAGTATTCATTAACAGGCTTCAAAATGTAATAACAACAATAAATCCCTCAAACCAGGCAGATTTTATTTATTATACGCAGAGAGTTGATTATTAAAAATTAGTTACAAATTGTTTTACATATTAGAAGACCAGACTCTGCTGCCATTATTTTCATGTGATGCTTCAAAACCATTAAGCAATATTTACTGGCAATTTATTTTTATGACATTTAAGGATTTTTTTTATTTTTTTATAAAATAATTTTATTGATTAAAAAAAGCAAAAACAAAATACATACAGACTCTGGAAAAAAATAAAGAAAAAGGAAACAAAAAAAGTAATACAATAAGACACTACAAGATTATTACATACAACATACAACAAACAACAAACATACATTAACATTTAAAAACACCTCCTAAACTTGACATACCTTGCCATTTAGCCCAATCTACTACTACTTCTATTAAACCTACATTATAACATCCCATGTCATGCATTATATACTTCTTAAATCACTATTGTAACCTATCATTTCATAGTTTACTGTAATCTATTCATTTTTAGCACTTTAACACAGCGCTCATTTTAACTTATATTACATATATTTTACTCTAAACCTATCGTATTTACTAGATCTCCTGTTTGTTTCCAATACTCAACCAAGGGATTGGTTGAGTATTGGAAACAAACAGGAGATCCAATACTCAACCAATCCCTTCCAGTCTCTCTTAAACGCATCCTCACTATCACCCTTAATTAAGCTCGTTAATTTGTAACAGGTATGAATCTGCAGAAACTAGGAAGAGTAGTGGAGGATAGGGGGGTCTTGGAGGTGTCTCATCCACAAGGTCGCCATGAGTCGAGGTCAACTCGAGGGTGGTTAACAACAACAGCAAATTCTCCCTTATGAACCTGTGTTTTGATATGTGCAGAGGAGGGCCGTTTCTCTTTCCAACAACCCTCACAGGTACATTTAATAATAATAATAATAATAATAATAATAATAATAATAATAATAATTTTTATTTAATACCCCGCCCCTCTGTGCACAATCGGGGCGGCTTACATCATAAAATTTCCAGAAACAGTTAAGAACATTTACCTCCACCCTCCCCCCCTTAAAAAATTATTAAACCCCAATACAAGTTAAAAAGAAGCACAATATAAGGAGGTAAATTCCTCCATTAAAACAAATGTACATAAAAACAAACCAAAACAAAAAGTGCGGCAGATGTCAAATGCTGGCTCAAGAAGGAACCCCGTCACAGAGGGGGAACATCTCGGAGGGAAAAAGACTCTGGAGCCAGGCTGGTGAATTAATCTGGGAAGGCCTGTCGGAAGAGATCCGTCTTGACAGCTTTCTTGAAGCTGTCAAGTGATGACAATTGACGGATCTCCTCCGGCAGGCCGTTCCACAGTTTGGGGGCAACTGCAGAGAATGCCCTCTGGGAGGTCGACACCAGCCTCGTTTTTTGAGGCAGTAACAGATTCCTCCCAGAGGACCGGAGGGCGCGGGGAGGATTATACAGGAGGAGGCGGTCCTTAAGATAGTCTGGACCCAAGCCATTTAGGGCTTTAAAGGTAATAACCAACACCTTGTACTGGGTTCGGAAACTAATAGGCAGCCAGTGGAGGGACTTTAATACTGGGGTGATATGGTCCCCCCTAGATGTACCAGATATTAATCTGGCTGCCATATTTTGGACCAATTGCAGTTTCCGAATCAAGCACGAGGGTAGCCCCATGTAGAGCGCATTGCAGAAGTCAAGGCGTGAGGTTACCAACGCGTGCACAACAGTCACAAGATCTCCTACTTCCAGAAAAGGGCGCAGCTGGCGTATCAGCCGAAGCTGATAACAGGCGCTCCTGACCGTCGCATTAACCTGATTTGTCATCAGAAGCGACGGATCAAGGAGCACCCCCAGACTGCGAACACAGTCACTGGAGGAGAGCGTGACCCCATCCAGGACTGGAGGTTGCAACCCAATTCTTGGTTTCGGAGCCTGTACCGTGAGCACCTCCGTCTTGTCTGGATTCAATTTCAATCTGTTTTCCCTCATCCAGCCCATTACCGCCTGAAGACATTCATTGAGAGAAGAGATGATTTGGTGGAAACATGGTAGAAGGCCTTCTCAGTGGCTGCCCCCAGGTTCTGAAACTCTCTTCCCAGAGATGTTAGACTGGCACCTTCCCTACTCTCTTTCCACAAACAGGTGAAGACTGTTTCAAAGGCCTGTCAGGATTGATTGTTTAGACAAGATGGGCCTTGTACAATGTGTTGGAATTTCTATCTATTATTTGTTCTGCTATTGTGTGTTGGGTTTTTATGGTTCATTTTTTAACTAGTTTTATTTTTTATTTTTTATTTATTTTATTTATTTATTTTTATTTTTTGCTAGCTTAATTACTTTTTAAAGTTTTGTATTTTGTGAATTTAATTATGTTTTTTGATCTATTGTAAGCCGTCTTGAGTTACGAACTGGGATCAAGGTAGGATATAAATAAATATCATTATTGTTGTCATCATCATTGTTATTACAACTAAAAGCCAGCATGACAGAGTGACACTATGGCTATACTTTCATATAAATAGGCTTATGAAGTGATGGAACCTACTTTTGTATACCACCCATGAAATATGCCATGGCCTTTTAAAAAAAAATACATGACACTCTCTGAGTAGCTAAGACAGGGAAGGAGAACCTGCATCCCTCCAGATTATGATGGACTACAAATGGTGGGGAGGGAATAGAAAAGAAAGAATAAAGAAGGAGGAGCTCACCATATACATTAATATAAACTAAATATATTTCCAAAATATGTTTTCTTGAAGGTGACCTCAACAAAATACACTTTTCATACACTGTGCATAAAATCTTGTGATCATTGAATGATTAAATAGTGTTTCCAGCCTTAGAGTATGTATTTTAACAACAGTAAGAACATGCAAGATGCAACCATGTTAACCATCAATTAAGTCCACATCATTAATGGGAAACCAAATGTGATAGGAAGTACTCACACCACTTTGAACACTGGAGAGAAACAATAATCATCTATCTGGTGTATTTAGGCATACAGGTGGTGCTCTCTTCAAGCTAATAGTCATATCAATATCTGCTTGAATGTTTGGCAGAGTAAGACTCTGATATATCTTGTTGCAGCTCTAAAGCTGTGGATGTGGAAAGGTAAGTCTGGTTCACCTCCCGACACTCTCCAAGTGTCTCCTTGTTTGAATGAGGTTTACATCAGCCTTGATCAGTTCTGACCTCCACTAGCTTTCAACCTCTGATCACAATGACAAAGCCTTCCATTAATTCCTTGTCCTCTGGGTCTCTTTGTGGATTGTTATGGTGTTTTGCTTTCTGTTTTGGGTGAAAGGGCACCATTTATTTCAACACTGAGATAATTCTGCAGAAATACATCCATGGTGATGACCACATTGTGCCATTTTTAGACTTATAACAAAGGACCCTATGGCTTGTATTTGTTGTATTCTGATGCACCTATGTAGCAGAGAAAAAAGAATCCAATTACTACATAACAATAGGTTTTCAACTCCTTCTGAAAGAGTGAAGCCTTGAATATGAGAAAGAAGTACCATGGAAGGCAAGTTCTTTAACTTTTAAAAAATAAAAACATGTAATGCTTGTGAAGGTGCTTATTAAGGCCAACCAGTAGAATTCTGGACACTTCTGTTTTCTTTAGTGGTGTTTTATTCAAGCATCAGGGTCTCCCCTCACATACAGACATTTATTTTCAAATACCAATTGAACAATAGTATATTTCAAGAAAATGACCTTCATAGTCACCTCAAGTCTTTGCAACTTACATGCTGAGCTATATGCTATTCAGATAATTAAGAACAATCAGTCTCCTGGCTTTGACTTTTTAACTTGATAGCATTGCTGAAAGAGTTTAGCATTTTTTAAAATTTGTCTTAACTTATAATCATTCTTTGCAATGATCTCCTGAGGTTTAAATCCAGAGCCTTGGTTGTATTTTATTAAAGTAGCTTCCTCCCATTACTCACTATAGCACTTTAAAACCAAGTTATTGCTGTTTCTCATCATTTAAAATAATTCATTAGCTACAATCTAATAACCTCTTAGCATAGTGCAAATATGCATATGCAGAGATACACCAGCAAAATACAAGCCCCCTGAAGAATAGCAACATTGCACAACACAAGCCAATGACTGAGTGCCATTGTGCAATGAGCAACTGCAATGGACACTGTGCAACTTCAGTGAGCAACTGCAAAGCATAATATTGCTGTATGAGCAACTCCACTTCCACTGCTGCCAGCAGAGTACATAGAATCATAGAGGTGGAAGAGATCACAAGGGCCATTCAGTCCAACTCCCTTTCTGCCATGTAAGAATACTCAATGAAATCACTCCCAACAAATGGCCATCCAGCCTTTGTTTAAAAATCTCCAAATAAGGTGACTCCACCACTCTCTTAGGTAGGATATTCCACTGTCAAGCAACTTTTAATGTCAGGAAGATTCCACATTAATATTGTTTCCTGTAGCTTGAATCCATTGTTCCATGTTCTATTCTCTGGAGCAGCAAAACACAAGCTTGCTCCATCCTCAATATTGCCTGTTAGAGGCTGCTCCCTCCAGAAGCAGGCCCCAGGCACCAAGCCATGTACTGGCTGTTAGCCAGGTAGGAACACCTGTCCCCTTGGAAAAGGGATGAAAGCTGCAGCAGGGTCACTGCCAAAGGGGGTGCACCAAAAGGGGGAAGATGGCTTGTCCTTTTGGTTTGCAGGGGAGGGGTGCAATGGCTTCACTGTAACCCTGAAACAACTAGCCTGCCAGCAGTAGAATATGTGCCACAAGGAGGGCATGGGAGGGGAAGCAGTTTAGTTTAGAGAGCAGCCATTATGCAAGTAAAGGGCAGGAGGAGATATGTCCTATTATCCTGTTAGAAGGGAGAGCCACAGGGTGTTGGTTATTCCCAAGCTGCCTATTTCAAATAGTCTGGATACCCTTGGTGACAGGCCCCCTGGGCTGAAAATGCTACTGCTCAATGCCAGGTCAATGAATAGAAAAACATCTCCAGGACCTGATCCTGGATGAGCATACCAACCTGGCCTGTATTCTAGAGACCTGGTTGGATGAAGCTTGGGGGACTAATGTCTCTGAGCTTTGTCCACCTGGATTCTCTGTACAGCAGTAGGCGAGGCCTGGGGTGCAGGGAGGCAGATTGGCAGTGGTCTATTGGGATTCCATCTCCCTACCCACAGTCTACTGGGTACGAGTGTGTGTTTTTGAATGTGGGTGGCCAGGACACAATACGGATTCTATTGATGTACTGCCCACCCTGCAGCTCAACAGTCTCCTTTCCTGAGCTGGCTGAGTTGCTCTTGGCATAGTGGTGGAGTCCCCTCGGCTTGTTGTACTGGAGGACTTCCACATCCATGCAGAGATGTCTGGAGCAGCTCAGGACTTTCCCATGGTTGAGTTCTTGTGCTATTATCTTGTTCTCTGTATAACATTTTGGCTATTATCTCCAGCACTTTATGAAATCCTGCCCTCCTTCCCCCACATAACATAGTTTAAATCTATTGCACCAAGGCAAATCATTCACCCCACATGTGTAGCATGACTTATGCATGCATCACTAATATGATGCCAACCATTGTGCGTTACTCATAAATTTGTTTAATTTATGTTACTTTTCATTGTTTTATAAATTTTGGATTGATTTTTAAAACTAGATAGAACTTAATAAAATTCTATTAAAATGCCTGTGAAATATACTGTAAATGTAACTTCAGAATGCAACTAAACAAGCAGTGTTAGCCTCTGACGTCCATGCAAGTTGAGGGATCAGTCCACTCTGGGTTTTATTCTGAATTTCAAAGGATTTATCCAAGATGCTGAACTTTATCCCCAAAAGCAACTCATCACCCTGGAAAGCTCCTTTGTAGCTCCATTAAACACCTATGTAGCTCCATTAAACACCACAATTATGTTAAGTTCATCCAAATATATGTTTCCTTTATACATAAGAATATCCTTTTGGGGGCACTGCAGAGCCCTATTCTCTTTCTCTACAGTAGGCAACCTTTTTGAGCCGGGGGCCAGGTTGCTGTCCCTCAGAGAATTGGGGAGCCGAAGCACCAAAAATAAATAAATAAATAAATATAAAAATAATTTTAAAAAAATAAAAAATTTTAAAAATATGCATGCACATTCTCTCAGCCCCAGAAAAGCCATGGCAAAACCCCTGTGGAGATTTTGCCAAGAAAACCCCAAGAACAAGTAATAACAACAATAATCAATATCATCATGTCAGGCAGCAGTGGGGGGCAGTGGGGGCGGTGGCAGGACTGGCCTGGGGCCGGTCCAAAGGCCTTGGGGGGCCGCTTCCGGCCCCCAGGCCTTAGGTTGCCTACCCCTGCTCTACACTGTTACTTAAATTGCACTAGATTAATTTTGATCAAAGAATTAATTAATTAGCTCAAGGAGCAGCAGTAAAGCTTTGCTGTAACTTTAAAAAGCAAGGATCTTTTGCCTGTGTCTACTGATTCCGAGAAACTAGATTCCAGAATATAAGATTAAAATGTATTTATTAATACAGTAAAGGGGTTGCAACATTCACACAAAGCACACACTCATGCAAGAGCTAACGAATTAAAAGTAGGTTAAATGAGATAGAAATTGGAAGGATGTGAAATACATTAACAATGCAGAGGCCAGAAGTCCAGATCAGAGGGGAAATTGCAGAGAAAGTGGATCCAGAATGCTAGCAATTCTGAAGAACCTAGGAAAAATCATGGCTTCTGATTTCACACAAAACTGGGGGGAAAAGAGCAAACAGCCCTCCTTTATAATTTTTCACTTTGTGGGCAGATTCTTGGGAACCTGAGAGGTGAAAGTTTCCATGGGAGGAAAGAGCAAACCCCTGTGCCATAAAATGTAGCCATCTAAATAAAAGAGGTGGTAGATCCATCCAGCCTGTCCCTTGGATTCTCAAATTTCCACTAGATGTCAGATACTTCTTTCCCATCACTGACATCCCAATCGATTTATACTTCAAAAGATGCATCTCTCTGTCTATGTGCTTGCAATGCCCCCGGCTAAGTCTTCCATATCTCTGTGAGAGCCTACTATCTTGCCCTGGGATACATCCTGAAGCTATGTGACTGGCATACCTTTCAATATGGAGGTTTGATATCAAGGGTCGAGCGGGTGGGCAGGGGCATTGCAGCAACATCCAAAGCCTCACTCCTACTGAAATGCCCCTGAAGCTGCCCTGCATCCCCATTCAGTGCTTTGCAGCAAACAGGCATGCTCAATAAAGCATCCCACTATCTCCCCATAATCAGACACAAAATGATCACAGCACAGCTGTGAGGTCCCCACACATCTGAGTGCTGTTACCATCATTTCACATCCATCTATGGTGATGTAACCAGATGCTTCTCCAAACCCACCTGCTCACCACAAAGCACAGCATAACCTTGTGGGTTGGCCTCAGGGAGCCATCAGTAAGTTCAGGGAAGCGGATATGGCTCAACATAGTGTCAGTCTGCCTGTGGATATTTACACTACACTGAGGGAATGTAGGATTCAGGCCCTGGTGTGGATTCACTGCCTCACTGACATGGGTAGTAATAGTGGTGGTGATGGTGATGATTTATTCACTTACATCCTAGCCCAGTATTCTTAAAAGAAAATCCTTCAGACTTCACCTAGTTTAGCATATTTAGGATTTTTATCTATAAGTATCTTTACTGAGACTATAGACAGCCTCTTGCACAGCGTGTAAGATTAGCACATGTAAAAGCCACACATACGGTAAATCAGAATCCTAAAATGAAGATGTGAAATTCTGAAATGGGGTAGTCAAAGTGTGTCCCAAGAGCCCCATGGGATCCCAACATTGTTTTGGTGCTTACTGATCTCTGTATCTCCTTTTATGAAACTATCAGAGCTCTAAGATCATCTGGGGAGGCCCTTCTCCCTGTCCCACCACTCTCTAAGGACCATTTGGTGGGAACAAGGGAAAGGGGCTTCTTGATGGGTGCTCCCAGACTTTGGAACACCCTCCTTAGAGAGGCCAAAATATTCCCACCTTTGCTTTCCTTCTGTCAACAAGTTTTTAAAAATTGTTGTTTTTTTTAGTATAGTGTTTAATATGTATTGTTTTTAAACAAGTTCTTAATTACCTTGAGTCCCATTATTGGGAGAAAGGTAGGATATAAATTAATAACTATAACAATAAATATAATAAAAAAAATATTTTCACCCAAAACACACTAATTCCATCTCCTGGAAATCTCAAGGTTCAGTGACAGCTTTTGAACAGCCAAAAAAAAAAAAAAAAAGGAAAAAGCAAAACCTCAAAACAAACTTTTTTTTTTTCTAAACAAGAAGTGAACTTTTGGGATTTTTGAAGTCTATGCAGCCCCAGAGGGTCTTAAGAATAGAAAATGGACCTTCAGACTTGTTGCCCACTCCATTCTACAAAATGTTTTGTATTGTTTTGTTTTTTAGAAAAAGATAGGCTGAGAATCATACAACCATCTCATCCCAGAAGGAGGATGTTAAAGTAATTTCCAAAATACCATGAAGGCATGTTGTGCATATATATCATAGAATCATAGAATTATAGAGTTGGAAGAGACCACAAGGGCCATCCAGTCCAACCCCCTGCCATGCAGGAACTCTCAATTAAAGCATCCCCGACAGATGGACATCCAGCCTCTGCTCAAAGACCTCCAAGGAAGGAGACTCCACCACTCTCCGAGGGAACTACGTTCCACTGTCGAACAGCCCTTACTGTCAGGAAGTTCCTCCTAATGTTGAGGTGGAATCTTTTTTCCCGGAGCTTGCACCCATTGTTCCGGGTCCTAGTCTCTGGAGCAGCAGAAAACAAGCTTGTCCCCTCCTCAATATTTAATATTTAAACAAGGCTATCATATCACCTCTTAACCTTCTCTTCTCCAGGCTAAACATCCCCAGCTCCCTAAGTTGTTCCTCATAGGGCTTGGTTTCCAGACCCTTCACCATTTTAGTTGCCCTCCTTTGGACACACTCCAGTTTCTCCACATCCTTTTTGAATTGTGGTGCCCAGAATGGGACACAGTATTCCAGGTGAGGCCTGACCAAAGCAGAATAGAGTGGCACTATTACTTCTCTTCTAGACACTATACTTCTATTGATATATATCAATAGACACTATACTTCTATTGATATGTATATGTGTGTATATATGTTCTGTTATGCATATCTTACAGGATGATAGTGCCAGGATGAGGGCTGGGACCGTGAAGACAGGGGAATCTGGGTTTCCTCATTTTTCCTGTTGATTGTCCCTGGTTACAATTTGACATCCCCTCAGCATACCATAACTATCTACGTGCAAAGATATGCTATTCCAGCACTACAAAGTCCCCAAAGAGAATGGCAACATTGCCTAACACAAGTCAATGACTGGGTGCCATTATGAAACATGCAGTCATGATGTACACAACACAACTGCAATGTACAATGCATAGCTGCAATGCACAATGCACAAATGCAATACTGAGCTGCAAAGTAGAACATTGCTGTTATCCACAACTCTGTTTTCACTGCTGCTGGCAGAATACATCTGTTGCACTATGATCAATAATTCAGCCTGCATGCTTAGTATGATATATGCATGCATATGTCACTAACAGGATGCCAGCCTCTGACAGGAAACCCCTCAGCCCTGATTCTTCTGGAGTTCTGGACAACATGCTGCATATACAACAGGTAGCACTGAGTGTGGAAGTATATAGTCTGTGGTTAAGCATCACCATACAAATAAGTACACATGGTCTTTTTCCAAGATTCTTCTTTCATATACAGATTTTTCTTGCTGAGTCAAGTACAATTCTGTTACACCACCATCACACCAAGGAATACAAGGGGGGGGGGGAATGACCCACATATTCAAAATTGGCAGAAGTTTTGGTAAGCTGGAAATTGGCTATAATCTTTGCCTGTCCATACAAACTTCAGTGGGGATGGGCACAGATCCCTCTACCCCAAATTCATTTCAGACTGATTTGGAACTTCTGGGAGTGACACACTTCTGCATTGGACCAGATCAATTTGGAACCATCCACAAACTGAGCCACAATTTGGATGTAAGGACTTTTGCTTCACATTGACTATAATGGGAAATAAAACATGTGGCTATAAAATTTCCCTCATTTTGCCACAATCAGATGGAATTTACAGGACTACTACACTGTAAGAGACCACTGGGAACATGTTATACCTGCCCTATGACAAACAAATGGGTGCACAGAGTTGGGTGCTGCATTCCTTTAAAGCCTGGGGTTTTCATTCATAGGTAATAGTTGGTTTGGCAACCAATCAGGGGAGGCATGTTCTCTCCAGGGCAACTAAGAGTGATATGCAATATGGTAACATTTCAGCATCCAGAAAGAAAGTGTCTCATCCTTCATACCTGTTGAAATTCACCAATCATTGGTGATAGTTAACTACTCTACAGAGCAACCTAAGCTCCATCTGCACTGCAGAAATAATGCAATTTAGCACTGCTTTAACTGCCATGGCTCCATGCCATAGAATTCTGGGATTTGTAGTTTGTTGTGACACCAGAGCTCTCTGACAGAGAAGACTATCTCACAAAACTACAAATCCCAGAATCCCAAAGCATTGCCATGGTAATTAAAATGATGTCAAATTGCATTATTTCTGCAGCGCAGGTGGAGCCCCAGACTAGAGCCACTGCTATTGTAAGAAGGACTTGAACTTGGGGAATTACTAAAGTCCAAGTCTTCAATGGCATCTTTTATCCTATGTTTACGGAGGTGGCTAGGGAACAGAATGATAGAGACAAAGCTTTCCAGTGAACTGTGATTTATTGGGGATTCAAACATACAAAGGCACCCTAACATACAATCATACACACAAAACTCAGGAATAAAGTAGTTAATGTGGAGAGGAAACACAAGGCTGTCTAATGGTGATAATTACCTGAAGGAGGCTGCTCCAACAATGAATGAAGATGGATAGACTCAACCGTTATTAAAAGGGAAAGGACAACGGAAAGAGCCGGGACCCAAGTCAGAGTTCACAGTGGTGCAGTGTCACCATGAAATCTAACCAGACCCAATGTGCCTGAGATTTTGGAGATCTCTTATACCCTTAAACCTAGCCTGAGGCAAAGAGTTGCTATTGCATATCAAAGGATTCTGGATTACTACTCTTTGAAGTAAACAATTTCCAAGGAAAGGAAATGGGATGTTAATGTTATCACATCTTCAGCTGGACACATCCTGACTGGTACACATAAATCTTTTAGGTGGGAATGTCCTGCTTTGCAGCTCCTAGGCTTAGCCTTTTGATCTGCAAATTGTTGTAAGTGCAGATGTGACCTTTCAGGTGCTCACCTTGGGTCCATGGCGATTGAGTTCTTCCAGTCCAGGGCCATGGCAGGGACCCACAAAAAAGTGTTTTATATTAAATCAGTCTTTGTAACACTATATAAAGCTATTTGAAATGATGAAGCTATGCAAGCCAGTAATACTACTGTTATATTGTTATTGCTATTATTTCTTAGATAACCTTTTCTAAAAAAAAAAAAAAAAGACTCAAGGCATCTAACAAAAAAGATAATAACAAAATTATGCTGTGGCACTAGCCACTATACAAGTATTGTTGATGAAAGATTACCAGTTATCTTCCCAATATAAAAGAATAGTGGATGGTCTCCTTTTGATAAGCTTTTTATTATGGCTATTTGTCACTGACACTGCATGTCTGTCTCCTAATCCTGCCACCTTATAAGCTTGAAGTCTCTGGTTGCACATTTTACCCAAGTGGACAATGAAGAGTGTCGATTCTGTAGTGAAAATTGTGGTTTTCTAACACCTCTTCCTTAGGCTGTTGGCAGAAAACCTCTCATCCTAAAAGGTGTTTCTCTTGAGGAATTTTGAGTAACATACCAGTGTGCTGTAGGTGACTCTTTTATACATTAACATCTTGTAGTATGCTGGACCCGTCTCTTTTACAGACAGACTTAAACACCATAAGCTCTATCTTCTTCTTTTTTATCATATCATGTGGTTACTATGATATGGGATATGGTGGTTTAGTACTAATTCTGACAATTGGAAGATCAGAAGATTGACAGTTCAAGGCCTGAGTGCTGCATGATGGGGTGAGCTCCTGTCACTAGTCTCAGCTTCTGCCAACCTAGCAGTTTGAAAGAATGCAAATACAAGTAGATAAATAGGTACCACTTTGGTGGGAAGGTAACAACATTTGGTGCAGTCATGCTGGCTACATGACCACCACAGCAGTCCTCAAACAACACTGGCTCTTCAGCTTAGTAACAAAGATGAGCACCTTCCCCTATAGTCGGTTACGACTAGATGTTCATATCAAGGGACTACCTTTATCTTTTTACCTTTATTTGGTTTCCTTAGAGATCTTGACAGAACTGAGTGACAGAGGACAGTCTGTTTTCTACAGCTAATCCATATGATTAAGCTCCTGTTGACTCTTTGCTTTGTTAGCTACCATACAGTGATAGCTGATGACAGGTTTCCATGGGGAAGACTTAGCTTTTCCAGGTTTTCTCCTCAATAGAAAAGGCTCAGCACCCATTGCAAAGTGAGGAAAGCCCATCAGAACATCTCTGAGGTGAACAAGAGGCAAGTATGTCATCTAGCTGTTTGCCGCTGCCTGCCACTTTACTTGTGGAACTTCTGAACTGTGGGTACCTCTTTTGCTAAACCAAGACCAGTGCTGTGAGTCAGTAGTTGGGAACAGATTGTTAGCAAATATGATTTTAATAAAATTTTGGGACATGTGGAGTTCCCTCAATGACCCCGAACTGACCTCTGTGGGATATCAGCCATAAGCCTCTAGATGGCAAGTCAGGTAGGCATAGGAGAAGGCCTGCCCAAACAACTGGAAAATTCCCTACCAGACAGGGGAAAGACCATTACACCTAAAAGATAACGTAATAGTGCTTGTTTGTCATGAGTCTCACACCTAATGGGGCAGTGATAAGATTTAACTGCACCCTTTTCGCTCTGGCCTCCCTCCATGAATGTGTCAAGACCCAAACACATTGTTTAGGCCATCCTCAAACATTGGTTCAACAAAGCCCAAGCAATCAGTGCCTTGACAATCAGCCAAGACATCAAGCCTATAGGCAGAAGCTAGATATTTCCTATATAAACCCCTAGATTTTTAGACTCCATGTGCTATCTTGAGAGTGCAGCTTAGCTCCACATCAGTCTGTGCTCTGATCATAGCTCCCTCAGCCATCCCTTCCCCCATTTCGGCAGCCGTGCATCATCATCATCATCATCATCATCCACATCCACATCCACAGCAGATCCCGGAGAAGCCTTCGGAAGTGAGTATCTCCATAGTCTGGATAAAATCCTAAAGAGCAAAGAGATAGCTCTGAACACCAAAATTAGTATTATCACCATGTACAAATGTGAGAGCTGGACAATGAAGAAAGCAGATAGGAAGAAAATAAACTCATTCAAGATGTGGTGATGAAGAAAATGTTGAAGATTCCATGGACAGCCAAGAAGACAAACAGTTGGGTCCTAGAACAGATCAAGCCCGAACTCCTCTTTGAAACCAGGATGACTAAACTAAGACTATTGTACTTTGGCCACAGCATGAGAAGGTATGAATCATTAGAAAAGACAATAATGCTAGGAAAGGTAGAAGGCAGCAGAAAGAGAAGGAGACTACATGCCAGATGAATGGATTCAATCAAAGAGGTCACAGGACTTAGCCTGCAAGACCTAAGCAGAGCAGTGGAGTGTTGGGAAACCAAGACCTAGGGAAGCGCCCAACTTCGCTTCTAGGACCTTATCCAATTGACTACGGGAGATGTAAGAGTTTTTGGCTAGGGAAGACACTGAGACTGACCAAGCTCCAATTAAAATATGAAATCTTTTATTAACAAAATAAGCAAACATCCAAATGTGGCACACATACACACACACACACACACACACACTAGAAGAATAAGCGGGGGAAGAGTGAGAGCGGGGAAGGCAAAGAGAGAAAGACCAGAACAGAGGATATACTTACACCCAAGCGACTCCTCTAGGCTTTGGCAGCGAATGAAGATTAACTCCATGGAAGGGGGCACGACCGGCAAGAGGGGGGGTCGCGGGAACTATCTCAGAGCACAGACCGACAAAGTTTCAGCATGCACTTCCAAGGTAGCACGATGTCTGCTAAAATCCAGGGGGTTTTAAGGGCGATTTCTGCCTTCCAGCCATGGGCTGGACAATAGCTAGACAAAGGCATGATGGGCTTTTCATTGTTTACTTAAGTCTGGGCATAGTCTAAACAATGCATTTGGTATCAAAGCAATCAAGGAAAGGAAGCTAGAGAAAGGAGGTGTCATCAAATCTAATCACTGTCTCATCAAGTGTGAGGCTGAGACAAACAAACACTATTAGGTATGTTTCCCAACATAATGGGATATTCCCAAGGGCAACTCCCAAAACCTGCCTGTCCAGGAAATCCTTAGTGGTCTTAAGCAATTTTCAGCTTGCTTACCTGACCTCACATCTAGGGGATTATGGCTGCCATCTCCCAAGGGTCAGGCTGGGGTCATAGGGAACTCCATATGGCTAAAATATATAATAAAATGGAGGACTTCTGCTAACAGGAGGACATGGGGTCTTGGAGATGTCTCAGCCACAAGGTCACCATGAGTCCAAGTCAACTCAAGGGCAGTTAACAAGAAACAACGATAATATAATATAATATAATATAATAATATCAAAATGTAATGTATGTAATATATAAATGTATATAATATAATACATATGTACCATATATATTAATGACAAAAGTTTATGTTTGTTATAGTAAATAAGTACTTCAGTCCTTCTGCATATAGAATCCTCTTTTCATGTTTCATCAAATAATATGAACGTCAGTCAAGTTAAAGAAAATGTTTACACAGAATGACAAAATTACATTCAGGTTATTGTAAAAGCTATCATCTATTTTTTACTTTTCTTGGCATCAAATTCACATAGGAGATTACCTAAAGTAATGTATCTCAGAAAATCCCATTCTGTAAAGAGGAAACATAATGATGATAGTCTTCACTGAAGCACTGTTGACTATAATTTAATTTTAATAAAGGATAATTTGGAAAATGCTCTTTCTGCTTCACAATCTGAAATGAAAGGGGTAAGATAAAGGCAGAAAGCTATGGAAAAGAGTAAAGCAGCAATAATAATAATAATTTTTATTTATATCCCGCCCCTCTGCTAGGCAATCAGGGCGGCGTACAACATTACAAAACTTAAAGCAATAAATCAAATTGAGATCCTGTCCCTCCTTCACCCACCCACTCATCCCCCAGAACATACTGAACAAATTAAATAACAGTGATTAAAAATATACAATTTAAAAATACATAAATTTTCTTGTCATTGTGGTCCTCCGAGTGCTACAAGATGGCAAAACAGTCCTCTGCGGCCATAGAACGCCGCCGCTCACCGCGTGGTGCCGACAAAAGGTAGAAACGGGCAGGTTTTAAGTCCACCGGTGCTCCTCCCAGCTGCCTCGCAGGTGTGGCGGCTCAAGCCGCTCAGGTGGTGCTCCAAGGGCTGCAAGGTGGCAAAACAGTCCTCCATGGCCATAGAACACCGCCGCTCGCCGAAGACACTGGAACTTACTTCTGAGCATGCATGTGTATGAATGTTGTTGTTCCATGGTGACCCTGTGAATGAGAGACCTTCAGGTCACCCTATCAGTTGCCCAGCTCATGTCTTGTAGACTTAGAACCATGGCTTCCTTGATTGAGTCTATCCATCTGTAAAGTGCTCTTCTTCTTTTCCTACTGCCCTATGCCTTTCCAAGTATTATTGTATTTTCCAGTAAGTCCTTTCTTCTCATGATATGTCTACAGTACAGTACTTGGCTTCTAGGGAGAGTTCAGGATTCATTTGCTCCAGAACCCATTTGTTTGTCTATTTTTAGCAGTCCACAGTATCCATAAAATGTTTTCTCCAGAACCACATTTCAAATTATCTGATTTTCTTCCTATCAGTTTTCTTCACTGTCCAGCTCTCACAGCCATACATAGAAATGGAAATACAATGGCCTGTACAATCCTGACATATTCAATATCTTTACATTTCATGATCTTGTCTAATTCCTTCATTGCTGTCCTTCAAAGTCCTAGTCTTTGTCTTATTTCTTGACTGCAGTCTCTATTCTGATTAATGACTGAACCAAGGTATGGAAAATCCTGAACTATTTCAATGTCTTCATCATCTACTTTAAAGTTACACAAATCATCTATGGTCATTATTTTTGTTTTCTTAATGTTCAACTGTAAACCTGCTTTTTTACGTTCTTCTTTGTCTTTTCATCAGTAATCATTCCAGGTCTGCTATTTTCTGTTAGTAGAATGGTGTTGTCTGCATATCTTAAATTGTTAATTTTCATGCCTCTTTCCTTCAAGTCTAATCCTGCTTTCCATATGGTATGTTCAGTGTACAAGTTAAACAGATAGGGTAACAAAAGGCAGCCTTGCCTGACTCTTTTACTGACTGGGTTTCAAAAGCATTGTTTATGTTTCTCAGATCTTTGCTTGGCCATGCTCAGAACACACCCATTGAAATCAAGTTAGCCATTACTAACTTGTCTGCTGGATGCCAATTGGTCTACTCTCTGCAAAAATAAGGATGGCTCCAGACCTATAGGTGTCTATGTCTACTATGTACTCAAAGTTGATTCCATAGGAGAGATGGGGCATTGGCCCCTTCCCTTCCCCATAGCTGCTTCTTATTTTTACATCTGACAGAAATGGAAAATGGTACTTATGTAAAAACAAGTCTAGTTCATGTGCCTCCTTTTTTTTTTTTTCTTGACATGTTATGGACTGCTGGAGATCTGAAAGATGTGGGACCCCCAGTGGCTTCTGGTGACACCACTCAATCCCTCACAAGCCCCTATGGGCATCAGCCATCCCTGTATGTATCATTCTGGTCCAATCTGTGTGCTTACCTAAGACAGGGGTAGGAAATGTGTGGTTTGAAGTCTACATGTGCCCCCAAAGCTACATGTGCCCTCAAAAGTGGGTTTATGGCCCCCAGGGCCAAAGTTACCTCCAAATGCCTTCCAGGGGGCATGTTTCTCCCACACACACACTGCCACCCATCATTTTCAGTTTATTTCTGTGCTGGAGAAAAGGCATATCCTAGGCCCAAAATGGCCCAACACGGGATGAAAACTTGCAAAAATGACCCTAAGACCCCTAGGCAACATGACTTTTGGCCCCTGACAGTTGCCTACCCCAGCCTAATGTGACAGACACAGACACATCACTTAGTCATCTGTACACAAGACTTCAATATATACCACTCCTGCTTCCCTTCTGGAACTTTACAGGTTTGTTACTTAGGGCCACTGCTAGATTGCCCATCATTTTCAGATATAGCCCATTAGGGACTTTGGTAATAAGGTCAGCCTTTATTTCCCCCTCCCACACTCCCTTTTTCTTGTTCCTCTCCTATGTCTAACTACAAAACCTGCTCTTGCATCAACATTGCTGTACCTACTAATCTGAAACTTGCCAGCATTGATTCCACTATATGTGCCAACTTCTTCCACTTCTACCAAGAAATAAAATAAATTACTGGCAGTTCCTATTTGTTTGTTTTTTTTAAAAAAAAAATGTGTTGAAAAATACTTCCCAACCAAGCATTCTTTCACTTTCATCCATTTGCTATTAAAGCAATGGGGCTTTAGAAAATAAGGGTTTCCTGCATGCCTCTGCCCTATACATGTTATCTTTAAAGCTTTCCCCATTTAACCATGTTATATGAACAGAGAACCTCCCAAGTGTGTTTATAAGCAATTAAAAGACTCTTCCCTCTTTTCCTCATCCTCCTTCCTCAGACTCTGCTGAGCTGCTCCTCTTCTTGAAACTTGTAGTTAGCCAGGGCTTAGGTTCTGCATATAAATATGTTTGAAGATACCTTTAAATGTAATTAGTAAAGTTTTTAACTATGCAACTTATATGCTGCCTGTTTGCCTTACTTTGCTAAAACTAGTCTCAGAGAGATCCAAGAGATTCAACACTTCTAGTTGGGAACTCTGCTAAAGTAGACTGAGTCTAAACTAAAGCAGTCTTCATCTTTCTCTGAAAAGGGGCTAACACCATAGGAATCTACTTGTAATCAAACCAGATGTGTAGCAAAAAAAAGTCATTCACCTAGTCACCAGTGGTTTGGCTGATGAAATCCACTCCTAAGGGACTAGTGTTCTGGAAAGTCTTGTCTAATTCTGATAAAAAGAAAACCAATGTGGCTATTTTTGGATTTTCAGTGATAGAAAAAGTGAGGTATAGACTTTTGGATTTCTGACTCTTGAATCAGATTTGGGACCCAGATCAAACTGTCCAGGCTCCAAATTGTCCTGAGCTGAAACAAGCCATTTTTCAAAGTCCCTTTCCTCATCTGTAGAGGTTTCCCTAACCTTATCATGTTGAGGGGAAAGTTCTGAAGTGGGCTTCTATTCATCTTTGCTTGAATGTGAATAGACACCTCAGCACAATTGGCTTTATCAGGGTTCCGAATCAAATCAGCATGAGTAGAAGCCACTTTCAAACCTCTGCCTGGGAAGGCCCATGACTGAAAAGAGAGGAACACTGCTAACAGGGACAGAGTACATCCACTGTCACGCTGGGAATGAGGTGTGATTTCAGTATCTCACCCAGATCTTGAGATACTGTGTTGAAATCAGGAAACTGAACCGGACTGCTCACAGTGAAGATATTTACATGTGATAAGGAGATGCTATTTACAGAAGCAAGAACAGAACAGACAGAGTTCCAGGAAGGATGCACTTCTCTTCCTATCCAATAGCTCACAGACACACAGAGCTAAACTAGAACTCTCTGAATACTCACTATACAAACTGCATCTACACTCTCCACAGCTCCACTCTTCACACTGACCACTCTTCAATAACCCACAATATGTTTATGTTAGCCACAGTCTTATATACCCTAGGGCTGATGCAACTTCCCCAGTACATGGCATAATGCATTACCTTGTGGTGCTGAGTCATACTCACAGGTGCAGTACTGAATACACAGGTATCTGGCCACCTCAAGGACATTTATCTACATGTCCTGGCCTTATCACACACACCACACACACATCATGACTGTGCAGTTCTACAGATCTTAATTTTACATTGCCATGGGCTAACATCCACACCACCTCCCCATTTGTAGCCCTCACTCTAGTCCCACTACATGGGGCCTATGGGGCACTTCCTTCTCCAAAATACTGTTTCCTTGGAACTCAGTGGCAGCTGATAACATCCATGTCACCGGGGCAGTACCTAGCAGAGGCATCTGGCTATGCAGCACCCAAGAGGCTGGGACTCAGCTAGAGCCATGGTTGCCAGAGCTAGTTTGGAAGGATCACTCTCAAGCAGTCTATCCCTGGCCTCCCTACCTGGCTTTCCCAGGGAAGGGGTTTGTCAGGGAGAGAACCAATTGCTACTTTGTCCATGAGGTGTAAGAGTCATTGATGTCACCTAAACAGTTAATCTAGCCACCATCTACAGGTTGCTTTTAAAAATGTGCTTAGCCTTAGTCATAAGGAGATAAGACTATAGATGGACAAGGGGGGGAGGATGAGAATAATAGAATCAGTTGCTTAGAAGGAAGTAAGAATATTTTGTATGAGATGATTATGTTTAACTATTGACAGTGTTTTAACAAGATTTCTATTTAATGTTTTTGTAATTTTGATTTTTTTGAGTAGATTCTGTTCGATAGTATGTTATGTATGACAGCTTTGAGTGTCTTTTTTATTTTAATCAATAAAATTTATTTTAAAAAAATGTGCTTAGCCTGTTTTGTTTTAAATACAGTCTTGAAGGCACACATCAACAACAACAAAATAGCAAAAAGGCCATTGCTAACATAATACCAGCAGACAATATCAGAGATATGGAAAGATTATTGAAGAAGGTCAAGGCAGAAAGCCGTAAGGCAGGTTTAAAGCTGAACATCAAGAAAGCAAAAATTATGACCACAGACGATCTACATAATTTTAAAATGGATGATGGAGAGATTTAAATAGTTTCTTTTGTTTGGAAATTTCAGCATTCTCTCTCCCTTTCCTCAGATAGATAGGATTTTCCTGCATGCAAATTCTGTTTTCTCTCATTAAAACATCCCATTTGGTCCTACTGAATCACAGGGGCAATAAATACCTTCGTAAATTGGTAAACAAACCATGTGATTCAGGTCACTTCCTTTAGGAAGTTTCTTACACAAAGAGATTCTCCTGCTACTCTCCAGTACCCCATCTCCCTACTCTCTCAACTTTCTTCGGAAAGATGGCAAGATAAAGATTTCTTATTTTACCTGAACTATTCATTAGCTACATCCACCAAAATATTCCAGATGCAAACACATGGAGGCTGCTTGAGGAACCCATTGTTCTCTGTCACAAGACATATTGGATTGCAAAAGAGGAGTCCCTGTTGAGGTGCAAATGGATTTTAAATTTCCTGGACTTTGTAAATCTCCCTATAGCCAGAGGGCCAGAAGAAGGAGGATCCTGCCTACAAAAGATATCCTCCCCACCATATACCATCAACTAAAGACTGAAACAACATGTAGGCATCTGACTAACATCTCCAATTGTTTTTCTCCTGTTTGGTTTGTAACATCTTGCCTGATGAAGAAGCCCATGGAGCTTTGAAAGTTTGCAACAAGTATATTGTGCATTTTGGTTGGCCAATAAAGGTATCACTGATGGATTTTTGTTTGTATTCATTAGCTAGGTTAGGATGTAGCCTCTATGCATATGTAGATTCAAGCCATTAGTAAACTTTTGTTTTTAAACTGCAAGCTACTTGTGTTGTCTCTGAGTCAGTCTCAGTTCTAGAGAAGCATAGTTAGGCAAGGACACTTCTGCTACTCTGTTGATTTATAGCTAGACCCTAACAGGCTTGGCTTTGATATTTTGTTGTTGTTGTTTTCCCTTAACAAAGGCTGAAGCCTTAGGAAACTTGAATCACCAACACCTTTTCCATACTTGGATTCAATCATCAATCAGAGCAGAGGCTGCAGTCAAGAAATCAGAAGAAGACCAGGACTTAAAAGGGCAGCTATGAAGGAACTAGACAAGATCCTGAAGTGGCAAGATATACTAAGGTTGGGATTGTCCATGCCTTCCTATTTCACATTTCTGTGTATGGTTGTGAAAGCTGGACAGTGAAAAAGCTGATAGGAAGAAAATCAACTCATTTGAGATGTGATGCTAGAGAAGAGTTCAGAGAATACCATGGACCAATGGTACAAAAAGACCAATGGATGGATCCTAGAGTAGACCAGGCCCAACTCTCCCTGGAAGAAAAGATGTTTAAACTGAGGTTGTTCTATTTTGGCCACATCATGGAGAGAAAGGACTCATTAGAAAAGACTATATAATAAGTGGTAAAGTTGAGAGCAATAGGAAAAGAGGAAGACCCCATTCCAGATGGATAGAGTCAATCAAAGAAACCAGGGCCTTGAATCTGCAGGAGCGGAGCAGGGACGTTGAGGATAGGGGGAGATCTCTCATTCATGGGGTGGCCATGGGTCCAAATCCACTGGAAGGCAGGTAACAACAGCAACAAAGTTTATGCTGAGACTTTCCCCATCAATTGTATGGCGTGTGAGCTGGTGAGAAGGGAGGTAACTACAGCAATGCTTATATCCTGGACCCTCTTCAAGTTTGCTGTCCCAGGGCAACTGCCCTGCTAGGTCAGTGGCCCAACTGGGAAAGGACCTGGCTGTCTTTAGAGAGAAGGGAGTGGAAAAGAAACAGAAAAGCAATGCCTTTCTCCCCTCTCAGATGAACTTTCCTCTCTCCCTGCGCCCCAGTTCATTTTCTCCAGATGAGTAAATTCTGGGCTCTCCCAAAGAGAAGATCTGTTTATTATATTGACTAATCACACTTCGCAGGGAAATTCATTTGGCACTCTCTACTACTTCATGAGTTTTTTCCAGGCGGGATTCCGCTTTGATTATCACCCACCCGATGGGAGGGTTGCTTTTCCGTGGGTTCACCCCCGGTGCGAAGTCCTCCAGTCCTGTTGGTTTCAGTGAGCATTACGTCCACGTTACTGTGTTTAGGACTACAGCTAGAAAAGGCCAGCGAGTGCTTCCTCCGTATAACCTTGAGGTTGCTGCTGGATCGTCTGCTCTTAATCGAGAAAAACAAAGCAAAACCCGCGGCTAGAGTCACTTTCAAGAAAACTAGCATCTCAACCAGAATGACAAATAGTGAAGGGATGTTAGGATCCATAGTTTTTAGTGGAATACGCCAGCAGGAAAGGGCAAAGGTTCGACACTGGTTCGATCAGGACCCAGTTTCTATTAGGGATGGAGATAATTTGAAATATCCGAAGATACCTGACCCCACCCACCACTACTCACCCCTACAAATCAAACCCTGTAAAACTACCATTTGGTCCAAAATCAGTGCCATAAGCCTGGATCAGGGGTAGGCAACCTTTCCCCTTTAAGGGCCGAGGGACTTCAGCTCCCAGAAGCCTCAGCCATGTTGGCCTATAATAGTCCCATGTTGGCCAATAGCTCCTGGGATTTGGGAGATGAAGTCCCTCGGCCCTTAAAGGGGAAAGGTTGCCTACCGCTGGCCTGGATCTTCCGGAGGGTTATCTTGGTCTCATCTCATCTGTTCCAACAAGACTTTGCTCGGTAGAACTTTTGGATTATAATAATAACCAAAGCCCTACGACTTCTTTTCGCGAAATATAGTAGTAGTAGTAGTAGTTTAACTGTGGTCTTTTTAACTCCTCCCACCCCCCAGAAGATCTGAAGCATTTTGGATAGTCGGGTCTTTCATTTTGTACATAAAACGAAACTATTTGGGACAAGTGAACTGTTGAAACTTGATTGTTGTTGTTGTGTCTTCAAGTACCTTCCGACCTATGGTGACCCTAAAGCGAACCTATCATGGTGTTCTCTTGGCAAGAGTTCTCCAGAGGAGGTTTGCCATTGCCATCCCCTGAGGCTGAGAGAGTGTGACCTGCCCAAGGTCACCCAATGGGTTTCCATGGCCGAGCTGGGGATTGAATCCTGGTCTCCAGAGTCATAGTCGCTACGCCACGCTGGCTCCTCGGTTGAAACTTACCTTCCAGTAAATAACTATTATGTGAGGCAAGTCACATGCTCTCAGCCTCAGAGGAAGACAAAGGCAAATCTCCTCTGAACAAATCTTACCAAGAAGACCCCATGATAAGGTTGCCATAAGTCGGAAGCGACTTGAAAGTACACAGCAATAACAATTTATACTCTCTTGTCGTTAAACTGAGGTGAAGACTGTGAGGTCTATGGCCTTGTAAGGCACCACGGATGGACTTCTATTAGGAAGAGGAGAATATAGCCATATGCCTTTATCCTAGTGCCCACTCGTGTCTGGAACACACAAAACGCGTTTGAGGTGGGATTTCACTTTTATTCCTGAAAGCAAAAAGAGACACACACCCTCGCCACGGTTCCCTCCACCTCCCTCTGTAAAAAGAGCTACAAACCTGACACAGAACAGGGTTAACATCCTTAAAACAAACTCACACAAAAAGGTTAAATTTAACCAAACTATGAGCGCAAACTTTGCAAGCAGAAGTAACATCCGTCGAGTCCAATGGGATTTACTCCCAGCGTCTTTATCGTATTGCAACGTTAATTGCATTGGTTTCAATGGGGCAGAGTTAAATAGGATCTTAATTCTCCCACCGAAACCTAAGCCCTTAAAAGTGCTTAACTCTATTTTCTTCCCTGCCCTTACTCTTTCAAACTGGAGCCGGGTCATAATGTCATTTTTGTCCTCCGGGAATCCCACGAAATGCAAGCCCAGTTTTTCCACTGTTTTCTTGCAACAGCTTGCAAAACTCAGCCCTGGCCGAGTATTACCTTAGATGACAGGCGAGAAGATGTGTATGGAAGTGAAACGACTGAAAAGATTTCCATTGTAAAGATCCTTAAGGAAAGTGAGCAAACAAGGGAGAAGGCTGGTGGGGGGGGGGGGGTCTTTTTCAGGGCTGCCTGGAATACTCTTTGCCTGGAATAAAAACCGGGCAGGATCTCCCAGTCTTACCCGGCAGGGAAGATACCAGGGTTATGAAGATGGTTTTCCCAGGGTGAAGCTCATCCATTGCACCCCTGGTGTGCGGGACCCCTGCGATTGCCCCAAATGTGGGAAAGACATAATTTGTGGTTGTGTTCCCCCATCCCCACTCCGCAGATTGAAGGGATCTTGTCAGGGCACTTTGGGAGACGACCAAGTGCTCTGCAGGGCAAGCTAAGCAAGTCTACTCAGAAGGAAGTCTTTCAGAAAGAGTGGCCAAAGGCCCTCCAAGGGCGACAAGGAAATAAATAAGGCCAAGGAGGAACTCTCCTGGGTCCCTGGTTGTCGAAGTGCCAGATGCTCACCAGTTTGGAGAATGAACTCTGTCTGGCTCCTTCTGAATCCCAGTGTTATAATAACCGCGTGTGCGTGTGTAATCTCAGATGGCATTGCCACAACCACCTGGCACCAACCTTGTCCCATCTTTAACCATGCCTTCTTGTCCTTTATTTTCTATTCTATTAGTGTATAGTGTATAGAGCAGGGGTAGGCAACCTTTCCCCTTTAAGAGCCGAGGGACTTCAGCTCCCAGAAGCCTTAGCCATGTTAGCCAATAGTCCCATGTTGGCCAATAGCTCCTGGGATTCTGGGAGCTGAAGTCCCTCGGCCCTTAAAGGGGAAAGGTTGCCTACCCCTGGTATAGAGAGCCTAAATGCCTTAAAGGCACCAGATCCTGTCTGATCTTGGAAGCTAAGCAGGGTCACTTGCATGGGAGACCTCCAATGAACTGTAGGAAGTGGCAAAACCACCTCTGAATGAGTCTTCCTTGCCTAAGGAAACCCTGTGAAATTCATGGGGCCGCCATACATCGACAGGCGACTGGAAGGCACACACACTCACACAGAATCAAGGTTATAGGAGTATTTCTCAGCAGGTACAATGCTCTTGCACACTTAGAATGAAAGCGCAGGTATGGGCGTTTCGTTTGACTGGATTTTTGCTCTGTGTGTGTGTGTGTGTGTAATATATGTGTGTTGTTTTTCCTAGGCTTGTAGCCGAGGGTGGTCTTTCCAGATCCCCCTTCTTGACCTCCTTTCTCGATCTCTCCTCCTGCCCGAGGAAGCATCGTCTCTTGACTGGAGGGAAAAGATGTTTTTTGTCCGACGGGACGCGAAATCCAGGCTGCTGTTAAGGCGCTCCCAGAGGGACACCTCTATTTTGACAAAGGCCAGTGCAGGACATGGTGGGAGGGTCAGTATCCTATCTCCAGTCCTATCCCCCCCCCCCAAAAAAAATGGATCTACTGGATCCGACCTGCCTCCTGGAAGCACTGATTGGGTTGAGAGCGTCCCAATCTTGCAGGAATAACAAAAACAAACCAAGTAGAGGCTTCCCAGGAACTTTTCCCCAAAAGGCCCTGGTCGAAAAAGAAAGCGGCCTTCCTCTGGGAGTCACCTTCTCAAGACAAAGGGTCCGTGGGGTCTTTGCCCCCCCCCAAGAAATCCTGTCTTGGAAGGACGGAGGATTCTGGGTGGTTTAGGAAGAGAAGGCCTTCTTGGGGTGTTTCTGCCCCAAAACCCAGCGGTGGTGAAAACAGAACACTGACCCAGGATGGGGGTCTGGCTCTGTGGGGCCGTGAGGATGGAGAACACGGACGTAAAGAAAGAGGCCTCAGTCCTGGGAAGCAGACGGCAAGAAGGGTCGGGTCAAGGTGACCAGAAGACAGAGGTCCTCGCCGCAAAGGAGGACAAGGCACCGTAAAAATTCAAATAAAAAATGGAGGATACACACCTAGAAGTGTAAATGCGTGCTTCTTTGTCAGACCCCAGATGGAGGGCATTTTGACATTCTTCCTGGACAGAAGGTTGAAATGGACTCTGTCCTGTTGAAGGAGGACGTGTCTGGCTACTCTGGGTCCGCAGCCGCCATGGGGAGAAGCCAGCCAGCCAGCCATCCTCCGCTGTCCTCCGGGCATCTCCTGCCAATTTGGCAACGGGACTCGGATCCTTTCCTCCGGCCAAGGATGTCCGACGCCAAAGCCAAGCTGCTGTTCACCACCACCAACAACAACAGTAACAATAGCAAAGGCCTGCTGGACAAGAGCTTGCAGGCAGAGTCCTCCGAATTAAGTGGAGCCCTGGGTCGCCTTCAGAGAAGTCCCAAAGGCTTTCTCCAACCGGACCCTAAAGAGCAAGGCGGCTGGCCTCCTGTGGCCTGAGGAAAGTCCGGCCTCCGAGGTCTCCGTCCCTCGCCCTCGGGCCAAAGTGGAGGTTGGAGGGCCCCCCATTCCCACACACTTGCGGCCACTCCAGCCTCTTCGCCTCGCCTCCCTTCCTCTTCAGACCTCCTTCCTTGGGCGCGGCTACTTTGAACAACAGGACTGAGCCCCTTTCCTTCTTCTTTCCTTCTTTCCCTTCTCTCTTTCTTTCTCCTCTTCTCAATCAAATGTTGGGATGACTCCCCAAACTCCGCTGGCTAGAAAAAAAGTTCTGAGCAGTAAATGGTCACCACTTAATTCGGAGGACTCTGTCTGCAAGTCCTTGTGTGTGTGAGAGAGAGAGAGAGAGAGAGAGGGAGAGAGCTTTGTTTGTTGTTGTTGTTGTTAAAGACTCTCTCAACCTTTCAGGAGACGCTTTTTGAGGGCTCATAATTTTGCTTTCCTTATCATCCTGAGACCCCCTTTCTCTCTCTCTCTCTCTCTCTCACACACACACACACACACACAGAAAGACTTTGTAGCCCTTTAATTCCCTCTGTCCTACATCCTCCTTCACCAATATTCCTACCACTCCTTTGCTGGAAACCCCCCCCCCCTTTTACCTGTCCAAGCGCAGCCTTACTTGCAGGCGCAAAGGGGGCTGAGGGGCACCTGGGCCGAACTTTTGGCGCGCTTTTTGGCTCTTGCAAAAAGGAAGGCGGCGGGCAGGCGGGTGGGCTTCATTAGGAGGCTTTTGGGGGGCTCGAGGAGTGCCATGCCCTCTTTGGCGGGCTCTTGGGAAGGCTCTGAAGAAAACGAAGGGGGCGACTGGGTGCGGAAAGACCCCTCAGCATCTCCAGCTGCGCCTCTCTCAAAGCTTGGAGGCCTTTGGCAAACACAGAAGGGGGCTCCCATTGGCATCGCTGTGAGGCCCCCCCATCTCTCTCTCTCTCTCTCTCTCTCTTCCAGTCTTTGGTGAAATGGCTCCTGAGGGGGCTTGAGAGGGGGGTCACTGAGGGGGGAGGGCTGTGTGGGTGTCAGAGTGTCTGAAGCCTTTGGAGGGGAGAAGGTGCCCCTCCAATTGGCGAGGGTTGGGGGGACCCCTCCCATGGAGAGGGGGGCGACTAGGAAAGGGGGGGCATTTGTTGTGGCTCCGCCCCCCGCCGGTGTCTGTGGTCAACCTGCCGCCGAGGGACTAAAATAAACCTGGGCGAAAGAGGGAGAGAGCTGAGGGAGGAAGAGGAGGAGGAGGAGGAGGAGGAAGAGGAGGAGGACTGGTGCGCCGGCGCCACCGCCGCCCCCTCCCTGCCTCCCCCTTGCTCTCCTTCCTCCTCCTCCTCCTCCTCTTCCTCTTCTTCCTCTTCCTCCTCCTCCTCCTCTTCCTCTTCTTCCTCTTCCTCCTCGTGGCCGTTCCCCGCTCGGCGGCCCCCTTTTCCTGGGGACTGACTCTGCAGCCGCCTCCGGCGAGCCATGTCGCTCAGCCCCAAGCACACGACGCCCTTCTCCGTCTCCGACATCCTCAGCCCCATGGAGGAGACCTACAAGAAGTTCGGCTCCATGGAGGGCAGCCTGGGCGCCCCTCTCGGCGTGGGAGTGGGAGTGGGAGTGGGAGTGGGAGTGGGCGCCTCCGCCTACCGCCAGCCCCACTCCTCCTCGGCCCTCCAGCCGCCCCCTCAGCCCCAGCCCCAGCAGCACCCCATGGCCGCCCACAGCGCCGCCGCCGCCTACCACCACCACCCCATGGCCCACGCGGGAGTCTCCCAGTTCGCCCACGGCTCGGTGGCGGGCTACTGCAACGGAGGACTGGGCAACGTGGGCGACCTGGGCCCCTACCCGGACACCGTCCGCGGCTCCGGGGCCGGCTCCGGATGGTACGGGGCCAACGCGGATCCCCGCTACCCCACAAGTAAGTGGGGGAGAAGAGGGGCATGCGGGGGGGGGCTCTTCTGACTGGGCTTTGCTGGGGTCGCCCCGTCTGGGCTCCTTTCCTTGGGGCGCCTCTCCTCCATTGGCACAGAGCCCACAACCTCTGGAGTTTTTGGGGACCGGGGGGAGTTGGCAATGGGGAAGGGGCTCCACTTTGGACGTGCTCAGAGGGACGAAAGGGGGGTGGATGGGTGGTTTAGACGGGGGGGGGCAGCAGCATTAAGCACTTAAGGGATATTCTTCTTAATAATCAACGGATGATGATGGTAATGATGATGATGATGATGATGATGATGAGTCCACCGTCTTGCTTTCTTCTGTCCCACCCGTGGTCGCCCCCCCCCCCCCCGATGCCAACCTCGTGTGTCTTCCCCCCGTTGTGCGTTGTGCGTTGTGCGTTGTGTGTGTCCAGTCTCCAGGCTGATGGGCCCCTCCGGGGGCATGAACATGGCCGGCATGGGGGCCCTGTCCGGCATCGCGGAGGCGGCGGCCAAGTCCCTGGGCCCCGCGGGTCTCCACGCCACGCCGCGTCGCAAGCGGAGGGTCCTCTTCTCCCAGGCGCAGGTCTACGAGCTGGAGCGGCGCTTCAAGCAGCAGAAGTACCTCTCGGCGCCGGAGCGGGAGCACCTGGCCAGCCTGATCCACCTGACGCCCACCCAGGTCAAGATCTGGTTCCAGAACCACCGCTACAAGATGAAGCGGCAGGCCAAGGACAAGGCGGCCCAGCTGCAACAACAACAGCAGCAGCAGCAGCAGCAGCCACCCGAGGGACCCGGCCTTTGCCCTCAGCAGCAGCCCCAATCATCCTCCCCGCGGCGTGTGGCGGTGCCAGTCTTGGTCAAGGATGGCAAGCCCTGCCCCAACAGCACCAGCCAGACCCCCAGTGCCAGCGCAGGAGGAGGAGGAGGAGGAAGCGCCCCCCAGTCCCACTCCCAGTCCCAGTCCCAGTCCCAGTCCCACTCCCAGTCCCACCCGCACCCTCCTCCAGCAGTGACTGCCCTGGGGCAAGGGCCGGACCTGGAGGATCTCTCCCCGAGCCCCCCCTCCCTCCACAGCCAAGTGGGGCCTCTGGCTCAGATGGACACCGCCGCCACCGTCGACTACAACGGCGGCATGGTCAACGCCAGCTTGCTCTATGGCCGGACATGGTGAGCCTGCTCTGCAAAAGGAAGAAGAAAAAACACGTCCACTGAGTTCCTTCCCCTTCTCCCTCCTCACATCTCTCTCTCTCTCTCTCTCTCTCTTGGGACCTCAGCCCCCATTCAGCAGTGCCCCACTCTTTCTTGGCTAAGACCCCCCCCCTCCAAGAGTCAGAAGCTGGACCCAGTTGGATTGGTGGGTCGCCTCCTCCTCCGACCGCAAGGAAATTTCCTTTAAAATCCTTTTTCCATGGGCTGCTTGGGATTTCCCTCAGGCTAGGAGCCCAGGTAAAGACCCTGACAAAAAGCAACAGGCAAGGGGACGTCTTCTTTTATTTTTTACAAACGATTTATGGAAAACGAATTAGGGATCATGAAGGGGGTGCTTAGGTATATCTCTTGCAGGATATTGCCATCCGCACAGGTGAGGAAGAAAGGAAAGGAAAGGAAAGGAAAAGGAAAAGGAAAAGGAAAAGGAAAAGGAAAAAAGGATGCTTATCCAGACGGTTCCGACTTGGTTTGGGGTAGTTGCAGAACTTTCTTCACTTCTGGGCCAGAGTGACAATAGCCTTCTGAAGTGCAACTTAAACCCTGAAAGGGAGGGAGGGGAGAAATATTAATAACACTACCATTAATTTTGTAAGGGAGTCCCTTAAGTGCAGTCTTAAGACCGGACTGAATTGTAGCTTCCAAGGTGGATGGTCAAAAACTGAGCCTCCTTTGTCACAAAATGGAAGGAAGGAGCGACATTGACAAGGAAAGGTGGCTCGGTGCGGGGAGACGAGGTTGCATGATTTATACACCTTTATCCTGGGGTAAGGATATTTTTACAAAAGTGGTGGGGGGAAGAAAAGGGGTTTTTATTGTTATTCAGTATTACTTGGGATGCATTTGGATCTCTCAACTGGCAACAGCTCAGACAAACCCGCCAATGGTACCAAACAAAGGAGCCGCTCCAATGAGAGGGAAACTGGAGAGAAGGAACTGGTTTTGGATGGGCGACCGACTGTCAATGTAATGCTATACCTGCTGGGAGATTTCTCCTAACTACGGCGGGAAGGTCTCCTGCGCAAGCCCTTTTGGAAAGGATAGTTGCCGGAGAAGCTTTCATGGAGAGTGTGCTACTAATTTCATTTTTAAGGTCCGTGTTTGTTTGCTTCTGTTCCCCCCTCCCCCCCCCAAAAAAAAAAACACAAATAATGCTGCATTTACTGGGCGAGCTCTTGAAGAACTAGAGGAAGGGACTAAAGGTTGTCAGGACAAGAGAAACGGTACACTGCTCCTGTCCATTTAAATGAGGGCAACAAATTTATCTGATCATCAGCAAATAAATATAGAGCCATCAATAGCCAGGGTCGAGGGGGGGGAGTAAAGGTAAAAAAAGGGGGAAACACTACCATTATTTCGTCCTCAGGTTTGTATTCCAAGAAGAATTGGCTCAAATGTGAAGCAACTGCTAAAAAGTAGAGCGCTCAGTTATTTGAAATTCCCAAATGTCGGGATAAAAACAGGTGCGGGGTTACAGCCAAAGCCATCTGCATCCTCAGTTGTGGCCAAGAAAGTTGCTTTGACAAAATGGGACTAGTCCTTTGATGGTTTGGGCGTTGGTCTTCTCTCTATTTTAATTTATTAAGTGCTTGTTATTGTTGTTGTTGTTTAAAAAAAAAAAGAATGAGATCATTCCTCCCTAATACGTGGTATCTAATACTGCTCTTAATTATCGAGGTTTGTTAATAATAATAATAATTGTTTTATTATTATTATTTTATATTATGTTTATAATTTGGCCAGAGAAAGCAAAGCCATCGATTCTCATTCGCAAGAGGGGTTCCATGTTTGTTTTGAGAGGGAGCGAACCAGTTTTCGACCAGTTAGTACGGTTTCGTGGGTCACTTTGGAAAAGCCTGAATTGGAAACCGATTGAATAAAGTAAAGCCTGGATCAAAATCGGATGGTGATGACCACTTCAGTACGGATTAATTCATGCAAATAAAGAGAACATCAGGCTTTTAGTCCAGAGCCTGGTAAAGTAGGAAAATGCAGCAGCCAGAATCCGGCATCTTCTGTTAGAAAGGAAAGGTGTCTATAGTGTCTATAGTATGGATTAATCTAGATAAATAAATACATGGCTCTACCAACTAATTGGCACTAGCGGGACTTTTCCTGGGCTTTTGTAAGGGGACACCATCCTCTTGGGCATTAATTCTCTAGAAATGAACAGAAGTCCCAAAAGGTCAGAGACTCTCTTCCATTCCTCTCAAAATGGGCGATTGGACAGGAGACCCTCCAAGCAGACTGTCCTCCCTTTAGGTTTGAAGGTCCCAGCTTGCAAATCCTAAGGGGAACACTACTACACTTCTTAAAAAATTATCCCTGGAATTGGTGGCCTTTTCAGCCCTGTAAGAAAGGTGTCTCTAAAGAGATTTTGGCGCAGCCAGGAGATCTTCATCCTGGGATCTGCCTTGACCGAGCAAATCCAACACCTGGAGACTCAGAAGTCAGTCCCATTGGGTTCAATGTACCTTAATCCTAGATAATAAGGTGGGTAGGCTGCAGCCTTAACGCAAGAGTCCCAAGTAAAGTTTTTATTTACGTATGCATTTATTTATTTATTTATTTATTGGGTTTATAGCCCGCCTTTCTCCCCAAATGGGGTTGCATTTTTTGGAAATAAATGAATCTGATCGCTCCCAACCAAGATAAATGTGGAAACACTGAGTTTATTCTCAGTCTCTCTGGATTAGGAAAGTTAGGGGGGTTGCAGACTGCCAGAAATAGTGCAAAGTGAGTCCACTTTTAGGGTTAGGGTTAGTGCTAGGGAATCATGGGAATTGGTTTTTTTTTTTTCTGAGACATTGAGCCTTCTCTGTCAGAGAGCTCTGGTGACACAATAAAATATAGTTCCCATGATTCCCTAACCCTAACCCTAAAAGTGGACTCAATCTACACTATTTCTGGCAGCCTGCAACCCCCCATAGTCCCATTTAAATAAATGGACCCGGAGTAACACATTTTAAGGAAGCTTTGCTTTTAAAAAAAAAAAAAGGGGGGGGGGCACGATCCAGCCAAAAGGAAGCGCTTTTTAAAGTCAAATGGATTTACAGGAGAAAACGTGAGCTTCAGTCTCGTTGGACACAAGCGGGATTTGAACGTGTCTAACTCGGGATCGGGTCCATTCGAGGAAAATTAGGTTGCAGCCTTATGCAGAAGTCAGGGGAACTGAGTTCCGTGTAGACACGTCCTGCATGAGGATCCGATTTGGGTAATATTGGAGCCAGTGGTTCTTCAAGGGAACGGCGCTTCCAATAATTTGCTGGAAGCGGAGTAGCAATTTTGGGACCCGAGGCCAGGTTGTGTTTAGGCTCTAAAAAGATTAAGAGAAAAATAAGAGGGGAGATTACTTGTCTTCTAAATTACCTGCAAGGGTGCTAGTCAGGGAAGAGAGGAAATTGAACGTGAGAAGGGCAGCGAAGAGGCGAGAAATTCTCTTAAAATACGCTGGTGTTTGATGGAGGGGGCAGAGAAGGAAAGTTGAAGGTGTTTTTCTTCCTTGATCCAAAAGCAAGCCGTGCCTGGTGCCTACCACATAAATATGCGATCTGAGGTTTGGCTCTTATCAGCCTTGGGAGGTTGCAGACTACCAGAAATAGTGCAAATTGAGTCCACTTTTAGGGTTAGGGTTAGGGTTAGGGAATCATGGGAACTGTATTTTATTATGGCACTAGAGCTCTCTGACAGAGAAGGCTCAATGTCTCAGAAAAAAAAAAAAAAACAATTCCCATGACTCCCTAGCACTAACCCTAACCCTTTAAGTGGACTCAATTTGGATTTCTAGGCTGTGTTTGTAGTCCTGAAGGAGAGTAAGCCCGACTGAACACAACCAGACTTTACTTCCAAGTAAAAAAACGCAGCTGAGATTGCGCTACAAGACTGAAACCCGTACTTAACTTACTTGGGAGCTCCTCCTATTAAATCCATGGAGGATTACTTTGCGAGCCCACAATATTTTGGCATAATATATGAAATACTTCCGTCTCCTTTTCCACCCGCGTTACTGCATTCGCCCCCTTAAATAAATCAACTCTGGGACAAGATATATTTTAGCCTTTTGCTGCAGAGAGCAACGCTGGTTTTCGTGAATTACAGTGCTTTCATGGGGACCAGTGTGCAAAGGGATCTTGTGGCACTTTTGAGACTAGCTGAAAGAAACGTCTTTCTTTCCCTTAGGTTCAGATGTGCTCCCAAGATCCCTTTGCATACTGGTTTTCCAGGCTAAGAAGGCTATGGGGGGTTGCAGACTGCCAGAAATAGTGCAAATTGAGTCCACTTTTAGGGTTAGGGCTAGGGTTAGGGAATCATGGGAACTGTATTTTATTGTGGCACCAGAGCTCTCTGACAGAGAAGGCTCAATGTCTCAGGAGAAAGAAAAAAACAATTCCTATGATTCCCTAGCACTAACCCTAACCCTAAAAGTGGACTCAATTTGCACTATTTCTGGCAGTCTGCAACCCCCCTATGTTTCTGGGTTTATTGAGACCAGCTAACCCTTAAATGGACCGACAAGGGGAACCGCATTAATCTTCTCAAGGACCTTTCCTTTCGCCGCCAGTTCTCAAAGGAAAGTCTGTAATCCTCAATTGCCTAAAAGGAAGAAAATAAGGAGGGAAAGGGGGAAATTGGTCAAATTTTAATTGCCTGGGAAGGCGGGGGCTGGGTGAAAATGAAGCATTCTCTGCTGTTCAGGACAGAAAATAAATCTCAGAATAAATGGCTAACTAGGATGAAAAGGGGATCTTGTAGCACCGTTGAGACTAACTGAGCCAAAGAAGTGGTAGCATAGACTTCCCTAGACTTGGTCTATTTCTTCATGGAGTGAACGGATTCCGGGTAACTAGGAATTACTTCCCTGCTTTTATTTGGAAGTAAAGGTTTCACCTCTAAATCCATTAATCAGAGAGTAATGTCCATCGACCCGGAGAGTATGTGCCCCAAATAAACTTGCATAGGTGTAAGCGCCCTGAAAATGCTATTTGCACTGTCAGAGATTATTGAATCCTAGAAATTAGTGAGAGCCAGCCTGGTGTAGTGGTTTGAGACTTGGACTATGACTCTGGACTGGAGAACAAGGTTCGAATCCCAGCTCAGGTCATGTAAAAACCCACTGGGTAATCCTGGGCAAGTCACACTCTCTCAGCCTCAGAGGATGGCAATGGAAGCCCCCTTCTGAAGAATCCTTGCCAAGAAAACTCCGCCATAAGTCGGGGAAAAAACTTGAAGGCAGGCAAGAACCGAAATTCAGAAATGACTGAACCCTAGAAGTCAATGGGGCTCGGATGGGGCTGAAGGTAGACCGGTGTTGCTGCTCCTGAGGCGCAAAGAAGCCTCCACTGATGTCAAAAGGAGTGTTTATACACAGAAAATGCCCAATTGTGGGGGGTGGGATGGAGGGGGACCCAGCATGTAAGTTGCTCTGGGTTTTGTCGATCGGGAGGTGAAGTGGGCTGAGTCCGAATAATAACATCTCCAGAGCAAGTAAGGCTATATCCGCACTCCAGAAATCATCCAGTTTGACACCATATTAAGGGCCATGGCTCAAAATGCTATGGAATTGTATTTCTGGGAGACATGGAGCCTTCTCCCTTATTTTGCTCTGGTGCCACCACAAAATAGAAACCCCAGGATCCCATAGTATGGAGCAATGGCAGTTAAAGTGGTGTCAAACTGGATCATTTCAGCGGCGCTGAGATTTGTTTCACTGGACGAAACCTGGGAGCAGGTTTCGCACTCCTGGTCGAGGCTTAAAACAGCGTCCTTTCGAGAAGATGTCAGCCCAGGAAGGCAGTTTCCCCAACATGCAAAGGTCTCGCTTGCATTTTGTCCAAAATGGCACATGAAGACAACAAAAATAACCCCACATCCACAACTCCATGGGAAGATCCCCTGCGCAGATCCCATTGAAAGCGAAGGAGACCTTGGCAAGAGTTTGGAACTGCTGGGGAGTTCCCTTTCACTCCAGTGGATTCTGGAAAGAGGGAAACTCCTCCATGGATTATTGCCCAAATTGTTTGTGTGCCACTCTTAGTGTTTGTCTGGAATAAAAATCCATTTGAGATATTTCTGCAAGCCTTATTCGGGGCCATATACTGGAGGATAGGAAAAGATGCTCAGAGATCTCAACATATCAGAGAGATCAACAAGGAGCAAGAGAGGAGTAGCACCTTTTGAGATGAAAAGAAACAGATTAGGGCAAAACGCTTCAGGGACCAAAGTCCCCTTTTGGTGGTTTTATCTTCTTCAGATGCTAATAGATTTCAGTGGGAGAAAGAGAGAAGAGGAAAAATGTAAGGAAGAATGCGCCAACTTTTATCCAGAGCCAACACAGAGGTCTGAGGGTTGGACTAGGACTCCGGGAGACCTGGGTTCCAATCCCCGCTCTGCTAGGAAACCCACTGGGTCACACTCTCTCAGCCTCAGGGAAGGCAATGGCAAACCTCCTCTGAACAAGTCTTACCAAGGAAACCCCGTGATATGGGTCGCCTTAGGGTTGCCATAAATCGGAAAAATTGAAGGGACACCACAAAACTACACCAAAGTACAAGAATATCCCAAATCCACCAACCCAACTTTATTGGGCCGAACAAAAGGCACAAATTACACGTTGCAAGCTTTTGAACTACCGTTCCTAGAATTCCCTAGCATTGAGCCACGGGAGTTAAAGTGGTGTCGAGCCGGATTATTTCTACAGTGTGGATGCAACCGCAGGAATTCGGAGGGAAGGGGTGGGGTGGGGGGGCTGAGTAAACCTGCCCGAGTCTCACTCACATGGCAACCCTCCCTCTTCCAGAACTGAGGAGGGGGCTTCTTCCTTGTGGGCAAAGTTTTGCTGCTCTTTACCCAGAAAATAAAGCAAAACATAAGGGATGACCCCAAAGGCATCGCCCAGCCTCCTATCCTGCCCCACTGATCCATTTGTAGAGAGATCCGCTCCTCAAAGTAGTGCTGGGATGCTAGCCCCCCTCTGATGATCGATGAGGCCGATCGATGCGATCGATCCAAGGAGAGCTGGACCTTGGGCCAGACAGAGGCCCTTGCTATTTTCCCTCCTTCCAAGCGAAGCAGCAGCCAGGGCCTCCCTCTCCTTCTCCAGCATCCCGGCAACTCTTTCCTCCCTTTCAAGAGCAGCATTTGTCGGGGCCCTTGAAAAGAAAGAAAAGCTTCTTCTCTTTCTTTCTTTCTTTCTCTCTCTCTCTTTCTTTCCTCCCCCCCCCCCGAAATCCTCCTCCTGGGGCAATTAGGGCTCCCCAGATCTTGAAGGCGAAGCTTGGACGAAGCTCATTATCTGAAGGGCCGGAGAAGGGGCTCTTGAGCGCCCCAGACCAGAAGGGAGACAAAGGACCAGGAGAAGAAGAAGGAGGAGGAGGAAGAAGAAGACCCCCCCCCCAAAAAAAAGTTTGGCCAGGTCACCTGGATGGAGCTCTCCCTCGCCGGCATGCCCCCCCCCTACCCCCCAACCTCAGGATCCCACAGGAGGAGCAAGAAGAGGAGGAGGCCTTTCAGGGCAGGCCAAGATGGAGGGGGGCCAAGAGGCACCTGCGGGAAGAGGGGAGGATCGGGAGACCCTCCAGTCTCTGTGCCGCCGCCATGGGGGGGGGGGGGAAGGGAAGGAGATGTCGAGGGGGAGCCCAGGAGGACTTCCAGACCCCCCTCCCCCAAGATGAAGTTTCTAGCCCAGGACCCCCCAGCCCTTGGCCACCTGGCTGGGACTCATCGCCCTTTCCACCTGTCCCATCCTCAGGAGCTCTGCAGAAGAATACAGGACAGGCTTCCTTCCTTCATTCTCCCTCCCTCTCCCACTCCCTCCTTCCCTTCCTTCCTGCTCCCTCCTTCTCTCCCTCCTTCTTCCCATCTTCCTTCCTTCCTTCCTTCCTTTCCCCTCCATCCTTCCATCTTCCTTCCTTCCTTCCTTCCTTCCTTCTCCCTCCCTCATTCTTCCCATCTCCCTCCCTCTTCCTTCTTTCCTTCCTTCCTTCCTTCTCCCTCCCTCCCTCCCTCCCTCCTTCTTCCCATTTCCTTCCTTCCTTCTCCTTCCCTCCCTCCATCTTCCTTCCTTCCTTCCTTCCCTCCTCCCTCCCTTCCTTCCTTCTCCCCCTCTTTCTTTCCTCCTTCCTTCCTTCCTTCTCCCTCCCTCTCTCCCTCCCTCTTCCTTTTCTTTCCTTCCTTCTCCCTC
Source organism: Phrynosoma blainvillii (assembly GCA_026167975.1). Taxonomy (NCBI): domain Eukaryota; kingdom Metazoa; phylum Chordata; class Lepidosauria; order Squamata; family Phrynosomatidae; genus Phrynosoma; species Phrynosoma blainvillii. The sequence goes on from JANUYF010000004.1 coordinate 142,919,149, forward strand.
CCTCATTCTTCCCATCTCCCTCCCTCTTCCTTCTTTCCTTCCTTCCTTCCTTCTCCCTCCCTCCCTCCCTCCCTCCCTCCCTCCCTCCTTCTTCCCATTTCCTTCCTTCCTTCTCCTTCCCTCCCTCCATCTTCCTTCCTTCCTTCCTTCCTTCCTTCCTTCCTTCCTTCTCCTTCCCTCCCTCCCTCCATCTTCCTTCCTTCCTTCCTTCCTTCCTTCCTTCCTTCCTTCCTTCCCTCCTCCCTCCCTTCCTTCCTTCTCCCCCTCTTTCTTTCCTCCTTCCTTCCTTCCTTCTCCCTCCCTCTCTCCCTCCCTCTTCCTTCTTTCTTTCCTTCCTTCTCCCTCCCTCATTCTTCCCATCTCCCTCCCTCCCTCCCTCCCCCTTCCTTCCTTCCTTCCCTCCTCCCTCTTTCCCTGACCCTAAGGTGACTCGATCATGAGGTTTTCTTGGCAAGATTGGTTCGGGGGGGGGGGTTGCCTTTGTCTTCCTCTGAGGCTGAGAGAGAGTGACTTGATCACCAAGTTGGTTTCATGACAATGGAGGCCTGGTCTCCAGAGTCGTAGTCCTTCCTTCTTTCTTTCCTTCCAGCTACGGATCTCGCCCCAAAGGCTGCCTCCCCTGCCTCCAAGGCGGCCACGGAAGGGAAGTTTTGCCCAGCGAGGGAAGCCCCGCCGTGGCAAGAAGGAATTGTGGTGGTGGTGGTTGTGTTCCCTCGAGTCATCCCCGACTTGTGGCGACCCGATCATGGGGTTTCCTAGGCACGATTGGTTCAGAGGGGGTTTGCCTTTGCCTTCTTCTGAGGCTGAGAGCGTGTGACTAGGTCCCCCAGTGGGTTTCATGGCCAAGTAGAGAACTGAACCCTGGTCTCCAGAGCCATAGTCCAACGCTCAAACCACTAGGTCACCCTGGCTCTCCTGGCAGGAAGGAATCCTGTTGGGTGATCCCACCTAGAGTCGATCAACCCATTCAGGGTGACCAGACATCCTCCTTCTCCAAGACCTGTCCTACATGTCAACCTTCTGTCCAGGAGGAATTTCAAAATGTCCTCCATTTGGAGCATGGTTAAGCAGTATGCATTTCTATTTAGTATGTTTTGAGCTTTTCTTTGGCAATGTCCACCATTTTTCTTGATTGTCCCACATTTGACGGTCCCTTGCCCTCCTTTGTAGTTCTGACATCTGGTCACCCTGAAGCCATTCAATTCTGGAAAGGTGAGTTAACACACATCGGTCAGTCCCATTGATCTGATGGATCTGGTTGGGAGCAACAAGAGGATTTGGGCCATTGGGTGTAAACACACCCACACACCCAAACTCACACCCACACCCACACACAGGGTCCCTGGAGAAGGCGACCAATGTTTGCAAAGGCCCGAAAGTGAGGGCAGATGCCTGCAGTCCAGTGTCTGCCCAGAGCTAACCTAGGTTTTACTGCCTCTCTTTCCCACTTCATTTGCAAAACCAGAGAGATAAAGACCCCACACTCTTCCAGAAACAGAGAGACCCTAAGGACATTTTCAAGTCTCTTTGTTTTTTCCAGGAACATGTGCAAACCAAGCTTATTCATGTTGGTTGTTCTTGTGTGCCTTCAAGTCGTTTTCAACTTATGGTGATCCTAAGACAAGCCTATCATGGTTTTTTTTTGGGGGGGGGGATGGTGGTGGACAAGATTTGTTCAGAAGGTGGGTTGCCTTTGCCTTCCCCTGAGGCTGAGAGAGAGTGACTTGCCCAAGGCTACCCCCAGATGGTTTCCATGGCTGAAGGAGACTGGAACCCAACACTTAAAAAGTTCTACGTTGGACTTTGACTAAGTTTGTTCACCTAATATTTGGCACTTGATTCTTAATATATTGTGCACCCTTCCTTATATTAAGCCTATGAACCATCAGTACTTCAGGATACTTAAGTATGAGGCCCAAAATAAATAATATTTCTTTAAAAAAAAAAGTTCTACGTTTGTTCCCTTACTCATGTTTTGTTGTCATTGGGTGCCTTCAAGTCTTTTCATGGGGTTTTCTTGGCATGGTTTCTTCCAAGGAGGTTTGCCACCGCCTTCCCCTGTTTTCCATGGCGAGCAGGGAGTCTGTCTTCAAGCCTGCTCTCCTCCAGAGTCCTAATCCAACAAACACTCAAACTACTAGCCACGCTGGCTCTTTCATGTTGACTTGGAAGCAAATCGAGAGGATTGATTGCTACTATCTCGGAATAAGCGGCCCTGGCTGAGACTGCACTGTCCAGCATCTGCTTCACTTGCCCATTGATCAACTTTATTATGAGGAGGATGTGTATGTAAGTGTGTTGGGAACATGGAAGCAAAGTTGATCCTCTTTCACACTCAGAAAAAGTTGCAAGCCGCAGATCGTGCCCCTCATAAACTTTTTTCCCCCTGTGCAAACCCTTGAGGATTTCAAACCGTCTTTGAAGATTTGGGCTCTTCTCCAGTTTCTGCATCTGCAGCTTGGGCAAGTCACACTCTCTCATCCTCAGAGGAAGGCAAAGGCAAACCCTCTCTAAACAAATCTTGCCAAGAAAATCCCCTTAGGGTCACCAGAAGCCCAAAAGGACTAGAAGGCACTAATTTTTAAAAAATTATTATTATTATTATATTATTAAAATAACTTCTGTCTTTTTAAATTACTGTAACCCACCTTGAATCCCATTGTGGGAGAAAGGCGGGATATAAATCCTTGAAATAAATAATAAACAAGATAATTATAGCAACACTTGAGACTACCGCAAGGAAGCCGCTCCACTTCATGGCACCCAGGACTCTGGATAATCCCAATTTAGAGTCTTTGCAAGGGAAATTAATGCCAATTGTGGTCAAAGTCCCACATCCCATATGAACAAGGAGCCTTCCTTCCTGTCTCTCCATGATTTGCACTTCTTGCAGACAATAGTGTGCTCCACCAATGAAGTGAAAGATTCAGGCTGTTATGGCAGAAGGCCTTGGCTTCTGTATTATGCTTTTGTTACTGGTGTGCACTGTACAGCCCCTTTGCCAGGAAGAGACTTTAACTGAAATTCTCTAAACAATTGTCTCAAAGCAAAGAGAGGAGGGGAAAAATGATCCCAAATGTTCTAAGAGCAGAGGAAGGAGGCATTTCTGCAATTCATCTGATGAGAGACTGATATCACTGAACACCAAGAGGGCACCTTCTGGCTGTGCAGATGCTACTAGATGGCAACTCCTACCATCTCTCAGCACTGATGAGGGCTGATGGGAGATACAGTTCAACAAAAGGGGGGAGGGCTGTGGAATGCCCAGTTTTCGGAAAGCTTAACATGTGTCTGTGACTAGAACCGACCCAACTCAGAAATCAGTAGGCACCTAAGCAGCAAACCTAAGAGTGCTCCTGTCTATAAGCATCCAGTTAATCCCAGTCTGGTTGATAAGGCCTCTATGCCTCTCAGACTGGTCCTTTTCATCACAATGTGCACTCATTTTTCTTTACAGGTACTACTACTCCTTTGACTGTTGTCAATGTTTTGAATGTTTTTCCTTAAACAAACCACAAGTGAAAACACATCTTTGCTTGGCCATATGTGTTTTCTACTGAAGAGCTTCCCCAAATTCCATTAAAAATGGCTCTTCTCACTTTGAAGTGATTTCTCTCTTCTGTGTTCCTAGATAAAAAGGGTATAGGATTGCATCCTTACTGTCAAGTATGTCTGCATGAGCATAGAGCTGAAGCCTCAGTTTCTCAAGAGTGGAGTAGATGCCTGAACACACAAATGAAATTTATTGCATTTGAAAGTGACATCAAGTGAATTTTAAAGCTTTCTAGGTGTTTTGAGTTGCAATGATTCATTTGTATATGCAAATAATTAAGGCTGTGAATAAGCCCCCAATTCAGTTTGATGTCCAATTTGGTGATTTGAATTTGAGTATGATTCAGATTGAATTGAACTGGATCCAGACCGTTTTGATTCAGACCCTGAATCTGAACTGAGATTTGGGATTCCAGATCGCCAGTCCTTCTCCATTGATTCACTGGGAGATCCTAAAGGCTACAACGTTTCAAAGCCCAATTTCAGAAGGAAAACTCCAGGGATTTTTGTGCTACGTATCTCTAAAGTCAGATTTAAGAAAAGAGCCCCTCTACCAAAATAATCGAGACAGCTTTGTCCTGACCATGGCCCCTACAACATCAGTCAGCTGATATATGATAATGATATGACAGTTGTTTTGCAGGAACAATCCAGCAGGTCCTACTGCTGAGATTATGGTATTGCAGCAGACTTTTAGTGTTTTAAGGCAGTTTTTTTAAAACCCTTATTTGTTGTTTACAGTAAAGGCAGATAGCAATCCTGGAATCTATTCTCATCTCAACACTCTGACTTTTCTATGGTGACTCAGATTGCCTAACTTCTAACACCTAGTAACAACAACAACATGGAATTAGATGGTGGAAGGAGAATAGATTTCACTACTGTCCTAAAGCATCTAGAGATTTATTAAGCAGACAAAGGGGAAGCAGAAGAATAAAATATGTGACTCAATGAAACAAAGGAAATTAAAAGACTGAGTGAAGCCAACTCAGACGACAATCCACAAATTCTTGCCTCTCAGCCAGAGATTTGGGATTCCAGATTGCCAACTGTTTCATGAACTGCTATTAACAAAGAAGGAAGAGACATCAGGAGGAGATGAAATGTATAATCCCATCCCGTAGACACTACAATGAGAGTCAGGGTGACAACAGAAAAGTCAGCACATCTCCCTTCCTCCCCCTCTGCATCTTACCACCTTGGGAGTTTTCAATATATGGTCAGGTTGAGACAACTGAAAGTGGCAGGCTTTATACTACATATTTTTAAATGTCTGGATCTCCAGATCAGTTGAAAACACTTTGGGCTATACCATTCCACTCCAGAACCAAACTGGGCCAAACCAATTCCAATCTGGATCTTTCACAAACCAGCCTAACTCTAAATCATCACTTATTTATTGGCAATTTTGGTGAATTGGATGAACAGCCCTAAAAGTACATTTCAAATGTTGCAGCTATCAAGAGATGAATATGCACGTCTGTACTAATCAGATCCTCTGTAGCTTCTGATTTGACCTTTTTTGGTATTCTAATCTGTAAACCACTCTGATTGCCTTGGTTGAAAGCAGGGATATAAATGTAATAAATAAATCCTGAAAAGAAAAAAAACTTGCTAAAATGTTTTAGAAAAGTGAACTGAATATATAAGAAAATGAAAATTCTACTATTTCTTTTCTGAATTAAAATGTTAGGGCTCAATTTAATAACTAGCTGCATTTGTGCTTCCCTTTTCTGGTATACTTCATGTGGAAGTTTCATGCCACTGACTTCTCTTCCTGTCAGCAGACCTCTGGGAAGCAAAACGTTGTGCTTATGGGAAAACAGGGAACACTAAAAGGTGTGGGCAGTGAATAAAATAGATACCCCCAGTGCAGAATATGTTTAGTTTTTTTTTAAATTGGGAAAAGAACTGTCAACCAGCCATTAAACTGGATGATTAAGTCAAGAGTTCATTAATTAAGAAAATAAGGAATCCCCCTCTGACACACAGATTTTGCTTTGGCTTGACAGAAAATCTAAGTACCCTGTCGATGAAGTGCATAATTTATAATTTTCACAAAACGGTATTTGAACAACCAGGTAGGCACTATCCAATTAAAAACTTTAATTATATAATACAATATAAACAATGTAAGAAAGACCACACAGATGTTGTAAATGTTGAAACTTTTACTTGGAAAGTTCAGCAAATGTGTGTTGAAAGAGACAAATACATCAATAAAGTACTACAAGGAATACTGACAAAGTCTTTAAAATGTTGTGCTTGTAGATGGCTAAGCCAACTTCCATAAACACAATTTATGTGCACTTTTTCAATGCTATTTTTCTTAGGGTAAACATTTCTTAATTGCAAACCTAAGGGATATTTGGATGTGAAATTGAAGGCATCAGCAATGTAATGCAACAAAATCCACATACAATAAAGACAGAACAGTACCCTTGCTTCATCAGATCTGTCACACAAAAGTATTAATTCATATGTATCCTGCAGTACAGTTATAAAGCAATGTATGGATCATATCAAATCTGATTAGTAAAAGTGTACAGACTTTAAAAAGAAAGCTTATCATCTGAAAACTAATCAGATGATAATTGTAATAATAAAAACAGAATTATTTTAAATGGCAGAAAGTGCCAAGAGCCTAATTCCAGTTGTATCTTCCAGAAGAGGGTGGCAATGGGTAAGGTCTTCCATAACCCTGCAAAGGCCACAAAAGACAGTATTATTTTATTTGTTTTAGACATAATATCAAAGAGCAGTAGTACAAGGGAACAGGGACATGCAAGTGAGGGCAAGAACCAGTAAAACATAAACAATTGATGTCCCACCGATTTTAATGAGAGAAATAACATATGCATAACTGTCTCAGGGAATGAAGAGGTTTTTTTATTTGTTAGTTGACAATTCTTGTGGGGTTTTTTTAAAAAGAAAATTGGAGTTTTAAGATTTTAAGTATATAAACATTAAAAAGGGGAAGCTTGGTAGATGTAATAATTTACTACATGCATGCTTAAATTTAGTATTTATTTAATTAACTGCCTGAGCCCTAGGGTGTGTTTCTGTTCAGCAGAAAGACACTGCTATTACATTTCTTATTTATATTACACTGTATAGCCTTGGACAAGAGTCCTGCCATTTTAACTATAGAAAGCAAAGAGTTAATTCTAAGAGAGCTTCTAAGGGCTGAAGAGATATGCTGGATTAGACCAAAAGCCTATCTAGTCCTCATTCTGTTCCCACAATGACCAACAAGACATCCAAGGGAAGCCCACCATCAAGACACGACCACAACAGTTTCCCAGCAACTATGCTTTAGAGGCATATTGTCTCTGATACCAGAGGTAATATACAACCATCATAAATAACAGTCACTGGAAGCTTTATCCTCCATCAATTTGTCTTATCCTCTTTTAAAACAATCTAAGTTGATGGTGGTCACCGGATCTTGCAATACGGAATTCTACAGTTTCACTATGTGTGCTGTGAAGCAGTACTTCCTTTCAGCTTTCTTGGTTGACCTTGGATTCTACTAATATAAGAGGGTGATAAACCTCTCCTGATCCACTTTTTCACACTATGCATAATTTTATATATACATCCTCCCTTAATCTTTTTTCGAAGTTAAAAGCAGCAAATTTTATAATCACATGGAAACTGGTCTGGTTATTCAACCATTTGGTTGCCTCTTCTCTAAACATGTATAGCAGGAATGGGAATCATGTGGGACTGTAAGTCCCAGGAGAGGTAACAGCAAACAAGAAAGAATTCTGAGACCTGCAATCCAATGACATCTGGAGGTCTGTATGATTTAAATTCTCGTATTTCACCCTAATGCTTTTTATGTTAGGTTTATGATATGACATAACCCTATAGTTTCTGTGAAGGAAGTTCATATGCTGTTTCTTAAGTAGTTTTATAATTTGAGTGAATTATCAGCAACAGGGGGCCTGACTAATTTGAGCTCCTAAGAACTTGCACATGATTAACTACTGTCATCCCACAGGTAAGCAATTAGTGCTTGTGGCATAAGTGAATAAATTTTAGGGCAGACACTATATAGAAAGATAGCTCTGCTATCAAACAAAGTAGTACATCTCTGGGTTTTTAAAAACCATCTGTCTGACACAACATATCTATTGCCGCCATTGTGTGAGATAATTATGCATGAAGGAGTCTAAACACATGCAGAATATTTTAAAAATTAATCCCAAACTTAAATTCAACAAATTTGAGATCCTATTTGGGTCAAAAAATAGCACTATCTATAAGCATTGGCCAGATAATTTGTTTAAAGTGCTTTACCTAAGCAGGCAGCAACTGCTAATGACAACAAACATCTTCAGCTATTCTGATTACTCGACATAGCTAGCACCAATTGCTTTGTGTCTGCAACTGTGAAACATGTCTGGGTGTGCAGAAATTCAGCATGTCATTACCAACATCCTTGACTGATACAGACAACAGCTTTTGAACAGGAATTGAACCAAGTAATGCTTGAGTGTTTGGACAGCTTCTCTCTATAACTGTGCCAAGAAGCCTCCACCAAATGCTCAGGACAGCTTGTTAATTTCAATGGAGCTTTCAGTATGAGGTGTTCCAGGCAGGAACCACTGAAACATTTACATTCTCATGCAATTATCCCAGCAATGCACAAGTGCAGGGTTTGAGATGTCAATGGATTACTGTGTTTTGGTGCTAGCAATGTAATGTCAATAGATCAAGGGAACTGGAAAAATCAAGATTAAGAAATACATTTTTTTTGTCTTTGAGATTGTATACAATTCTGTATATGTAAGAGGACAATTACAAGAGGAGGAATGAGGTTTTCTGTAATTACTACAGTTAGAAACTAGGCCCCTAAAAGTACCTATGTAGATCCATACTTGGAAAAAATTATCCAGGAAATGTATTTTTTAAAGCTGATCTTAGTAGGACAGGGAGTTATAACCTCTTTAAAGTTTCAGGATGCCTGCCACCGTGGCCCAAATTCAGTTTCAACAAGAGAAAATAACATTTTAGTGCAAATTTTGTGGCAGTAATTTTTCGAGAGGTGAAATTAGCACTCCTAATTTGAATTTAAACAAATGATGGCTACTACAAAGCAGCAGAATTAAAAGACGGAGAGGCCATTAAGTCTAAGAAAGGCAGGTGTGCCCCATCTCAAAGAACTCTTGAGTCAAGTAAGCCAGCCAAGCCCCACCTTACAGTCAAAAGGGGGGGGGGGGAGGGAGAGAGAGAGAGAGAGAGAGAGAGAGAGAAATTATATACATAGAGGAGGTACAGCAGTAGCTTCTCTTTGCCATGGAATAATTATTACTGAAGGATCAGCATGCAGGCAGTAAAAGAGTCTTCTGGCAGTTTGTTGACTGCCTTTTTGAAATTTTTTGGTGGAAATTATTTGATGTATATAATATGGTTACATTCTAGACAACAGATACAAGTTCAAAAATATTAAGCACCGAAATCAACAGGATAAGTTGGCTACAACTTAAGGACTGTTAATTTCAATGGCCTTAACCATATTTAAGGGATGTGGTGGCTTAGTGGTTAAGACACCAATTTTGATGATCGGAAGATTGGAGGTTTAAGGCCTGAGTGCCGCATGATCTTGTTACTAGTCCCAGCTTCTGCCAACTTGGCAGTTCAGAAGCATGCGAATGCAAGTAGATTGGTACCACTTCAGTGGGAAGGTAATAGCATTCGATGCAGTCATGTTGGCCACATAACCACCAGAGTAATCCTCGGACAATGCTGGCTCTTTGGCTTAGTAATGGAGATGAGCACCACCCCCTACAATCAGTTACGACTAGACATTCATGTCAAGGGACTACCTTTACCTTTACCTAACTGTATTTAATTTTCATTAGAAAACATTAACTGAAAAACACACTGGATGCCCAAGGACTTTGTAAAACCACACCCTTATCTAAACATATTACAAAGACTTAACGTAGCTAATATAGCTCTCCCTAGCTAACATGTAAAGAATATTTTTTCTTTTTCATTAATAAAGGAACAACTCTGTTTTAGCTGGTAACTTACTAGAAGACTGCACCCCCTCCCCCAACATCCTCTGTTACCTGTCTTCCACGTTCCCTCCGTTCGCTGGGCCTCTGTGAGTAATTCACTGGTCCACTTGGACCTTGGTACTGGTTTTGTTGGTATGGAGGTCCCTGAGAATGGGATGTACGATTCCAAGCAAGAAGAGGAGTGGCCCCAGAATTTCTGAGAAAACAACACATATAGCCTTGTTTGTTTATCCTTCATACAAAAGTGACAGCTTTGCAAGGAACATTATCTGAGGAGTATGGTGTGTTTAAATTCTGTCTAGCATACAGCTTGTTTACAGAAAGAATGAATGCCTCTTATCAGGCCTACAGTTAATAGAACAATATGGCTTCTTCCCTAATGATGGAATGTAAAGCAAAACCAAACCATGGGCAATACAATCCTGCATGTTGTTTTTTCACTCCTTATTAATTGGCCACAAATATAAAGATTTAACAACCTTGGTCAAATTCAGGTTTTAAAAATGACCTGAAAGGATCTGATCTATTTGGTATCTCTGACACTCCAACTTGTCACTGCATTGATGTGGAAGTGCAGATTTAAGACACATCACATCAACAAAACACAATATTATCCCAAAAGTAAACAAGTGTAAGAGTGAGTCTTTCTTTACTGGATGCCCAGGCTAACTCTGGGACTCCATTCTTTCTTGTTAATTGCAGGTTGCAAATGAATTCTTACTGCAGAATTGTTTGAATCCAGGGTAGTAGTTTAGCTGTTATCTCCCCCACCATCCCACCCCCACCCTACCCCCTTTATTCTTCTCAATATGGCAGAAGAAGGTCTGATTGGGAAGAAACCTTTTCAGGTTCTATTGATGCTGTTTTCAATTGACCATAGTGACCTAGCAACGTAAACACTAATTGGCCTGGACCGACCAGCATTTGCTGTACAGTTTATATGGGAACACAAATGCAATGTCCATTATCACAAAGAACGCTATCCTGGATCATCAACAAGAACGCTTTAACCACCTTCAAGTGTCAAAGCAACAGGTATATATCTATAATATTCCCTGTTGGAATAAAAATATACTTATTTATTTTAAAGGTTTATGTATCACTCAACTGGATGTGCCCTCTGCATGGTTTACAGATATGAAAAACTAAACACCTGATAAAATCACACTTGACTAAATCACAAATTTTTACAATAAAAACAAGTAAAGAAATTAAAACCATCTCAAAAAGTTACAATATTAAAATGTTAAAATATTAGAATGTTAGAACCAATAACAAAAACTAAACAGTAAAAGCAAAATAAAAAATATAAATCAAGGAATGAATGGCTGTCAGGAGGGGAAAGTCTTAGCCTGGCATGTCATGGTCCTAATGAGAGGCAGGCAGATGTCTCTTGGGAGGACATTCCACAGACGGGGCTACAGGAATAGAGAAGGCTCTTTTTCTGATAGTCTCCTCGATCCATACTATGAGGGGTAGCATCCAGAGAAGACCCTCTGAAGGCATCCTATGTAGTCAGGAAAAAGATATAGGTGCAAGTCCTTTTAGAGGAGACAGATTCTAAGCTATTCACTGCTTTAAAGTTTATTAGCAGCACTTTGGACTCAGAGAAATGTATAGCCATGACATAAACACTTAACAGCTTTTAGAAGCAAGAACTGCCTGATCATGATTCTATCTGTCTTCTTAAAAATTTAAATTTGCTTAAGAACTTTATTACAGCAAAATGCTGTATCATTAGCAGTACTAAATACCGGATCATAGCTAAAATATATCTGGCTAGTTCTATGATCAATATCACACACACTTGGGAAAAATACTGCAAAAAGCAACATGTAGTGTCCTTTTAGGCAACAGACACAAGATAGTTTGCTCTGGTGCTGCAACAAACAACCATTCCCAGAATTCCAGAGCTTTGAGCCATGGCAGTTAAAGTGTGATTCAAACCAGATTATTTCTGCACTGTGGATGCAGCCTCAAAATAACACAAGAATGCCAGAATCCAAAGAACACCCATTTCTTTTGTTTGTTTTTTAGATGAATCTGAAAGGCATTTAAACTTGCTTCTCTTGAACAACATCAATCCTCTTCTGAAACTGTTTGTACACCTAGCTGGTGCCTACTACCCAGGCAAATGGACAAGCCTGTCTAAATCTATGTGGTGCTATTAACAGATCAAAGCTCTCTAAGCATCCTTAAAAATTGTTTAATACCACGTTCCTTGCAAAAAGCATAAAAACCAGCATTTTTTTTAAAAAAAGCTGAACTTTGCTGAACACCCCCAAAGTTGTTTTTGCGATATCAACCAAAGTTTAAATATCAAGATTGGGTTCATAAATATGCATGGCAGAGCAGAAAAGTACAGAAGCCCAAAATACCGTAATAATAATAATAATAATAATAATAATAATTTTTTATTTATAACCCGCCCCTCTGCTTGGCAATCGGGGCGGCGTACAACAGATTAAAAATACAGCAAGTTAAAACAGTTCCATCCTCCCACCTCTAACCCACCCACCCCTTAAAGCAGAATTTAACTATCATAGGATTAAAATCAAATTCAATTTAAAACACAATACCATCCTGACCGGATTTGCCTACATATCACAATGGCGGAAAAATTGGCGGGTCACCTTCAATTCTTGCCGGGCGGCTATTCCGGGAAGGCCTGCCGGAAAAGATCCATCTTTACTGCCTTTTTAAAGGCAGCAAGAGTAGTAATAAGACGGATCTCGTCCGGCAGGCCATTCCACAGTCTGGGAGCGGTCGCAGAAAAGGCCCTCTGGGAGGTCTGCGAAAGCCTGGTCTTTATTGGTTGTAGCAGATTCCTCCCAGAGGACCGAAGTGTGCGGGGGGGGGGGGGAATCATATGGGAAGAGGCGGTCCCTAAGATAAGATGGACCCAAGCCATGTAGGGCTTTAAAGGTTAAAAACAATACCTTGTACTGTGCCCAGAAACTAATTGGCAGCCAGTGGAGGGATTTTAGCACCGGTGTTATGTGCTCCCTCCTAGATGTTCCAGTAATTAACCTGGCTGCCATGTTTTGTACTTACTGCAGTTTCCGGGTTAAGCACGAGGGTACCAGGTTTAAAACCTTATTCTAGTCTTCCTTTGATGCCCATTACATAACACAGCCAATTTGGAGACTGTGACCAAGAATGTGGATTTGTATGGTGTAATAAACATAAAGGGTAAAGGTATTCCCCATTGACAAGGTTGTGAAGTTGTGCCTGACTGTTCTCAGAGACTACTCTGTGATCATGTGGCCAGCATGATTGCACAGAATGCTGTTTATCTTCCCACCAAAGTGGTACCTATTTATCTACTTGCATTTGCATGCTTTCGAACTGCTAGGTAGGCAGAAGCTGGGACTAGTGACAGGAGCTCACCCCATCATGCAGCACCCTGGTCTTGAACTGCCAACCTGCCGATCTTGCAATCAACAGAGTCAGCGTCTTAACCACTTGAACCACTGCATCCCTGTGTAATCAACATAAACTGTTTAAATTATTATATAGATATGTACTCCTTTGTGTTAAAATCTGAGAACAGAATTTCAAAAATAAAATATATTGTCTTAGAAATGTGATGTCACACAGAAAAATTAAAATGGGGATTTATTTGAATCCATTACTTGGGAAAATCAGTCCCAAATTTTGCTATCAATTGTTCTCATAGCACAAAAACAACAGTTAAAGAGATAATATCCTCATTTTAACAACAATTTTACATGTATAGTCCCATTTTTCATTACAGGATAGAATAGAAATTGACAGATACTCTTTGCAAACTCCAGGATATCTGGTTTTAAAAACATACAATCAGCTTCTCCAGGAAGAAACAGATATACAAAACATCCCTTATTATCAAACCATGTCACATTCTCTATGTTCTATGGTACTTATTGGACTGCAGATTCCTTAATCCTCCCTAGAGTCCCTCCTGCATTTAATTCAGTTCAGTCTTAAGTAGTTAAAGAAACTGTTTTCAGTGGCAACTAATAACTACTGACCTATAGTGACACTACCCTACAATAGACTTGTCAGGCCTGAAAAAGCTGTACCAAAGAAGCTGATTAGGACTTCAAGAGGTTTGTAGCAAGAATCAATGGCTGGTCTGTACTAATGCTGTGGTTCCAGCACAGTGATGATAAAAGTGGACCACCATTAGTTATGCCTCATTAAGCTCCACGACTCTCCTAAAAAGAAATTTGTTTAGCCTGTCCAAAACCTAATGCAGTTTTAAGCTGTCTGTGTTGAAATTCATAGTGCCTCAAAAGCCTCAATGAGATAAAGGCCAAGGAAACAAAACAAGGAAACTGTATTAGAAGCATCAACAGCAAAGTTAATTTTGAAGTTTCTAATGAATAATGGCAAGGATTTCTCTTTTAAATGATTCATATCTTTAGAATGTTAAATGATACCCCCCTATAACAAAAATATAAGCTATACTAATTACGCTGGGATTTGGCCTAACACTGAGAATGTAATTATGGGGGGAAACATATGTAAGAAGGTATCTTAGAATTAACAATAAAGTATTATAAACTATACCTGTCAAATCTCTGTTGTGGCTGTTGAAAAAGAGGTGTAGGGCTTTGCCAGGAGTCTTGGGGCCTAAGATCTGTAAAGAAAAATAAAGATAATTTAAAACATATTAATTTTAATACGAATGTTAACTAAATGTTAACTAAAAAATATACTAAAAACATTAGAAAATCAAGACATACTAGAAAACCAGAAATTCTTATAGATTAAATAATTAAAAACATGCATTGGGCAAATAAATATTTACAAAATAGTTGGGTAAAGGGAGAAAGGAGGCCTACTCTTATGATATGTAAGATGTTTGAGTCCTAAAAATTCAGAGTATACTTTGGAACAGTAGCAGTAAAAGTTAATTAAATCTTTTTATTGCTATCATTATATTTTGGCCCATCATAAGTCATTTAACTGATAAATTCTGAAACATTGAAAAATGTAAAATAACTTTAACAAAAGAAATGCCACACTTTTTATAGGTTTTTAATAATATGTAAACCATTTCTAATAATTTATCTGGTAATGTGCATGTGTTTTTCATTTTTATATGAGTGTATGATAGATGTGTGGGTGAAGAAAATATTAACGGGATAGTTGCACTGCATGGGTCTTTTAAAACTCTGTCATTTTGAGAAGTATTTTTATTGCCACTCTAAGGAGTTTTGAACATGTGTTTTAGAGAATAGGGAAAACTTTAGAGTGACTATTCAATTATAAGCAGAGAAAGATATGGTAGAAGACTCCAATGAGGGGAAGGAAAGACAAGCTGCTAGTTGTCTTTTCTTCTTTTCAGGCTGCTAACCAAGAAAGCCATTGTGACAATGAAAGTAGATCTTGCCTAAAAATCCTACATTTTAATGCTGAGTCACTTACTGGGAAGTCAACACTTATTTAGGATTTAATCCTGCATGAAACCGCTGACCTGCTTTGTACCACAGAAATCTAACCACTAACCAGCTGCTTCATCTTCCAGTTTTGAGTGCATGATGCTCCTGGGTGGCCAGAATAGGTTACGAATTCTTTAGGCATATCAACTACCTGACTATCCAACAATCTCACTTCCTGAGCCAGCTGGGGCAATCACTAACTTCCTAAAGCCTGTGTGAATAGCAAGTTTTAATACTGCATTGAAATGTAAAATTGCTGACATTTGGGAGGTGTAACTGAGAAGGCATTTTCCCACCTACTGTTCCCAATGGTGACCCTGAAGAGAGACTCTGGCAGGTTTTAATGTTTGTGCAGATATATAGAGTGAAAGGTCCTATCTCAAGTAGCAAGGGGTTTTGATTGTCACCTCCAGAACTGTTTTGGAAAACTGTTTGTTTTAAAATTGATGCCATATGGTTTCTAACACAACGTTCTAGTTTCTAACACAATGTTCTAGATAGCAACCTAACTGCTGCATTTTGCACTATCTGACATTTTATGTGTTCTTCAAGGGCAGTCCCAACTATAGTGCATTGCAGTAATCTAGATGGGAAGTTACCAGTGTAATGAAGTATTACAGCCACATAATCCCTGGCGAGGAATGATTATAGCTGATAGGTCAACTAAAGCCAAAAGTACACTGAGACAGCAAAAATACTTGAGCCTCCAAGGACAAGAATGAATGCAAGAACACTCCTCAGCTATGCGCTTGGTCTTTCAAGGTGAGTGCAGTCCTGTCTAGGACAGATCCTATTCAGGATAGATATCCAATTCCTGGACTTGGGAGCCACAAATCTACACAGCCTCCATCTTGTCAAGATTCAGCTTTTTACTGGTTCTGATCCAGCTGCTGATTACAGCATCTGGAACATGGTCCAATAGGTGCACAGCTTCATCTGACTCTGATAACAAGGAAAAACAGAATTGGGCATCAGGTGCAAAACCCACAACCTTACCCTGCACCTTCACTTTCCCAACAATTCAGGAGGGTCAAGACCCATTTTTAAAGCATTACTAGTTTATTATGTTATGTGATTATTAATGAGAATTTCCCCCAATAGTCAAAGAAAGCATAAGCACAATCTTATCCTTTTTCACTTTAGTCCACCTGTGTATAGTCGGCCTTTCTTTGTAGTAAATATATGTGGCCAAAAGCTTTCAGTCCCATTCATTATTCATACTTACTAATGATAACAGCCCACATGTAAGTTATCTCTCAACTGTTATTGCTTACCCCAAGTTTTCCAGATGGGATAAGACTGTAAATCTGTAAATGGGATAAGACTGTAAAGACTATAAAAATCTGTTTATTGTAACTTGTATTATAAACCTATACTCTTGCAAGATACATACTTGGCAAACTGAGACTAAGGACACAAAGCATTATAACCATCTGATATTACTAAACATCACCACTTCAGCTTTCTCTTAGTAAGAAAGTACAACGTACTACAAAGATGTACCAGAAACAACATCATTTTAACAAGCCATGCAATTAAATGGCTGCTGTTTTTCTAAATCAGTAAACAGAATGAAAGGAACATACAATCAATAGCTCCCCAGCTAGTTCAAAACACTTAAATCATGTATCAATCAAAAGCTTCAGTTTCAGTGACATCTTTGATTATCTTCAATGATGTTTAAGTGCAACCCAATTATAACAGCTGGTTTCAGGAGTTGTCTAATGGATATATATGATAGGATAGTAATGCCCCTGTTAAGTTGTTAATATTCAAGGACATCAAGGCACAGCAATAATTTACTGGAATGTCACATTGCCTTTGTCAATTGGAGGCTTAAAAAAAAAAGAATGTCTGGAAGGAAATCTGAGCCCCTCTCAATGCACTAACAGACTGGATGGCTTATGTTTTAATGGTCTGACCTGAACAGAAGCCTTTTATGGTGGCACTTGAGAGAACTGTATACAGTGCAGGCAGGTCTGACTGACACAAACATAACTCTGCTGGTAGAAATTCAGCCCATTTTTGAACACTGGCAATTACTGTTTGGGTGTTGTACAATCACAGTGGTTCACAGCCAACAAGTGAACAAACAAAAGCTTCTTGCACTATGTTCATAAGAAATCAGACATAAAGGATGTTCCTATGCCAACTATAAGTCATATAAATCGAACTATTGTGGAGAATTGAAAGTCAGATGTAGTTACACAGTAACTAGAAAAGACAGCACCACCATAAACAATAAAATTCAGGCATTTACAAACCTTGTGAGATATGCCATAGGGGAAAAAAACTACTATTGCCAGTTATTTAAGCATTTGAAAGGAAAGGGGAAAAATTGAATCAATACTAAGTATTACTAGAATTATCTTCATACTGACTGGCCAGCCTACTCTGAAAAAACAAAGAACTTAGGAGAGAACTAACTGTAGGAGCCTTTTCCATATAAAACCAGTGCACATCTCTTTCTGCTTTTTCGTGGAATACCAGCAAAAACCCATTTTCATGGCCATGGTTGGGCTCCAGCTCTTCCCCCTTTTCACACTGAGGAGGTGAAGGCCTTTTTGAGGGCAGAGATGAATGAGTTTAAGGCTTCTCACTTTTATCCACAGAGCTTGAAAATATTCAAAAAATGTATCATTTCCAAAAAGCAAACCTTAATCTTGCCATTTAATATAAGGGATACCATTTTACTGTGCCACTGAATATCATGGGAGTTGAGCATCTACAGATTTTGGTATTGAAAGGAGGACTGGAACCAAACCCCAGTGGCTATGAAAGGCCCACTGTGCTATGAGCAACAAAATGCCATTTTCAGGACTAGTTATGGACAAATCTTTCATTTTCCATATTTGCATTTTTTCAAGCCCGAGTTCAATTCCATCTGATATTAAAATGTGAGCCAAAAAAATATCAGCACTTCCACATTCAGGATGCATACCAAAGCAGGGGAATGTGTAGTCCTCCAGATGTTTCTTTTAACTGCAATTCTCATCATCCCTAGTCAGCACAACCAAAGATGAGGGATGATAACATTTAGAGGGCCACATGTTACTCATCCCTATTCTAATAGCTCAAACCCATTTACCTATATAAGGTACACATTCCTGCATCAAGAGACCATATTAACACAGAAGTGGATAAGTTACAGATAAAAGTAGAAGAGGAAGTATATGAACACAGACACAGAGGAAAAGAACAAAAACCCAATGGCTACAGAAAGGAGTTGAAAAACTAAAGTGAAGAGGAGAGGAGTGGGTTAAAATTTTCCAGTGAAGATCACTTGATTCCTGCCACATTGGGCTTCATCACATTACTGGGGATTTTTTCTCTGCACTGAGTTCAGAAAAAGGGAGAAAATACAAAAATGAAACATTTTATAAAGAAAGATACAGACTAAAAGGGGAGAAACGACAGTCAATAATTTGTTGGGTCTTGAAAATTTGAGCAAGTCCTAGAATGATGCAGTGATTTTGCCAGTGCCCTTCAGAAGCAATTCAAGTGACAACTTATATACGGTAATCACTATGGCAATCAAAGGCAAGGCCTCATGTTTACTGATTTAAGAAATACTTTTTTTCTGATTAATGGAAAGTCAGTTAATTGACAAGTTTGCTGACCAAAATGAAGGTAATAAAGTCAGGGGAAGGAAGAACCTAGCCTGCATTCAGATAGTACTGCCAGACTCCACTTGACTCCTGAAAGCTATCAGCATACAATTATTCATCAGCTGAAAATTGCCACATCAATGTCAAATCAGGGAACAACACTAACCCTCACAGTTTGCTCTGGGAGAGCTTAGATTGGATTGACTGTATTATCCTGCTACAGTCTAATTCTGATTCACTTACAAAAAGATGTTTTGGAAAATAAATAAAAGCCTAGTATATAAAGGTCAAAAGTTAATAGTCTTAGAATATGGTGAAATTTAAGAAAACGGTGGTGAAGTGGTATTCAGTAGTTTACCAAGCAGAGTTTGAATTAGATCATGTCAAACCAATATATCAACAAACACCTGCAATATGAGGACACACACAAACACACACACACACACACATAGTACTATGCAACAAAGAGATGGCATTATATCCAGCAGTACTGATGGAATCTATGGAATTCCTCAAAAAGATCTGTCATGGCAGATGAGCTGTCTCTGGAACACAGATTGCTCTCTTCCCTTATATCATGCAACCACAGGAAATTGTTGCAAACATACCACAACACTCTTTATTCACAGTAAGTAATATTCAAGCCCCAAAACACCAAGGCCCTGTATGTGCACCCCAGAACATTAACACCCAAAGTGATGGTCCAGGACTAGTGCTGATATTTCCTGGAGAGTTTCCAGAAACAACAACAACAACTGTTGCCAATAGGGATAAATAGAGCACCAATCCTTTGCACATGTGGGGAAAACTGTCAGCCCCGCACAGCTTGAAATGTACAAGCCTAGAATATCCATCCCCCAGAATCTCTCTATACGAACAGGGTAGTCACAGTACACAGGCTGATGTGGAAATGATTATTTGAAAGTACAAAGAGTGAAAACAATTTGTTACATTTGGCAATAGAATGTTCCAAGCTACTAATTAGGAAATCTGGTCTAAAAGTTGGCAGTTAGCTACAGTTGTGAACTGCAGGAAAAAACATATCTCCTTGGATTTCAGAAATGGACAGAAGCCGTCTAAATCAAACTTTGGAGGGCCAATACAGAAGTAGTAGTTGTTGGTGTATGTCTTCAAGTCATTTCCAACTTATGGCAACCCTAAGGCTCATAGGGTCGTCTTGGCAAGATTTGTTCAGAGGAGGCTTGTCATTGCCCTCCGTGGCCGATCTGGGAATCAAACCGTGGCCTCCCAGAGTCGCAGTCCAACACTCAAACTGCCATGCCACGCAGGATCTTTAATACAGTTTCTCTAATACAGATGTAATGATAATTTCACTACCTTGTACACGCTGCAACAACGACATCTTGTATCACAAATCAAAACCTGTTATTGCTGAAGCTAATGCATTTATTTGTGTTACTTTTTTTTTTGTTAGGGCCATTACTGATTTGGGAGCTTGTAATCACTGAGGATAAAAAAACCCTGCCAAATTCACACACATGAGCCCTCCAAAACAACACGGTGACAATGTCACCAAAAAATCCTAATAATGTTAGCAATGTCACTAGATGTTGTTACCTTTGCCCTGTAATGCATTATAAGCATTCATGTTAACAAAGCCTCTGACAAAGTCATTTTCTGCCCACCCAGCCCCTTGTCTTTTCCTCTCTGTCCAGTGTCTAGTTAGAATGTTTGTTTGTTTTTTTAAAAAAAAACAGCATTAGCATTGGGATGAGACGGTACCATAAGCAGCATGTTTCGGCAACTTACAAAGTAGAAACAGTGCAGCCTTCTTCTATCAAACAGTTTTCTTCGTATGACGGAGACTGCAGAGCAGTCTATCTGGTTCTATCTTTGGGTTCTTTTATTCTCTCCTTAGCCTATCAGTTGATTTGATATCGGCATATCCGTTATACATGCAAAATGAAGATCTTTAGATATGATGGTACTTCAGGTGCAGTTGGAGTCTCTGGCTGTCTGCCATCTTAATTACATCATCCAGTGCACTTACTGGGAGGTTATTATAACTCACATCTGCTCACATACATAGTGCAGTTTAGTTGTCTTGCTGACGTTTGAGTAGACGTTTTCCCAGCCTTAAGCTGAAGCCCAGTTCCCACTGATATATACACATATCCTAACACATCTAGCTGCCTGTATTGTATTGTACATGCAATATGGCAGAATCAGTGTGGTGTAGTGGTTTGAATATGATCTTGGAGGCCAGAGTAAGAATCCCTGCTTGGCCACTGAAACCTACTTCATTACCTTGGGCAAGTCAGACTCTTTCAGCCTCAGTGGAAGGCAAAGGCAAGGCCGCTTTGAATAAATCTTGCCAAGTACGATAGGTTCACCTTAGAATTGCCATAAGTTGGAAATGACTTGAAGACACAAAATAACAGGTTACATTCTATACTGTATGGAACTTTATTGCTCCATTTCCAGGCCTGTAACAAGGGTGGTGAAGGACTGGAGAAACACAGATATTCAACTGCCAGGGTTGTTAACAGAATGTCTGCTGTAAACATTGCAATAAAGCTTGAACTGGGAAAGAATGGGATACTTCTCAGCCAATCCTACTCTAGATGTCTGTGCCTATGAAAGTAACAGCAGCTGCCTCCAGAAGCCAATACTGAGCATGGGTGAACAGCAAAACAGAAAGAAAGGGGGAAAGTAAATTAGTCTGCCTCACCAGCTACACTCAGCATGTTAAAAAAAAGCATAGAGTTAATCATTTGACCACCAAAATAGAAATCATAGGAAAAGTTGAGGCTGATTAACGAGAAAAATTGTCTCTGGATCCAGTTTGAAAAAAGCCTTCAAGCAGTCTGTAGAGGGTTCAAAATGTTCTTGTTCAGTTAGGTAAGGCTTATCTGACCTGGTTATTTCATTTCAAATGTGCATACTGTTAGTTTTGAATAAACTTTTTAGTGAAACATATTGAACTTCTTTTCCTTTTTTGTATATTGGAACCTATCCCTATTCTTTCCATGTTATTTCTACTATTGGTATCAAATTTTCTATTAAGGAAGTAATGTCTGGGGAAAATAGTAATGTCTAGGAAGTATACCCGTATTTCCTAACTCTGAACAAAACTCACATTTCAGACCTATGTAGAGGCAACGTTTCTACTATTCTCAGTCAAGGCAGAATTTATTTGGGAATCTTCAATGTACAATGAATCATAAAGCAGACATCATGCAAATCCACCATTATGGAAAGTAAGTGAGCAGAGGATCTGCCAGTACAATATATGTGCAAAATTTCTTCATTGTTCCTCTCTAAGAAGTTGTGGAAGGGGGAATCAGTTGAATGTGCAAGCATTTGTGTATCAGATACAAATGATTAGCAGTATTTCTGCACTAGTCTTAATCTGAACTGTGTGTTTGCTTTTAGGATATCAGATGCTAGAAAAAAGGGGGGGCAACAAGTGTTGCAGTATTGTACCATGTTCCAATATAAAAGGAATATTCAAGTTCAGGGTTTCAGGCAGGTTGGAACAAGTCTTATTATCTTGTTTAGGACATAATGAAGAGGACGAGGGGGGGAAGGGAAGCAAAGGATATCTGTGTTCTTTCACAGCCCAGACTTAGGGCCTCGGCAGACGACTAATAGAGTCGTCTTCCGGGCAGGGAAGAGGAGGGGCAGCCGCACGAGCGGCGCCCCTTCCTCTTCCTGAGGTCGCCCTCGGAGTCGCCGGCCCTCCGCACGGCCGGCGCTCCGGGGATGACCTCACGCCACGGCGACCGCACGCGCCGTGGCGTTTGAGTCAGGGAAAGTGCGCCCGCCGCTTTTAGGGCGCCCTTTCCCTGAAATCTAAAAGGAGCGCCAATTTGGTGCTCCTTTTAGAGTTGCCGACGGTGCGCCGCGGTGCGGCTGCCGCGCTCCAGCGGCGCTCCGTCCTGCGGCGCACGGGAAGCTCCCGTCTGCTTCCCCCCTTACTCTGCTGTGTTGAAAAAGAGCAGGTGATGTGAAGGACCTTATCCTGAGTGACTACAGATTAGCTGCCACTTACAGAAGACACTTTACTGGGCTTGATAATTAGTTGGTCTTGACATAAAATACCGTAGCTTTCTATAGAGGATCCAGTTTGGTCTGCAAAGCCATAAACAGAATTTTCTTCTGTTTTCATTAACAGCTAGCTTTCTGGGCTACTACTCCTCTTGAATATTAAAGACAAGAAAAAGTGAAAATTAAGAAGAAAGCGGCCAATCCACAAACTAGAGATGGAAGAAGGGAAATAGCTGGCAGCAAGGCAGGGGACGAAAGTTAATCTAGACTGGTATTATTAAGAAAACTCTATTTTATAGTTGATATGCTGATACTAGAGAAGTGGTTTGCCTAAGGTCACAGATGGCTCACATGGTGTTTGAACTAGATAGTGCTTTCTGACCACTACCCTTCACCAATTTTTGCTCTGAATTCTCAGAAAACATTCCAACAATTTTTAAAAACACAGAAAAGGTTGCAAAGCTCTAGTGCAAACACATGCACCAGAAAGGTTTAATTTAAAATAAATATTGGACAAAACACAACAGAAACAAATGAAAACATGTCAATTTCTACCTTCACCAGGCCAAAATGATGAAGTATAAACAATTTTTTAAAAAGTCAATACTTACTTGATAGCAGTTTTGGAATCTGTTGCTGTGGCCTGCTAAGCAGTGGTCTGTATGCATTCCCCTGATTGTAAGTTCCAGGAGGAGCAATACTGCTGTAAACTCCACTTCCTGATTGCCCTCGATCTCTTGACATTGCATGGCTGAAAAATGGAGCAGAAATTAGAAGGAGGAATGCAACCACGGAGAACTTACTTCAATGCAAAAATAACGTGACAAGGACAATGGATGAATTTCTGATCAACACAATGGCAAATTTCTCCAATTCCATAACTCCTTAACTCTAGCCCAGGCAAAGTATTAGTAAGCCTTGGAATCTTCTACAGATGATGAGATATAGAGCAGATGTTATATAGAGCAAGGCATCTGTACATAAAAATCTCCTCAATATTTTCTCAACCAAAAAGGTATGGCAGGAAAATCGAACTTACATGAACGCATACATATTTGTACACAGAGACAGACAAGATCGCACATCAACTCTTACTTATAGTAGCATGCCATGTCCTACCAAACACAAGAAATGTTTGGACCCATGAATGCCTGAACCAGCTCTCCTTCTCACTAGCTCAGCCTTGTACTCCACTAGTGGGCTTATGGTTAATGGAAGAACCAGGTCCTGGTTGCTGCCTGATTGCCAATGGAGACTAGACAGCTTGAGCATAATGTCATTTTTGTAGCAGTTGCACAGATTGTCAGGCCCAATCAGAGGTGTTATTACTAACTTTCAGCTACATTCAAGACCAGAGGTAGGCAACCTTTTTGAGCTGGGGGCCGGGTTGCTGTCCCTCAGACAATTGGGGGGTGGGGTGGGGCGAAGCACCAAAAATAAATAAAAAATTATTTAAAAAAAATTAAAATTAAAAAAAAAAATTAAAAAAATATAAAAAAATATATGCATGCACACTCTCTCAGCCCCAGAAAAGCCATGGCAAAACCCCTGTGGAGATTTTGCCAAGAAAACCCCAAGAACAAGTAATAACAACAATAATCAATATCATTATGGTGGGCGGCGGCGGCGGGACCAGCCTGGGGCCAGTCCAAAGGCCTTGGGGGGGGGGGCGCATCAGGCCCCCGGGCCTTAGGTTGCCTACCCCTGTTCAAGACCATCTACATGAGTCTGAGTCGTATCTCTAAAACTATCATCTACATCAGAGTCCAGCTAGTATGTTTCCTAATGAAATCAGTTCAGCTGGTGATACATGAAATAGGACCTTCTTGGTGGTGGTCCTGAAGTTGTAGAACTCTTTCTTAGAGTTATTTAATTGCAGTTTAGTTCTGACATAAAAGGAGGGCTTAGAATATGTCTTTTAACTACTGTATTGCCTTAAATCAGTGATTCCCAAAGTGGGTGGTACACCCCCCGGGGGCAGTCGAAAGATCCAGGGGGGCAGTGGGGGGGGGGAGAGACAGCAGGGAAGTTGTGAGAAGAAAAGGGGCAGCAGGGGAGTTTCACATAAAGTACTGGTGCTCATGAAAGACAAGGGGAACCAGCAGCCTTTAGAACCATGGTGGGGATGATGATTGCATGAAACCTCTTTTCAGGGTTCCTTAAAACCACTGCACAGCCTTGACCATTGCTTCGTATGGTGGTGTCTCCCATTGTTCACCTCCCCACACAAGCTCACTCCCTTAGCAATGTCTTTTGCTTGTAGCGGTGGATGGGAAATCAATAGCAGTGGGGGAGATGTGGTAGCAAAAAGGAGCTTTCAGATTTGGGACTCTGCTTAAGCTTTGTGAGTTTTGCAAGAACTTGGCTGGCAAATCAGAGCTGCACTGCTGTTTGTGCTTTCTTTTGTTGGACAGACCAAGAGCAGAGGTACAGAAGAAAAAAAAGGGGGGGGGGTTGGGGCAGGAACACTAGAAACTGTGTAGGGAAGGCATGTCTCTGGGGAAGAATAGGGAGGAGTATCTGGGGACAATTCTTGGAAAGAGTCCTTTGCCTTGGAGCAGCTCCAGTAGTTAAAATCTCTCCTCTTCCCTATCCACGCCAGTCTCCAGTCCAGAGCATGTGGCCTCTGTAAACCCCCTACACACACATGCCCCTGTCCACCCCAATGAAAGATTGAGAGTCCTTCCTCACCGGGGAGAAGGTTCTTCCTTTGCACATGGTCACCTTGAGAGCATCAACCAAGCAGCTGGCTGAGCAGCAACCAAGAGGACTCCTGCCTGCATTGGCCTTTGCTGTAAGGCACTGGTGTCACTAGGATTGGTGTCACCTGGTGCAATAACTCATGGTGTCAACCTCCTCCCCTACCAGACCATACAGAATCATATATTGTCGCTTCGTTGATTGCTTGAAGAATGTGTTTGCAATGAACAAACAGTTGTCCTTGCAAAATTCAGTTAGTTGCTCTCCTGCTTCATCTTTTGATCATAGGCCAAATTTTCCTACAATCTTTGGTTCTGCTCTATTTCTTATTCTTGCATTCCAATCTAACAAGAAGTTTCCTCCTTGTCTCCAGCATAGAATCTTCTAGTTTCTTCTTCTCACTCTGTATTTCTTCTTCTGCTCCCTCCCTCAGAGTGTGATGGAGTCTGGAGGTTTTTAAACAGAGGCTGGATGGCCATCTGTTGGAGGTGCTTTGATTATGTGTTCCTGCACGGGAGGGGGTTTCACTGGATGTCCCTTGAGGTCTCTTCCAAGTCTATGATTCTATTATTTGGAGCATAAACTTGGATTATGGTTATATTGATGGGTTTCCCCTGAAACCTTATTGAAATTATTTCATCAGATTTCCTTTTACTACATCTCCCTTCACTATAAATGCCACCCCATTTCTTCTTAGATTTTCGTTTCCTGAGTAAAACACTGTGTAACTATCTCACTGACCCATTCCTGTCCATTCTAGCTCACTCACCCCTAATATGGCAATGTTTATACATTCCATTTCTTTTTACTATGTCTAGCTTCCCCTGATTCATGCTTCTCACATTCCATGTTCCTATTTCACCTCTGAGCATATCAACAGCTGAACATCCTTTTGGCTTGAGTCTAGTACTGTCTATTTATTTATTTCAACTATTTATTAATTGCTTTTTTCAAATTATTTACAACCAGCAGGGGAACACATTACGTGACCAAGCAGAAATAAAAAGACATTGGAACAATTTGTGGAAGAAAAATGTAAAAGAGATGAAAAAGTGACAGATTCATTCAAGGAAAACCCATGTGAAGATGATCCTCCAATTTTAGAAAGTGAAGTGAAAGCTGCACTCAGAGTACTGGAAAGAAAGAAATCATCAGGAAAAGATGGCATACCAATAGAGCTGCTTCAGGCAAGAGAGGCAGAATCTACTTTAGTTACAACTAAAATCTGTCAACAAATATGGAAAACAAAAGAATGGCCTCAGTCTGAAAAAACTCAATACACATTTCAGTCCTGACTTCCGGCGTGAGGGTGTGGAGAGAGGTTGGGTTGAGAAGTTCTCTCTTCCCAACCGCATCTAAAGCGAGGATTGTGATGGGAAAATAAAACTAATCCCATCAATTTTCACCCTCCTGAGAAGAAGGGTGATAAGGGGCTCACTGGAGGTCTAGCTATTTGCAGAGCTTGTTCAGGTGAAGCTATAGGACCGAAGAGCCGCCCAACCCGCTGATGCAGCTGTGCAAGTTAGAAGAAGAAACGCCCCACGTTCTAACAGTAAGCTTAAACAAAGGAAGAAAATTTTTTGAAGACAGCAATCTGAGCTTATATCTTACTTTGGGCTCTAAAAAGAGAATTGTCACATACTAAATTGGAGAACTGTACCGCCTGAATTGTTGTCCTCCTTGGATCGGAGAGTTTGGGGCGCGGCAAGACGCGGAGGAGTTATAAGAAGCGTGAAGAGAATCCCGGTGCGCAGAGGGAGACAATAAAGCACAGAGAGATCCCCTCCCCAAGAGGAAGGCAGGTCTCGGCTCGCAGAGGGAAGCGGCAGGATGCAGAGAGATCCTCGGATAGGGGGCAATCTCCGATTGGACATAAAGCATTCAGGCGAAGAGTGAACCCTCTTTCATGAGAGAGTTTCATGAGAGTTACAACTGTAGCAAGCAAGGAAGATTTACGAAAGTGAGAGAAAATTCCGGCGCAAAGGGAAGCGTAGGCGTGCAGGAGACCACCCATTCATACTGGTAAGAGAGAAAAAGACTTTAAAAGCAGAGGGTGAAAGCGCGCGAGAGAGAGGACAACAGAGAAGCGAGAGTGAAAGGGGGGGGGAAGCCGCAAAAATGAAACAGTGGAAACTACAGTGACATTAAGTAGAAAAGGTAAAATAAGACAAGGTGAAGACACGAAGAGTCAAGAGAAAAAACATAAAGTGATAGTGAATATAAGGACATAGAAGAGATAAAGTAACAAATATATACTTATTTATGAAAAATAAAAAGGGTGGAGAAGGAAAAAGAGAACAACTAAAGAAGAGAATAAGAAAAGAAAATAGGATATATATATATAAGGAAGGAGTTTCTTATGAAAGGATTATAGGTACAGACATAAAAGATAAAGAAAGACAAAAGATAAATGAAGACAAATCTGTAAGACTGATTGAACCTCACCTCACCAATCAAGATATGGTTTTGCAGATTTAAAGCAATAAAAGCAAGATATTAGAAGATACAGAAGAAAGATCGATTGGTGATATTCTAGTAGTGGATGTTTTTCCTTTCTTTGTTTGTGTTAATTTAGGGATAAATTGATTGAATATTTGATACAAAATTAATTTACAGATAATAATAATAATTGATGTAAAACTGATTTAAATATATCAATATATATATATAGATAACAAAATATATTTTCATTTTTATATATTCCTGATAAATAATCAAGGTGCATAAGTATAAAAGGAGATAATAAGGGGATATTAAGACACTTTGGATATTTTCATTTTTATGTTTATCTGCTCCTGAGAAGCAAATAAGGTGTATCAATCTAAAGGGTACATTTACGTTCAAAGGGGATATTTATGGTATAGATATTACATGATTATTAGAAAACCAGAAATCTAGGTATTTAGAAATAGTAGAAATTTAAAATTGGGTTAGCTACTGTGAGAATTAATTCGGTTTAACTGTATAAGAATTTAGGAGCAAAGATCATTAGTTATATATATTATATAATTGTGTGTTGATTATTATTTAAACCAGTAACTCAACTAAAATGTAATAAGTGTAATATAAAGAGATAAAGGTGATCTTGTTACACCATAACAACAGTAGATCAGGGATTGCTAGAATTAAGGCTTAATACTGGGATTGACCTTGACGTGATTTACTATATAGGGTGATTTACAATATTGTGATAAAGAGTACTTTATATATATATATATATATATATATGTATGTATAACAGTGAATCTAACAATTTTGACATACAGTTAATTATTGGTATTTATATATTTTTCTATTAGCATTAATAGTTGCAGTTGATTGTCTTTTCAAACAAAGACAAAATAAACATAAGAAGGGATTATTTGAAATCAAGGTCACTACAATCCAGATAAAAGAAAAGAGGAATTGGACGATTAATAAGAAGGAAAAAAAGAAATAAAGGGAGAAAGAATAGAGAAAAGGAGAAAGAGATAAAAGAGAAAAGAAAGAAAGGAAAAGAAAAAGAGGACGAAAGAAGAAAACAAATAAATAAAATGAAGATTTAGGAAGATGGCAACAGGAAAAAAAGGTCTAACCCAAGCTCAAATACAGGTAATTACACCAAGAAGGGGCTCTACGGATGAGACCATTAGAATAACAGATCAAACATCGATTTTACTTGAAGAGATCAAGAAGATGAGAAGTGAAATGAGGGAAATAAGGCAAGGACTTAAAGATGATCTGAAAGAGACAAGGAATGAGCTGAGAGGAGAAATAAAGGAGACAAGGACAGAGATCAGGAGAGATGTGAAAAAAGAGCTCGATCATTTTACGAATAAAATTGAGAAAATAACAGCAGACCTTTCAAAAACACAAACAGAGGTAAATGAATTAAAGGATAGAACAACTGATTTAGAAACAACAACAAAGGAAATGAATAAAAAACAAGAACAACAGAAGATAGCAGACCTAACAAATGAATTGAGATACAGAGAGAGATGCGTGAAAATTCGGGGTTTACCAGAAAATTCAAAAGAGGATTTATACGAAAGACTAACAATACCTCTGGCTAAATATATTAGAATATCAGGAAAGGAAATGAGCAGAGAAATAGACAAATTTTTTTCGGATTAACTCATCATTTGCTAAGGAAAAGAAGACTCCCAGAGATATCGTGGTGTGCTTGATAAGAACAAGAACTCGTGAACTGATAATCCAGAAAAGTTATGATGCAAAATTGATAATAGAGGAAAATGAGGTGAAAGTTTTCAAGGATATTCCACCAGGGATCATGTTTGAAAGACAAAAATATAAAAATTTGACTCTTGTATTAAAGAAGAGAAAGATCAAATATCGATGGGAGAGAATAGAAGGGTTAACCTTTATGTGGAATCAAGGAAGATATAAAATAGATACAATAGAAAAAGCGAATGAAATGGAGAAAAAATTAAATAAAAAAGAAAATCAAGACGCACCCCGAGTATTTACAAGATCAGGCTTCAAACAAACAAACAAACAAAAAAAAAAAAATGGAAGAACAAGAACAAGAGGAGACACAAAGAAGAAAAAAGGAAGAAAAGGGAGAGGGGACGAGCAGGAAAGAGGAAGCATCAATAGGAGGACTTGATAAAGAACATTCTATTTTAGACATAGGAAAAGATGTGGACATTAGAAGTAGAACGGATTCTGAAATAGACCCCGAAACAGAGGAGGAAGAGGAGAAAACAGAAATTTAAGGAAATAAAACAATTGTATTTCTTCAAGTAAATAAAAGATAACTGACTCTTAACAACAAACAGATAAATAACAATAAATAAAGGGGAGGAAGGGGTGGAACAAAATAAAATAGAACAAAACAAATCCAACTTAACAAAATAAAAAAGAACAAAACAAAATTTGATAACGTAAGGTAAAACAAACAATAAAAGAAGAAATGACAATCAAACTACTTTTGTGGAACGTCAAAGGGATTAACTCAAAATATAAAAGAAATATGATATTTCACTATCTGGAAAAACTTAAGAATGACACTATAAGCTTACAGGAAATAAAGATCAAGGAAAAAGATATTAAATATTTGAGGAATCCAAAACTCGGACATTGCTACATCTCGACAAATGAGAAGAAAAAGAAAGGAATTGTGATTTACATTAACAAAAGATTTATTTCTAAAGAGATATTTAAAGATAAAAGAGGTGAATGCATCATAATCGAAGTAAAATTCAAAGAATTCATCTCTTTGATAATAGGAATTTATGCCCTGAAAACCAAAAGAAAGAAGTACTTTGAAAGAATCAGTAAGATTATAGAAATGGAAAAATATAATAACATCATAATGCTGGAAGACTTCAACACAGTCATTGACCCAAAATTGGATAGAGAAACCATTAAGGGTAAGAAAGTCAGAAAAAATCAGGGAAAATTACCGTTGTCATTTTTTAAGTTAATCGAAGACCTCTCTTTATCAGATATTTGGAGAAGCAAATACGGAACAACAAAGGGTTTTACATTCAATTCAGAATCATGTAAATCCAGATCAAGGTTAGATATGTTTTTTGCTTCTAAAAATATTTTATCAAAAGTAAAAAAAATGAGCATACTGGATAAAATAGTATCTGACCACTTCACCATTACAATGGAGATAATAGAAAGGAATAAGGAATTCAATTGGAAACTTAAAGAGTATTTATTAAAGAAGGAAGAGAATGTGGAAAAACTGAATAAAGAAATAAAACAGTATTTCAAAGAAAACATTACACAGGAGATAGCCAACAAAACAATATGGGATGCCAGTAAGGCGGTCATGAGAGGCTTAATAATAAAAATGGAATCTGAAGAGCGTAAGAAAGAAAAAGAGAAAGAAAATGAAATATTACAAAAATTAAAAGCTAAGAAAGAGGAATGGGAGGATAAAAAAGAAATTAAGACTAAAAGAGAGATAGAATTGTTGGAACAGGAGTTAAAAACATTGACAATTAAAGAAATGGAACAGAAGCTTCAGGAAAACCGACAAAGATATTTTGAAATGGGGAATAAAGCTGGTAAATTACTAGCAAATATGATAAAAAAGAAGAGAAGTAACAAAATAATTACTGAAATAAAGAGCAAAGAAACTATAATAACTGACCAGGACAATATTAAAAAGAGTTTCAAAATGTATTTTGAAAACCTTTATAAGAATACGAAGAAACACGAAGCATTTGAAGGAAGAGTAAAAGAGTTTCTTGACAGACAGAAAATTCCCAAACTATCCATCGAGCAAAGAGAGGAATTAAATAAAAAGATAACAGAAGAAGAAATATTGGAAAGCATAAAAAGATTGAAACCGGGAAAAGCACCAGGCCCGGATGGATTCTGTGGCCTTTATTATAAAAAACTAGAAAAAAGCTTAATAAAACCTCTCTGTAAAACAATCAAAATATCCAAATTTGGCATACCGGAATCCTGGAAGGATACTTATATAACCCTAATATTAAAAGAAGGCAAAGAACCAAGAAACATGCAGAGCTACAGACCCATTTCTCTAATCAATATTGATTACAAAATATACACCTCCATAATAGCAGATCAACTAAAGAGGATACTTAACAACATAATAACAGAAGATCAAAACGGATTCCTTCCGAAAAGATACATAAAGAATAATGTAAGAACGGTAATTAACATCCTAGAACACTTTGAAAAACATAATGAGAAGAAATTGGCCTTAATTAGTATAGATGCAGAAAAAGCTTTTGATCAGGTCAATTGGGTATTTTTAAAAGAGGTGGTAACAAGGATGCAAATGGGTGACATTTTCTGTAAATGGATAGAAACAATATATAAAGACCAAAAGGCCCGACTATTGATAAATGGGGAAAAAACAGAAAATATCAAAATTGAAAAAGGTACAAGACAAGGTTGTCCTATGTCTCCCTTATTGTTCCTAGTAATACTGGAGGTCTTGATAATAAAAATTAGAGAAGATCAGGAAATCCATGGGGTCAAAATTAAGGGACAGGAATTTAAACTGAAAGCTTTTGCTGACGACATCGTCTGCTTTCTGGAAGATCCACTGAAAAGCTTAGACAGATTACTAACAACCACGAGAGAATTTGGAGAAGTTGCAGGTTTTCATATAAATCAAAGCAAATCAGCAATAATTACAAAAAATATTAACAAAAATGAAGAAGAACAAATAAGAGAAATTTCAAACTTTAAGATAGAGAAAAAGATAAAATATTTGGGGATAACTATTACAAAGAGAAATGTTGATTTATCCGAAAATAATTATAATAAGATCTGGGTAGAAATTAAAAATGATTTAGTAAGATGGGCAACGTATCAGATATCCTTCCTAGGGAGAATATCTTTAATCAAAATGAACATTCTGCCCAAATTTATTTATCTTTTCCAAACACTTCCAATTATACATTCTGCCAAAATTTATTTATCTTTTCCAAACACTTCCAATTATACACAATGAGAAATGTTTTACTATCTGGAGAAAGGATATATCGAAATTTATATGGAAGGGCAAAAAACCAAGAATAAGATGGCATAGTTTAATTGAAAGAAAAGAAAAAGGAGGATGCAGTCTTCCAGATTTAAAATCCTACTATCTAGCATGTTGCATGGAATGGCTAGAAACGTGGATGAAGCTAGAAGATGAAAAGACTCTGAGTTTGGAAGGCAGCAACATGCGATATGGATGGCACGCGTACCTCTGGTACAACAAAGCATTTGTGAACCGAGATTTTGAACATCATGTGATAAGAAAGGGTCTATTGAAAGCTTGGACACAAATAAAAAAGAAATATTATATGAAACTTCCACTCTGGATATCTCCTCAAGAGGCGATGTTAGCAAGAAGTAAGAAAGATAATAAAAAATGGATAAGGTATAAGGACATAATTGAAATTTCTGATAACGAAATTAAAGAAATGAAATCCAAAGATTATTTAAAAAATGAAGGAATTGTAGAAGATTGGTTTCTATACTTACAACTGAAAGAAAGATTTAAGCAAGATTTAAAAATAGACGGATTTGAGATACATAAAAATGATCTGGACAGGATAATTTTGGATAAAGAAGGCCATCACATTAAGAAATATTACAAGCTTTTCATAGAAAGAAACCTTGAAGGTGAGATAATAAAACAAGTAATGATAGACTGGTCAAAAGATTTAAAAGAAAATATAGATCTAGAAAACTGGGAAACAGCTTGGAACAGCACTAATAAATTTACAGCCTGCCAAGATCTAAAGGAAAATTATTTGAAAATGATGCATAGATGGTATCTTATTCCAATCCAGATCGATGTAATTTATAAAACTGGGAAGCAAGAGTGTTGGAAGTGTAAAAAGAGAAAAGGAACACTACATCACATGTGGTGGGGATGCCCTAAAACAAGAAAATACTGGTATAAAATAAGACAAATAATAAATGAAATATTTAATATAAAAATACCTCGTTATCCAAAACTCTTTTTACTAAATATGACAAAGGATCTAGATATTGTAATAAAAAGAAAATATGAACGTATTCTTCTGTACATGATCTCAATAGCCAGGATAGTCTTCGCGAGGCATTAGAAGAACGACAAAATTCCCCAAATGGAAGAATGGCTAATCAAACTGAAAGAAGCTATGAGAATGGATATCCTGACGCATTTATTAAGAGATAAATCTATGGAAAAAACTATGTCACAGTGGGAATTGGTAAATAAATATATTGAGAAAAGACTAAAGAAAAAAGAAAATTAATGTTACATTATTAAATATTTCAAAGAGAGAAGAGCGATGGAGGTTTCTGAGAGATCAAAAGCAAGATGTAAGGCGGAAATAATAATCAGTTAAGGGAAATTTGAATACTAAAAACAATAATTTTAAATACACATTTCAGTCCTGAAGAAAGAGGACACCAGGGACTGCAATAACCACAGGACCACTGCATTAATTTCCCATGCAAGCAAAGTAATGTTCAACATAGAAGTGCAGAGACAGGTTTTCAGTTGAGCATTAAGAAAGCAAAAATAATGACCACAGATGATTTACATAACTTTAAAGCAGATGAAGTAGACATAGTAATTGTTCAAGATTTTCTATACCTTGGCTCAGTCATTAATCAGAATGGAGAATGCAGTTAAGAAATCAGAAGAAGATTAGGACTCGGAAGGGCAACTATGAAGGAACTAGACAAGATCTTGAAGTGTAAAGATATATCCTTTAGTACTAAAGTTAGAAATTGTCCGTACCATCATATTTCCCATTTCTATGTATGGTTGTGAAAGCTGGACAGTGAACAAAGCTGTGCTGGAGAAGAGTTCTGTGGGTATTGTGGACTGCTAAAAAGACAAATAAATGGGTCCTAAAGCAAATCAAGGTTGAACTCTCACTAGAGGCCAAAATGACTAAATTGAGGTTGCTATACTTTGGCCATATAAGACAGAAGGCAGGAGGAAAAGAGAAAGAACATATAACCAATGGAACAGACTCAATCAAGGAAGCCTTGGCCCTGAGCCTGCAGGGCTGTTGATGATAGGGTGACTTGGGGGGTCTTCTATTTATAGTGTCGCTGTAAGTCAAAGTTGCCTCGATGGCAGTTAACAACAACAAACAAATATAGATGGGAAAGTGAACAAGATTTCACAGATGTCTGGAGAATTTTACTTTGAGTACTGTATTGATAAAACTGGAGGTCAAGAATTGGTCTAGAATGCTTCTAAAGCTTAGCAGACATAAACAGTCTCTTGGTTACTTGTCAGGGAACAAGGCAAGAACAATGAGTGACAGTGCAAGACTGAACTACATTTTTTCTCAAGGTTCACTGAAACTGTTTATTGGCAAGTAGGACAATGAAGGGCAAAGGGTTTTTGTAAGAATGAAGGAACATAAGAACAGTCCTTCTGGATCAAACCACAAGTCTATTTAGTCTAGCATTCCATTTTTATAGCAATTAGCAGTCTAGAGGAAGCCCACAAGCAGGATATGAATACAGTAACACCATCCAACTGACACTGCAAAGCTTGTTTTTGCTAATACTTGAGGTAATGTAATCTCATAATAAGCAGTATCTATTGATTCCTTCATGATGTATTTTTATCCCCTTTTAAAACAACACTACCCAAATTGGTAGTGATCATGAGGAATCTTCTTTCCTTCAATATAATTCCAAATATCAAGAATGCTGAATAAAAACTTTCTCTGTTCAATATTTAAACATTTAAAATTTACCCATTCCAGTATAGTATGAAAATAAATCTGTATTTTCCTTGCTAATAAAAATATACACATAAATTCATAAAAGCAGATATGATTAAATTATTGTAATCATTGCTACTTACCCTAATGTTCTGAATGCTGACTGGTCCAAGTGAACCTGCCTCCTATCACGGTTAAAGCCAAGCTGTGGTCTCCAAGGTCTGTTATCATTGTTAGATTTCTCCCAATCCCCTGGCTTCAGAACAGGTGGTGGTTTTCTGAATATTGAAACAACAAAGTTTCATGTAACAGACACCACAACCATAGAGCTACAAGAGACTCAAAGGTCATCATGCTAAATTTTCTGGCCCAACACACAGGATAATTCTTCACCCCACCTCCCAGATCCAGTGGAATTCTTTGTACAATACTTTTTCACTTTCAGAATAACTGGTAAGTAAGAGTAGCATATAAAGGTTACTTACTTTGCCCCAGATAATACCACAGCTTTAAAAATAAAGTCTTCTTGGAACTGTGGGTCTTTAAAGTTGATACTAAGAATGAAAATATTTGAAACAATTATGAGAGATAATTTATTTCCTATCACGTGTCTTCACTTATCTGCCCCCTTTGCCAACATAGTCAATCATGCTTTTATTCAGCTATCTCATAACTGAAGTCAGGCCTACCCAACTTTGCGAACCACCAACATAAAAGTAGCCTACCATATTTCTGGTCTTAGCACCCACTCCCTTTATGGTAAGCACACCCAAGAGATTTACTGAACTCAGTGGTGGACTATATATTGTTTGGTGGGTCACAAGGTCTGGAAGCCTGCTTTGGGGGGAAAAATCTAACTCCATGCAACACATTCCTCAGCTTCTCATCAAGCTGCATGCAGAAAAGCATATGTAGATATCATGACAGTAGCACCATAGGTAAAATCTCAATGATACTGTTGGGGGAACCCCCAAAAATGCGCTGAGGCAAGATGTACTGTTTCTGGAGAGATGGAGACCGTCCCCCAGTTCTTCTGCCTTGGCATACAGAGCTAATTCCCTGAACTAATTCCCTGGAGCAGTTGGTTCACAGCTATATTCACCAACCAACAACTATAACACTGAGTACCTACTCGCACATGCCAATGAGCCAGTACGGATCAAAAACCAACTTTCATGTTATCTTACTTCACCTATATGGCCTTCCAATTAATTCACACATTTTGCCATGACTCATCAAATTGTGAAGAATCAAGTTATGCACATGCATTTATGAAGGGGCCTGAAATTTTTACCAGTCTCACTCTACCAGTAACATTTTATACTGTGGCAGGTTCAGAAACAAAACAGTGTTTTCCAAACTTCTGATGACTGATGACATACTGTTTTCTAAATTAAAATGGGAGGCACACTTTATCCTTGCAGCTAAAAAGGTTTACTTTGACAAAAGGGTAAGAACAAAAATTACCCATCTATTTAAGAGCCAATCCTGTATTTCTGCATGAGCCACAGATCCAGGTATGCCTCCTGAATAAAATAAGTCCAGAGCAGTGAATGACGTAGTAATACACCAGACTCCTCTATGAGCAGATACTTTGAGTTGTCAGATACAGGACACATTCATGTTTTTTTGTTGTGAGTATAAGCTTGTGGCTTGTGAGTGTAGTCTGATACACAGCACAGGAATTACTGAATCAAAAGGATTTAATGTAGATCCTGGGTGACAAAAGAAGGGACAGAAAAAGATATCTACGCAGGGAGCTCACATGAGACTACTAAGGGTGAGACTACTCAGCTATTGAGGCCATCACTATCGCTAAGATACTGACAAAGGGAAGATATTTCACCTGTAATGGAATCGAACACCACTACAATGAAGTCAGAATGAAGTGTATTAACTCATTATTCTAAAAAAGTGTGCATTTCCTGTGGTTTAGCAGCTCAGTTGCTTACAAGCCCAGAAAAGCCTTGGGAAATGGCCAGCACTCCCTCACCCTTTTATATTCCTCAGTAGTTTCAAGATGAGAAGCAAGCCATGAATTGATGAGTGGCACAAGTACTGGAGACTTTGGTTTAAATCACTAGTCCCAGTTTGAGAAAATGTACTAAATCATTATGATTTACAGAAGGGTTGACTTACATTTAGCAACTGATTCAGTAAGCCTGTTCTCCAATTGGGACTAGAAACTGCTTTTAGGTCCACTGTGCTATGACTTAAAAATACAACTGAAGTCACTGAAATGAAACCACAGTTTACCTTATTGCAGAATTCTGTGTCAGATCACGTAGCATTGGCACAGGGGAATGCACTGTCCTAATAGATAGAGGGAAATGGAAATACTATTCATTTAGAATAAAAACTTTTAACACCAGTGAAAAATGTAAAAGAACATTTCTATACTGATACTTATTTTTAAAATCCCAACACAGTTCAGAATAATTGAGATAAAGTATCAGTTGTAACTACAGAGAGCAATTTGGTACAAAGGGACACTTAAGTGATCCAAGTGAACAAATTCTTGACCTAAAAGCACCACAGATATTTTAGACACTGAGTAACTTGAAAGCACACAGCAAAAACAACAGTCTCAAGATCAAAACCTGAAAGATTAAAAAAACCAAAACCCTGACTGGATCCTGGTACAGCAAACCGAAAACAAGCTAAGGCAATTTGTTTCAGCCCAAACATAACAGCAAATAAATAGGTAAGACAGTGTATTGACATTTTGAAATGTCAGAGGTCTAACTGTATGTGATATACCAATTCAGTGAGCATTTTTAAGGAAGGGTACAAAAAAGTAGAATTTAATCAAAATGAATCTAATCAAATTTCAAAATTAAACACATCTTAACCTGAGCCATGCTTACATCAACTCAATATAACCATACGCTCAGTCTTCAATGATCCACTTTTAACCCTATCCTACAACTAGGGCCTCATTTTTATGTTGTCGTTTCGGTTATCCCATTCTTCACACTATCCACACCTTTTTTCCCCTCCTTTATATCTTAAACAACAAAAATTGTGATGTTGCTGCAACTGTAATCCACCTTCAGTTGGAATGTGATTCCTCCCACAGCTGAAAATCAGTGATAGACATTAAGCAGCTTTGGATCTAGGTGCTAGGCAGCATATACTTGCAAATTAATTTGGTCTGGTTTTCTTTTGTTTCAAGAAGCTTTAACAAAGACCTGTTCTTCATCAGTAAATCCCTGTAAGCCATGGAATATTTTATGGTGTGCAGGCCTTCCTTAATTTTTTTTTAAAAGAATGTTTTGCCTCCAAATGCCTTGTAGGAGGTACGGGTAATTTTTGTCACATTTTTGGCTCCCCTTCAAACACTTTAGGCCCAGGGGAGGCTTCCCCCCCCCCCCAAAAAGGAAGTAACCCTGTTGTGAACTTTAAAATGACCTGGGCTGCATCTGCACTGCAGAAATATTGCTGTTTGACATTGCTTTAACTCCCATGGATCAATGCTATGGAATCCTGGTGCCACAACAAACTACAAATCCCAGGATTCCATAGCATTGAGCCATGGGAGCCAAAGCAGTGTCAAACAGCATTATTTCTGCAATGCAGATGCAGCCCAGATAACTTCCTGTTAGGCAAAAAAGTTGTCTCCTGGCCCTAAAATGGCCCAGAAAGGACCAAAACCATGGCAAATTTGCCACCACAACCCTTAGAAGGCCATCTGGGAACAATTAAAAAATTCAAGGGGTGGGAAAGTGGTGTGGTCTTCCAAGATCCCTGGGGGGGGTGGGGGGAAATGTAGCTCCCTATACTGCAACAGGTGTGCTTCCCCCAAATGTAAACTATACTTACTCTTCTGGAAGAACTGGATTTTCATTTAGAGTAAGTTTTCCCTGAATACCATGACACAATTCAGGTGGCATGTCTACTGGCTGTTGGAGAATAAGAAAATCCTGTTCAGTTGACCAGACTGGCACTCATGACACATGCAGAAACCATTGGAACAAATCTGGCATACCTGTTTTTCACCAGACTTGTATTGTTCAAGGATGAAATCATGAATTGGATGATGTTTCCCAACAAAAAGAACATCACCACCAAGACTATTTCTTCTCTCTAGATAAGGTAGTAGAATAATAACACTTCATGAATGCAAATGTTTAGGAGGCATAAAATGTACAGAAATAGTCCCATGTAGTTTATTATTTGTGTTTGTGTTACAAACTAAACAGTTCATTCTTAGTCTAGTGTGTATTTAAGACTACACAAAATTGTTTCCTTAATATGTGCCCAGTTTATTTTTCAATGGTAAGAAGAAAGCATCAGCTTGTTCTTTCACATCTGCTAAGTAAACAATCATTTAGTGGCATCAGTAGCATCTGAGCATGAAGTAGTCTCTGTCAACTTGATTTAATAAGCTGTTAACACTTTACTTACAAGGTATCAGACACTGTAGGGGTGCAAATTATGCACAGGATTCCTGATTAAATAGGGGGATTGCATCCTGTTTGAGTCAACAAGATCCACACTCTCTGGTCAGAATCCTCCTGACAAGAGAACCATATCACAAGGAGAAAGCTATCTCCCAGCTCCACCTATGCAAACCCCATTGCTTGAAGCTTGCACAACATACCAGTGAAGCACAGACAACTCAGGCTTCCCACATCACCATTCTGTTCTGTCTGCTGCTAGCATCTCTCTTACTTATAGCCTTCCCAGATGCCCTAGCTTCATTTCAGAAGATGAGATAGAAGTGCTTCAGGCTTGCACAGTTTTCTATTTTTTTTAAAAAAATCAGACTCTAGGACTAAATTACTATTGAAAGGA
Source organism: Phrynosoma blainvillii (assembly GCA_026167975.1). Classification (NCBI taxonomy): domain Eukaryota; kingdom Metazoa; phylum Chordata; class Lepidosauria; order Squamata; family Phrynosomatidae; genus Phrynosoma; species Phrynosoma blainvillii. The sequence goes on from JANUYF010000004.1 coordinate 142,959,438, forward strand.
AATGTGAATGGTTCAATTTTCACCTAAAAAAGCAAAATGATTAAATGCCATTTAACAATTAAATGAGCAGAAATATCTTTTCAAAGAAACAAAAGTTCGTTTCCCATCATGTTTTGAATAAAACATTCTTACAGACTTGGTTACATGATTCAAAATACAAAAAGGATAGCCAGCTCAAAATGCAAAACATCAGAGCTAATTAGGAGATGGTATTTTTATTCTATAGATGATTAAGAGGACCACTGTGGAATACTACAAGGCCAAGGACACATACTGCTAGATGTTGAGCACTCCATATCACTTATGATCAAAATAAAAACAAAATGATGTGGAACAGAAAGGCAGATTTGGGTTTAATATTAGGAAAAATGTATCACTACTAAAATCTTCATTTATCAGAAGTAGGGCCAGCCCTACCATTGGGGCCTATTGATTAGGCAGAGGGAGACAGGAAGCCTATTTGGGATGTCACAGAATAGAAACAAATGGTTGGTTATTTCAACTATTATATTGCATTTTTCTTGCTAGAGAATGGGAGAGGTAGTACTGAGATATTCTGCCTTGAGTACCAAGATAATTTGGCCAGCTCTGGATACTATGCAGCTTGATTTAATTGAGCATGAGTGCTATTTGCTGTTTTGTCTCAGGCAGAAAAATGTCTCGGGACAACTCTGGCTAAAAGGATTATATAAGCTTTTATTTCATACTTTCTTCAGGAGTGAGATCAGGATACACCTCTGCCAGAGCAGCTCTCAGACGACGTTCATCAACAAATGGCAAAAGAGCAACACCTACAGAAAAAAAAGTGATAAGATTCCCCATTTTCATTTTGTCAGCACTAAGAAGAACATTAAAGAGCACACAAGAGACTCTGGCAAGATTAAGACAAAGCTGTCCCATTAATTTCAAGAGAAGAGGGAGATGAGCCCATGTTTAGCTCTCCTGTTGAAATCAATGAAACCTAACCCTTCTCCTGCAGAAGAGCAAGGAGAAGGTTTTCTGTTCCCACCCCTTCCAGTAACTTTGCAATTATCATACACTCTATTGACTACACCCATAAATACCAGTTTAGCAACCTTCTACTAAGTGAATATTTCTGAAGAAGAATATATATAATAGGCTTTTCGTTGGGCACTGTGTAACAACATAATTAGTATGTCATCAGCAACTACTTTTTATCTACAGAGTTAGCACTTATATATTGAGTATTTTTTTATGATAGAATTACAACATTATTTTCAAATTTGAGTGCAACTGCTTTATTTCCCTATGAAGTGCAAAAGGACATCTCAGGCATTTCTTCTGCCATTGCCCCGATTATTGTATCTTCTGCTTGTCCATCTTGTCTCCTTTCTGCAGCTGTCTCCTTCCTATCTCACTTCCCCCTTTCTCTTTCTCACCATTGTCACCTATTTACCATCTATTTAAAGGAACATCAGCTACTCTCTTAGTCCTGGAGGATTAGGGCAGTTGAAAATACAGTTCTCCATCCAGTCTCAGAAGCTGCCTATGCCTGGTTCAGCGGGACTGATGAAATTCATGTATGCTCCTCTTTGAACCTAGACCACGTGTTTGTTCTTCCTTTTTCTTGCTCATTAAAACAACAACAACAAAATAGAAATACTCTAGAGAAGTGGTAGCAATCCAGGTTATGGAATAAACTCTTCATTCATGCATTCATTCATTCATTCCTATATTGCCCAATAAACAAAGCTAGCCAGTTTGTATAACTTAAAACAATTTCAATAATCTACTGGGAAAAAATATTTTTATGACCACAGACAATTTACCTTGCCAAGCATATTTCTTTCCATTCAAATCAATAGCAAAGTCTTCAGGGTAGAAGTCAATTATACTTGATTCCTATTTTTAATGGAAGAGTACAGTTATTCAGGTTTGTACACTACTGGATGAAGCTATGTACTAACTTCCTCTCAAAATCATTATGAAGAACATGTTGAAATGAACAATACTTTGCTGTCAGTTATCAAACTCTAATGCAATACCAGTGTCTAAATTTCAAATGTTTAAAGTTCAAGACTTGAGCATTCTCCTAAACTTTAAACACTTCAAGTAGACCCAGTGATGTAATGAACCTTCATCTCTATCTATAAACTCTCCTGCCTGGCTCCATTCTCTCTGCTTGCTTTGGGCACCTGCTCCATACTATGTCTTGGCCAGAATGAGGCAAAGCCAGAAGAGCCATTGAACATACCCCAGATCTTCTTCTTCCACTGTCTACTATAGGTAGAAGAAACTGGGTCCTGATTTGGACAGGCACACTTTGGCCTCAAACAGATGGCCAAAAAGGGCTGCCCTCGGGCCGATCCAGGGGCAAAGCGTGCACATGACGCACATCCCCTGAATTGCACAGAGGCCGTGCTGGGGCCATTTAATGTGGCCCAAACTCAGCCACAGAAGGAGCGGTTTCTTATCCTCCTCTTTGCAGCCTGTTCAGGACAGCAGCAGTGGCCACCCTCGGGACCACAGCATCTGGTTGCTGCGGTCCCGTGGCGATTAGGACAGGAGTGGCCTCTGGCCGCTTCTTCTGCCCTGTCTGCTTCGCCCCTTTGCCAAATTTCTGATTCCAGTGGACAGAGTAAGAACAGGCACATTCTTCAGAAAAGTACTGAAACATTAAGAGAACAGCAAAAAAGCAAAAACATTTAAATCTTGCACACATGAAAAGGGGATGTGAAAAAAAAGTCAAATAAAGCTACTTTCTTACCGGATCCGTCATAAGTTTCCGCCAAGTTAGTGGGAGAAAGTTACCACTGGCTGCTGGAAAGACTCCCATAAGTTGTTCAAGAGGTTTGAACTGCCAGAAACAAAGGACAATAGCAAGAACTGCTGTAAAACTCCAGTAATAATGATTCAATGTTGTTCTTGTTCACTTTTGCTAGTGCAGTGGGACTTTCTTCTTCTCTTCTCTTTCAGTGCTACCTGAAAATCTACTCCAGAGTGAAAATCTACTCCAGCATTTTTAGAGTGAAGGAGCAGACTCCGAGGGTGCAAAGGGGGCTGCATGCATGGGGAAATCATGTCCCTTCTTATTCTATTGACAAAGCTGTTTTCATCAGTGGAACAATGATTTGGGATCTTGGCCTATTAATTACTATAAAGAAACATAGTAAATCTTACCGGTTTTGTTCCCTTTTCGAAGTCTGAGCACATGTCAGCAATCCCTTCAAAGTCTGAAGCAAATGGCGCATAATGGAAAGGATAATACCATTTCCAGGAGGCACATCCCTAGTTTGCAAAATGAAAGAAGAATTCAAATCACACAAAGAAACTTACAATAGCTCCTCACACAGCTCTGTACGGGGGTAGGTAGCACTAGAAGATATCTGGTTACTGCTGACCAGCAGCTCTTCAGAGCATGATTATGATTAATCTAAAGGAATTACTACAACTACTTTGAATGCATGCTACTAAGTGTCAAAGAGTATATATAAATTAAAATCTGATCATTTCTGAAGAAAATCCCAGTGGCACATCTTTTCAAATACTGTGAATGTGCCAGGTGTCTGAAATTTTCTGGAAGGAAAGGAAAGACTGGAAATGAAGTTCCTTACAATCTCTGAAAGAACAGTTGAGTAGGGGTGTAAAAAATATTTGCATATTTGCGCGTTCTTGCTGAGAAAGAGTGCCTTGATGTGTTAGACATGCCTGTTAAAAATATTATTACTTTTTTTTGCCCCACATCAGTTCTTTTTCATTTTTGATTTTTTGGGTCCAAACTGTAAAACCCCCAAAAACACCCCTTTTCTTGTTATGGTGTATGTGGATGAAATTTCACACAATTGCAAAATATGAAACATTTTCAAAAAAGTGCAAAAACACTTGTAATCCTGCTCAACAAGGAAAGGATATTTGCAATGTTTAATTTTTGTATGCAAGAAATAAGTAAGGATTTGTATTCCTACTGTTGGCTTATTTGAAAGAGACTGTGTCATAAGACTATGTGGAATTAGTGATTTGATTGGTATTTTGTTTTAAAAAAATGAGTTAGATGTGGTTCCTTAAGTGACTTTTAATTGTATTTCTTTCTTTCTTTTTGTTGTATTCTTATTATGTACTGATTGGTAACTGCCCTGAAAACTGATGCTTAAGTCTGGCTATAAAAAATTTGTAACAACCAAAACAGAAAACTCTCAGCTGAGATACACACAGGAAAAATGTAGAAATGTGATAGTGGGTCTTTCTTGCTGGGTTGGTTATAAAAATGTAGGCAAATACTTCATTGACAATACTGACATATTTCCCTCTCCTTCCCAAAAGGTAAAACGGCATCATTAGATAGTTTTGAAAAGACAGCAGAATCTTTTTTGTCACAAAGTTTTTTGTGATTTCCAAGTGTTTCAAGAAAAACAGCATCCATGTAAAACTGAATTGGTTTGAACATGGTATTTAAACTAAATTTATTAAATTTGCTTTTTTAGTCAATTACTTCAGAGAAATTACTTCTTGTTGTTATGTGCCCTCAAGTTGTTTCAACCTTATGATGACCCATGGGGTTTTCTTGGCAAAATTTGTTCAGGGGCAGTTTGCCCTTGCCTTCCTCAGAAGCTGAGAGAGTGAAACTTGACCAAGGCACCCAGTGGGTTTCCATGGCTAAGCAGTAGTTTGAACCCTGGTCTCCAGAGCTATAGTCCATTGCTCAGATCACTATACCATGCAGGCCCTGCAAATTATTCCTGGGCTTGATTAAATTGCTGCAGTGTTATTTGTGTTGGGCAGCTCATACAAACATTTTAAGTTGTTGAGGAATATGGCCTGTCAAGGTTTTGACTGCAGCCAGGAGACCCAAAGCTATTATTCATTGGCGGCACCCACAATGTTGAGCAGCCTCCATAAGGAATTCTGCCAGGCTCTTCTTGCCTTTTAGTGGGCAACAAAGATAGTTTTATTCCATCATATTTTGCTAAGCATTTTCTCTTCTACTGTACTTTAATTACTGCTATTTTAATGTTTGAGTCTTGGCCTTATTTGTTTTGTTGTCTTAATTGTTAAACTGTTCATTTTTGTAGCAAATATACTGAAATTAATAAATAAATAATTACACAAATAAGATTGAAGCACCTAGAAAACCTGAATCACTGACCATAATGTTCCATTCCAGTTACAGAATGGATCCCTTTCCCTATTAACAGTCAAAGTTGTAAAAAAACACCAATGATATCAGATTTAATTTGGTGAACAGTACAAACAAAATTTAACTAAACATACGTTCAAAGCCATTAATGATTTCCATATTATATGCCTTGATTTAAACTAAAACCAACACCTCAACAAAAGTCCATGCCATGATGGGATGCAGTAAACTTTTGTCTAGACATGGTTAATTTCTAGAAGCTATAGTGAATCCTAAAGTTTCTAAATTCCCTCAACAGAAATAATGGGCTAGATTCAGATATAGATAGCTGACCTTCATTCACACTTTGTTACAAGATTTTCTAATAAGTCTGTCAGTTAACTAAAGAATTGTGACTTAAATCAGAGATGGACATCTGTCATGATTTTGGGGCAGAGGAAACCATGGGCCTTCCATGTCCCCTGAATTTCTAAAAAATATATGGGGGAGGGGAAAAGATTTGATTGTTTATTGCATTTATATCCTATTCGACTCTTAAAATGGGATGAAAAATGGCTTACAATAGTTTAAGCTACCAAGCAGCCACATGGCAGCAGCTTTTTGGTGCTCTGGTAGTGTGGCATGCTGCACACCACAGGAGCACCGAAAAACCACCACTGCGATGGCAAAGGTGCCCTTTTCCCAGCACAAAAAGGAGCAGCTTTCTGCTGCTTTTTTTGTGCTGGGAAAATGCCAGGTTGGTTGTGTGGGTGGAGTTGCTATGGTGCCGTGGCATGCGTCTCCACAGTGGCCCCAATCCAGCATTTTTGAGCTGTCTGTTTTGGCCCATAGTTTCATTAAAGGTTAAAAAAATTGAAAAATCAAGCACACCACACTACACAATTTCATTTTTATTAATATTTTCATAGTCAATTTATTTATTGGATGTATGTCTTGCCTTTTCCTTGGGATTGGCTTCTGTTTGACTTTCTATTATTTAAAAAGGGCTCTACTGGTCCTGAAGTGGCCTCCCCCCCAACAACAACATGGTGAAGGGGTCATTTCTTTGCAGAAAGTGAAAAGAGGGGAATTTTGGATGACGTGGGGCCCGTGTCTCAGAAATGGCATTGGGGTTGTACGAAGCCCACAAGCTGCACTTTCCTCACACATGGCCTAACTCCAACTACTAGCCCCAACTGGAGTAGACTCATGAATAAACAGAGCTTACAAAAGTGTTGGTTACCAAGGGACAGAACAGAAGGGGAGGAAGGGGTGGCCAGAGGCTGCTCCCACCTGAAGCGCCATGGGACCGTGGCAACCACATGCCACAGTTCTGATGCTGGCCCCTGCCATGGTCCCAAATGGACCGTGGCACAGAGTGGAAACAATCCGCTTTTTGGGGGGCCAGGCTTCGGCTGCCCTAAGAGGCCTGAGAGCAACCTCAATGCGGCTTCCACTTAGGATGGGAGTGTGCATCATTTAAATGGCATGCCCCCAAGCTGCATGGAAGCCAGCTTTTCATGCCCGTCTGTTTCAGGCCCAAATTCTCATTGAATAAGTCGGTCTACTTTAATTCAGACCAAAATTTGGGTTTAAACCAAAATCATATCTGTGCACTTTGCATTCTTAATGCCTATTTAACACAGTGACACAGTTTGCTTGGCTTGATCTCTATCTATTTTGTGGCCTATGTTTCACTTAAGGGGGATTTTTTTGTTTTGTTAACAAAACCACTTTTACAAAACCAGATATATCAATCATGTATCAGTTGCCAGGGCCAACCTTTTAGGCCCCATTCACTACAGAGCATCAAGAGATACTGTACCCCTCATTATGGCACCTTTGATCCTTCTTAAATCCATAAGGCAGGCAAGCAAATAATGGTCACTGGAATTACTGACTACTGCTAAAATGTATGGTCAATCTTAAGGAAAAATGTATTCTAACCAGATGGATAGATTACCTGGTAATAATATCGGAGAACCCAGCAAAGCCCTTCCACATAAGACTGGACAACTTTACGACGAAATTTCTTATCAGAGACATCAACATCAAATTTGTTCTTGTAATAGCGCTGTTTCCAGCCAGCTTCCCACAACCTATAGAACAATTCCATTTTTGTTAATATTTAAATAAGATCAATTTATAGGATGCACTATTTACATTTAAAAATTAGTTTAATACAAAAGTAACAGCAACTTAAATCTGTTTGCCTGGTTGACCTTATTAGACCTTAAGTTAGGGGTAGGCAACCTAAGGCCCGGGGGCCGGATGCGGCCTCCTGAGGCCTTTGGACCAGCCCCAGGCCGGTCCTGCCGCCGCCGCCCCCCATGATGATATTGATTATTGTTATTACTTGTTTTTGGGGTTTTCTTGGCAAAATCTCCACAGGGGTTTTGTCATGGCTTTTCTGGGGCTGAGAGAGTATACATGCATTTTTTTTTAATTTTTATTTTTTTATTTTTAATATTTATTTATTTATTTTTGGTGTTTCGGCCCCCCAGTTGTCTGAGGGACAGCAACCCGGCCCCCGGCTCAAAAAGGTTGCCTACCCCTGATATAGAACATATTTATATGTAGAACGTATACAAATTAAAACAGATAGGGTGGTAATATGAAGTCTTGTCTGAACCCTTTGCCTATGGGAAACTATTCTGTTTCTCCATATTGTGTCATGACAATGGCCTCTTGTCCTGCTGATAGGTTACAAATCAAGACAATCAGATGTTATAGCACTCCCATTTCTTTTAGAGCAAATCATAATTTCTCAATCGCATAGTCAAAAGCTTCTGCTTCCAATTATGTAATCTATGGAGCACACACTGATTTTCCTTTGCAATACTTTGGAGTATCCCATTATTCAACCAACGTTTACAAGACGATTGTCAGTGTCGCTTCCTTTTCTGAACCCAGCTTGGACATCTGGCATTTCTTGCTTCATATATGGTAAAAGTCTGTCATGTGAGATATTGAGTATCACTTTGCTTATATGGGAGATTGGGCAATAATCTTAAGGCTATTACAGTCCCTGGTGGGGACTGTAGTTCTTGAGGATTGTAGTTCCAATTACTAGGGACTGGAATATTTTTTATTGTTTCCAATCTCTGTGTCACTAATTTGTTTTCCATATATGTTGGCAGATTTTTGTTAGAATTGGAAAGGATTCTTTCTCTACAGGCTGAAACAGCTCTATTGGTATACTATCTGTACCTGGTGAAATATTTCTCCCAAGGGCCTTTTCTAACACTGTGGGTTAATCGTCAAATGGTTCTTGCTTTAAGACAGTGGTAGGCAACCTTTCCCCTTTAAGGGCCGAGGGACTTCAGCTCCCAGAAGCCTCAGCCATGTTGGCCAATAGTCCCATGTTGGCCAATAGCTCCTGGGATTCTGGGAGCTGAAGTCCCTCGGCCCTTAAAGGGGAAAGGTTGCCTACCCCTGCTTTAAGGGATCTGTCATTATTTCATCCGTTGTATACAATTCCTCAGCGTATTGCTCCCATCATCTTTTTACTTTGTCCTAATCATATAATGTGCTCCCTTGTTTGGTGACATTGCATCCTTACTCATGATATGAATTCCCCCTTAATTTCTTGGATCTTGCAGAAGGTCTTTTGTTCTGTCCTTTTCTTATCTTCTTCTGTTTCTTTGCTTTGATTATTCTAATAAACCTCTTTGTCCCTACACACAAGTCACTGAACTGTGGCATTCAGAATTCTGAACCTGTTTCTGTCACCTTTTACTTTTGCTTCTCATCTGTGCTTCACTGCTTGAAGAGTTTCATCTGTCATCCAATTAGAATTTTCTGTTTCTGGCTACAGATAGTGTATTTTTGCATTCCTCCCTTACAACATCCTTGTTTTCAATCCAGTTCTTTTGGTTCCCTGTCAATTAGGCTTAGCAGTGCAAATTTGTTTTTTATATGAACTTTAAATTGTAGAGGAATTTTATTCATGTTGTATTTGGTACAATGGTTGATTTAGCGTATTTCTTTAGTGTTACTCTAATTTTTTATATTAGCAGTTGATGGTCAGTTCCACAATCTGCTCCTGATCTTGTTTTTGGAGAAAATGGAGCTTCTCCATCTTCTTCTTCCAATTATGTAATTTACTTGACTACTGTATTGACCATTAGGTGATATCTGTGTATGCAATCATTTCTTTGATTGCCTGATATCCCATTTCTTCCTCTTATTTAATGAGCATTCAACTTGATAGTAAAATATGTACAGTAAAATAAATCTTGCCTTGGACACAACCTTCTTTCCCAACATGCAAGCTAAGAATAATCCACTAATTTATCCCATGAACTGCAGCCCCTCACAGCTACTCCAAAAAATCTCTCCCTTTAGGAGAGGGTTTTTACATGTATGGATAGATGACCTTCTGTTGGGGGTGCTTTGATTGTGTATTCCCATATGGCAGGTGGTTGGACTGGTTGACCCTTGTGGACTCTTCCAACTCTATAATTCTGCAGAAGTTGGTGGAAGTGATGACCACAAAATTTAGGCTAATTTGGATTCAAGTTGGGAAAGAAAATATGAGCTTATGAGCCTGTCTTACAGAGAGCCACACCACTGGTTGATTGTACCCAGTGCCTTCTTCTCAGTTAATAATTTTGACAAGGTCTTTGGCACATGGTTTTCTTAACTATGCAGTGTAAGATGTTGTCACCTGTTTGCGCTGCAATCCAAAGATTATTCATTCATTGCCAGTAATCAAAAGGAACTCACCAACAGATATAAAACAAAGGTCTAAGTAAAGGGATTTGGCTGCAGAGCTTTAAGAGTTAAACAGTTTCATTTATGCTGTAGAACAACAACATTCTGCAAGCAGAGTCTGAACTGAATACTGAAGCTCTAGCCAAGCTGGTGCTGAGTCTCAAAGGGAGTAGTAGCATTTAAGATGAAAACCTGCATGCATACTAATGGAGGCACTTAAATTTAACAGCTATAGTCTGCACATCTCACTGGAATTTACAGAGCATCCCAACCCTCAGCATTAATTATTGATGGATAAAAAGATCATGGGAAAGCATTAAAAGGTGCTGCAGATATAGGGTAAATAGTATTAATGAGGCAACATCTCTTTGACATTGTGCTAACAAAGTACCAAATGTGTCACCTGACATTATCTTCAGGCTCAGGTTCACTGTCACTGTCTTCTACTTTTCGTTTAATTCCGCCTGATGGGGATGGTGTACCATCAGAAGTGAAGCTTGTATTAGGAGATGCTGAAGCACTCTGGGGATGCAGTTATTGTGCTGACAGTTAGGGGAAAGGTCTCATTACATTTACAAAATTAAAATTAATAGCTTTGTCATGTAGAAATGAAAAATACCCACCAATTTGATTTAGGTACAGAGGCTGGGATCCAAAAGAAACTAGTTCCATTGACAAACCAGCTTCCTATGCCATAGGGGCTCTTGGGCCCTCTAAAACACAAGTCATTTTGCCATGTAACACATTGCTCTTAAAACTGACAGGGAATTTAAAAGCAGATTGTGACGTAGGATTGGGTTAAGAGGAAGAAGGGCAATATTTCTCCACCGCTCCCAATCTACATATGAAAGGGCTGTTTTACATGTTAAGTTTTGATGGGTACATATTCATCTTGTGTACTTGTTAAAAACATAAAGTTGGAAATACATACATATTGCTTTAACTTCATGTACAGTGAAATAACAGACTGTTTACCTATAACTGTGGTTCTTTGAGTAGTCATCTTTGCCCTCACACATGTGAGCTGTGAGCATGTGCAGAGTCCCCAATGGAAAGTTCTAGATCTGAGTAGCTTAGTGGATACACCCTGCCCCCTCCCATTGATTGTGCATGTCAGAGCCCACCAAGCTACCCTCTCATCAGTTTTGAAGTCTGCCATGTAGGTATACAAACCTGAAAGCAGTGAGGTAGGACTGGTTCCTGTAAGGACACAGATGACCACTCTAAGAACCACTGTTACAGGTAAGCAACCTATTCTTCTTTGTGGTCTCCATGCCTCAAAAAGTGGGTACCTGTTCAGCTTACCTGTGGTAGGTGGGTAAAGTCAGTGAATAACAGATGAAAGTACAGCATGCCCAAAGTTGGCATCCACTCTGGATCTGTAGACTAGTCTATGACAAATAAATGTGGACAGCTGGGACCAGGCAGCCACTTTGCATAGTTCAGGCAACGCAATGCTGTACATCAAAGCCAGAGAGGCAGCCATTGCTCTAGTTGAACAGGCACGGAGTAGCTCATAGGCCCGTTTGATAGTTTGTACAATGTATTCCACAAAACAGTGAAAAGAAACAGGTTGACCTTTCTTTGGTTCCCCCATAACAAATGAAGTCTGTCAGATGAACGAAAGCATGCCGTACATTGAATGTAGAATGAAAGAACCCTCTGGACATCAAGCCAGTGCAGAGACTTCTCCAAATCCACTGGAGGTTGCAGATGGAATATTGGCAAAACTCACTGATGAGGATTGTGATACCACCTTTGGTAAGAAGGAAATATCCAGATGTAGAATGACTTTATCACAATGAAAGACTAGAAAGGGATCATTGTCTGACAAGGCCACAAGTTTGCTTGCTCTCCTTGCCAATATGATCAGTACAAGAAAGGTCACCTTCTAAGTGAGCAAATGAGCAAAAATAGAGAATTCTAACCATACACAGAGTGACTCAGCTAAGAACAAACAAATAGAAGTTACTCTTGCGGCGGATGAAAGAGAACTGAAGGTGGAGCTAGATTGGCAGGACTGGGCATGCTCAGTACACCGGTGTGGCTACCCACCAATCTGCTCAGCTTTGAATTGCCAAACGGAGTCTCTGCGCAAAACCCTAATGTCTGAGGCACAGAGACGCTGAAGAAGAACTAACAAGAGCAACCAAGATGGGGTGGTGTCGTCGCTGGTAGATAAAGATGAACATGACCTTTGAGGAATCTCTTGAGAGTGGGATGTGAAAATAAAGTGATTGAAGACTCAACAAAAGCTGGCTGGTGAGCCATGATGGCCACCAGGTATACCTTCAATAAAGAATCTGCTATCGAAGATGCAAAAGGAAGTGCATAATAGTGGGTAGGTCTGCTTGAGATATTAATTCTTCTGGAGAATTAAAAAAGAACAGAAATGCTTCAATTTGTAACCATAGATATATTTAGTAGATTCCCTACTTAAGGCATTCAGGACCAAATGTAAAGTAGATGAAGCTATGGTGTTATTCTCCAGACTGACAGATGGGACATTTGTAGATCTCGATGGAGATACCAAACTTGAGAGTGAGACAGTAATTGTCTTCGAAGGGGTGGCAGCTTTGTTCTTCCTTTGTTCTGGAAAGATGCAATAGATGAGCAAACCAAAGTTGTCTTGGCCAATAGGGTGCTATGAGGAATCACATCAAGTTGTCTTTGGCCAATTTTATTACCACCTACGATAACAGGGGAAAAGGTGGAAAGATGTATAGGAGAGGACCAGATCACTTTGAAGGAAGGCATCTCCAAGAGAACATCGGTCCACTCCTGCTCGAGCAAAACAGGATGCGTTTCCTGTTGAAAGGAGAAGAAAATATATCTATAATGGGCATGCCCCAAAGTGATGTCACAAAGTGAAAGGCACTGTCAAAGAGAGTCCATTAGTGTCAGAGTACATGGGAGCAACTTAACGAGTCTGCTAGTACATATTTGTTTCTGCTAGGTGAACCGCCACAGGATGTACATGTTTCCGAACGCATCAGTGCCAAAAGTTCAGGGCCAGGCCAAGCAGGCCCACTGAGTGAATTCCACCCTGCCGATTTATGTAGCAGACTACTTTTGTTATTGTCTGAGGGCACTTGAACAATTTTGCCATCTCTCAAATGCCCTGAACGCCTTGATTACATCAAGGAACTCCAGAGCACTGATGTGCAGAATGGATTCTCGAGGTGACCAGTGTCAGTGAACAGTCGATCCATCATAATGGGCCCCCTAGATTGTCATTAGTGCATCTTTTATCACCATCAGGGAGGGATCCAGAAACTGGAATGGCATACCAGAGCCATTTCTCAACCTTTTCCACCAAATGGAGAGACCTCTGAATGGATGCTGGTTATGTCAGTAAATGGAACTTGTGGTTGTGAAGATGATTAAATGCCCAAAGGAACCAGTGTTGAAGCATATGAAAATGCAGTCAGGTCAGGTAAGTTGTCAGGGAAAGACAAGAAATTTGATCTTGGAAACAAATTATAAGAATAAGCTAGAAATCGAAGGACAAGAGATCAAAATCTTTAAGGCAATCCCAACGCAAATATTGAAAAAAAGAAGATACTATACTACTTTGACAGAATAGCTAAGACAAAAAGATATCAAGTACAAATGGGAAAAGACAGAAAGGATCTCTTTCACAATAAGACAAAAGCACCAGGGAAAAAGCAAGAGACTTCTTAACAAAACATAAAGACGCTCAGGAATTACAGGCAACAATGAATATAAAAGACAAAGCTATAGAAAGGATAAGCAAAATAACAAGGATGGGAACAAAATCAGAAATGGGGAATAACTCCATCAATATGGCTGAAAAGGAAGATACAGAAGACTTAGAAAGACAGATCTCAGAAGAAGAAGAAGGCAAAGACAACTAGAAAGTGAGGAGGAGGAAGAAGAAGAAAGAGAAAAAGAAATTTCAGAGCAAATATAGCTAAAAAATAAAAAGAACACAAGAAAGTAGTGGTAAGAGAAGGGGGAAACCTACAAATATATTTTTAAAAAGAATGTCATTAACATTACTTTCTTGGTATGTAAATGGATTGAATTCTAAGTATAAAAGGAGGAAATATTTCACTATTTAGGTAAATAAAAGATGGATATAATTTGCCTCCAAGAAATGCACATTAAAAATAAAGACATTCGTGTATTAGAAAACAAAAAACTAGGGAAACTATTTGTAGCAGCTAATGAACAGCATAAAAAGGAAGGAGTGGTAACATATGTTAAAAATATAGGGAAAACAAGAGAGGTATTTAAAGACAAAAATAGTCACTATATCACAATAGAAATAGAATTTCAAGATGAAAAAATATTCATAAAAAGCATATATGCTCCACAAGACAATAAAGAAAATTTTCATAATAAATTTCATTAAAAAAAAAAGGAATATGAGTATGGAAAAAATAATTATGCCAGGTGATTGGAAAGGGGTGTGTAACCCAGATATACATAGATCAATAAAAAGATCTAAAAGAAAAAGCCAAGGAAAACTTCCAGCAGCAGCATTTGATCTAATGCAAAATTTAAATTTGATAGATATATGGAGGTCAAAACACATGACAACTAAAGACTACACATTTTTCTCTGAAAGATTTAAATCGTAGTCAAGGATAGACCTAATATGTATATCCAAACTTCTTTGTAAAGAAATCCAAAAGGCAGAAATTTTTCCGAAAGTGCTGGCAGACCATGTGACGAACAGGCAGAATTATGCCAAGCTAGCAACAGCCAATCAGGAGTAAGCTGGTGACAGCCAATAGAATCTTGGGTTGTTGGTGATAAAGAATTCCGTTGCTGACAGTTGAAGTCAGACTGGGTCTGGCTGTATAAGAGTCCAGAAGAAAGGGACTGTGAGGGCTAAAGTTCAGAAAGGAGGAACTTACCGTAGCTCTAGGACAGAACTCCAAGTGAGGGAGTTTTTGGGATTTAGTTAGCCTGAGGGCTAGTGTAGAAATAAGGTTGGAAATACCACAGTAAATAAGGATGGTATGAGGGTCATAAAAGAGAATATCTGGTGTTTACTAAAGTTAAAGAGTGTGTAACAAAGTATAACAAGAACAAGTGAATGCAACATCTTAATAAATGCAACATTGTTAATCATCATCCAAATGAAGTTACATTTCTGTTTTCATACAAGCTTGTCTGAACCTGGAATCATTATCCATGCCACTACAAAATAAAGAAACCAAGTTTGGGGAGTAACCTCATAGATATACATTAAAGTGGTCTGATACATCACATATGGTGGCAGCGGTGGGATCACAATACCCCTAGAGCTGCCATCTGAGGGGGGGAAAATTAGGTGAAGGAGTGGCTCTTCACAGACCACAACCCAATTACTATAACAATGATGCTGAGGAAAAGAGAATATTCATGGAAATTACAGGAATAATTATTAGCGGATGAAGAGATTGTTAAGAAAATGAAACAAGACCTAAAACTCTATTTTCAAGAAAACTCAAGAGCAGAAACTCCAACACAGATAATCTGGGATGCAAGTAAAGCAGTAGTAAGGGGGCTGCTGATTCAACAAGAAATTAGAAAAAATAAAATAAGAGAACAAAAAGAAAAAGAACTAATGGAGAAACTGGAAGAAAAAGAACAAGAATTAAAGAGAAACCCTGATGATAAAAAAAACTGTTGCAAGAACTACATCTGATAAGAAACCAATTAAATCAAAAGATAATACAAGAAATAACTAAAAAATTAAAATATCTAAGACAATACCACTTTGAGCATGCTAACAAAGGAGGGAAATGATTGGCCCATAAGATAAAGAGAGAAACAGAAAGGAAACTAATATTGAAAATCAAAGATTAGGGGAAAGAATATAAACAGCAAAATAAAATAAAACAAATAGCCATTAAATACTTTGGAAAATTATTTAAAACAGATAAAACAGTAGGGGAAAAGAAATTTAGAATGCAGGAGTTTTTAAAGAACAGCTCCTCCAATTTACAGAAAAACAGAAAGGAGATTTAAATGCACTGATAACAATGGCTGAAGTATGCAATGCAATAAGTAGAATAAAAGAGAACAAAACACTGGGACCAGACAGCTTAATGGCAAAATATTGTAAGATACCGTATTTTCCGGCGTATAAGACGACCCGCGTATAAGATGACCCCCCCCCATTTTTCCAGTCAAAATATAGAGTTTTAGCACCTCTA
The DNA here is from genome assembly GCA_026167975.1 of Phrynosoma blainvillii. Taxonomy (NCBI): domain Eukaryota; kingdom Metazoa; phylum Chordata; class Lepidosauria; order Squamata; family Phrynosomatidae; genus Phrynosoma; species Phrynosoma blainvillii. The sequence continues at coordinate 142,975,401 of JANUYF010000004.1, forward strand.
TCCTCATTATCCTTATATCCGGCGTATAAGACGACCCCCCCACTTTAGCCACAGATTTTGCAGGTAAAAAAGTAGTCTTATACGCAGGAAAATAAGGTATTTGTGGAGGAATTATCAACCCCATTATACAAAACCATAAAAGAAATAGAGAAAGGTAAATCCAGAGAATCTTGGAGAAACGTACTCATTGCTCGGATACCGAAAGATGAAATCCTGAAATAATAGGCAACTACAGACCAAAATCCTTATTAAACTTGGATTATAAGGTATATGCATCAATCCTAGCAGACAGATTTAAAAAAAAGGATTGAACTCATGGATACATGAAGATCAAACAGGATTCTGACCTGGAAGACAACTCAAAAGCTATATAAGAACAGTATTAGATTTCATAGAATTCTATGAATAGCATAAAGAAAGGAAATTAGGAATGGTCTTCTTAGATCTGGAGAAGGCATTCAACAGTGTAAATTGCAACTTTAAGAAAACAGTCTTAGAAGACAGTGGAATAAGAGAGAGATACATGAACTGGATTAATAATACATACAATAAACAAAGTGCACAATTAATCATAAATGGGGAAAAAACAAGGAATTGTCCTATTAATAAAGGAACCTGTCAGGGATGGCCTCTTTCTTCCCTTTTATTTGTTATGGTAATGGAGATAGGAAAATAAGACGAGATCAGCAAATACAAGGTTTGAAAATTCGGAGTCATACATGTAAACTGTATATATTCGCAGATGATCTAGTATTATTTCTGGACAACCCAACGGAGAACATTACAAGATTAATAGAAATATTAGAACAATTTGGAGAATGGGGATGGTTTAAAGTAAATAAAAATCAAAGTGGTATACTAACAAAGAATCTTACAAAAAGGAAGAAGCAGCGTTAAAAAGAAAAAGAGAAATAAAAATAGTAAGAGTAAAATACTTAGGAGTAATAATCACAAAAAGAAACTCACAACTTTATGAAAATAACTATTCTAAAAATGGAAGAAAATAAAAGATCTAAAAAAAGGAATACACTACAATTATCACTCCTAGGAAAAATAGCAATCATACAAATGAATGTTTTACCAAGAATGCGAGTCTTGTTTCAGACATTACCTATAATAATGAATCAACAACCATTTAAAACAGGGGTAGGCAACCTAAGGCATGGGGGCCGGATGCGGTCCCCCGAGGCCTTTGGACTGGCCCCAGGCCGGTCCTGCTGCTGCTGCCGCCCACCATGAAGATATTGATTATTGTTGTTATTACTTGTTCTTGGGGTTTTCTTGGCAAAAGCTCCACAGAGGTTTTGCCATGGCTTTTCTGGGGCTGAGAGAGTGTGCATGCATATTTTTTAATTTTAATTTTTTTTAAATTTTTAATTTTTATATTTCTTTATTTTTGGTGCTTTGCGCCCCCCCCCAAATTGTCTGAGGGACAGCAACCCAGCCCCCGGCTCAAAAAAGTTGCCTACCCCTGATTGAAAATATGGATGAAAGATTGGCAAAATTGTATATGGCAAGAAAAGACTCCAAGGATCAAAATGTCAGCAATGCAGGATTATAAGGAAATGGGAGGACTTTGTACAACAAATTTAGAAATATATTACTATGCTAGCATGTTTACATGGCTGAAAGAATGGATCCTACTGGAAAATAAAAGACTGCTTGAACTTGAGAGTGATAATTTATACTATGGATTGCATGCTTTTTAATATTATGATAAGCTTAAAACAAATAAAGAATTTAACCAACACTATGTAAAGAGAACATTGTACAAGATCTGGACCAAATACAAGAAACATTTTTATACAAAGATCCCTAGGTGGACATCTTTGCATGAAGCCTTCCATAAAAGAGAAAACCTTTAAAAAGGAAAATGGATTACATACAAAGACACTCTGACAAAGGGGCTGAATAGACTGGCAAAAAGAGCCAGTGTCCTGGTGGCTTGGGGGCATGGCAACTGCCTGCTGTCCATCCTGACTCTGCCCCCAATCTGGCATCAACAGCAGGCAGCATTGGGACATTCCTGTGGTGTGGCGATTAGATGCTTCACGTTGCAGAAACGCAGAAAAGATGATGGTGCAACGAGATGGGCGGCTTTTTCCCATCCCAAAAAAGAGCGGCACTTTGCTTTGATGGAGTCATGTACCATCATAAACATCGGGGGAGATATTGGGTTTCCGCGGCCCTGATCCGGCACTCAAAGGGGCGGCCATAAGCTGCTCCTTTGGGGCAGTCTGCTTTGCTCTTAAAACAGAAACGGATATAAAATCAAAACAAGGGAAGAACTGTGGGAATAAGGGTTAGAGATACACTGGTTTCTTTACTGATAAATCTTGGGAAATTTAGGAAAGATATTAAAATCCAAGGAATAGAAAATGAATTAAAAGTATTAGAAAAAACTCTAATGGAAGGGGAAAAGCATATGATAACAAAGATCTATAAGATCTTATTGGATATAGAACTGCATGAAGAAACAATCAAAACAAATATGGTAAATTGGATGCAGAACATAGGGAAGCAAATACATTTATCAAGCTGGTAAAGAGTCTAGAAGTACAATCTAAAGTTTACTAAATGTAACAACCTCAAGGAAAATTATTACAAGGTTTTCTTTAGATGGTACATGACTCCATCAAACTAGCGAGGATCCAGATTAGGAACAAAAATAACTGTGGGAAATGTAGGAAACCTGATGGACATTTTACCGCATGTGGTGGTATTTGTAATAGAGCAAAAGAATTCTGGAAAAAACATCTATAAAATTATATCAGATATGCTACAGACGAAATTTAGGATGAGCCTGGAATTATTCTTATTAAATATTACAGATGATTTAAAAGATAAATTTAATCAAGAAGAAATCAGTGTTCCTTTATATATGATTACGGTTGCATGAATAATCTATGCAAAATACTGGAAGCATAAAAATACCCCTCCAATCGAAGAATGGATAGTAAAATTAAATGATTTAGTCACAATGGACAAATTGATGATGCTTATTCATGGGAAAGCAATCCAATAGCACAAAAAGAAATGGAAAAAAGCACACAAACTTTGGGAATAAAATAAATAAATAATGTGATTAAATTTGTCAATTTATAGATATAAGATACTTTTATGATAATAGATAAAACTGAATGAATAGTTATGAAACATAAGGGTTTGAGGATGAGAGAACTGAAATGAATTATGTGTATTATATATGGGGGGGGAACCCTTTCTGCTGCATATGGACTGCCAGAAATAGTGCAAATTGAGTCCACTTTTAGGGTTAGGGTTAGTGCTAGGGAATCATGGAAATTGTTTTTTTTTCTGAGACATTGAGCCTTCTCTGTCAGAGAGCTCTGGTGCCACAATAAACTACAGTTCCCATGATTCCCTAACCCTAACCCTAAAAGTGGACTCAATTTGCACTATTTCTGGCAGTCTGCAACCCCCCCTAAGTTTTAAAAGAACAGTAGAGGCTATAGAATAAGACTCAGAAGAAGGAACACAGAAGAAAGGGGGTAGGGGGTAGGGAAGGGGTGGGAAGAACCGTGAGGTAAAGTGAAAGGTTTGGGTTTTTTGCAGATTGTAAGTGAAGAAATAAAAGAGAATGTGAAAGAATAAAAATAGAGACAGCAGAGCCAAAAAAAAGAACTTGAGGGATACTACTCAGCAGATGAACCGTGAAAAGGAACTCGCTTCAATGGCAGACGAAGCAAAACTGACCAGAGGGTAGCTTGGTAGGTTCTGACATGTACGATAGGCAACAGAGAGTGGGTTGTTCCCGTCAAGCTACTCAGCTTTAGAACTTGGGACTGTGCTCAGGCATTCAACCCACTCTTATGAGGCACAGAGACCATGAAGAGCTACATATTGGAACCTGAGACTAATCACAACAGCCTAGACACAGAGTATATTTCACCATTCAAACTTAAGAAAGAGTGTCTGGATATGAATATCAAACATATATATACCTATGCATCATGCAACCCACCTCTGTGGGGAAAAAAACAACAACCTTTGAAGTCATTGTGCATCCCAGTCAAAATACACACAGTGTCAAAAATCATTATTTGAATACAATTATTCTTAAGGAGATATATATTATGCCATATTTTGGAATTTCCAAATTATATTTTTAAGACCAGCCACAATTTTTATGGGACAAATGCACTTCAGATGGTCTATACTTGTCATGGTTACATACAAATAAATGAATCAAAACTATTTCAACTGATTCAAGGGGAGGGAGGACACATCATCCCTCCAAATATAACAGCTTGAAAAATATATGCTTGGGGTATTTTAAAAAAATTAACAGAGGACAACTATGAAAAACAGAAATCAGGGTTATAGTGTGGATCCCTCTAGAATTACTGTAGATTTCATAACTGTAGAGAACTTGAAGTAGATAGTCCATTGCTCACTTAAAGTTTATGTAAAGGTAAGTAAAGGTAAGTTTAAGTAGCTGTCTAAAAAAAGAACTACCATCAGATTGTTTTTAAAGAGATTCACTTGTGGGAACAAAATGAGACTATTAGTAAATCTGCATATTTTCTATTTTTCTATGTTGTAACAAACTTCAAAATGATCACTTACAGTGTTCTGTCTGTCCTGCATTCTCATTTCAAAGGCTGTATGTCTTGGGTTATTGATTGGCTGATGGCTTGATCTGTTTCCCCTTCCCAATGGTTGTGGGGTAAACTGTCCACCAGCCATAGAATGTTGCTCCCTCTAAAGCACACAAGAATGAGCAGAAATGCTGACCATCAATTATTAAAACAATTAATGTATAAAAGAGTGGACATCTAGAATAAATAAACTACCTAAGACTTCATTCCATGTACACTTGGTGGAACTTATTTGTAAACAAATATGCAAAGGTTACACTCTTATCTAAAGATTCATGGACTACCATATTTCATTTGATTTATTAACAGAGAAATCTTAAAGCCCTCAGATGGCTTTCAAAGGTGAATTAGGATAGGATAGAAATGCCTTCTGCCAGTAGAGAGAACTGCCTGTGGTTAGCATATTTGTTTGAAGGCTATGGCACACCCATGGAAGTCTCTAGATACACAGCAGTTGGTGACAGGGACTGCATGAGTTCAGAGAGGCCCTGGATTTGCTGGACCTCAACCCTCTTCCATCATCAAATATGACTCCAGATGGAAAACAGGCATTTTCCTTTGCAGTGTAAACTGTTATTATTTCAACATGATTAGCATCTATTCAATTTAAATCCACAAACATAATGGTAACAATTAACAATTATTTTTATTTGAATTGTTTACAGATTTGTATTTAACAAAATGTTCAGAACAGTTAACAGCAAAGAAATCATCATCATCAGCAACAGCAGCAGCTCTACCAACACCCATTTTATATTTGCAAAGTATCTCAAAAGTTATTACTGACATACCTGCTGCCAAGATAATCAGAACAACTACAATGAGTGTCTTGTTAATTACAATTATGAAATGAAGACATTCAAATAAAAACACAGAAACATGCTGCCTGTTTGTGAAATTCTCATATCTATCATATTAGGAAACGAACAGTATAATCTTAAGCATATTTACTCAGAAATGTTTCATTGAGTTCAATGGAATTTATACCCTTAGTTGTGTTAAGGATTTGCAGCCTTGCTTCCAAATAAACCCATTTAGAAATGACTGCAATACATTTTGGTCATGATCTAAATTCTAAATACCATTAATTTTAATAGGAGAGATTTAAGCAACCGGTTCTATGTGCACATTTTATATAAATATTACTAAACTGCAATCAGATTAAAAGGATTCCTGCCAGCCTGTCTCATATGAAAATCTTTCAAGAAAACCATTTGTTCCTACAACATCACTATCTCCTTTGATTGATAACTTGGTATCTCAGATAAATTTCACTGAATCTATGACACCCTTATTAATAAAGATGGAATTACCAACTGAAAGCCTACCATCAGTGGGGCAGGAGATTCAGGTAGTTTTATTTCCCAGATTAGTCTCTCTAAAAGAAGGTAATAACTGAGAATGCAGAACACTTTATATTTACCTTTATTCTTCTCCTTTTTTCCTTCTGCCTTCTTTTGAAATTTTCCTGAAGTAAAGAAGGAAGATGTGAAGAACTATATGCCATACAAAATACATGGTGGGAAAATTATCAGAAAAATATCAGGAACATTTACCAATATCTGCTTGTGCTGGGAAAATAATATAGCCAAATAGATTTCATTCATATTTGCTACAGTGATATTGCTCCCTTAGGGGCAGTGGAAAGATCCAAGGAGGCGGTGAGAAAACCGTGTGTGTGTGTGTGTGTGTCTTCTATCAAAGGACTGGCATACAAGTAAGACAAAGAGAACCAGTGGCCTTTAGGACCATGGTGAGGATGATGAGCTAGAACACATGGTAATGGGGGAGAAGCAGGGACAAAAAGGAGCTTTTACATCTGGGACCTTGCTTCTAAGGTGACTGGGTGCAAAGGGAGCAGTGACCAAACAGCTAGTCAAACAGAGATAGAGAAGCCTTATCTGCACAGGCTTTTGCCACAAGGCTAGCATTGGCAAGAGGCTTCTTGATCACTGCCCAGCCAGTTCCTAGGTTGCTGCTCCCAGGATGACTGGGTACAAAGGGAGCAGTGATCAAGCATTAACTGAGAAGCCTCTCATCCTTGTGGCAAAGGCTGGTGCGGGTGAGAAGCTTCTCAGTTGCTGCTCAGTCATTGCTCCCTTTGCACCTGTCACCCTGGAAGCAGCAATTGAGCAGCTAGCCAGTTGGTCCTTCTTTTGCTGTAAGACCTCCGGGGGCAAGAGGGAAGAGGAGGCTTGGGCCGCTGCTATATTCACATATGAAAGGTGGAGCTGAGCTGGGTGTAGCTGAGATAGACACTGCTGGCTGGCTGCTGTACAAACAATAGAACTAATATCATGAAATAGACGTGGGGTGGGGCTGGGGTTGTTGCTGAAGAAGAAAGGGGTCGGTAGCCTAAAAATGTGCTATAACAATTTTACAGACTTCTTGATATGAAACATTATGACCCAAATTCAGAGATGTCATTGTGCTACTACTACAAGGTCTGTTGCCTTAGCAGAAGTGCACTTCTAAGCATGAGGAGGATCTAGCAGTTTTCAGATATGACCACAAGCATGCTGTTGCTTGCACTACTGCTTCAGCAACTGTCAAATCCAATGCAACTATCCTAGCAGCATTCTTTGTTTTACTAGCATCAAGGTGGATCTACACCTAAACTAGCAGCAGTTTAAAATGTCATCATAAGCAAAACTGAAACCCAATACATATTACTTAACAGCTTGGAGAGACAAAGTCATTTATAATTATAATACTTTTTTAAATAATGAACTAAGAAATACAAGAAAATAACCAATAAAGTCCATTGTTTTCATTGTAAATACATTATTATGTAAAAACAAACACAAATATAGAGTCATAGAGTTGGAAGAGACCACAAGGGCCATCCAGTCCAACCCCCCGGCATGTATGAATATACTTTTTACCTCATCATCTTTTCGCTTCTTAAAAATGCTATCTTCAACTTCACCAACAGCTAACATGATCATCTGTACTCTTTGCAGGTTCACATAGCCATTTTCTGTAAGGTATCCCTGTTAAGTGTCAAAACAGTACTGTTAATTATCATTCCTTCTCCTAAAGTGGTTAGTAATTAGATGGAGAGTTCACTTACCCCCGTTTTGTGCACAACATTTTTATATATGTTCACTAGACGATCAATTGCTCCTTCCCTGCAATACAAGGGAGGAAAAAAATCAACAATAGCCCTATCTATAGTCTAGGAATGCAATGTACACATATCAGAGTTTTTAAAAGTTACTTTTAAAATTATAACTCTCTCAGTTTAATTCAACTCTCCAGCATTTAATTATTCGGCTTCAAAGTGGAATTGATTTCACTAGCTAGCATTCTATCCTATCTCAAAAATCACTTGACACCATTGCTGTCAGCTGAACAAAACAAAAATCTTTCCTCCAGTGAATGATAAAATCCCACCCATAGTTTCTTTTGTGAACACCATGTGGCCACCAGAAAATAAGAGGCTAAGAATAGGTTTCAATATGTTGGTATGATAACTTAGCTCTGTTGTATTTGTCACCTTGTGCCATGCTAGAAGAAACAGGAATCTGCTAAAATTTCTATTTGTAGAAAAAGGCCATTCTGAATCACTTGTAGCCTGAACGCACGCACGCATGCACACACACACACACACATTCTGTTGTTGTATGCCTTCAAGTCATTTCATACTTAAGGCAACCCTAAGGCTATAATGGGGTCTCCTTGACAGAATTTGTTCAGGGGGGAGGGGGTTGCCCTTGCCTTCTTCTGAGGCTGAGAGTGTGTGATTTGCCCAAGGTCACCCAGTAGGTTTCCATGGCTGAGTGAGGATTTGGACCTTGGCCTCCCAGTATCCTTATACAACACACAATGCATGCTACTACATTAGGGGTAAATGCCACCAAAGACCCAGGAAGGCTAAAGATGTAGGATAAATATATGCAACAGAGACTCAGTTTTTGCATTTTAAAAACTTTAAATCTGATATACCTCAACAAACAATTACAGCATACATTGAGTTTGGTTCATGGCTAGGATCCAAACAGTGAGCAATTAAAATGGCACACTGATGGGGAAAACAGGTTTGGTCTTCTCAAAGAGCATAAAAACAGCTTTTGAAGTTGGAGAAAAATTCAAAACAGGATTAAAATATGATGTGGGTCCTGAAGAACAGGCAAAAATTGCATTGGACATGTCTAAGCTCATTGGGACAATATTATCTATCTATCTTCATTAAATAACACTTCTTTTATAGCCATCTTCCCTCCCACCACAAACAGAAATGCTTATGCATATAACACTGTTTTCCTTACCTGATTTCTAATGAGGGTAAATGAGGAAGGAAGTCATTTCCCACAAAGAAACACATGAAAACCCAGTCATCAATACTTCTTTCAACATCAAAAGTGAAAGGCAAACTGGCCATTGTTAGTTCTCTTTCCAAATACTAGAATTATTTTAAAAAGAAAAAACAGAGTTTCTAAGTTGTATCAGGGCTTAGTAACCAATAACAATTTTGACTAACTAGTGGGGAAAATTCCATCTGAGAATATCTGTAGTGGGGAAAATTCCATCTAATAACTGTCTTCTCCATCTAACATAGGCAGTCTACCCTTCTCGATGATGAAAGGCTAAGAGCGTAACTGACACTGCTTCCTATAAGCTTGAGTCTGCACAGATCTCTTCCTGGAAGTTAAACAATACCCCCACCTCCTTGTATTATACACAGATTTGCCCCAAACCAGACTTTACCTGAATTCCTATCCAATACAGACATTTTTAATTCAATTATTTTTCAAATCATTTGCCTTGGCAAGTCCTCTCTTTGCACCTAGAGTGATAAAGAGCTCCCTTAGCACCACAGTCCAACAGGCATCTGTTTTCAACACCAGAGCTGAGAAGATCTTGCAGCCTTAATTCAAACCCATCTTAATATTACTGAATGTTGCTTCTGTTTGAGATGGGCAGAAGATATGAGCAGGTTACACCTATTTGGAAATAGCTGTTGTGGCTCTTGATGAACCACCAGTACCAACTCAGGTATTAGTACATTGAGGACCACCCTCCCACATTACAGACTTAGATCCAAAACACACTGTAGAAATAATCCAGTTTGAGACCATTTTAAATGGCCTGGCTTAAGGCTAGAGAATTCTGGGAACTGTAGTTTTGTGAGACATTTAGCTTTCTCTATCTTCAGTCCCTATCTTCGGGACCACCTCTTTCCATACAATCCACCACGCGCACTCAGGTCCTCTGGGAGGAATTTGCTCCAGCCTATTAAAACTAAGCTGTCTGCAACCTCCCAGAGGACATTTTCAGCAACCGCTCCCAGACTATGGAACAGCCTGCCAGATGAGAGCTGTCATATTACCAATCTAAACAGCTTTAAAAATGCTGTGAAGATGGATCTCTTCCGGCAGGTTCCTGATTAGTCTTCCCGGCCTGAGGAAAGAGCTTTGTTCTTCCCCTATTCCCTGCCATACCCGCTACTGGCTGTTTGCTTTGCTTTTATAATTTTGTTAATAGTACAATTGAGTGTTTGTTGTTTATTATTGTTTTAATTTTATGATGTTTAATACTGTTTTAAGGGGTGGGAGGGTTTTTGGGATTATATATTTGTGATGATTTATTATTGTAAGCCACCCCGATTGCACCTGCAGTGGGGCAGGATATTAATAATAATAATAATAATAATAATAATAATAATAATCTGTCAGAATTTTCCTCTGGTGCCACAATAAACTACAAATCCCAGGATTTCCTAGCACTGAGCCAGGGCAGTTAAAGTAGTCTCAAAATGGATTATTTTTACAGTGTGTTCTGGACCTTAGTCAGCTTTTAAGACCAGACATGGAGATGCTGCTTGTGGTACCCAGAGAATTGCTATGGGGCTACCTCTCTACTTTAGGTATGAAACTCCCAGTTTAGATATTTGTGATTGAATTGTAATTTTTGGAATTTAGAATTGTAATTTTAATGTGAAATGTCTTTTACAATGGTTTATATTATACTGAGTTGTGAAGAGTGGAATAAATGAATAAAAATATAAATACTCACTTCTCTCAAAACACACAGGCGAATAAAGATAAATTCTTGTTCCATACCAGGAGGAGAGTCTGCAAACTGATCGTGCTGCAAAGAGCAAAAATGACATACTATTTAAACTTATGCTTTGCTTTAAAATAGTTTCTCTCACACCACCATTGTATTTAGACTTACTCAAAATTAAATGCCTCAAAATTAATTAGGGTTTACTAGCCAAGAGGTATGTTTAGGATTGAAGCTTTACAATTAACTTTATAGCAAAATCCCATGTGTGCTTACTCAGAAACAAATCCCACTACACTCAGTGCAGTTTACTCTTTTGTAAGGACAGGTTGCTTATCTGTAACTTAGTTCATCAAGTAGTCATCTGTGAAATCACATAAATGTGTTATTTGTGCTTACACAGCGTACCATTTGGAACATTCTAGATCTTCTACATAAATGTGTTAATACTAACTCTACCCACACCCCATGCACCACATTGGCACACACTGTATGGCAGGGGGTTGGACTGGATGGCCCTTGTGGTATGTTTCTATGATGTTGGTACTGAGGAAGATCAAAATGGAACTGAAGACCTTGAAATCAAAGGTTTTGATGTTGAGGACTGGGCCTTCTGGGAATGATGTAAGTGCAAGCTCATATAGCAGGACTTTTAGTCTACCTCTCTATTCTGCCTGGCCTGAGCTGTAAAAGATACTTTTCTAAACAAGAGGCATGTGCTGCTCTTCTAAACAAGAACATAATTGGCAACGTAAATGGCCATCCCAGGTTTTTTGCCAGAACACAAAGTGCACTTTTTAAAGAAGCGAGGAGTCACCATCTTCAAAGATTAAGGAAGATGGTTAAATAAGCCACAGAACCGTTAACCAAGTCTGTCACACATATCGAATAACCAAAATATTATAGGTGATAAGACAGTTCAAAAACCAAACACCAAAATGCAATCCAAAGATGTATATCAACAGACGGGTTGAGATCAATACTAGGAACAATCTCTGAGGAAAGATCAAGCTCTGAAATGCTCCTTACATGCTGCTGACATAGTGGACAAAAAGAAACTGAGGGTTTAGGTGGGAAGCGTGCTAATGCGGTGCACAAGAAGTTGGTGAGGCTACTCCCAAAATGCTTATGTTAGAGCTCTATAAGTTCCCAAATGGTGCACTGTGCAGGTGCAGATAACCTATTTGTGTGATTTATAGAGTCTACAAAGAAGTATGCTTAGTTATCATATCCTTATTCCAAATACATGCCCAGTCTTGTTATTCTGATTTATTGTACCCTTCCTATATTTGTCACAATGTTATATATGCATTTTGTACTTAGTGTTAGATAATTCCTGCCCCTCAACACCCCCCTTGAAGTCCCTTAAATTGTTGGGTGTTAAATTCACCACCATGCATACCTCAAGACACTGCTGCATACACACATACTACTATCAAATTTTCTTTTAACCATGAATTTTTGAACAAACCAGAATCACTCTTGAATACAAACACAATAATGAGAGCCTAGTTGGCCAATCCCTCATTTGGTCTCCCTCTGCCCCTTCTGCCACTACCTGAAGAGTCTCCCAAATGCTCTAGCAGCAATTGAGGACAAGAGTGGCTTCACCACATCAATGGTTCATTTACTATATTTGGTCAGGTGGACAAACAGGACATGGAACTCTCAGACATATTCAGCAGAAGCTGACACAAACCAAACAAGCTTAAAACTCCCCCATTCCCCTTTTTCTTAGACCTGCCTTTCAGAGGCCTAAATTTTGTTTTGATTAACATCATCCTGCCAGGAAAAATGTAACTGAAAAGTAATATAACCCACAGTAATGCAAACACATACACAGCATTTTCATGTAAGATATTACCAGTTCATTCAAAGTTAATGTAAATGAGTAGATTTCCCACATTTAATACTGATTTACATTGCTCAAACAGCAGTGGTCATGTGGTGTACACAACTGGCATGTATACTGTGTATTGGGGGGGGGGGGAGAGTGAGCATGTTTTGTAGCAAGTGCCTAACTGATACCAGCTAAGACTGTTTAGGACTTACACAGCAATACAATTGGGAAAACATGCAAAATCAGCAAAAAGATCAGCAATCAACATTTTGTTCCCTTTAAAGATCTATCATTTTGTAGTATGTGGGGTAACAGTCAGGGCAGAATGCTTAAATGACTAGTTCTTATCATAGGGTCCTCGAGATCTTCTGGACTTCAACTTCCAGAACCCCAGCCAGGATGGCCAATGATCAGGGATTCTGTGAAATGGAGTCTAAAACACTTGGAAGTCCAAAATTTGAGAAGCACTGGCTCAAACAAACGTTATGTTGTTAGTGCAATTCTTGGTAGATACCTTGGTACTTTTTCCTCTCATACCAAACAGCAGCAAAAATCATAGGCTGAGATGGGCAGAATGATTAAGGGTGGGTTGAACTTGGAAAGAAGATTGTTGCCAGAAATAATGAAAAGAAATTAAAAGTTTAAGACTTTTCTTAAACTTTAACAACAGCAAGCAAGCAAGAACAGCTTAGCTAAGATATCTCCTTTCTTCCATCTGCTTCTTTAAATTGGCAAGAGGCTTCAGCGGAGCACAGACAGAAAAACAGAAATAAGCTAAGATTCTGGGTTTAGATATACTAAGAAACCATGGTTACAGCAAGCCAGAATTTGTAAATCAACTTCTAATTAAGGTAAACTGACAAAAGCCAAAACAAAACACAACAATTCATGTTTTGTTGACCTTGGTTCAGATGTTCAAACAGATCACAACAAAGGTAAACAAATCTTGGCTTCAACAAGCCAATGCATACTTCTTTTGAGTTCCTTCACTTTCAAATATTTCATAATGTGATTTCTCACTGTCCTTGTTGCCTCCCTATTATGTAGGTTAGGTTAAAATATAGCAATTTAACAAGGTCATGCAGTGAGCTTTATGACTGAGGCTCTGAAAGGGCTCTCCCAGATTCTAATTTATCTCTTCATCCTTTGCATACCACACTAGCTCTCACAAAAGGAAGAAAGTGAACTGTTTAACTTACCTCTCCTTGTTTTTCTTTTGGCAAACCTTGACAGTCCTTAACCTCATGTCCAAACTGGTTACAAAGACCACATGGCTTCGGCTTATTGGGCTTAAATTCTTCTCTGATGATAGTAAAATTTGGTTCATGTGTAGCTAATCCAAGCATAATGAGGTCAGCTATAAAAGAATTGAAGCAAACCTCAAATATTAACATTTTCTTTGAGTAAACAGCTACAACAATAGCACAGATTATATGATTCTCTGAACATTTGGAGATGGGAAGAGATGCCTTACTCTCTTACACACAGTTTACCCAAGTCAAAATTGGCAAATTCTGGTTAGCACCAAATAAGCAATGAAGAGGAAATGTGCGGCTGTGGAAGGAATCTGTCTTATTCACACGTCTCCAGACAGTGATTTTTAAAATAGCTTTTAAAAGTATGGTATAATTCAGTTTGCTATCTGTTTGGACCTAAAGTGATGTACAATAAAGTCACAATTGAAAACCAAAACAGAGCTATTGAAAAACAGACTTTAAAACATTTTAACTGTTATATCGTCAGCATTGAAGATCTTGCAACTACTGTATATACTCCTGTGCAAGTCAATGTATAAATCGAAGGAAGGTTTCAGGGTCAAAATCATGGATTTTGATATGACCTGTGGCTAAATCAAGATTAAAATGTAGGGGGCTATAACAAAGGATAGAAAGGGGAAAACACCACTTCCATCCTCCTCCTTCTCCTCTGGACCTCTCCCAACCACCTAACACCACTTCCCTGTGGCTGGAGGAGAGCTTTTAACATTGGGTTGGGGAGGAAAGGAAGTGGAGTTAAATGGGGTGTTTCTTTGATGGGAAGAGAAGGCTTTAAAATCAGACTGGGAAGGGAAAGAAGTGGAGCTAAAATGGGTGTTTGAGGGGAAGAGAAGGCTTTAACATCAGATTAGGAAAAGACAAAAGAGCTGAAAGGGGTGTTTGTTTGATGGGAAGAGAAGACTTTCAAATCAGATTGGGAAGGAAAATAAGTAGAGCTAAAAGGAGTGTTTCTTTGATGGGAAGAGAAGGAAGGCTTTAAAATCAGACTGGGAAGGGATGCAAGTGGAGTTAAAAGGGGTATTTCTTTGCTGGGAAGAGAAGGCTTTCAAATTGGATTGGGAAGGGACAGAAGTGGAGATAAAGGGGGTATTTCTTTGATGGGAAAAGAAGGCTATCAATTCGGACTGGGAAGGGATGCAAGTGGAGTTAAAAGGGGTATTTCTTTGCTGGGAAGAGAAGGCTTTCAAATTGGATTGGGAAGGGACAGAAGTGGAGATAAAGGGGGTATTTCTTTGATGGGAAAAGAAGGCTATCAAATCGGACTGGGAAGGGACAGAAGTGGAGATAAAAGGGGTGTTTCTTTGATGGGAAGAGAAGGCTTTCAAATAGGACTGGGAAGGGAAAGAAGTGGAATTAAATGGTGTGTTTCTTTGATGGGAAAAGGCGGCTTTCAAATCAGATTGGGAAACTCTTTCTCACACACACACACACACACATATATATATATATATATACACACACACACACCCCTGCCTTGAGGCAGGAAGAGTGGGGAAAAGTGGGGCATCGCTGTGGTGTTTGTTTCAGGGCCTTTCTAACCAGTATTAGCGTACTGACCCATATATAAGTCAACCCAGGATTTTAGGGTCAATTTTGGGGCATAAATTTCTTGATTTACAGTCGAGTATATACAGTATATCAAATGTGAAACATTGCAAACTACAAAATTAAAAAATTTGATGTAAAACAGGTGCTAATTGCTGCTACCTTTGGGTTATGGTCAGAGAGTAGGGAGGTTCCCAATCCCTTAGGGGAAAATGTATAATGGAACTACGAGTCCTACATTTATCAAACCATGGGATTTCTGTGGAAGCTAGAAGATTAACCATCTCTCCAAGACCTCTCCACACCATCAATAGAGATGAAATGTCTGAATAGCAATGCATATAGGAAGTGCCAAAAAAAATTCTTCCACTAACCAAAAGGCTACACTGTGCAAAGCTGCAAATTAACTGACTACTCAGCTTATTAAAAGTTAGCCCCAAACGTAAAACAAAGTTATTTCTGCAGGGAAAGAATCTCGTTAAAGACAGGACAGGAATGAGAACTAGATTTTTCATAAAATGAAGACATTTTAGAGACATTTAAATTACACAAGGATTTCAACGTTTCTTTCACTGGTGATTAATGTCTGAAAAACTACCAAAAAAAACCCTTAGCCCTCAATATTGTGTAGTTTTGATTCAGAGAGTACACAAACACAGTCAATTGCCTGTATTCCTGAGGAGTTTGTACAAAGGCACCATCTTTATGCACCAGTGCCACTGTCTATAGCATCTCTTTGTAATTATTAGTGGGGGCTGTGAGCCTCTCAGTTCCCTCTAGCCCCATTTTGTAGAGAAATGCATAGGGATCACCAAATGTGTGACCATGTCATAGTTATCAATTCTTAGGACTAGGATCTGAACAAGCCAGATAAAGGATATCATTTAAATGTATGGCACAGAACAGGAAGAAGAAACAAGATTAGACCCAGAACATTTACCAGCAACTTTTACTAATCTTGCCAATCTATCAATGGACTGCAGCCTGCATTAATATGATTTATCAACAGTATGTACTCAAAGCACATTAGTACACATTGTATGTTCTTGGGTGACACATATCATTCTTTACTTATGAGATAGAGCAATGAAAGAAAAACTCTATGATGGACTTACCATCAGCACCACATAAACAGTGGTGAGTATTTGGGTCATGATTTGGTTGAGCTAAACCAAAAGAAAACAGATGTAAATTATAAAGATCTGGTTATTCTCAGATGCTACAAAAGATACTTTGACTGTAGTACTGAACAGTCAAAGTCATCTGTAGTACTGAACAAGATGACATTATATTTTTAGCTGTACTCTTGGAATATCAAGTCATAACACAGGCAAATAGTGAAACTGAAAGATGAAAAAGCAACAGCCTGTGTAACTCTTCACAGGAACACAGAATACTTTATTAACATATCAGCACTTATAATTGTCAATTTACTTAATGTACTGTATATTTTATCATTCAATTTGATTCCAAACTCATGTAGGGAACAACCATGAAATTAATCCCAAAGAGGTCTAAAACCTATTAGTTAATCTTAACTAGAGTAGATCCATTACATCAACTGTTGAATAGTGAGTGAACAATGGTGAGGTAAATTCCATCGGTTCAACAGGTTTCTTCTAGTGCAGGGGTAGGCAACCTTTCCCCTTTAAGGGCTGAGGGACTTCAACTCCCAGAAGCCTCAGCCATGTTGGCCAATAGCTCCTGGGATTCTGGGAGCTGAAGTCCCTCGGCCCTTAAAGGGGAAAGGTTGCCTACCCCTGTTCTAGTGGGTATTGACAATAGTATTCAGGCAAGAGTCTTATAGATCTATTTCATTTTTTATCCTAGATTACAACAAATAACACAGATTATAACAGCACTGCTTGTCTGGCCACCCAACAGTCAGATCCTTCTAAACTATATACCCTTCCTTCCTTCCTTTCTAGTATTTATACCATGCCCTTTAACCTTTACTGGCAGTCAGAATGGAGGGAGGGTCTTTCATCAACTGCTGGGTCTAGGCATGATGAAGCTGTGCCTGCTTGTTCTTCTCTTCCTCCAAGGCCACAGCAATGGCACAGTGGACATTATTCACATTATATAAGGACACCCCAATAACAATTATTATCTGGGACTTACAAATATAAAATATATTTAAAATTCAGTCTAACAAATTATAAAGTAACAATAAAAAGGTAAAGATAAAGGTATTCCCCGTTGACAAGGTTGTCAAATCGTGTCTGACCACAGGGGGCAGTGCTCATCTCAGTTACTAAGCCGAAGAGCCAGCGTTGTCAGAGACTACTCTGTGATCATGTGGCCAGCATGATTGCACAGAAAGCTGTTTACCTTCCCACCGAAGTGGTACCTATTTATCTACTTGTATTTGCATGCTTTCAAACTTCTAGGTTGGCAGAAGCTGGGACTAGAAGTTGGGACCCATCATGCAGCACCCGGGCCTCAAGCTGCCAACTTGCCAATCTTGCAATCAACTGAGTCAGCATCTTAACCACTTGAGCCACTGCATCCCATAACAATATCATAAATAACAATATCATAAATAAGTAACAATATCATAAAACAATTTGCAATTTGAAAGTTTCCAGCAGAGGGAAGAATAAATCCGGATGATTAAAAAATTCACAACACAAATAGTGTTTGTCCCAGACTGGCAAATAGTCAAGCCAGATTTTTCAGAAGACCGATGAAAACATGTAATTATCATGAAAAGGACAATGGGAGGGTATCTTTGGGAAGAGCACTGCACAGCTCAGTTCTAACTATCACAAAGCCCCTTTTCCTTGTAGTTTTCTGCCTCACTTCACCTTGTGGGGCACCCAAACATGTAGGAGGATGTCATTATTCTAGGAGGGGGAACTCTTTTTGGGCATCCTGGTCCCAAGCTGCTAAGGACTTTAAAGACTAAAACCAACCCTTAGAACTAGGCCTAGAAAAGTACCAGGAGATAATGCAACCAATAAAGTACTAGTGTAGTCACAGATTCTAGAATCATAGAATCAGAGATGGAAGAGACCTCAAGGGCCATCCAGTCCAACCCCTTGCCATGCAGGAACACACAATCAAAGCACCCCCAACAGATGGCCACCCAGCCTCTGTTTAAAAACCTCCAAAGGAGGAGTATCCACCAAGTGAACTGAAGTTCTCCTGAACTGAAGTTCTTACAACCATCTCAAATTGTCTTATAATACTTTTTTCTCTTTTTATCATAATACATGCACTATAGGATGAGAATGACTGCCAATTAACTTCATAAATGCAGTGAGGGAGAAGAGCAGCAAACACTTTAGAGCTATCTCCCTCAGCCTGCTGCCTGTAAATGTACAGAGAGTATACGTTAGGTAAAGCTGCTGTAGAATTTCTTGCATGGTCTTTCACTAAAATAAAGAACTTGGGGAATGAATGCTCCAAAATCAACCGTTTATTATTTCATTTCAGGGATATTTGTTTTTACAAAATTTGGGGCACCCCCATATTCTAGGCGATTTTTTGTATTTTTTATATTTTATTTTACATCTTTTAAAAACTGTTATATGTACTCAAACCATTATTATATTTATCTTTTGTCTTATTGCTCTATATACATTTTACATATGATTCAGCTATCTACTCTGCATTTAAAAATATTCAGAAAAATATTATTCACATCCAAGTGCCTTGTTTGACTCCAGTCATATCAGTAGATTACATTTAGAAATAATATTTATTACCTCTTTGCCTTCGTATGTAATCCATGATTTTGTGTTCACCTTCACCCGGAGCACTTGCATCTGATAAAATAACCTATAAATGAGGAACAATATAAACATACGCAGAACTAATTAATACTTAACAGTACCATGAAAACACAATTTTTATTTATGTCTAGTGCATCTCCCCCCCTCCATCATTACAAACGGAAGCACACTTTCCACTCTCACCTTCACATAGATATACATCACACTAAAAAAATATATATTCAGGCATCTTTCTTGCAACTATGAGACAGTCTAGTTGTTCATATCTCTTTCACCAACTTTGTCTAGCAGGTCAGGGATGAAAACACAGTTACCAGCTAATATTTCTATGAATCCCCCATAATTCTCAACTATGGAGCAGGTAGCATGAGGGAATCCTGATATAAGCCTCATTTCTTGGGATGATGTCAGTAGGGCTGTTACTCAAAGGGAGAAAAATAGTGGAAACCTCTCAAATGGCAGCTTAATTTTTCTAAATCATCTTTTCATAAGTAAATAAATATGTTTGGGCATACAGCTTCCCTTAACCTCTCCATACAAACGATTTTTTTCTGCTGAGGGGGGTTTCAATTCTTGAATCTGGAAGGGAGAAAATGTGGAGACAGTGTCTCAAGGAAAATGTCCAATGTGGGTTTATACACAAGTGACCAGGCATGAAAGGGTCACTGGCAGCCATAATGACGAAGCACCTTCCACTAGGTGCTGTGTCATAGGAAGTGATATCAGCTGATGGTCACAAGGTGCTGGAAAGCACCAAAATGGCTGCAAAACTGCAAAGTCACCCAGGTTGAGTGACAGGTGTCCAAAGGAAGAGGCAGGGCCAGAAGGTCACATGGAACCCTGGGTATATAAGAGAGTTGCCTCAGAACACATGTGTGGGTTGATAGTGTTGGCTGGTGGGTTGTTGTTGGATGGTTGGAGTTGTTGCTGTATATAGCCTTGTACATAACCAAGATTAAAGCCTCATCTGAGAAACATGTCTCTTTACTCTTTCTGGAAGGGGGGAGATGCTCCTTCAGCTCACAAGCTACTGCCTGCATCTGAGAAGGTGGTGACACTGGTGCTGCATGTTGACGTGGACCATCACGCACTGTGTAACCACGCTAACAAGGGTTATGGTCCCAGTCTACGCCAGCGGATCCACCTAGATGATCGTGTGAGTAGCTGTGTGTGTGCAGTTCTCCAGAAGAGTAGTTTTTGCTGTCTGAGTGCCAGAAGGCAGAGAGTTAAGAAGCCGAGCTGCTTGCCGTGCTCCTTATCTCCAGCAGATAGTGAGAGCTGGGAAGGCTGCCAGCATGGATTTTGTGAATTCCCAAGGCTGAATGATCAGAACTACTCCCAGTGGGCAGTGTATACCAAGGCAATCCTAGTGAGGGAAGGGCTCTGGGATGTTATTGGAGAAGGACCGTCAGTGAAAAATGCTGAGCTCGATAGAAAAGCCAGAGCAACCATAATAATAATAATAATAATAATAATAATAATAATAATAATAATTAATAATAACCCGCCTCTCTGCGTGGCAATCGGGGCGGGGAACAACAAATTTAAAACAAGCAAAGTTAAAAGCAATCCCTCATCCCATAATCCCACCCTCCCATCCCCTTAAAAAAGAATTAAACATAATCAAAATTAAAAATGCCACATTAATTAAAACAGATAAGAACATAGGATGAAATCAGGGCAACAGATTAAAATATATCTCCCAGCTGAAGTTATTCCGGGAAGGCCTGCCGGAAGAGATCCGTCTTTACTGCTTTCTTGAAAGCAGCAAGAGTAGTGATAAGACGGATCTCATCCGGTAGGCCATTCCAGAGTCTGGGGGCGGTTGCGGAAAAGGCCCTCTGGGAGGTCTGGGACAGCCTAGTTCTTATTGGCTGTAACAGATTCCTCCCAGAGGACCGTAGGGCGTGGGGGGGATCATATGGGGAGAGGCGGTCCCTAAGATAAGATGGACCCAAGCCATGTAGGGCTTTAAAGGTCAAAACCAACACCTTGTACTGCGCCCGGAAACTAATCGGCAGCCAGTGGAGGGATTTAAGCACAGGTGTTATGTGCTCCCTCTGAGATGTTCCTGTAATTACCCTGGCTGCCATGTTCTGCACCAATTGTAGTTTTCGGGTTAGGCACAAGGGTAGCCCCATGTAGAGTGCGTTACAGTAATCCAGACGTGAGGTTACCAGGGCGTGTACCACAGTTTCCAGATCCCTCATATCCAGATAAGGGCGCAGTTGGCGTATCAGCCGAAGCTAGTCATGTGAAGCGACGAATCAAGGAGCATCCCCAAACTGTGAACACAGTCCTTAGAGGAGAGTGTGACTCCATCCAAGACTGGAGACTGTATTCCCAAAGCTGTGCAGCTGTGCTGTTCACAGTCTCTGAATGCCAAAGCTGTGCAGGTGGAATGGCATTCAGAGACAGCAACATGCAGAGCTGAGATCAAGCATACCACCAGAGGCAGTTCAAAAGACTGAGAGTGCAGCTGTCTGCAAAGTTAGAAGATGTTTTAATTGCAGTCAGCCAGGTCATCTCAGGAACTGCAAGAAGTCACCTGCTGTCAGAAGGAAAGAACAACACTGGTCTCCTGAGAACAGGAAGGGAGTTGTTTTGGCAGTGAAGGACGGTGACTGTCAAGCCCATCTCGCTATTGCAGCTAGACATCTGTGGATGATCGACAGCGGTGCAATCCACCACTTGGTGAACCAGAGGTCCTTGCTGAAGTACAGGAAGCCCTCCTGTGTTGACTCAGTGGGCTTGGCTGATGGGGGTTCAAGCCAAATAAAGGACATGGGGACTGCATTTCCCAGGGTTTGGCAAAGACTTTGAAAATGTGCTATGTCCTCCCCAGTTACAAAATTGTCTGGTCAGTGTGTCCTCACAGACTACAGATGGGTATGCCCTACACTTTGAGGGGGATGACTGTGTTATCACTAAAGGGGGTCAAGTTTGTGCAAAAGCATGCCAGCACAACAGGTTGTACTATCTAGACACCCATGCAGAGTGTGCTACAGTTGGCAACGTGCCATTGCACTCGAATTGTGCACACTACCACCATAGGGTGTTGGGACACACAGGTTTTACCAGTTTAGAGAAACTGAGAAGTGTGTGCCCTGGGTTTAAATTAGATGATTGTAAGAACCACTTGGAATGTTCTGTGTGCAGCAAGATAAAGCTAAGGGATTTTCCTGTTGCAAAGAGAAGCAAGTGCTCCACCAAGAGGCCATTCCAAGTGGTGCATGCAGATTTGGCTGGCCCTTTGGCAAATCAGTAGGCAATAGCAGGTATCTGATGGTGATTATGGATAGACACACCAGATACACCTATGCCTACATGCTAAAGGAGAAGAATGAGGCTGCTGCCACATTTAAGAACAGGGTGGAAATGGTCGAAAGGGAATTTGAGTACAGAGTTGGTACTCTGGTGACAGACCGTGGGGGCGAGTTCTTATCTGCAAGCTTGGGCAATTGGTTAAAGCAGAAGGGCATCTGCCATAATACCACCAACCCAGCCACCCCGCAGGAAGACGGTTTGGCGAAGAGAAAAATTGGGGTACTAAAACAGATCAAGGACTGTATGCTGCTTGATGCAGGAGCCCCAGAGAGTCCTTGAGGGGAGGCAATCCTGACTGCCTGCCACATCACCAACTGGGTGTGGAACTCCGCAGTCAAGCAAACACCCTACTTCATTCTGTATGGCTGGCCACCCAACCTTAGCTACCTAAGGGCGTTTGGGCACCATGCCAAGGCTTTGGTTCCTCAGACCTTCAGGAAGAAAGGTGACCCCAAGTGGTGCAGGTTGATGTTTATGGGGTACCAGGGAAACAGTTACAGGTTTTACTTGGAAAGTGGTTGCATCCTGTTGTCCAGGAGCGCATATTTTGAAAAGCACTCCAGGTGGGAAAAGATCCATACAAACCACAAAGTGTTTGTTAGATTGGGACAAAAGGGAGGCAGTACTGGAACTGGAGGGGTGGAAACACCAGAGAGCAGCCTAGCACCTCCAGCAAACCCACAGGTACACAGACTTCACCCATCACTACACGAAAGTTTGAGACACCATCATCCACAGAGATAGGGGTACAGACGAGTAGTGACAGTGAAGATGAGAGGAGACGAACCAAGGTAATCATACCCAGGACTCAGAAAGTCAGGAGGCCACCTGAGTGTTTTGTGGTACAGAATGCCAGGGTGTGTTCAGTAGTAGCTGATGAGCCGGAAAACTACCAGGAGCTTCTCACCTATCCCAGGGAGGAACAGGAGAAGTGGTTTGAGGCCATGGACAGTGAGTTATCATCTCTGGTGATTAGGGAGGTGTTTCAGGTAGTGGACAGGCCAGGTGACCGGAAGGTCATAGGCTACAAATGGGTTTTTAAGAAGAAGGAGATGCCAGATGGGACCCACAAGTATAAGGCCAGACTTGTAGCCAGGGGTTTCTCTCAGCAGCACTTTGAAAGTTTTGATAAAACTTTCTCCCCAATAGCGAAGCCAGAGAGCCTCAGGTTGGTGCTAGCTTTGGCTGCCAGAAAGGGTCAGGTAGTAAGGCATTTTGATTTCAAAATCCCCTAACTGAATGCACAGCTAGACGAAGAGGTGTATATGGAGCAAGCACCAGGTTTTGATAATGCCAAGGAGGGCAAGGTCTAAAGGCTCAGGAAAGCTCTTTATGGGCTTAAGCAGAGTGCATGCTGCTGGAACCTCTGTATCCATGAGGAGCTGGTGAGGCTGGGATACAAGCGCAGCGTTGCAGATGCTTGTGTGTACAGGAAAGGAGGGGTCACACTAGTAATCTATGTAGACGACCTGTGTGTGGCTGCTCAGACTGAGCAGGAGGTGAAAGCTGTGCAGGTGGAGCTGGCAAAGAAGTTTGTCTTGAAGGACTTAGGGAACCTCAAGGCCTACCTTGGAATTGAGGTGGAGAGGACTGGTGATGATAAGATCCAGTTAAGCCAAACAAAAAAGATAGAGAGGCTGGTGGAGAAGTGTGGCCTGGAGAATGCAAAGGTGGTGAAGAGCCCAATGACCCAAGGATTTGCAAGCAGTGAGTCTGACAAGGTTTTTGAGCACCCAGACCTGTATAGGTCTCTGATTGGCAGTCTGATGTTTGTAGCCAACAACACCAGGCCATACATCTCATTCGGTGTAGGTATTCTGAGCAAGAGGGTCAGCAGTCTAAAGGTGGAGGACTGGACAGCAGTCAAGAGGTTGCTCAGATACCTAAAGGGCAGCAAGGAAAGTATGTTGGTGCTGCAGGATCTGAAGCCCAGCTGGAGTGCTTTGTGGATAGCTCCTTTGCCCCAGAGCTACATGATAGGAAATCGGTGACTGAATTGCTTATAAAGTATGCAGACAGCCCTGTAGTGTGGAGGAATAGGAAACAGAGCTGTGTGGCACTGAGCACTTCAGAACCAGAGTTTGCTGCACTGTTGGAGATGGCAGGAAAAGTGCAGTGGGTGAGGCAGCTGTTGGTGGACCTAGGTGAGGAGTGCACAGGCCCAACAGTTGTGCATGAGGATTCACAGGCTTGTATTGCCATGGCAGAGCCAGAGAACCTCAGGAACAGGACAAAGTATATAGGGGTTCGATATCAGAACTCAGAGTTAGTCCAGTTCTGTGTCTGTCTTACATTAGTTCGGAGGACAATGTGGCAGACATCTTCACGAAAGCCCTCCAGGTAGAGAGACATGAGTGAATGTCAGTGCAGCTAGGCATGGCACCGGGAGAGGATGGAAGATCTAGCCTGAGGATGTGAGCAGAGTGGCAGAAGATCTGGGCCTGAGTGCGGAAGCACTGGAAAAGATATGTGCCTGGAATGATGGACAGGTTTCCTGGGAGTGTGTCTATATTAATGAAGGTGATGCTGGGGAAAACAGAATGATATTCTGGGTCCGGGACGCATGGGTCAGGTAGACAGTGCAGCAGACGGGATACCAGGGCACTGGTGGGAGGACATCGGAAGATGTCAGGCCGATGGGATATGGCACAGGGAAACAGGGAAGGTCCATAGGTACACACACTCCATGAGAAACAAACCAAGCTTTTGTGCACACATAGTGTCTCAAAGAAAATTCCAACGTGGGTTTATACACAAGTGACCAGGCATGGGTCACTGGCAGCCATAATGACACAGCACTTTCCGCCAGGTGCTGTGTCATAGGAAGTGACATCAGCTGATGGTCAAAAGGTCCTGGAAAGCACCAAAATGGCTGCAAAACTGCAAAGTCGCCCAGGTTGAGTGTCCAAAGGAAGAGGCAGGGCCAGAAGGTCACATGGAACCCTGGGTATATAAGGGAGTTGCCTCAGGACACGTGTGGGTTGATATTGTTGGTTGGTGGGTTGTTGTTGGATAGTTGGAGTTGCTGCTGTATATAGCCTTGTACATAACCAAGATTAAAGCCTCATCTGAGAGACCTCTGTCTGTAGTCTCTTTACTCTTTCTGGAAGGGGAGAGGTGCTCCTTCAGCTCACAAGCTACTGCCTGCATCTGAGAAGGTGGTGACACTGGTGCTGCATGTTGACGTGGACCATCATGCACTGCATAACCACGCTAACAGAAAAATCCACATTCAACTGGGTTCAATGCAAGCCATGTTGAACTTTTCTTAGGATTTTAGCTTATACTTGAGGGATGATGAAAGTGTTCCCCTTCAGATGCCCTCCCACACTACAGAAAAAGGGTTCCTACTCCTATCACTCCTTATTATTGTTTATGCTAGTAAGGGATTATATGAGTTGTAGTCCAACACCTGGAAGGCTATACATTCCCTGCCACCCCGTTTTACTTATTAAATTAGATGTAAGCCTTTGAAGCTCCTAAACAAGAGCTTAGCATTAACATACAGCTACCTTAGCTTTAGTGAAAACTTGTCTTGCAATTCACATACACAAGCAAGTATGCTGGAAAACTAATGTGCAGAATAGAGGTAGTCTTGTTTACATAATAAGACCAAAATTTACCGTCAAATTCTTCCATCCTGGATCATTGTTTAAACGATCAGCAACATAATAGCGAAGGCATTTGGCAAGATTGTCCATAAATTCTGTTCCCTAAACAACAAAAATGCAGGAGATAATTTAAATATGACTGGGCAAGCTATATTCTTGAGACATCTTCTTTTTAATTCCAGGAGTCCAGAAATTGAAACCAATCACTGACAAAGCAATGGGGGTGGGGGAATGGAAGCAGATGAACTACACAGAAAACAACAACTTGGGGAGAAGAGCCTGTTGTACTTCAACTGTTATATGGCTTATATTATATATTGAGAGACTTGCTTATGTAAGTACAAATCCATTCCAGTTATTACAAACCATAAAGCTTGGTTATAGGTCAATTAACACTACCAGGTTAGATGAGAAATGCCAGGAGTGAGAGATAATGAGGAATCCTGATTCTGCAGTCAGAAAGCAAAGAGTAGTTTGGCTAACTATAAGACTGAACTTCTGTTTCAAATTTACCAGGCACCAAACATTGCCTTAAATTTTATATCTAATCCACTGTATAATACGTAAGAGTTCATGTTCTTTTTCAGTTGGATTTTACTTTACGTGAAATTTCAGTTTCTAAAGGTTCTGAACTCTTAAAAGCTCAATATGTGTAATGTATCTCCGTGCCACTACAAAATGGGACTAGAATTCTATTGGTACACAAGGCTAGTGAAAGGTCTGGTATGCAAATCTTTACACTCTACACACTTTCAAAGGTAATCATCCCTGTCAGGAGTGGAAAAAGAAGGGTGCCAACTCCAATTTATCCAGTGCAGGATTTATGTGGAGGGAGCCACCAGTCCCAGAATGCTTTGCGTCCAAGGACACTGGTGCAGAAGTCGTGCATTTGAAAAACAGGTGGTTCAGAGCTAGAAGCTTTCTCCTCCCTCTTAACTTTTCCCTCCTTTCCTAGTTCTGTCTGTATATACAGCCTTTTTTTATCTGTCTCTTACCGTCACTGATGACAGTGTAGTTATGCTAGCAGAGAAACCCAACAGGATCTCTGCTTAGACTCAAGACTATAAATCAAAACCAGCCTCCATCTTCCCTGTAATCTATGACATAAACAGTGGACTACAATGTAAAGAATCACTTGTTCACAACTTTTATCCTCAAACTTGTAATATTACTCTGACATTGGCAGGACAATTTTTAAGATGTCTAACAATAGTAAATAAACAAGTATCATTTTTACATGAAATAAGTGTAATAGGAATTCTTTGCCAGGTCATGCCCTACATGTAAAAGTAACCGTTAAAATATGCTTAAAATAAGTCTAATAATTACTTGTCTGTGTAAACGACAAATGTTAAAATGTTATTTGCTTGGCTAAGCAACAGAACTTGGGTGTGGAGGTAACAAATGGTTCCCAAACTTCAGTCTATCAGGTGGTTTGGACTTCAGCTTCCAGAAACCTTAGTCTGTTTGATCAAAAGTCAATAATTCTGGGAGATGAAGTCCAAGACACTGGGAGGACCAAAGTTTGGGAATCACTGAGCTAGACAGAAAACAAAATATAGATGAATTTTTTTCTATGTGCCTTGTATGTTTGACATGCATTCCTTATGAGAGATAATATGAGTTATGGGCCTAGAGCAGGGACCGGCAACCTACGGCCCAGGGGCCGGTTAAGGCCCCGGGCCCCGGACTTACCGGCCCAGGCCAAAGGTTGCCACCGTCGCCGCCGCCGTGAGCCGCCGTCGGAGCGCGTTTTCAGCTGCGCTCGTGGCGATCGCCATTTTGGAAGTCAAAATGGCAGTCGCGACGCATTTGCGCATGCGCAGCACTCTTGCGCATGCACAAACGTGTCGCGACTGCCATTTTGACCTCCAAAATGGTGGCCGCGACATGCGCCGTGGCGGCTGCAGCCGCGCCCGCTACGGTGGCTGCCGCAGTAGCGGCCGTGAGCGCAGGGAGTCGCACACGGAGGAGGAGGGTGTGCGCGCGCGCATGAGCGCGCGCGCCGCCATCCCCTCCCCGGCCCAGCCGAGACCTGGGCAATGGCAGACCAGCCCAGGTCTGAAAAAGGTTGCCTGTCCCTGGCCTAGAGGATGAAAGGTCTATAAAATTAGCGTACCTAGACAATATAATGTCTATGAATAATAGAACATCCCTAGGCTGTAGATGTTTATGTGATATGATGATCTTCCCCAAGGAAATTGGAATCACATAAGCTACTTGTTTTATCAGTATATAAAAGAAATAAAGCCACATGGTTATTTTCTCTTCGTATATAAAATTCCAGAAAGTGTAAAACATAAAAGAGATTCGGGGGGGGGGGTGTTTGATGTCAATGTGCTCATTGGACAATACTTCAGTTTACGACCTTGGAAGGCAGATATAGACTGACAAACACAGGGCAACGAACCTTCAATCCCTCAACTGACAGACAGGCATGAGACCCCCCTGCCTGGATCTTATGGTACAGGAGTGGTTCCCCTATCCCACACAGAAGTGGGATCAGAATAAGAAATAACATGCTACCTTTTATACATTTCACTAGGTTTTTTTTTAATGATATGATATCCACACACCCTACTACAAATGATCATCTACAAGACCCAATGTGAAATTAGGAGCTTAAGCTAACTCTCTACCACTCTCTATTTCTTCATTTTCCTCCTATCACAAGTGACATATTGAGTCTAAGACCACCTTCCCCCTCCCCATCAAATAAAAAAAGTCACAGTAAAGTTAATTCTTGAGTCAATGTTACGAGCTTCCATTGCAAGTTCTTTTCTAAATCCTCTTCATCTTCCAAAGGTCCTTGAAGTCTGCAAAGCTGTTCGTTTTATAGTTCTTCCTTTAAATTTGTAGACACTGTTCCCCCACTTTAGAACTTAAGTATAAAAATACTTACAGGGGTAATGCAGTTGCTATCAAATCTTTCTTTTACTTCTTCTGGGGGAAGAAATCCACCTTAAAAATAGTATAACAGAATTAAAAACTAGTTTGACAAAAATGATTATGGTGGTAAAAAAGAGACATATTCCAACATGTGCAATTTTAAAGAGCCATAATATCCTGCTTTGTCCACATCTCTCTTATGGGAATCACAGTTAGTTACTATTATCACAGTCCTATGCACATTTACTGAAAATAGATTGGTATAGGATTACAACTGCAGAGTTTTAATTATGTATTATAAGTATTGCACTACTTTTTACTTTATATAACGTATTCTGCTTCTGTTAGTCACAACAGGCAAGGAACTATACAGACCTACAGCTAGAGATCCTACTCAACAACTTTTCTGATTTCATGATCACCACTTTCAAGCATGTCTTCACAACTGTGAGGGTTAGAAGCTAGTTTTTTTTTTAAATGCACGACTAAATTATGTACCCAATACCACATTGTGAAACTTCTCTATGTTCATAACGAGTCTCAGAATATACACAACCCACATAAATACAAACCTAATCTCACTAATATAAATTTAAGTAAGTTTATATTAGATATTTCTTCTCAAATCTAGCCATTGCTATGTACAATACTAGTTTGTCCAAAGGACAAAAGAATTATTGTTCAGCATTTGCCTGAACTTGTGTAGGGATAAAACTGGGGATGCACATGTAAGCCATTTTATTATTGTTGCTTCTGTTTTGGATATAGTATGTATAAAATGTGGTGGTGGTTGTGTTCAATTCAATAAAAATGATTTTTTAAAAAAAACAAAAACGAAAGCTATATACCTTTCCTCAAGATCTCTTCTCTTAGTCTCTGCTTCTCTTCGGCACTTTCTACTCCTTCCTTTGATGCTCTGAATCTTCTGGATCTTTGCTGGTTCATTTTTGCACGGGGAGCCTAGAAGAACAGTGTAAACAGCATCTGTTTTGGTGTTTGTTTGTTTGTTTTTAAAATTAAACTTAATTTTCATGCTAGTATTAAATGAGAGAAACATGTATTAAATCAGAGAATATGTGAGTTTATATTCCAAACACATGCTATTGACAATGCTTCAGCTGGAATCTCTTGCAGATAATAAAGAGAATGAAAGACATTCTCTCCTGCGATACCATCTTCAAGAAACTATGCATCAATTCTATATGATTCCACAATAATTTATCTGGGTTTAACCTTTTGCTGCCCAGGCTGGTTCAATATCAAGATAAAACAATCAAAATAAAGTGTTATACCAAACGGTGGCTTTCTCAAATATTTTGAACTTTGTAGCCCTAATAAATCTAATGAGCAACATGTACATCCCAAAATCTACACCAAATATTCCAGAGATTTGCTTTCCCTTGGAAGTCCCCAAAGCCCCCTTCTCACAAAAGCTCTTGTGCACAGTTGCAACCTCTATACAGCTAACACACTGATAACAAACATTTCCATACTAACCACTCCATCTATTGCCATGTAGAGAAGTCGTCTTGGTCTCACAATGTTGAAAAGCCTGTCAATATACTCAAAAATGGCCACCATCATTTCATCTTCATTTTTTGGTGCTGGCCTGCAATGTAAGGTATTGTGTAAATACTCCAAATGCCTAAGACAGACACACTGCTTATTTAAGTGTGAAAGGCACTCACTTGTCCTCAGGATGTGTACAAGGATGGATGATACCATTCATATCCAAATACAAGTTATCAAATTCTACTTCATTAGGGTTCGGCTTGCTGGTGTCAACTGGAATTTTGACACCATTGCATTCTTTTGGCTGCAGAAAAGGAATGACAGGTGGTTTTTAGAGGTTGGCATTGCATTCTGTTTCAAAATAAAGCTAACATACAATATTCATGGAAAACAGGTAGAAATGTAAAAGGGGGGGGAGAAAAGGAATGGTAGACTAAGATTTATGATAAAAAGCAAAATATGTTATCACTTGTCCACAGGGTTCTTTTCTTGTTTACTCTAGTTCTAGAACCTTTATAGGAAAACTACAGCAGATTTTGCACCGCACCTATGAAAACTAGAAACCTGTTCTTTTTTATTGTTACAATTTAAGTTAGAATCACAGAATCATAGAATTGAAAGTGATCACAAGAACTAATGAATCCAAGCCAGTGAAGAAATCCACAGCTGTAGTATCCCTAAGATGTGGCAAGATAATAATATACTTGACTATAAGTCAATGTCATGTATAATTCAAGGACAGGTTTTGAGGCCAAAATTATGGATTTTGATATGACCTGTGGATACGTTGAGGGTAAGGAGCATGTAACAAAGAATCAAGAGGAAGAAGCAAAGAAAAACTATGTCAAAGAACTTACAAAATTTCAGCAAACATAACCATTTATTCTCCCACTAAATGTATGATGGATGAGAGAGCAGAGGGGGATCAATGCTTCCAGGATAGATTAAACTATTGCCTTTCACCAGGGAATGGTTCCCTTTTTTAATAAAAGAGAATAATAATAATAACATAATAATATTAATAATAATATTTATTTATATCCTGCCCCTCTACCGAAGCAATCGGGGCGGCTTACAACAATAAAATCTCACAGTAAACCCTCCCAACCCAAACCCACCCTCCCCTTAAAACAGTATTAAACATCATGAAATTAAAACAATTAACAACAATAAAACAATTTTGGTAATTTGCAACAATAGATGTTAAAACCAGTCTAATAGGCAGCCCGCAAGCAATAAATAGCATGGCAAGATGTGGCAACAGATGGGGAAAATTAACTTACTCCTTGGCCAGGAATTTAATCAGGAAAGGCCTGTCAGAAGAGATCCGTCTTGACAGCCTTTTTAAAGCTGTCTAGGTTGGTAATTTGACGGATCTCGTCCGGCAGGCCGTTCCATAATCTGGGAGCGGTTTCCGAAAAAGCCTGTTAACGTATAGTACCTACATTGACTCATGGATAAGTTAACTGAGTATTTTTGGGTCAATTTTTTGACTAAAATTTCTAGGCTTATACATGAATATATACAGAATTAGATCAAGTTAGAAGTGTATTATTAAATACACACAGTATAATCAATCTGGAACGAAACATAGAAATAGGCTTGAGAAAATGTCCTAGATTCTAGCTTGAAGGGATCGGCCCTGTGAAAAACTGAAGAAATATTACTAATTTCTAGCACCTGGGTGCTTTGTCACTGTGCTCAGATAATGTTAGGTCTGATTCTTGGACTGATGATATGTTCTGCATTCTGCCAATCAATTGTCTGGATGAAATGATTTGATACTTCAACACATAACATAAGAAAGGGATTTCATGGCCAAAAAATCACTAAATTCTGAATTCCAAACTAGCACCGTTTTCCATTTTGTCAGTTTAGGAATTATTTTGTGGCATTATTACATTGGATTTATGTCAACACTAAGTTAAAACCTGACCTTTTATTAAAGTATCAAGCCAAACTGATTTTATCCCAGCTGCATGATTCAAGATTATCTTAACTGGTTTTAAATGGTCTGTTTTAAAATTGAGGAACTATTTAATATAGATTTTAATCTTTTAAAATATTTGTAATTATTTTTTGTTTTGAGTTGACGTTATTGTAAGCCACCCTGAGATGTTTGGATAAAGGCCACAATACAGGGTGATTAAAAAAGAATGATGCAAAACTGAATAAGAACAGCTTTACTTTGGCACCATCGTTTCTGAAGTATCCAAATGTTTAATAAATATTTAAATAAATAAATATCATCTGGGATTTTTCCTGCCAAGGGCAGAACCTCTGTCAAGGATAATCCTGAACACAAGTATTTAATAAGACCACACATATAAAAATTGCATATATGAACTACTGAAAATATAAAGAAGATGGTTTTACATCTGCACACAAAAAAGTAACCTTGAATACACACAGGAGCATTCTCTACTTGCCTTTGTTCTCACCCCTTTATTTGTCACTGAAAACCCCTACACACACGACTGTGCTTTCCTAATTTCTTTCAAACTCTATGGCTGGAGCATGGATGCATATGTAAAATTTCCAGAAAGTTTGAAGCCATGGGGAGGCGGGGAAGCTTTTCTCCAGTGTGTTTGTGTTTTAGCAAAACCCGAAATTTTCAATTGAAAAAAAATTGTAAGATTAGTACCCTTTAAAAATTAAAAGTCACTTAAGGAACATAAAATGCTTTATGTATAAAATAGCTAAGCATAGAAGTATAATGTTTCATATATTAAAAAAGCCAGTGTGATTTGAGTGATGGACTGGGACCCCAGAAGACCAATGAAACCTGCAAGTCACATTGTACTCAATAGCCCTGCTCTGCTCTTGCAAACTCAGGACCATAGCTTTCATGGTTGAGTCTATCCACCCATAATGGGGAATTTCTTCCTTCCTGCCTTCCACCTTACCAAGCACTGTTGTCTTTTCTAGTGAGTCATGCCTTCTCATGATATGCCTAAAATACACAGTCTCAGTTTAGTCATAATGGCTTCTAAGAAGAATTCAGGCTTGATTTGATCTAGGACTAATTTATTTGTCTTTCTGGCAGTCTAGGTATTCGCAGAACTCTTTTACAGCACCACATTTCAAATGAGTTGATTATCTTCCCATCAGCTTTCTTCACTGTCCAGTTTTCACAACCCTACACAGAAATTGGAAATACAATGCCATAGACAATGCTGACTTTGCCATTAAATTATGTATCTTTAACTTCAGGATCTTGTCTAGTTCGTTCATAGCTGCACTTCCAAGTCCTAGTCTTCTTCGGACTTCTTGATGGCAGTCTCCATTTTGTTTAATAACCTGAGCCAAGGTATAAGAAATCTTTCACTATCTCAATGTCTTCATTGTTTAAAGTTATATAAATAACTTTATGTAAACTGTAAACTCAGTTTACAGTAAACTTTATGTAAACTCAGTTATATAAACTGAGATTGTCATACTTTGGCCATGTCATGAAAATACATGACTCACTAGAAAAGACAATACTACTTGGCAAGGTAAAAGGTGTGATGTACTTTCTTATTGTTTATGGGACTTAAGTCACTTTACCTTTCTTGTGACTGTCAACCCATTTGTGACACTACTTTACTATTGTACACAAGTGAGAGAAGCATTTAAAATATGTTGTAGAATACTTTGACTGTTAGTAGCATGGATATTTAATTAGGCTGCAGCAAACTTCTACTAAAATAACAACAGAACTATATTTGGATGATTTTTTTGAACAGCAGTTACTTAGGTATACTTGAATAAGAAAATTGTTAGTATTTGGGTTACTTGTTTCACCTTCTTAATTTACACTTGGGTTGTCTTTATAACAGCTTCCTTTATATTGTGGTTATATTGATGGGTTTCCCCTGATAATATTTGGTCAGACTTTGCATTACCATCGTCCTTTTGTATCTGCAGGGGTTCTGTTCTGGAGTCCCACTCACCCACCTCCGCAGATGGCAAATTCCATGGGATCTCAAGTCCTGTTCTCCTCAATACTGGTGCAATGTGCATGCACCACCATTGACAAGAATGGAGCAGGGCCATCCACAGATGCTCCAACCTACAGATGGCAAGCCCACAAAAAGGAAGAGCCAACTCTATATCTTTTAACTGCTTTTGCTCCATCTCTCTTAATTATTAATGCTACCCTATTTCTTCTTAGATCTTTATTTTCTGAATTATACACTGTATAATATCTGACTCAAAATGTCCCATTCCTGTCCTCTTTAGCTTGCTCTTCCCAATTACTGCCATGTTTATAGGTTCCATTTCTTGTTTTACTATGTCTAGATTCCACTATTTCCTACTTTTCACATGCCATGTTCCTATAATATGTTGTGCAGCTTCAGACTTTCCTTTCACCTCTGAGCACGTCAACAGGTGAACCATAGCACAACTCATACTTTTCCTCTTCCTAGTATCTTGTTGAGTTCCTTCTGACCTGGGAGTTTCATCTTCTAGCTCTATCTCATTTCATTTTGGATTGTCTCAATACAGAGTTTTCATGGAAAAGACATTCAAAATGGCTTTACCATGCCTCCTTCTGCACAGTACAAGCATGTGTAGCTATGCTGCCATTGTTGTTGCATCTGGTAGATACTCCGCCTGTGTCACCTTCCACTATTGCTACTGCCCAGCAGCTGTTTGGCACATTTAGTTTGGCTCCTCAGCATATGCCTGTCTGACATGGGAGACCTTGCCAGAAGCACTGCTGCCATGAGCATATCCCCTTGGTTCACAAGAGCACGCAATCCCACCACCACTGAAAGGTAGTTTCATGCTGGCTTTTATATTTATACTGCAAATGAAGAATGAAGAAATACTGTATACACTCATGTATAAGTCAAGAAATGTTAGTCAAAAAATTGACGCAAAAACCTGAGTTGACTTATCCATGAGTCAAAGTACTGTACTGTAACTCATATTTTAAAAAGGAACCATCCTCTGGTCAAAGGCAAGAGTGTAATCTATTCTGGAAGCACTGACCCCCACACCACAAATCCATCCAATCTTTACTGTGAGCACAAACAGTTATGCCTGTTACAATTTTGTAAATTCTTTGGCATTGTTTTCCTTTGTTTCATCCTTTAGACCAGGGCTAGGCAACCTAAGGCCCGGGGGCCGGATGCGCCCCCCCCCCGAGGCCTTTGGACCGGCCCCAGGCCGGTCCTGCCGCCGCCCCCCCCACCATGATGATATTGATTATTGTTGTTATTACTTGTTCTTGAGGTTTTCTTGGAAAAATCTCCACAGGGGTTTTGCCATGGCTTTTCTGGGGCTGAGAGAGTATGCATGCAAATTTTTTAAATTTTTTAAATTTATTTATTTATTTATTTATTTATGGTGCTTCGGGCCCCCAATTGTCTGAGGGACAGCAACCTGGCCCCCTGCTTTAGACCCTTAGATTTTACACTCTACTTCTCCACGGGTCATATCAAAATTAATAATTTTGGCCCAAAATCTGACCTTTACATGAAGTGGATTTACAGTTGAGCATATATGGTAATCACCAAAATGCAAAACAGACCATGTCAAACACAGAAATCGAAGTCAGACAGGAAAATTAGTGTTCCTAAGATGCTGCTACTGTGGCAGACAAAAAGGAGCTGAGGGCTTAGGTGGGAAGTGAGCTGGTAGATCACTCAGAGAGTAGACAAGGCTACCACCAAAATGTTTATGTAATAGTTAAAATGTTCCGAAGATGCACTGCACAGGTGCAGGATAAACCATTAATGTGATTCACAGAGACCAAGAAGAAGAAACAATTTGTTTCTCTAGTAGGGGAAGAAATTATCTAATCCAGGTTTTTCCATAGCTCACAACAGGAGTATCAAGAATTTAGCCAACAATATCATTAATCTCTTTATGTAGTTACATACTGATTCTTCCATGGCAGCAAATCTTGCTTTATTGAATTGATGCACATAATAAATTATCTGATCCAAGACACACTGCAGAAATAATCCAATTTGAGACCAATTTAACTGCCCTGGCTCAGTGCTAGGGAATCCTGGGAACTGTAGTTTATTGTAGCACCACAGCTCTCTGACAGAGAAAATTACATGTCTCACAAAATGACAGTTCCCGGAATTCCCTAGCATTATAGCAGTCTCAAACCACATTATTTCTGTAGTGTGTTTTGTACCTCTGCTAACCTAGAAGGTTTTTTAAAAGCATTATACCATCAGGATTACTTATATCACAACACTCACCCGTATACCATCACACAATTATACCTTCTCAACATTAACTCATGCCAAATATCCTCCCTCTGTTTTAAGAATTCTGCATTGTTCTGATGGTTCCAAAACTACAATACAAGGTAATGTGTAAAGTAATACAGTTTTGTGGGCTGATCCAACTGTCAGCTGATGGTGGCATTAAAATTATTTATTTCTATACCACATTCCTACCAGAAAGGAACCCAAGGTGGCTCATGGATAAAATCATTTTTAAAACTTTACAATAAAAATGTAAAAACAATTAAAATCATTTAACTAAAAAGTATAAAATTACATAAAACATCTGCAAATTTTAAGAAACATACAAAAATTACTGAAGACCAGATAAACCCTCTCAAGTGACTTCCACCACATAAACATGTCGTCCAGCATTTGTTCAGCATTTATGAGATTGTAAACTAGGCATATGATCTTGTAACTGATGGGGACTTACAACTGAATGCATGCCCCAAAATCTACCTTTCCAATCCGACAGCACCCCAACCAAAGCATTTCTAAAGCAATGCAGATAAAGGTGCTGAGGAATGACATCTGTAGCACTCTCCTGGTCACAGAGCCCAATGAGACAAACAGCTATGGCAGAACCCCAAAGGTTTTCTCCAGCTGCTTGTCTCCAACATGCTGCAGTGCCCTGATCTGCAGTGTCCCAGAAACTCTTCAAATGGGGCACTGCCAGGCTGAAAGGTAAGTTTTTGAGGGGATGGAATCATCAAACATAACTATAATGATGGAATTCTTTTGTCATAGTTGCACTGATGAAGCAGGATCTCAGCCATCACCTTTATTATTCAAGTACCGTATTCGGCATATAAGACGCTCCGGCATATAACACGCACCCAATTTTAAAGGAGGAAAATCTAGAAAAAAAAGATTCTTAACCAAATACTGTAGTAAAATATTTTATATCAACTGTATAAAGTTAACAGCAGTTTAAGAACAATTTTAAGTTGTAAATGTAAGTTTAAGCCAGCAGCAGGGCCAGGTATTGCACAAATTCCCTGCCCAACTTTCTTGCAAGTCTCCTGTCGCCTTATGGTGACTCCATGAATTTCTTAGGGATTTCTTAGGCAAGGAAGACTCGAGAAGTGGTTTTGCCAGTTCCTTCCTCTGAAATACAGCCTGCAGCACCTGGGATTCTTTGGCGGTCTCTCATCCAAGGACTATCCAGGGCTGACCCTGCTTAGCTTCCAAGATCAGATGGACTGGTACCTTTGGAGTTTTTAGGCCATTGGCTTATGGAGTAATTTATGGCTTATTTTGACCCTACCATGAGGGTTTTCTTGGCAGATTTCTTCAAGGGGGGGGGGGGTGTTGCCATTTCCATCCTCTGAGGCTGAGAGAGTGTGATTTGGCCAGAGTAATCCAGTGCCTTGGAGTAATTTCTGGCTCATTTTGACACTACCATGAGGGTTTTCTTGGCAGATTTCTTCAGAGGAGGGAGTTTGCTATTCCACCCTCTGAGGCTGAGACAGTGTAACTTGGCCAGGGTAATAATCCAGTGCCTTGGAGTAATTTCTGGCTCATTTTGATCCTACCATGAGGGTTTTCCTGGCAGATTTCTTCAGAGGAGGGAGTTTGCAATTTCCACCCTCTGAGGCTGAGATAGTGTAACTTGGCCAGGGTAATAATCCAGTGCCTTGGAGTAATTTCTGGCTCATTTTGACCCTACCATGAGGGTTTTCCTGGCAGATTTCTTCAGAGGAGGGAGTTTGCCATTTCTACCCTCTGAGGCTGAGACAGTGTAACTTGCCCAGGGTACTAATCCAGTGCCTTGGAGTAATTTCTGGCTCATTTTGATCCTACCATGAGGGTTTTCCTGGCAGATTTCTTCAGAGGAGGGAGTTTGCAATTTCCACCCTCTGAGGCTGAGACAGTGTAACTTGGCCAGGGTAATAATCCAGTGCCTTGGAGTAATTTCTGGCTCATTTTGATCCTACCATGAGGGTTTTCCTGGCAGATTTCTTCAGAGGAGGGAGTTTGCAATTTCCACCCTCTGAGGCTGAGATAGTGTAACTTGGCCAGGGTAATAATCCAGTGCCTTGGAGTAATTTCTGGCTCATTTTGACCCTACCATGAGGGTTTTCCTGGCAGATTTCTTCAAGGGGGGGGACTCTTTCCACCCCCGTCCTGGGTGCTCCAATGGACTCTTCCTTGGATGGGAGGATGTCCTCTGATCCCAGGAAGAGTCCATTGAAGCACCCAGGATGGGGGTGGAAAGAGGAGGAGCACATTCAACTAGCCAGGAAAAGAGCACTCTTTCCACCCCCGTCCTGGCTGCTCCAATGGGCTCTTCCTGGGATGGGAGGAGCCCACTGGAGCACCAAGGCTGAGGTTGAAATGAGGCCTACTTTTAGCCTAGGCCTCGGCAGTTTGCCCTCAGCTTGTATATTCGCTTTATTAGGCGCAGCAACTTCCCCACCCTCGTTTTGGGGAAGAAAAAATGCGTCTTATATGCCGAAAAATACGGTATATCTCGGGTAAAGGAAAAGCCTTTAGAGACATGCACTCAGAAAGTATTATCTAGGTCAATCATGTCTATGTTGCCACACTGTGGAGGGCAAGTGCAGAGGGGTGGAGCAAGTGCTGCAAGGGTCAATTTTCACCTCATCTACCCACTGTGGGCTAAGTGCTCCATTCTTAGCCAAAA
This sequence comes from Phrynosoma blainvillii, assembly GCA_026167975.1. Taxonomy (NCBI): domain Eukaryota; kingdom Metazoa; phylum Chordata; class Lepidosauria; order Squamata; family Phrynosomatidae; genus Phrynosoma; species Phrynosoma blainvillii. Next base: position 143,014,650 of record JANUYF010000004.1, read on the forward strand.
CTGCAAAGTTATATCCAATTACAAGTTCTGCATTTATCCAGGTGTGGTGGAGCTGGGGCACCAAGAATAGCAGCTTGCCATTTTAGGGCTATATTGCCCAAAATTGAAGGGCAGGCTAGGGACCACCATCAGGTGTTGGGGACATCTGGAACTCCAAGCCTGAACTTTCCCCACTCATGGCCCATTGCAATGCTATTGATCCAAATAAATTGATGTACAGTCGTCCCTCCACATTTGCGGATTTTATTATTCAGATTGTATTAGTATGTTCTCTCTAGGAATACCTAGGTCCTCCAGTACAACTCTATGGTCAACTTTAACCAAAATTTGCACTGAAGGACCTACAGATGCCTAGAGAGAACACTCCACTAGGCATTTGTAGCTCCTCCAGCGCAATTCTATGGTCAATGTCTTGAAGATGTTGACCACAGAGTTGCACTGGAGGAACTAGAGATTCCTAGAGAGGTGTTCTCTCAGGTAAAAACATAGTGGTTGTTGTTGTTGTTGTTGTTGTTGTTGTTGTTGTTATTTGCAGTTTTTCCACATTCACAGGGGTCCTGTGCCACTAACCCTAGTGAATGTGGAGGGACCACTGTAATTCTAAGGATGAAAAAACTCCTAGATTTGTGTAACTCCACATGGAATGATATTCCTGGTCACAAGTGGAAAGCATCTTAATAAAGAGCCTCAGAATCCATGGTATTCTTTGGAAGACTAATGATAGTTTGCATTTTAATAAGTGATTACATATATTGGGATACAGGTGATACATGGGGTCGCCGTAAGTCAGAAACTATTTGAGTGCACACAATGACGACATAACACCCCAACTGTGATAACACCTGAGACTTTGGTTATGTTGAGAAGTTGCTGGTTTGTGTGTTGCATTCTTCTGGTATTTCTGTTTATTTTTAGTTTTACAAATGTGTAGAAAATATCTTAATCAGGTTTTGTATTACTTCTCAGTATTCTTCAGTGGGGCCTGTAAAGTGGTGCTCAAACATTACCTCTTAATGTCCTGTACGTAGTCCAACTATTTCCTTATGGTAATAGTGCCTTATTTGTCAACCTCTCTAATTATGACCTCTGTATTATTTCTAAAGCTCTGAATAGTATCAGATTTCCACATTAAATTACCCTGTAACCTCATTGCTTACTATGTGTACTACACAGACACACACATCTGAAATGCTTGAAAACACTTCATGCATCCAATGAAGTGCGTAATAGTGCATAAAAGCTCATGCTGCATTAAATTTGTGAGCTTTTAAGGTGCCACAGAACTCTTTGTTGTTTAAGAAACAAGAGAGAGGTATCAATCCCTGCAGGCAAGCTCCATATCAGTTCAGAAAATTGGAAGACTTCCAAAAGCAGGAGGAATTACTCTTGAAAAACAGTTTGTATGATGCAGGGAGATATAATTGAGGTGAAGACAAACAACAGCAGTTTTATAGCTAAGTTATGAACAAAGGCCCAGAACATTAAATTGAGTGACAAACCATCAGCTATTTTGTAAGTCTTTTGTTTTTCAAGGACTGCAATTCTTTATGTATTTATTGGAGAAATCACTACAGAGAAGACTAGGACCTACTCCCACATAGAAAGATATAATACTATTGCAACCAACAATGCCCTACTGAGTGATGTATCAGTCACAAAGAAGTCTCGCTGTCTTGGAATATACTAAAGCAATAGGATTTCTACAACAAGTTTAAGCCTTGAACATACCTCATGTACATAAACACTCAGTACTTATAATCATCCTGGTAAGATATGCAAGTTTCTTAATTATATGGAGTGTGGATAATAATGATTGGAGTCTGTGAAGCAGCAGCTTGCCAAAGAAGGCCTGTTGCTGAAAACAAGTCCAAAGCAGTTTCATGGCTAACAACTCACTTTCATCAAATGGTGACCAATGGTAAGAAACTGTGGGAGCTGTAATCTAACAACATCTAGAGGCCAAAAAATTCCCCATCCCTGCTAAAAAGGTTGTTAAATGGAAACTGGCTCTTAGTTCCCACTATGAACCAATGCAGAACACACTGCTATTTATATAATGTCATTGGTGCACATATACTTGTATCTTTTCTAATTAAAAGACAAAGCTCCAAAATTAAAAACATGATATATCCCATCAAAAGCATACAAGCTTAAGGACGCTTTAGGATTGCTGAGCTAATGGAAGGAAAGTGTTTTGTATGTTCAAAGAAACACTTTTCTTGAGAAATGAACTTGAGGAACAACTGTTTCTAAACAAATGCAGAAAGGGTTCCCACCTTTAATGTAAAGTTACATTTTAAAAAATAAATTAATAGTGCACTCCTAGGCATATCTTCTCAGAGGTAGGTAGCTTTGTGTTCAATGGGGCATACTCCTGGGTAAGTGGTTATAAGATGGATTGCAGCTAGAAAGAGTTCCACTGAAAGGGGACATGTATCTTCACCTCATTCTCCTTCCCTTCCATGCACTTCAGCCTCCCTCTCTTAGCTCCCAATGCAGGTGAAATGCAAAGAGTGTTAGATACAAAAAAACAAAAAACAAAACAAAAAAAAAACACATTCTTTTAACAGATACTTGAGCTGTTCTTGAATTCACAATTGAGAACTATTATTTTAACTCTTCATAGAAAAGCCATTTGACATAGAGAAAAGAGATGGAGGAAGAAAGAGTAGTACAGAAATCAGTAGGCCACTCTATAATTTTTGAGACCCTAAAATCTGAAGTCAATTGCTGAGATTAGTGCACTGGCTTTTATTCCTGCACGAGACACGGGATGTAAGTGCACAGGGACGGATTCTATCGCATGGCTTCATCCCCAGGCAGTACTCATCCTGTACCTGACCTGAGCTTCTCCTGGATCTTTTAAAGAATGGGATTTTCCTAGCACAGGAATAAAAGCCGGTGCGCTAATCTCCTGCAACTTCACCTGTAGTAAACTTATTTCTTTCAAAACAATCAAGCAGAATGGTAATTGCATATTTAGACTCATACACTAGCTTCTACAAACAGATTTAAGGTCTCTATGCAATTAACAGTTATACAGTCAGCCCTCTGTATCCACAGATTTTTTAATCCACGGATTCAAGCATCCATGGCCTGAAAATATTTTAAATATATATAAATTCCAAATAGAAAACCTTAATTTTGCCATTTTATATAAAGGACACCATTTTGCTATGATGCTGTATTTAATGAGACTTGAGCATCCACAGATTTTGTTATCCACGGGAGGACCTGGAACCAAACCCCAGTGGATACCAAGGGCCCACTGTATCTGCTACATGCCACTTGAAGTTTAATGGCTCTGTTTTAAGGAATCCTGAAATTTCGGGGTCACTGAGAGACTTTGGATTTCCACTAGATAACTTTAGTTTGCTCTTCTATACTACAGTTTCTATGATTCCTCTCCTATATTACAGAATTTAACTGATGTAATCATCAGTTGTTCTCTTCTCAGGGTACCTTCTAAATGCCTCACCAAACTAAACAGCCTAGGATTCCTTAGGATGGAGCCATATCAACTGAAGTGCTGTGCAACTGATAAAAACTCTGTAGTACAAAAACACTGTTACTCTTTTTAAATGAAAGCTGGGAATACAGTAAGGCAAACCGTGTAGAATGACTAAAATTAAAGTAGAAACCTGCCAACAGGACAACATGTTAACTGTATTTTCCACTTTCTCTCTCTCACTAACTCTTCCCTCCCTCAGTCTTTTGCAGTTAAAGGCTTTTTGCTTTTCTGTGGATTGAAGGGGTTGTATTTTTTTTTCTTTCCCCCCCTATTTTTAAAAGATAGGTAATTTTCCTAACTTTTAAATTTATATTTTTAATTCTAAAATTATTTTTGGAGTTTGAGCTTTGGAGTTTTTAGCTCTATTTTGTGGGATTCTGGAATACAAATCAAATTTTGGACATATTACATTGGATGATTTTTGGACAATGTTAATTTTTGGAAAGATTTAGTTATGAATAATGATCAGAATAAGAGCAAATACTTTGGAGAAGGAGAAAGAGAAGGAAAAGAAAAGGGCGAAAGAAAAAGATGAAAGAACTTCTACTGCAGAGATGTTGCCTAAGACTGTTAATCCCAATCAAAGAATTATGGATGAATTTCAGGCTTTGAAGAACCAAGGATGGATGCTGATATATATTTTAAAAATGATATAAAGAACAAATTTAAATCTGAATTGAAAGAGATCAAGTCCTCTTTGGCAGAGTTAACATTAGACATGAAAAAGGTAAAACAGAAAATACAGTTGTCCCTCTGTTTTCGCGGAGGATCCATTCCGGACTGCCCCCCCCCTGAAAACAGAAAACCACAAATATTCAAGCCCCATAGGCTTGAATGGGGGTGTGCACCCATGGGCACCCACCGTGGGTGCACATCCCATTTCGTCCCCCTCCATTTGCCGCCCACAAATGGGTGAGGAACCCGGACTTCAAGTCCGCAAAAACAGAGGGGCAACTGTACAACTAGAGGGGAGAATGAAGAAGTGAGAGGCTTCGGCGCAAAAACCTGATAAAGAATATGAAAGAGATTTGGATACAATGGCATTGATGGAGGTGAGCAAGAGAATTTCGTTTTCATATTGGGAGACTTCCAGAGAAATCAAAAAAGATTTTAAGAGAAATAACGATATAGGCTTAGGCAAATTTTCTTGAGGTGGATGAAGGTGAGATGGAAAGGACATGAATCAAATTTTTAGAATAAGTTCCCAAGTGGTGATGCAAAGAACACTTCCAAGGGATATTCTTAATTTTTCTAGGAAATACATTAGGGATTTGGTGTTACAAAGAAGTAACAAACCAAAGATGACGATTGAAGGTAAAACCTATAATGTGATAAAGGACATCCCAACAATAATGTTAAGACTTTTTTTGACTTATAGACTGAAACAATCTGGAATTTTATTTAGAATAAGTGCCCCAATGCTGGCACTTTTTGACAGTCTTTTGTGGCCCTGAGATGCTGGCTAAAAATTTGCCCAAAGAAGAAATACAGAAATTAGAGGTGATATCAGATTTTAAAGTGGAGAAGAAAGCGAGATATGTAGGAATTACTTTGACCAAGTATGGAATGAAATTAAACAAGACTTCCAGAGATGGAACAAATTGACATTGTCACTGATAGGAAGAATTTTGGTTATAAAGATGAATGTTTTGCTTAACATGCTATTTTCCTCCCAGACTATACCCATTTTAGCTAATGATAGACCTTTTCATAGAACCACAGAGTTAGAAGGGACATCCAATCCAACCCCCTGCTATGCAGGACCACAATCAAAGCACCCCTGACACAGTATTCCAGGTGAGGTTTGACCAAAGCAGAATAAAGTGGCACTATTAAAGAGAGTTGACAAAAAGATATATCCAAATTTATACAGCAGAGTAAAAAAAACACGAAGGATAAGGTTTATGTTCTTACAAGCTATGATCCACTGAGCCCCAAGCAGCCAACCAACAGCCTTGTTGTGGCTCTCAGCCCACAGCAGATCATTGATTTTCCCTGGTCTTTTAGATCACCCTTTCCATTCCTACTGAGCTAAAGGGGACCTCCTGAGAGTATCTAGACACTGCCACCACCTGATGAATTTCCTGATCCCTCTCCTAGTAACACATTAGGACTTTGCTAGGGGGATTTAGTGTTTCCTACCCTTGCTAACTTAAGAAAACAACAACCGAGCTCAGGCACATGGTAGGAGTGTGGTAGAACCCAAGGTACTTTTTAAAGGAAAGACTTTATTCTACTACACAGTTATAGAGAAAAGGGATCTCATTTCATAAAAGGCCTCCTTGCCCTGTAGGCACATAAAGTCAATTGCAGAAATACTCATTTCAGTAAAGCCAAGAAAATAATTCCAAAAAGACCTAACCGTTCTATCTAGCAATACATGGTCCTAAACCTACTTACAAGTTCAGATGGGCTTTGTAGGCCTTGATGGATCTGGATAGCTGGGAACTTGCCTCCATGGCCTCAACTCAGACCAGCATCCCCTTAGGCCTACCCCTGGGCCCACAATGAGTCCCAACATCTGTGCAGAGGTTCAAGCCACATGAGAGGTTCAAGCCACATGAGACAAAGGAGGTTCAAGCCACATGAGACCAGGGGTAGGCAACCTTTCCCCTTTAAGGGCTGAGGGACTTCAGCTCCCAGAATCCCAGGAGCTATTGGCCAACATGGGACTACTGGCCAACATGGCTGAGGCTTTTGGGAGTTGAAGTCCCTCGGCCCTTAAAGGGGAAAGGTTGCCTACCCCTGCATGAGACAAACAAAGGGAAGACTCAAACTGCATGGTATCCAGAGGCCTTTTTAAAGCCTCTGTTGTGGGGATGTTCAAAGTTCCTGGTGTTGTTCACTGATTGATCAGTTGGCATCTGCATCAGCTGTGATGTCACCCTCATTAGAATGTGATGCAACTCTCATTAGCATGTACCTCCCTCCCACCAGCAATTAACCCTTCAAAGTCCTCAGATGAATGGAGAGCTTCCAATTCATCACACAAGCTTCAAAGGAAAGGGGAGATCTTGGACTAACAGACTTGAAATTATATTTTTCTGCATCTAGTTTGGTTTAGATGAAGAGCGGATACTACTAAACTATAGATTGTTGATTTGGAGGGTCATGGTATGAGCTTTGGTTGGCATGGTTTTTAATGGTATGACAAGCTGAAAATAAACAAAGACTTTAATAACCATTTTGTCAGATGTGCTATTTTAAGGATATGAAACAAAGATTATCCCCTAAAATTCTATTTTGAGTTTCTATTCAAGAGGCTTTGTATTGAATAGATAAACAAACCCATGACAGATGGTTTGTTTATAGATTTATTAAAATGGTATAATGATGACAATGATGATAAAATTTAAAACCAAGAGGAGTTTGTTAAAGATGGATTTGACTTCCATTGGTATCATTACAAGCAATTGCTGGAAAACTTTTAAACTTCATAAAAAGCTTTTTTGGTTTTGAAAGAGAAAAAAAAGTGGATTTGAATTAAATTTATGTACTAATGATGAACGGCTGACTGGGAAAAGTTCTAGGTTGCTGTTAAAAATAGAATTAGCAGATGAGTAAGTCAAATAATGTACAGTCAATCCTCCATATTCTTTATCCATGGATTCAACCATCTATTATGGCTAGAAAATATTCCAAAAAGATATAAATTCTAAAAAGCAAACCTACGCCATTGTATTTAATCAGACTTGAGCATCAATACATTTTGCTATCCATGGGGAGGGGGTCCTGAAACCAAACACCAGCAGATGCCAAGGGCCTACTGTATAGTTAAATGGGCTCAAAATTTTGGATATAACATTGAGCTGGAGTACTGGAAAATGTGGGTTGATGGTTTAAAAGATCTATTGAGTTATGATCCTAGAGAAATTTTTATAAGATGATGTACTGATGGTATCTGACTCCAATTAACATATGTGGTCATCTTGTGAGAAAGCCAAGATGTATTGGAAACAAAGACAGAAATTGTTGCAAAGTATTTTAAAATTTAAAACAGCTGAGGCCACAGTTATTTTTGCTAGGTATAGCATAAGATAAATTTTAAGGATTTAGTTTTAAGGGGATGCATTACATGATTGTAACAGCCAGACTGTTATATGCCCAGAATTGAAATAGTGATTCTATATAGCTTGAGTATCCCTTACCTGTAATTCTGAAACATTCCTGCATGGCAGGAATTTCAGTAAAGCTAAGAACTAGATGGCCCTTGAGGTCTCTTTCAGCTCTATGCTTGTATGATTCCAAATTTGTCCATATGGGTGGCTGAGATAATGACACCTTTGCTTCCTGTGCATTCAGTGCACGCAAATGTCATTTCATCCACAAAATTATTTAAAATATTATATATAAAATTATCTTTGGGATATGTTTATATGGTGTATATGAAACATTAATGAATTTCATGTTTAGACTTGGGTCCCGTCTACAAGATTATGTATATGTAAATATTCCAAAATCTGAAAAAATCCAAAGCAATTCTGGTCCCAAGCATTTGGAATAAAGGAGACTCAACCTGTTCCACTGGAAAAAGGATGGATGAAATTGGCAACAAGGCAAGGCGTGCTGGATATTTAGCGCACAGGAGGAAGGCGCTGAGAACCAGCAGTATTAGTACCGTATTTTCTGGTGCATAAGACGACTGGGCGTATAAGACGACCCCCAACTTTTCCAGTCAAAATATAGAGTTTGGGATATACTCCCCTCTTCCAACGCACACCAAATAAATTTTTTTAAAAAACCATCAGATTTGATTTCAATATGGTAATTTTAATTCAAATGCTTATGACATGCAGGTACTTAGCAGGAAAACTGTCACTTAGAAACACAACAAACTACAGCTCCCATGTTCCCTAGCATTTATTTCTGCAGTGTGTTTTGGACCTTATTATTTCTGCAGTGTGTTTTGGACCTTACTTTTTAAAACATAGTCCAGACTTAAATGCTGCTTTAAAATTTATTTCCATCTCCCAGCTATGAGATGGATGGGGGAAATGACAAAGTGTTGGGGGGAAGGACTGCCAATATACTAAGTGATGCATTCTGGGGTATGTACAATTTGAGGCCAAATAAGTGACCCTGGGCATGTCACACACTCTCAGCCTCAGAAGATGGTAATGGCAACCCCCATTTGAAGAAACATGGCAAGAAAACCCCATGATAAAATTGCCTTAGGGTCGCCATAAGCTGGAAAGGACTTGAAGATACACAAGAACAACAAAACAGTCTGCAATTGTTTCATAGGTAGTACATGGGAATCGGAGCCAGCATGGTATAGTGGTTTGAGTGCTGGACTACCACTCTAGAGACCTGGGTTTGATTCCCCACTCTGCCATGAAACCTACTGGATGAACTTGGACAAGTCACACACTCTCAGCCTCAAGGGAAGGCAATGGCAAACCTCCTCTGAGTGAATCTTGCCAAGAAAACCCCATGATCACCATAAGTCAGGAACAATTTGAAGGCACACAACATACACATATAACCTCCAAGTAAGGAACTTGGTTCTTCTTTAGATAAATCTTCAAAGGTACACACTGTCTCTCTCATTGTGCAGAATTATTTGTTAAAGAAGCCATGTTCAAGTAACACATCAACTTTGGCAGTGTCTGCATTGCAGAAATTTATTAAAGCAGTTTGACACCACTTTAACTGTCCTGACTCAGGACTATGGAATTCTGGGATTTGCAATTATGTGAGATATTTAGCCTTTTCTGTCAGAGAGCTATGGTACCACAAAGCAAACTGCAGATCCCAGGAGTCCATAGGATGGAGCCATGGCAGTTAAAGCGGTGTCAAACTGTATTATTTCTGCAGTGCAGATTCAGCCTGCATCCATACTGTAGAAATGATGCAGTTTGACACCACTTTGACTGCCATGGCTCCATATTATGAGAGTTCTTGGATTTGTAGTTCAATGAGCTACTTAGCCTTCTCTTTTCCAGGACATACCCTCCATGTCAACCCTCTCTCCAGGAGGAATTCCAAAATGTCCTCCATTCTGAGCATGGCTAAGAAGCATGGATTTACATTTATTAGTGCTTTTAGCTTTCTCTACATTTTTTTCTTGTATGTCCTACATTTTTGTAGTGACTTGTCCTCCTTTGCATTAAAGATATTTGGTCATCCTGTCCGAGTATCGGAGTATGATTCTGGAGGCCAGGGTTCGAATCCTGGCTCAACCATGGAATCCCCCTGGGTGACCTTGGGCAAGTTACTCTCTCTCAGCCTCAGGAGAAGGCAATGGCAAACTCCCCTCTGAAGAAACCTTGCTAAGCAAGCACCATGATAGGGCCGCCCTAAGTCGGAAATGACTCAAAGGCATACAACTACAACAACAACAACAATCTTAGAAGTGGCTTCCTCCTTCTCCCCCCCCCTTCTCATCCTCCTCCTCCTCCTCTTGCTTGGATCCCTTCATTTTCTCCCCCTTTTTTCTTCCTCCTCTTGTCTGGATTCCTTCGTTTTCTCCCCCCTTTTTCTTCCTCCTCTTCCTCCTCTTGCCTGGATTGCTTCAATTTCTCCACCCTTTTTCTTCCTCCTCTTGCTTGGATCCCTTTGTTTTCTCCCCCCTTTTTCTTCTTTCTCTTCCTCATCTTGCCTGGATTCCCTCGTTTTCTCCCCTCTTTTTCTTCCTCCTCTTCCTCATCTTGCCTGGATTCCTTCGTTTTCTCCCCCCTTTTTCTTCCTCCTCTTGCTTGGATCCCTTCGTTTTCTCCTCTCTTTTTCTTCCTCCTCTTGCTTAGATTCCTTCGTTTTCTACCCCCTTTTTCTTCCTCCTCTTCCTCCTCTTGCTTATATCCCTTCGTTTTCTCCTCTCTTTTTCTTCCTCCTCTTGCTTGGATTCCTTCGTTTTCTCCCCCCTTTTTCTTCCTCCTCTTGCTTGGATCCCTTCATTTTCTCCCCTCTTTTTCTTCCTCCTCTTGCTTGGATTCCTTCGTTTTCTCCCCCTTTTCTTCCTCTTGCTTGGATCCCTTTGTTTTCTTCCCTCTTTTTCTTCCTCCTCTTGCTTAGATTCCTTCGTTTTCTCCCCCCTTTTTCTCCCTCCTCTTGCTTGGATCCCTTCGTTTTCTCCTCTCTTTTTCTTCCTCCTCTTTCTCCTCTTGCTTGGATTCCTTCGTTTTCTCCCCCCTTTTTCTTCCTCCTCTTGCTTGGATGCCTTCGTTTTCTCCTCTCTTTTTCTTCCTCCTCTTGCTTAGATTCCTTCGTTTTCTCCCCCCTTTTTCTTCCTCCTCTTGCTTGGATCCCTTTGTTTTCTCCTCTCTTTTTCTTCCTCCTCTTCCTCCTCTTCCTCCTCTTGCTTGGATTCCTTCGTTTTCTCCCCCCTTTTTCTTCCTCCTCTTGCTTGGATCCCTTCATTTTCTCCCCCCTTTTTCTTCCTCCTCTTGCTTGGATCCCTTCATTTTCTCCCCTCTTTTTCTTCCTCCTCTTGCTTGGATCCCTTTGTTTTCTTCCCTCTTTTTCTTCTTCCTCTTGCTTGGATCCCTTCATTTTCTCCCCTTTTTCTTCTTCCTCTTCCTCATCTTGCCTGGATTCCTTCGTTTTCTTCCCTCTTTTTCTTCCTCCTCTTGCTTGAGATTCCTTCGTTTTCTCCCCTTTTTCTTCTTCCTCTTCCTCATCTTGCCTGGATTCCTTTGTTTTCTCCCCCCCCCTTTTTTTTTTTTCTTCCTCCTCTTGCTTGGATCCCTTCATTTTCTCCCCTCTTTTTCTTCTTCTTCTTCCTCATCTTGCTTGGATTCCTTTGTTTTCTCCCCCCCCCTTTTTTTTTTTCCTTCCTCCTCTTGCTTGGATCCCTTCTTTTTCTCCCCCCTTTTTCTTCCTCCTCTTGCTTGGATTCTTTTGTTTTCTCCCCCCCTTTTCTTCCTCCTCTTGCTTGGATTCATTTTCTCCCCCCTTTTTCTTCCTCCTCTTGCCTGGATTCCTTCTCTTTCTCCCCTCCGTTCTCATCCTCCTTTACCCGGCATATAAGATGACCCCCGACTTTGGAGACCCTTTTCCAGGGTTTAAAAGTCGTCTTATACGCCAGAAAATACGGTATCTCTTCAGAGCTTTGAACATGCCCTGCCCCCCAAAAGATTCAAAGGCAAGAAGTAGTATCTGAAAGCATCATTTGAAAACATCAAGTTTAAATCAGCTGTTGTGTGAAGAGCAGCCACCAAAATGGACGAAATGGACGAACTTGCAATACTGATTAAAGAGAAATCTTTGGATATTTTTTAAGCAATTGGGAACTATATTTGTCTTACAGCAAGATTTGCATGACTTGATCTTTAATGTTATGCTGTTATACTTTATGGTCAGAAGTAGTAATGAGTGGTGTTAGGAATATAGAGAAGTTCACCATAACTATTATTTGTTCCTGTATTCTTGGATTGGAGGGTGGGAAGTCAATTTTGTGTCTTTCTGAAAATTATTTTTGTTTTGTGGGTACATTGGGTTGGGGGGCTTTTTGTATGCATTCGCACTGGTGTAGTGTATTGTTTGTATTTTAATATGTTCAATGTATGTTATAAATCAATAAAATAACTATAAAAGAAGTTATTATGTCCTGCAATTAATTAAAAACATGAATAAAATATCAGACAAACAATGTGATTTCAATATGCCAATTAAATTACTTCAGGTGACTATATAAAGCATCCATTCAGCAATGAAGCCCCATAAAGCATATGCAGCAGTTTTCTCTCTAAGGAGTCTGAAATATTTTGGCTACTAGAAAAAAATGTGGGGGATTTATTAAGCAGAAAAAAGTAACATGGCATACTATTGTCTTATTTATTAAATACAACAACAACAACAACAACAACTAGACGTTTATTTATAACAACACCCTTTCCACCAAGGTGGATTCAAATTCAAATCAACATGCTAAATCAAATTCTAATGAATTTAATGCACTGAATCTTTCTAATGTAAAAGCTACATTATTCCCTGGCTTCTATACACAGGGTCAAAATCGCATTCCTCCCTTGGATGGTGACACAATCAATGATTTTAACACTTAACACTTGGTAGTCAACAAGATTTTACTCTATTACTGCTATTCTTTTCTTATCCCTTTTGCTTATAATAATTTAGTTACTGGCAGGAATACACTGGTCCCTCCGGATTCGCGGCCTTGGTACTCGCACTTTTGATCATTTGTGAGGCCAAGGCTGCGGCTCCCTCCCTCCCCTTACTGGCATCTTCGCCCTGGCCCTGAGGACTTTAAGCAGAGCCCGGGCCATCAGGGCTTGTAATTGGCTCCTGCAACCAATGGGGGGGGGGGGGAAAGGGAGGGAATTTCACAAATAGTCAAGTCCCAATGATGCCATATACACGGCTCAGGACCAGACTATTTGAGACACCGTATCTCCCCATACGAACCACCGAGCCCTAAGGTCCTCAGGAGAAGGCTTTCTCTCAGTCCCACCACCATCCCAGGCCCGTTTGGTGAGGACATGAGAGAGAGCCTTCTCAGTGGCTGCTCCCATCCTGTGGAACTCCAGCCTAACTCAAGCTAGGATGCCCCCCTTCACTGCTGGCCTTTCACTGGCAGATGAAGACATTTTTATTTAAGCAAGCCTTTTAAAATCCTGCTGGCTTGGTTTCACTGGAGGATGAGGGGGTTAGTTTTAGATTATTATTACCATTTGGCTAGGAACCATCTGGGACAGCATAGTTGTGGTAGCAGCTGAGGGCTGACCAGGCATGTTTGAAGAAAGAGATGTGCAAAGAAGTCCCCACAGAATTACTACATCAATGATAGTATTTGTGGAACTTGCAGGATTGCATCCTCCAATCTCATTTTTCCACCTTCCCTACACCTCTTCCTTTCCAACCCACTTACTTTATTTTTCTTTAATTCCTTTCATCCCCAGTCCCCAAAAGGAAATCAAGCCTGAGCTTAAACATGTTTATTCAGTAGTACTTATATCCAATGTCACCAGGACTTAGTGTTTTAGAATAGCAGCCTCTGGAACCCAGCATAAGTCCACTGGCACTGAGAAACACAAGGCTAGCTATACTGATCAGAATTCTAACATCTGCATTTTAAAAGTGTCAATAATTTCAACTAAAGCTAAAAAATTTAGCTCACTAGATGTTTCTGGCTTCAGTTTCCAGAGTCCCCAGACAGAATTCCCAATAGTAAAGTTGTAATTAAAATATGTTTATGCATTGTTGTGTGCCTTCAAGTCATTTCCAACTTATGGAGACCCGAAGGTCTTCTTGGCAAGATTTGTTTGCAGGAGGTTTGCCATGGCCTTCCCCTGAGGCTGAGATCATGTGACTTGCCCAAGGTCACCCAGTGGGTTTCCTTGGCCAAGCTGGGATTCAAACCCTGGTCACCTGAGTTGTAGTCCAACACTCAAACCACGCTGGCTCTCACTGGATGCATAACGGGACTCAATATGGCTGCAAAAACATTGAAAGGGACACAAGTCCCACAAACCTAAATAAAGCATAGGACACGTTCTCGCAACATGGTTAATTTCTGAAGTTTTCATCTTCAGGCAGCTATTTTCACACTGATTTTGTCAAGCACATCATAACCAGGGTGGGAAAAATGTGGCCTGCACACAGCTCCCCAGGGGCTCCAGCAATTAACTTTCAATCATTTCCTCTTTGTAACAAAAAAGGCGTTTCTTGAACCTATAACAAGCCAGAACCCCCCAAACTCTAGCAAAATTTGCCTCCTCCATGGTCACTATAGGAACCAGGAGGCTTTTACTGTTTATAAAAAGGGTATGAGGAAATGTCCTTCCAAATCCAGTGGCGTAAGGGAATATAGAGAGAGAGTGCCAGTGTAGTGTAGTAATTTGAGCACTGGACTTGGACACTGGAACACATGAGTTCAAATCCTGGCTCAGCCATGGAAACCCACTGGGTGACCTTGGGGAAGTCACACTCTCTCAACCTCAGAGCATCATGGCAAATCCCCTCTGAAGAAACCTGCCAAGAAAACCCTATAAGGTTGTGATAGGGTTGCCATAATCAGAAACGACTTGAAGGCAAACAATGACAAGTGAATATATGTGTGCCTCCTAGAATGGGGAATTCTGGAGCATATTCCTGGGTACATGAGCTATTCAATGTGACCATGAAAAGCCAAGCAGCCATACTGTGAATACATGGGACTGCACCCACCAGCTCTAGTTCATCTTTCTCAATCTTGTCTACTAGGGCTGCTGGGGAGCTGATGTGGTGGTTTGAGCATTGGACTACAACTCTGGAGACCAGGGTTTGAATCCCCACTCAGCCATGGAAACTCACTGGGTTATCTTGACATAGGGCCTTTGCAGACTGCCAGAAATAGTGCACATTAAATTGAGGCACTGCCCTGGCTCAGTGCTAGGGAGTCATGGGAATTGTATTTTTTCCTGGGACATTGAGCCTTCTCTGTCAGAGAAGTTCCCATGATTCCCTAGCACTGGGCCAGGGCAGTGCCTCAATTTAATGTGCACTATTTCTGGCAGTCTGCAAAGGCCCATAGTCACAATCTCTCAGCTTCAGAGGAAGGCAAAGGCAATCACCTTTTGAACAAATCTTGCCAAGAAAACATCATGATAGATTTGTCTTAGGGTTGCCATTGGTCTGAAGGTACACAGCAAGAACTAGGACTGCCAACAGTCAGCAATTTCTGCCTTTAAGTCTTCTGCAACTTTATTGTTGACAATCCCCACCTCACCCTAGCATATCTATATAAATCTGTCAACTGAGGATAGAACCTCATAACAGAGTGGACTGTATTCACTGAAGCTTATGGCATCTTATGTTTGTTTACATTTAAAGTAGCACAAGACTTTTGGATGTTTTACTTGAATGGGTAACACTATTACTTTCACACTTTATTATTACTCAATGCTATTATTACAGTATTATTACACTAAGAATCACTATTAAATACCCTTCTCACACTGTTATGCACCAATGAGAACTCTTTTTCACTGACAACTTTTTCATCAACTCTTTCAAATAACAAAAGCATGTTTAACTTGGGTATTTATTATTCAAAGTATATACAGCACTTACTTGACTGGATAGGCTCTTATGGGGGTACTTGTGTATTGGAAGCCAACACTCACATAAGGATTCACACATACCCATTGTGAATGCTTGTGCACTTGAATCATGAAATGCTTACACTGAATCCACCTGATGGATTGACAAATTTGGCTTTAGGAAACCCAGTTAAAACCTGAAGAATTGTATTGGACTTGCAGTTTCATAAAAGGTTATCTCCAAAAATCTGACCATGTTTGGGACAATAATTTTTCAAGGTCAAACTCTGGTGCAATTGACAACAGAACAGATTGAGCTAGAAATAAGTAACATTCCTGGCTCTGTTATAAGGTGAGGTTGTCTCAGGTAAACCACTTTCTTTCATGCCCTATTTCAACACAGGAATAGTAATACCTCCCCATCTGACAGGGTTGTCATGAAGACTAAAATATGACAATGTACCTACAGCACTGAGATACAGTGTAGTGCAGTGGTTTGAGTGCTGGACTTTGACTCTGGAGACCAGGGTGTGGATCCCTGTACACCCACTGGGTGACCTTGGGAAACTCACACTCTCTCAGCTTCAGAGGAAGGCAAAGGGAAACCCCCTCTGAAGAAACTTGAAAAGAAAAATCCATGATAAGGTCACCATGAGTCAAAAAAGGGTCCTAGAACCGATCAAGCCTGAAACCTCCCTGGAAGCCAAGATGATCAAATTGAGGCTGAATTCAAAGATACAATAGCCGTGTTAATCTGTAGAGTCAATATGCAGAGAGATCTTGAAGCACGTTTGAGACTGTCATACTTTGGCCACATCACGGGAAGGCATGACTCACTGGAAAAGACAATAACGCTAGGAAAGATAGAGGGAAGCATAAAGAGAGGAAAATCCCACTTCATATGGATGGACTCAATCAGGGAGGTCACAAGTATGAATCTACAAGACATGAGCTGAGCAGTGGAGGATGGGGGCACTTGGAGACAGGGTAACCAGGACATGCCCTCCATTTCAGTCCAGGAGGGATTCCAAAATGCCCTCCATTTTGAGCATGACGAAGAAGCTATGAATTTACACTGAGCTGAGTGGCTTGTCAGCTTTTATTTGGTCATGTCCCCCATTTTTCTTCAAATGCTCTACATTTTGCGGTGCCTTGTTCTCCTCCTTTGCTGTGAGGACATTCTGGTCAACCTGCTCGGAGGGGCCTCATCCACAGGGTCGCTGTAAGTAGACAGGGTCAACTCCAGGGCAGCTAACAAGAACAACAACAGCCACTTTGAGGCAGGAAAAGGGGGCCTGGATGGGAAGGTAGCCCATGGGGGACATACAGTGAGGAGCATTCAGACTTCAAAGAAACTGCCTTAAGCTCTCAAGCATCGCCATTGGGCACAGAGTCTGGAGGTGTGTAAGAGGTGGCCTCTCAGGCCTAAGGTCACCCAAGGTAAAAGGTAAAAGTATTCCCTGTTGACAAGTCATGTCCGACCGTAGGGAGTGGTGCTCATCTCCTTTACTAAGCCAAAGAGCCACTGTTGTCAGAGACTACTCTATGATCATATGGCCATCATGATTGCACAGAACACTGTTTACCTTCCCACTGAGAAGTGGTATCTATTTATCTACTTGTATTTGCATGCTTTCAAACTGCTAGGCTGGCAGAAGCTGTGACTAGTGACAGGAGCTCACCCCCATCATGCAGCACCTGGGCCTCGAACTGCCAACCTGCCGATCTTGCAATCAATAGAGGGCCTTTACAGACTGCCAGAAATAATGCAGCTTCAGGCCACTTTAACTGTCCTGGCTCAGTGCTAGGGAATCATGGGAACTGTAGTTTATTGTGGCACTAGAGCTCTTGACAGAGAAGTCTCAATGTCCCAGAAAAAAAATACAATTTCCATGATTCCTTATCACTGAGCCAGGGCAGTTAAAGTGGCCTCAAGCTGCATTATTTCTGGCAGTCCGTAAAGGCCCAGAGTCATCGCCTTAACCGCTTGAGCCACCGCAACCCCCCAAGGTCCTAAGGTCGTTCAACCGCCCACTAATTTCCTGAAGCCTCGCGAGAGCGGCAAGCCCTCTTTCCCCCCTCCCTCTGATGGGAGACTGTTGGTGTGAGGCCCGGCCGGAGGCCTAGTGGTGGCGGTGGCGGCGGCCTCACCTTCTCTTCAGTGCAGTTGACGATGATGGACGGGTACTTGCGGCTCAGCCACCGGAAAAACGCAGGGACCCCCATTTTGGCCGCCCGCAACTGCTCCGATCAGCCAAGCTTTCGGGAGAAGTGAAGCGGCGGCGACGGCCGCTGTAGTGGTCCCGCTGGTGGTGAAAACTTCCGGGTCACCAGGTCACACGGCTGGCCTGACGGGAAAGAAAGACAGAAAGGAAGACGACGGTGCTGGCCGCGCATGGAACCTGGGCGCTGTGCTCCTCGCCTCACGTGGCCAGTGACGTAGTTGCAGCGCCCGCCCCTCTGCCCGCGGGCCTCAGAGCAGCGCGCGCCCAAGCGGTTAAGGCCCGCCCTCCCTCTTTTCCTGAGGAGACGGTGTAGCTAGAAGAGAAGAGAGGTTTTCCTCTTGTGTGAAGTGGAATAGACACACTGCAGAAATAACCCAGTTTGAGACCGCTTTAACTGCCCTGGCTCAATGCTAGGGAATTCAGGGAACTGTACTTTTGTGAGACATTGAGCCTTTCCTGCCAGAGGTAGCTCTGGTGCCACAATAAACTACAGTTCCCAGGATTCCCACTCAGCCTTCAGCCAGGACAGTTAAAGCGGTCTCAAACTGGGTTATTTCTGCAGTGTGTTTTGGACTTCTGCCTCTATGAAAGGAGCGAAAATACTATCCCTTTTCCTGAATACAGCCTTGCATCGTTACAACGGTGTTGCCTGAGTTGAGGCTGGAAGGCACAGAACAAATAAATATCCCAAAATAAGCAGTGAATGTTACTTCACACAGAGATTAAATAAGAGGCTTCAGACTGTGTTGGTAACAGAGGATACTGCAAGGTATGAGCAATGCTAAATGGTATGAAAGTAGAAGCTTTTAAAAATAACTCACAGATAATTGGGATTAAAGATAATTTTCAATAAGTGCTATAAGACTTTAAAAGGTATGGCAAAACCAGTTGGTAACTAATTTAACTGAAGCACTAGATTGAGGAATTGACACATTTTGTCATATATATGACACATTTTGTCATAAAATGTTTTCTTTTGTCACTTCAGTATAATCTTATTCACTGCCTATTTACTGGGTTTGAGTTTTTACTGGAGAAACTAAAATATTTTAAAGGACTTGTCATGTGGGCAGCCCAATCTGGTTTTTGTTTTCTGTAATAGACAAGTGGTTCTTAATAAGGGGCACAACCCTGCTTGTAACGTAAGTGGCAATCTTAAACATACTTTCCAGGGGACAATATGTAGAGAGATCTTGTAGCACCTTTGAGACTAACTGAAATTGGCAGCATGAGTTTTCCTAGACTACAGTCTACTTCCTCAGATGTATCTGACTGTAGTCTAGGACAGCTCATGCTGCCAGCTTCTTTATTTCAGTTAGTCTCAAAGGTGCTACAAGATCTTTACATGCTGATTCTACAGACCAACATGGCTATATCTTTGAATTTTTCCAGGACACAGGTACCATAAAACTCCGTAAGAGTCTGTCATAAGCTTCTTCAGCAACATCTGACAGAACATTTAAGATTTCTCTACATCTGACTCAAGCCTAACAGAAGATGAGGTCTTCTGCCTGCTATGCTACTCTGTTGTGTCAAACAAAGAAGACTATTGATGCTTTTGCTTTCCAAGCAGAGTTTAAGTTGTGGGGAAGAGACACTGTTTTTGGCATGGAAACTAGAGGGGCCATTAGCAACTCCACATATAAGTAGTAATTGGCCCGTCAGTGTAGTAACTTCCATGCAAGCAGTTATCCTTGTAAGTCAATGGCTTCTGAAGTATTGTATCAACAGAATGTGGGAAACACTTTCCCAGAAGAAAAGGCTGTAACATCTTCTGGAATGGGTTGCTCCTCCTATTTGCTCCTAATAGGCGAAGGTGCGGGGGGGGGGGGGGACTTCCTTTTCTGTTTCCAAGTGGGAGTGGTAAGCCCCCAAAAGTCAGTCTTCTTCCTGCCCACGTTACTATTAGGACACACTTTTTGTCAGCCAAGGCTTGATCATTGGCTGCAACCAGCAAATGCTTGATGTTCCCTGGCCTATTTTTTCCTTTTCTTCCCTTTCTTTCCTTATATTTCCCTCACCCCCCAAAAGAAGGCTTCTCATCTCTCTTACTAGCCTTTTCCCTCCTCTCGCCCTTCATTTGTTTTACCAAGGCTAGGTCAGGGCTAGAATCTCTTGAGATGCCAGGGGAGGAAGCAAAGCAAAGCAGCTTCATTTATATACCGCTTCATATCGCGCTATGGGATGTCTAAGTGGTTTACAACTGTAAGCTCATTGCCCCCCAACAGTTGGGTACTCATTTTAGCGACCTCAGAAGGATGCAGGCCTGAGTCTAGCCTGACCCCTGGCTAGTATTGAACTCGCAACCTTGTGGTCTATGAGCGAGTGGCTGCAGTACAGGCATTTAACCACTGTGTCACCAGGACTCAGGAAGATAGGATGGCCACCAATGAGTCAGACCCCTGCAACCAATGCTCCTACTGATTTTGATGGGAGTGCTGCAGATGGTTTGAGAAGGCATGGAGGGGATAGAAATGGTAGAGAGCCCTGGCGGCGCAGTGGTTCAATGCCTGTACTGCAGCCACTCAGAAACCACAAGGTTGTGAGTTCAATCCCAGCCAGGGGCTCAGGGTTGACTCAGCCTGGCATCCTTCTGAGGTCGCTACAATGAGTACCGAGTTGTTGGGAGCAATTAGCTTACATATTGCTTAGGGAGTGCTTAAGTGCACTGATAAGTAGTATAGAAATGTACTTGCTATTGCTATACAACGAGGGGAGGGGAATCCCCTCTGGGTCACTGAAGCTGCCCATTGCCACCACTCAGCCTTTTCGGGCCTGGGATCTCGGAGGTACTCCCAACCACTGAGACTAGCCTAGAGCTCATGACCAAGTAGTCCCACCCCCCTCCCCTTCATGTGGCCTAGTTGGGGAACCCTTACCAGAGTTCACAGCTTGGATCAGGGCACTCGTGGACCAGGAAGCAGCCACCTAAGCCAGGGCCACCAAGAGGTTGGACAGGGAATGAGGGGACCACCCAAGCCCCCTCCTGGCATGTCAATGGTCCTTGGGTCATGGGGGAACGCAGCTCCAGGCTGTTAGCAGTGACAGCAGCTACAAATGCATGGCATCCTGCTACAGCAAGAGAGTGGACCTCACCTGGCAGGGGGTCAAGGGGTCTCTGGTGCCTATTCTGCCTGCCATCTTGACTATGTGGGGGAGGGCCACCATCTTTCCCAGTCAGCTTCTGGTTCCTGTGGCAAGCGCTGATCAGGAGGAGAGGATTCTGAGGTTGCTGCTACACACTGCCCCCCTGTAAGTGCTCCTGGTGCAGCTAGGGCTCTAGCAAGTGGGACAGGTCTAGTTCTCCTCACTACAGCTATTAGGGCTGTGGTGGTGGCTTCCATGGTAGCTAGGGCCTTATTTCAATGGACAAGAGAATTGGAGGTTTTTCTGATGGGTGAAACTAGGATTAAATAGGGCCTCAACAAGCTTTCTAAAGTGTCTGCTTACACTGTGGACAGGACTTTGGATGCAGTCCAGTTAAATCCTAGCTGGCAGGAAAGAAGAGGGAGGATAGGAAACAGTTTAGATGGGGATGCCACTCCTTTTGTTCCTTTCCTTCTCTTCAACACCAAATACCTCCTTCCAGGCCAGGAAGTCCAGATCCTACAGGCAACGTTGGGGAGATGCCAGGTTCCAGTCCAAACAGTCACACTCGACCTTCTTGACCAGAGGCCAGCATGGTGTTGACAGGGGCCACTAAAAGAGCCCACAGGCATGACAGGGCGCCCCCAGGAGAGAGCAGGCTTTACAAGTTTGTACAAGTATGGAAGGACTCCACATCTGAGTTCTTCTACACCACCACCCCCATGACAGGGTCATCCTTTCTCCCAAATCAACCTGGACCCCCTTAGAAACATGGCTTCCTCCTAGAAGCCATCAGCAGACTGCTGCTCACAAACACCATAACAGAGATACCACCTGTGCAGAAGTGAAGGGGCTGCTACTCCACCTTTTTGATGTCCCAAAAGTACAGTCTATGGGGTCCATACCAGATCTGAAGAGAGTCAACCAATCCATCTGGAAGAAGTGATTCTGGATGGAGACACTGCAGAGCATTCTCGAGACCATCCAACCAGGGGACTTTTGTTGCTTTTAGATTTACAGGATAAGTATCTTCACATTCCCACCCATCCAGATTGCTGGTAGTTCCTCTGCTTCACCTATAATGATTGGCTTTTCCAGTACAAGTCCTTCCCATTCAGACTGTCTTCGACCCACCCCACCCCAAGTTTTTTTTACCAAGGTCATGGACACATTTGTGATCCATTAGAGGATATGGCGTCACATAGGTTGGACCTAGACAATCTGTTAATTTGTGCAGAGTTAGAACAGCAGGCACAGGAGGACATTGACAGAGTGCTCCAATCCCTGAAGCAACATGGATTCCTCATGAACACCGAGAAGAGTTCCACTACACCTGCTCAAAAGATTCAACACTTGGGAGCCAGAATAAATACGACACTGGGGATTGTCTCCCCCCACCTCCAGGACCAGGTAGAAGCCATTGCCAGTCCATACCATTGTGAGGCAGCCAAGAGCGAGGATTTAACTTGTGGTGCACCTGCAGGAACTGAACAATTTGTCAATGAACTGTCTTCCCTGGGCATGTCTCCATGCCAGACCCTTACAGTGGCTTGTTCTACCGCACCAGGAGGCCATCACTCAGAAAAGTAAGCAGAGGATCAGTCCCTCAAAGAGGTCTCAGTTCCTTCGAATGGTGGACTTCTCTGGCTGTCCTCAGGGTGCCTTATATGGAAGCTAGAAAAGATACAGCTCACCACAGATGCAAGCCTGAAAGGGCTGGGGAGCCCACTGTGATCCCTACCTGGTGCAGGGCAGAGGCAACTCTGGGGAACAGGAGCACAGCATCAACTGGCTAGACCAGGGGTAGGCAACCTTTCCCCTTTAAGGGCCGAGGGACTTCAGCTCCCAGAATCCCAGGAGCTAGTGGCCAACATGGGACTATTGACCAACATGGCTGAGGCTTCTGGGAGCTGAAGTCCCTTGGCCCTTAAAGGGGAAAGGTTGCCTACCCCTGGGCTAGACCTTCAGGCAGTCAGAGTAGCCCTGATGAGCATCAAGAACCTGGTCCAGAACAGGAAAGTCTTAATTAGGAGAGACAGCATCACAACAAAGATCCACCTGAATCATGAGGGAGGGTCAAGGTCAAACTTCCTAATGGTGGAATCCTAGGTGTTCTTATCATGAGTGGAGAATAATCTTCTGGGCCTGGAGGCTAATCACCTTCAGGAAGCCCTGAACCTGAGGCTGGACTGACTGAGCCCAATAGTCAGTCAGTTTTCCTTCTTCCTTTTTGTGAGAGCTAGTGTGGCATGCAAAGTGATAATTAGGATGCGGGACAGCCCTTTCAGATTCTACCTCAGTCATAAAGCTCACTGCATGACCTTGCTAAATTACTATTTTTCAACCTAACCTATATGATAGGGAGGCAACAAGGACAGCAAGAAATCTCATTCTGAAATATTTGAAGGTGAAGGAACTCAAGTATGCATTGGCTTGTTGAAGCCAAGATTATTTTTTTAGCTTTGTTGTGGTTTGTTTGAACATCTGAACCAAGGTCAACAAAACATGGGTTGTTGTGTTTTGTTTTGTTTTTTGTCAGTGTACCTTAATTAGAAGTTGGTTTACAAATGCTGGCTTGCTTTAACCATGGTTTGTTAGTATAACTAAACCTGGTATCTTAGCTTATTCCTGTTTTTTTTTTTTTTTATCTGTGTTCCACTGGAGCCTCTTGTCAATTTATAGAAGCAGATGGTGGAAAAGAGCTGCTCTTAACTAAGCTGTGCTTGCTGTCACTTAAGAAAAGTCTTAAACTTTTACTTTCTTCTTGATATTTCTGGCAACAGTCGTCTTTTCAAGTTCAACCCACCCCTTAATCATTCTGCTGATCTCAGCCTATGATTTTTGCTGCTGTTTTGTATGAGAGGAAAAAGTACAGACATCTACCAAGAACTGGACTAACAACATAAAGCTAGTTTAAGCCAATGCTTCTCAAATTTTGGATTTCCAAGTGTTTTAGACTCCATTTCACAGAATCCCTGACCACTGGCTGGGGTTCTGGAAGCTGAAGTCCAGAAGATCTAGAAGACCCTCAGAAGAGGGCCTGGAATGATGGATGTAAGTTACAGGAAAAGAGACTCCACCTAAACATTAGGAGGAACTTCCTGAGAGTAAGAGCTGTTTGACAGTGGAACACACTCCCTCGGAGTGTGATGGAGTCTCCTTCTTCGGAGTTTTTTAAACAGAGGCTGGATGGCCATCTGCTGGGGGTGCTCTGATTGTGAGTTCCTGCATGACAGGGCGGTTGGACTGGATGGCCCTTGTGTCTCTTCCAACTCTGTGATTTTTTGATTCTATGAAACACATTAAATTACACTTTCTGGAAAAGAGGTTTGAACTGATGTGTGGAAAGGAACCTTCAGAGTGGCATTTTATATTTAAAGAACAAGAAATAATATAGTCATAACCTGAATGTAACAAAATTATTTTAATGGGAAAGGAAGGGCCTTTACACAGATTGCCAGAAATAGTGCAGCTTGAGGCCACTTTAACTGTCCTGGCTCAGTGCTAAGGAATCATGGGAACTGTAGTTTATTGTGGCACCAGAGCTCTCTGACAGAGAAGGATCAATGTCTCAAAAATAAAAATAAAAATACTATTCCCATGATTTCCTAGCACTGAGCCAGGACAGTTAAAGTGGCCTCAAGCTGCATTATTTCTGGCAGTCTGTAAAGGCCCAAAGATAGGTATGTGTGCTAAAGGTATGTGAAACCCCACATTGTCTTGTATTATCTTGTCAAATGGAACTGAATTTTACCAGCTATAGCCTGTGAAGTGGTAGCCTGAGTTACTAGTTAATATGGTTTGGCCCTCATTCTTTTCATATCTTCAGTAGAGTGAACAAGAATGACTAAATGTCTAAATAGAACAACTCTAGTGCCCGTGGATATACATGCTCAAATTTTTACATACCTTCTTCAAGCAAAGTAGATACTAATTAACCTAGATTACAGAAAACAGAGTCAGTTAGAGCATATGAGAATTACCACTGTATTGCTAGCAATTCCTTTTGAGGCTAGGTATTTCAACATTTGTTGACTTGGAAACTTCATATGTTCCTAGAGGAAACATTATCTGCACCCTTTTAGACCCACATACAATAGCAGATGGTTAGACTCAGTCAAGTAGACCACAGGCCTGAGCCTGCAGGAGAGGTAGGGGACAAGAAGTCTTGGAGAAGTCTCATCTGTAGGGTTGCCATGAGTTGAAGTTGACTTGGGGGCAATTAACAACAAAAAAACCCCATATCAAAATGGTCTTTGGTTGCCCTGACTAGTGACCTACACTGGATCAAAGACAGAGGCAGTGTTACCTTGTTTATTTTCCTGGATCACCTGATGGCTTTTAATGCTATTGACTGGTGTCCTACTGAACCAGTTCCATCAGATGATAATAGGAGGCTCAGTGTTAAGATGGTTCTGCTCTTAGGGCTAGTTCCAGAGAGTAGCATTGAAGGATTCTTGTTAATGCCCTATGAACAATAAACAATGGGGTATCATGCTGTTTAACATCTTTATGAAGCTGCTGGGAGAGATCACTGGGATTTTGGGGATGAGAGTGAAATAGCTGATGGCACTACTTCTTTTTGTTTCTGGGGTCAACTGTGCTGTGCAGGTAATACATGAGTGCCCAGATGCTGCAATGGGCTGTATTAAGGCCAATAAACTGAAGCTGAATTCCAGTTAAGAGGGAGGCTCTGTGGATTGGTGATTTCTAGGTCCATAAATTGGATAAACAAGCTGCTGTGGATAGTGATGTACTCCCCACAGGGAACAGACGTGCATCTTGGGAGTACTTCTAGACCCACCTCTGTCACTAGATTCCCAAGGGGCCTGGAGCCAGCTTTGGCTAGTCTACCAGCTGCAACCTTTCTTAGACAGGGTTAGCATAGCCACTGTTGTTCATGCATTGGTAACCTCCCAATTAGATTAGTGGAATCCATTCTATGTGGGTCTACCCTTGAAGACCTCAGAAATTCCAGCTGTTGCAAAAAATTGCAACTAAATTATTTGCTATTAACATTATGTCGAAATCATGTAACACTGGTCTTAAAAGAAGTGCACTGGCTTCCAGTACACTCCCAGTCTGAATTCAAATGATCAGTGATGATGCTTGGAACCCTAAATACTGTGGGGCCTCAATACCTGAAAGAGTGACTTTCCAAGGATTGAGGTTCACTGGAGGACCCCACCAGTGGGAGAAATACATTGAATGAAGAAGAGCCTTCTCTGTTGTGGCACACTGCTGGTACCATTTCCTCCTATTGGAGGCCCAGTTGGCACTAGCTTTGCTTAATTTCAAAATTGAAAAGGGTCTAAAGGTTTTTGAGTTATAATTATTTTTTTAAAAATCCAATTTATAACATACATGGTTTTAATGTGTTCTAAATTGTTGTATATTTGAATGTTTTAGTCTGTAATATTTTTTACCATTTTAATGGTAATTTTAAAAAGATATTATCCACTGCCCTGAGATCTTTGGACAGAGTGTGATATAAATATTTTAATAAAAGTGTGAAGCTAATCTAACATTTGCAAAATATGAATTTGAAAGAATGCCAGCTGGTGCTGTATCAGTTATGGTGCCCAGTTTTCCCATTTCATTAGTAAAACAGTTTTATCAGTTTCAACATTAAAAGAGCAGAAGAATCTCCCTGGTAGAATCACTTAGTTTATTGCCCAGAGTCTTAAAATTTCCTGATATCCATGGTTCCTCAGAGCAGTTTTGGGCTATCCAGCTGATGGGAATATGTAACACCTAAGCTACCTGAATTGCAAATTGTAACCTTCCTCACTCAGATAATCTTGACAACAGGAGTTGACTTTACCTGCTTCTTCTGAACATCAGATGTTCTGCCCTTTCTCTGAAGAACGATTCCAAAAACTGAGCGGAAGTAGCAAATGTACAATGGTTTCTAGTTGCTTTGTGGAATAATCATTGCTTCCCAGTATAGGGTTAGTGTTTCTTCTTATCATCAAACTGTAGTAATTCATTTTACTAAGACCATGCACAGTGTACGAACACCATTCTTTTTTAGCCCACTGTCTCATTTAATTTGCTCCCACACACTGCATCAAAGCTCTAGTACTGTTCAGAGTCCTGTTTGCAGCACTCTAAACCTCAGCCTTGATTTATCCAAATTTTGTAAATATGTAAATCATGAGTCTTGGAAGATAGTACATTATCAAATATAAGTAAAGAAAAGGTATATTAAAGAATGAAATATTTATTGTGGCATTAGCTTTCCAGAATATAGCTGTGAAACTTTTAAGGTCCCACAAGGCATTTTAATATATATTTGCTTCCAGCCTGTTGGAATTTGCTGGTGTAGAAATTGGATTTCTTTGGCACAACATTTGGAGAAAGTTTGTGTATGGAAACTGAATAAATACAACACTCAATGAAGAACTGAAAAACTACTGGTGGATTTCAATACTAGCAAGCATAACATACATACAATAAGCCATCTCTCAATATACTCTTTCTGTAGGATACATCTTACTATTTCACGTAGAAGGGCTTGCATTCAAATCTAGATGTAAGGCTTGAGGTATTTTCTGCAAAATGTTTCACTTAATTCTGCACTTATATTCTGCCTTTAAGAACACAAATACTGATAATTTACAAGCAAAACTGAAATGTTTTCATATAATCACAATGAAACAATATTAAAGCTGTGTCACATCTTTCTGACTGGGAAGATTCCACATTTCAAAACAGCAGAATTTAATAATCACACACATTTTATCATACTAACAACAAAAAATCTCTTTAAAAACAATTGTAATAAGATTCTCCTCCCCTTGGTGGAGAGGAGAATCTTATTACAATTGTTTTTAAAGAGATCTATTTTATTTAGGACACACGACAACAACTGGCATAATATTTGCTGGCTGAGGCACACATATAAAAAACTAATTTCTGATTATTGACTCATACATCCTTTTGCTTAGGATTTAAACTGACATGACAATTACTAATTCTATGAGTTTTCAATTAGCAGCCACTGAAGTGGAGCATGAGCCAGACTGTGGCTGAGAAAAGCAGGGTTTATCTGCTGCAGAACTGATGCACATCCTCCATGAAATGAAAGCTGTGCTTCCACTTCAGACAACTGGTGAGGGGGTCAAGATGGAATGAAGTGGGAGCACAGGCCAATAATCCTCACCTGGATCAGGGCCTCCACTTATTTATCACCCCCCCACCTTTAAATTCATCTAATCTGTAATTCTTTCAACAACAACATGTCTGTTTTGGCTTAAAGGGGGGTCCAGGGCGTGTATTATATATAAACATGGTCCTTTTAGAACAAGAAAAATCTGCATTCAATGCAACAATCAAGAAGTGGAAGGAGAGCATAGTTACATTGAGGACACACCATACTGTCACTATGGATTTCAAGCACATGGTTGAAAGGATAAGTCTTAGTTCCCGAAGATGTAACTATATTTTATACCAATTTACAGAAATAAATTTGAAAACCCGCAGGGAGGAAAAACACCCCAAGTGATCAGGAGTAAAGATATGGCCCACAGGGGGAAAGTACACAAAATACACTCTGCCCTGTCATTGCCTCCTGATCTGCCTGTGTGTAAGAAAAACTGCCAGTGGATCTTTGGTGTGTGCAGGTACTGTTAGGCTTCAGTCATAGAAATCATCAAATTCATCGTCATGTGAGCAATGCACTTGAGGACGCAGAGCTGCTTCAATTTCAGAGTTGCTGTCATCAGAATCACCCCAGAAGGCTGGAACAGGATAGAGAAGAGAAACAAAACATGAATCTTTTAGATAAAGCATAATTATTTAGAATAGCCCTAGTTTCTAATATTACAATAAGATAGCACACAAAAGATTGAAATATGGAAAATGAATCATTATCTGATGGTAATCTAATTGTAGAAGAATTCCTCTTATCAGCCCTTGAGTGAGCTCCAACCCAGTTAGCCTTCCCATCCAGCAGTTATGCACCCAGCCTCTTCTGCCTCACCTTGCTTTCTGAAATTCTTAATGAAATTCAGCAACTGACTATGCAGAGAATGAGACAGACTCAGAGATAGCCTGGTATATGCAGAAATTAAGGGGCTACACATCCACTACAGTGTCTTTTCAAAGGACACTGTATCCTGGGGACTTCTGCAAATCTCTCCCTCCCCCCACCCAATTAGTAGAACATTGTTGACCACTTCAGTCTCCTCCCCTCTTTGTAATAAAACAGACAATCAACAAGGTTCTAAACTGGATAGAGATCTAAAGGTAAGGCACAACATGGGACGAGCTCAGCAGTTCTGGAGTTTCTCTAATGCAGTGCAAACTCTCTCTGAGCAGCTCTCCCTGGCAGGACAGATAAAACAAACTGGGGAAGTTTGGTATTGGTGGCCAAATTCCCTCCATGTCAATAGTGGAGCTGAGCTCACTCCCACTTTATTACTGACTTCTCTTCAAGGAAGGCATAGGAGTCTCCCTTTTGTCAATGCCATCATAGTTCTATGTACTCTCTCTTTACTTTCAAATATGCTTATTTTTGCTGCCTCACATACTCTGAACGCAAGCTTGCTTTTGTTGTTAACTGCCATTACTTCGACATATGGCGACACTATGAATGAGAGACTTCCAAATCACCCTCTCATCAACTAACCCACACAGGTCCTGCAGACTCAGGGCCATGGCTTCCTTGACTAATGTTTCAGAGCACTGTTTTCTTTGGTATACAAATGGATTAATAAAAGTGCAGGACAAAAATGAATGCTTTGTTTGGTGATAAGTGAGATCTGGTTTATGACCACTGTCCATAAGGTTTTAACTTTAGGACATCTATAGACATATGGAGCCAGGGGCTCCAATCTATTTGCAACCCCTCCAGCATGATGGTGGGACATTTTTTAACTATTCTTGATAATTCGATGAGATTATCCATCTGTGAATTATTTTAAGCATTTATTCTCCTGTATTACCTGATCTGGACTTATAAAGGGGAGAGGGCCAAATATGGAAACAGTCGGAGTCAGTGATGTTCACCCCA
Organism: Phrynosoma blainvillii; assembly: GCA_026167975.1. NCBI lineage: Eukaryota > Metazoa > Chordata > Lepidosauria > Squamata > Phrynosomatidae > Phrynosoma > Phrynosoma blainvillii. The sequence continues at coordinate 143,044,470 of JANUYF010000004.1, forward strand.
AAGTCTGATTGCCAAGTTACTCTGGGAAAGAGGCATTCCGTTATGTGATTTCCATTAATATTCTATATACAGTTGTAGCCTATCCTTTAATTTGTGGATGATTGTCAGTGCATAGCAACTTGTAGGGGGTTAGTAGATGTGGAATTTCTCCTTTTGCTGCCATGCAGGTGGCAAAAGAGTAGACCACTATCAAAGACACCAATGGCACTTTTATCTTTAGATGCACTCAGATCAAAAGATCCTTTTCTACATGATTACAGACTGTTTTTTGATCTACTCTAGTTTTTTATCTATAAATTCTAAGGGGATGTTCTTCAGATTGTATTTGGGCACGATGGTTGATTTAGTGTTCTTTAGCTTTACTCTAATTTTTGGTATTAGTAGTCCATGATCTGTGCTACAATCAGCTCCTGCTCTTGTTTTTGCAGAGAGAATGGAGCTTCTCCATCTTCAGCTTCCAATTATATAGTTTAATTGATTTCTATTTTGTCCATCTGATGAAGTCTGTCTATACAGTCACTTCTTTGCAGAGATTCTACTACAGATATACCTCAGTTAATGAAGTGGATGTGTTCCTGTGCTTCACTTCTTTAACAGATAATTTGGACCAGGGGCAAAAATAAGATGGAAAGAATAGAGAGAGGTTCAGCAAACATTTTACTGTAATTCAAACTAACACTATGCACATGTGAAACCAAACACCCAGTGAGCTAAACAAAAACATTTTGAATCCTCTAAAGACTACTTTGAAGTGAAGTTGTAGGCTTTCATGGCTAGCATCCATAGTTTTTTGTGGGTTTTTCAGGCTGTGTGGCCATGTTCTAGAAGAGTTTCTTTCTGACGTTTCACCAGCATCTATGGCTGGCATTCTCTGAAGATGCCAGCCACAGATGCTGGTGAAACATCAGAAAGAAACTCTTCTAGAACATGGCCACACAGCCTGAAAAAACCACAAAAAACTACTTTGAAGGCTTCTTCCAAAATGCATCAAAGGTTGGGATTTTCTTTCACTAGCTTCCACTTTTCTAATTATTTCTCTTTTGGTGGCCAAACGTATAAAGCTATAACATAAAGGGATAGCTGATGAGACAATCATCTCTTCTCACCCACCACACTTCTCTGTTTTGCTGGTCATGCATGCTAAGTGAGGGGTTTTTCCTGCCAATGCTCTGAGGCTTTGCTTTTACAGAAACATCCCCTGACCCCTTGGACCTGACACTTGCCCCACTTTTACCCTTGATACTTTCCTCCTTGAATGAATTAGAGTTGGAGTCCCCAAGTGTCCTTCTCCTATATGTGTTTTATTATTGGTAGTGTGTTGTTATTCTTGTAAATTCATTCAGCCAGTACTTGTATAAAACAAGTAAACTTTGACTTTCTTTACAAGCAGATGTTAACACTGTATCGTTTAAAGGAAGGTACACAGATCGTATGGTTACAGTTTTTACAGCACTTTACTTGTTACAAATTATTTCCTCTTCCATTCCTTCACTGAATCTCAATTACAATCTCTAGTATAACTCCTCTTTGACAGAAGTATAAATTCTGCTAAGGTCTGGCCTGAGTCTCAACTGACAACCCAGAGAACAAAGCAGCTATGAACTGCTATGAACTGATTTGTTAACTGACTCACTCAACTCTAAACTGACACACTCTACTTCAGGGGTAGGCAACCTTTCCCCTTTAAGGGCTGAGGGACTTCAGCTCCCAGAAGCCTCAGCCATGTTGGCCAATAGCTCCTGGGATTCTGGGAGCTGAAGTCCCTCGGCCCTTAAAGGGGACAGGTTGCCTACCCCTGCTCTACTTCATTCTGACACACTGCACTCCCTTCTCAACTGCTCCCCCCCCTTTTTATACTAACTCCTCTGGCAGCCCCCACATTTGCAGCCAACACAAAAAGTTTCTCCAGCCCTCAGTCACCTTCCCCCTAATGTTGATGCTGCTAAAAAATCTTCCAGGTAGACAAAGGGTGAGGAAGAAAAGTAAGGAGCTGGCAGGTGTAAGAAAAAACAACTTTGAAAAAGGAGCTTCCTAGAATATTTCTTAACTGAGGTATGCCTGTATTTCATTACACAAGAAAACTAAAGAGCAAAGGGAAATTTGACTCAAGGCTTGTCAACTTTTCCAGATGGTGAAAGCCTGTACAGAACAAAGAGCTGCAAGATCTTTCCATAACCAGATGAATAGGAACAAAGTGGCAAATAAGGTTCAATGTTATGCACAGTGTTACATAAACAAAAAAACAAACCAACCAACAAACAAACTCTAACCCCACATGTCCATACTCCTGGAGTCTCAACTAGCGATTGGTTATCTAACCAAGGATGTCATAGTGAATACCTTATGAAAACCTCAACCCCCTGTGCAGCAATGGTGAAAAAGAAAAGAATCCATTACCTGGAAAGGACAGTAAGAATTAGCATAATAATATATGTGTGGTTATTGTTATACCATAATCTGGAATATTATGTGTAGTTCTGGTTGCTCATGTTTCAAGCAATATTGCAGAGCTGGAAAATATTCAGAGAAGGTCAAGCAACTGATCAGCAAGTTGGAATAACTTCTATGATAAAAAGCTAAAATATCTTGGCAGCTCAGAGAAAATAAAGGGAAGACATGATAGAACTGTGTATGGTGTGAGAAAGTAAAGAGAATTTATTCGGTTTTTTCGCCCTGAAACCTGCCAGACAGCAGATTCAGGACAAGCAAAAAAAAAAAGAACTACTTTTGCCATATAATACATAGCTGAAATAAGAGGACATTGGTACAAGATGTGGTAATGACCACTGGCTGTATTTAAAGATGCCCGTAAAAGTGTAATGTACTGATCTGATAGAAGACAGATCCATCTATTACTACTGTGGCAAAACAGGTTGTCCTTGCCCAGAGACACTCTCTCTGTATTTCAGTTACTATGCTTAAGGGCAGCAGCTTTCAGATTTTGTTTGGGATTTCTCAGGCATCTGTCTCTCTGAGAGACAGTGTTGTGTAATGGTTTGAATGCTGGACTACAATTCTGGAGATAAGGGTTTGAATCTCTGGCTCAGCCTTGGGACCTCCTAGGTGACCTTGAGCAAGTAACACACTCTCAGCCTCAGGTAAAGGCAACCCCCCTAAACAAATCTTGCCAAGAAAACCCCTTGATTGGGTCACTGTAAGTCAGAAACTACTTGAAGGCACTCACAACAACAACAACAACAGCAGCAACAACAGCAACAACAAACAATCTGCCTCTCTAATCACTGTAAGAATTAAGATGCTAAGTTATGTGGATCCTTGGTCTGGTCCATCAAGGCTCTTATATTCTTAACAGACCATGCCAGAAAGAGATTGTGGTAAGGAATGGAAAATGGCAATCCAAATTGCTTCAGTCATTACAAATTATGGTGTACTTACCTTTGGATTTTATTGTAGATACAGTTTTCCTTTGGTTTTCACCCCTATAAAATATTTAAAAATGGGTTAGCAAACAGACGTTTACCTCAGTGCTCCTGAGACTATACTTACACATACTTGAATACAGTTGTGAGTCAGAATGCATGGAAGTTGAGAATTTTTTTAAAATTTATTTTAAGAGCAGCAAGCTGGAAAACATTATCTTTTGTTTTTCCACTGTAAGCTTGGAAAAAAACATGCCTGTATATTTGCAGTATACAATACTTCATTTTCAACAAAGGAAAAAAATTTGAAGGATACTTACTGACTAACATTTGTGACATTACCAACAAAACTTCTCCATTCTATTTCTAGAGCAGTTTTACAAGTATCTGTATATTTTAAAAATCAGATTTCAAAATAAATCGGCCACTAAACATATGTTTTATACATAGGAACACATGATAAAACATGATGGTGTATATGAACATAAGCTAAATTTCACTCCAAGAAAAGGACCCACTATAAAAATACTAATACATGACATCTTGCATTAGTATCAACAATAAACATAAGTCTGTAAACAGTTTTAAAATGTGCATGCCAAAGAAAATACCTGAGCTTGTGGGAAAATGGTTCCCCCCCCCGAAGAACAGTTCTGTTAGTACAGGGGTCGGCAACCTAAGGCCCGCGGGCCGCACTCGGCCTGCGGAGGCCTTCGGACCGGCCCCTGCCCGGTCCTGCCACCGCCACCTTTCCCGGCCACGGGTGTCCTCCGGGGCACCATTTTGGATTCCAAAATGGCACCCAGAGTTTTGCGCGACCTTTCCCGTCCTGCCCTGGGACAGGAAAGATCGCGCGAGACTCCAGGCACCATTTTGGAATCCAAAATGGCACCCCGGAGGACCGGTGCGGTTGAGGGAGCCCTCCTGGGGGACCCCCGCGGCCGCGCTGGGCCTCTCCGGAGGACCGGCGCTGGGTTGAGGGAGCCCTCCTGGTAGTGTGCGCGCCCGCATGCACGCACGCACCACTGCGGCCCGGGGGCATTGGGGAACAGGGGGACCGGCCCCATCCCCAAAAAGGTTGCCGACCCCTGTGTTAGTAGCGTGAAAGGGCTTTGAAATTAATTCACAGTTGCCAAGTTATGGTTCTGAATATCCTTGCTAAAAAAACTGTGCTTTGGAAATAATTTAGATTCTAAAATATATTATAAGAAAATCCAGTTCTCTCTCCCTATACTCACAATCTTTATTCCCTGGCTTGAGTATGTATTGTTAGGATTCAACAGTTGGGTCTCCTCTTCCTGTGTAAATGATATAAACTTTCAATTGCTTTTGATCTACCTTGATGCAAACACAGTCACCATTTTATGCTACTAAATGAATGCTCTTATGCCTCCAGCATCACAGACCCTTTTGAATCTGGCAAACAAGATAGAATCATATTGATCTTTTGTGTGTCACATGCATATTGTGTTCCTGCTTTGCTGCTGTGAAATAATCTCACAAGGGGCAGTGATGTAAGGAATTAACTATTCTATTAAAATAAAATGGACCTTCAGTCTATTTAATGTGGAAGATTTTATATTGGAAAAGATATTCTCTGACAGAGGCTACTCAAGCAGTTACAGCAAAAATCAAACACTTCTGTTGCAATCTAGTCTTCAAGCTTGCTTCAGGCTTTATTAATCTGTAAATACTGTACTGTCTTTAAAATTATAATACATGTTGGCCTGAATCAATGCAAACAAAATATTGGTGCCTCTCAATAGTGCTTCCAAGTGCATTCGGCATTTTGAAAAGTAAACTGGAACTGTCTTCTGACCTTCATACATGAACTTCTTAAGGTGATCTGCAGTCATTCTCCCTTTCCCCTGCAGAGCTCTACACTATATCTCAAGCCTTTAGTGAAGGTCCACAGACCCTCAGGAGAGGCTTTTTGGAAGATGCTGAAGTAAAAGTAAGATGTGGTTATCTGAGATAAACAGAAAAGTGAGGCTAGACTGAATAGATAGAAATGGTTTCATGAAAGAGAGTTCATAAAAACCATATACCTTGATTCAACAAAAGCCACAGATACATGTGGGTGCTACGAATAATAAAATCTCGACATCTAGCACTGTACTCAGTGCTCCTTGCTGAACTGGGACTGGAAAGAAATTACAACACTCTCAACCCCAGCACCATGAGTTTGGCTAGTCTGTCTCTAGTGATGCATCCCTCCAAGAAAGGATTTATAATACCACAGCCACAAGCACTACCCATCCTTTCAGTAGAAAGATCAGCTCACTATAATGGCTATGTATGCTGAGCCAGCTATTTGACAAAAGGCTCTCTGAAAGAGGAGTGATGCACAGGCTTCTCCAAAATGCACAGGCAAATTAAAAAGAGTTGAAAGAGAAAACAGGAAAAAGCCTGATGACAGCTAATGTTTACATTTGGAAGCCAGCAAATACAATCAAGAACATTGTGACCTGACACTCTGCCGTTCCATAATTAAAGGCAAATAATACCGCTACAGAGAGAAAATGGAAGGCAAATTCAAATATAGAAAATAATATTGCAGAACAACGTCTTCTTAAACAAGTTGATTCCTTAGTTAATGTGAAACATATTCATGAGATGCAATTCTCCTCCTGCACAAGCCAGCTTCTCAGAAATCCCATAATGAATAAGTCTAGTTACTCCAGGCCAAGCTACACAGTTGCTTAGTTACATATTTTCCCCCAAGGAATGCACTTAAAATCATAGTTGGAAGAGACCACAAGGCCCATCCAGTCCAACCCCCTGCCATGCAGGAACTCACAAGCAAAGCACCCCTGACAAATGGCCATCCAGCCTCACTGAAACCTGGTGGGATGAGTCTCATGATTGGAATGTAGAAATACAGGGGTATGACCTCTTCAAGAGAAACAGGCCAAACAGGAGAGGAGGAGGAATAGCATTATATGTCAGGGATATTTATACCAGTGAAGAAATTCAGGACAACAATCCTGGAAGCCAGGTGGAGAGCATTTGGATAAAAATTAAAGGGGAAGGAAACAACAGGGATGTTATTGTGGGAGTCTACTATAGACCCCCGACTCAGGCAGAGGAATTGGATGATGCCTTTCTAGAACAGATGACTACACACTCAGAAAGGAGAAATATAGTAGTGATGGGTGACTTCAACTATCCTGATATTTGCTGGAAGTCAAACTCAGCAAAATCCTCAAGGTCTAGCAAATTCCTCACTTGCCTCGAAGACAATTTCATTGTCCAAAAGGTGGAAGAGGCAACGAGGGAGTCAGCTATTTTGGATCTGATCCTAACTAACAGGGAAGACCTAGTTAATGGGGTCCAAGTGGTTGAATCCTTAGGCGGGAATGATCACGTCATCCTGGAGTTTATTATACAGTGGAAAGGAGAAGCCAGGCATAATCAGACACACATTCTAGACTTTAGGAAAGCTGATTTTACTAAACTTAGAGAAATACTGGGGGTGATCCCATGGACAGGAATACTAAAAGAGAAGGGAGTTCAAGATGGATGGGAGTTTCTCAAAAGGGAGATAGTGAAGGCACAATTTCAAACCGTGCCAACGAGGAGGAAAAATGGGAGGTGTCTCAAGAAACCAGGATGGATGACTAAGGAACTTGCAACTGAACTGTTTTAAACGGAACATGTATAAGAAATGGAAAAATGGGGAAATCACCAAAGAGGAATTCAAACAAATAGCTAGCACGTGTAGGGGTAAAGTCAGAAAAGCTAAAGCGCAGAATGAAATCAGGCTTGCTGGAGAGGTTAAGAACAATAAAAAGGGCTTTTTTGGGTATGTCAGCAGAAAAAGGAAAAAGAAGGAAATTGTAGGGCCACTTGCGGAGAAGATGGCAAAAAGTTAACAGAGGACAGAGAAAAGGCAGAATTACTCAACACCTTCTTTGCTTCAGTCTTCTCAGAAAAGGCAAAGGGTGCTCAACCTGAGGATAATGGAGAAGAGGACAGAATAGGAGAATTTCAGCACAGAATAAGTAAAGAGATAGTACAGAAATATCTGGTTAATCTAAATGAATATAAGTCTCCAGGACCAGATGAATTACATCCAAGGGTATTAAAAGAACTGGCAAACGTAATATCGGAACCATTGGCAATAATCTTTGAGAACTCCTGGAAAACAGGAGAAGTCCCAGCGGACTGGAGGAGGGCAAATGTTGTCCCCATCTTCAAAAAGGGGAAAAAAGAGGATCCCAACAATTATCGTCCAGTTAGTCTGACATCAATACCCGGAAAGATTCTGGAGCAGATCATTAAACAGAGAGTCTGTGAACACCTGGAAGGTAATTCCATAATCACAAAAAGTCAACATGGGTTTCAGAGAAACAGGTCATGCCAGACAAATCTGATCTCTTTTTTTGATAAAATTACCAGCTTGGTAGATGAAGAGAATGCTGTGGATATAGTATATCTTGATTTCAGTAAGGCCTTCGACAAGGTTCCCCATGACATTCTTGCAAACAAGCTGGTAAAATGTGGGCTAGACAAAGTAACTGTTACATGGATTTGTAATTTGTTGACTGGCCGAACCCAAAGGGTGCTCAACAATGGCTCCTTTTCAACCTGGAAAGAAGTGACCAGTGGGGTGCCACAGGGCTCTGTCCTGGGCCCAGTGCTATTCAATATCTTTATTAATGACTTGGATGACGGTATTGAGGGCATAGTTATCAAATTTGCAGACAACACCAAATTAGGAGGAGTAGCTAATACCCCAGAGGACAGGATCAAAATTCAAAATGACCTGAACAGACTAGAAAGCTGGGCCAAAGCTAACAAAATGAAATTCAACATGGAGAAATGTAAGGTACTGCACTTAGGGCGGAAAAACGAAAAGTACAGATATACGATGGGGGACACCTGGCTGAATGAGACTACGTGTGAAAGGGATCTAGGTGTCCAGGTGGACCATAAGTTGAACATGAGTCAACAGTGCGATGCAGCAGCTAAAAAGGCCAATGCAATTTTAGGCTGCATCAGTAGAAGTATAGTGTCTAGATCAAGAGAAGTAATAGTGCCGCTCTATTCTGCTTTGGTCAGGCCTCACCTGGAATACTGGTTCCAGTTCTGGGCACCACAATTCAAAAAGGATGTGGAGAAACTGGAGCGTGTCCAAAGGAGGGCAACTAAAATGGTGAAGGGTCTGGAAACTAAGCCCTATGAGGAACGACTTAGGGAGCTGGGAATGTTTAGCTTGGAGAAGAGAAGGTTAAGAGGTGATATGATAGCCCTGTTTAAATATTTGAAGGGATCTCATATTGAGGAGGGAACAAACTTGTTTTCTGCTGCTCCAGAGACTAGGACCCGAAACAATGGATGCAAGCTGCAAGAAAAGAGATTCCACCTCAACATTAGAAGGAACTTCCTGACAGTAAGGGCGGTTCGACAGTGGAACACACTCCCTCGGAGAGTAGTGGAGTCTCCTTCCTTGGAGGTCTTTAAGCAGAGGCTGGATGGCCATCTGTCGGGGATGCTTTGATTGGGAGTTCCTGCATGGCAGAGGGTTGGACTAGATGGTCCTTGTGGCCTCTTCCAACTCTATGATTCTATGATTCTATTTTTAAAGACCTCCCAAGAAGGAGACTCTACCACTCTCCGAGGGAGAGTGTTCCACTGCTGAACAGCTCTTACTGTCAGGAAGTTCCTCCTAACAGAATCTCTTTTCCTGTAGCTTGCATCCATTGTTCCAGGTCCTATTCTCTGGAGCAGCAGAAAACAAGCTTGCTTCATTCTCAATATGACACCCCTTCAAATACGTAAACAAAGCTATCATGTCACCTCTTAACCTTCTCTTCTCCAGGCGAAACATACCCAGCTCCCAAAGTTGCTCCTCATAGGGCATGGTTTTCAAACCCTTCGCCATTTTAGTCATCCTCTTTGGACATGCTCCAGCTTGTCAACATCCTTTTTAAATTGTGCCCAGAACTGGACACAGTATTCCAGGTGAGGCCCGACCAAAGCAGAATAGAGTGGCACTATTTTTTCCCTTGATTTAGACACTGTACTTCTATTGATGCAGCCTAGAATTGCATTGGTCTTTTTAGCTGCCCCATCACACCACTGACTCATGTTCAACTTGTGGTCTACTAAGACTCCTAGATCCCTTTCACATATAGTCTTGGTAAGCAGGTGTCCTCCATCCTATATCTATGCATTTCATTTTTTCACCGTAAGTGCAGTACCTTACATTTCTCTGTGTTGAAATTCATTTTGTAATTTTGGTGCAGCTTTCTAATCTATTTAAGGTTATTTTGAATTTTGATCCTCACCTCTTTGCTACTCCTCCTAATTTGATGTCATCTGCAAATTTGATATGTCCTGTATTCTTTCATCCAAGTCACTGATAATGATGTTGAATAGCACTTGTAAGAGATCAAAATGCTGGAAGCAGTAACAATGGGGGAAGAGGGACTGGTGCGGAAAGGATTAAGTTGTTTTCACCCTAACTAGTCTGCCTCTGCTTGTTAAGTTTGGCATCCCATGGATATTATTCCATAGGAGCAGGAGAGAACTCAATGGCAAAAATAATCATGAAACTGCAATGCATCACTCAAGATCCTCCATCATGTTGACAAAACTGAAATCTCCATCATGGTACTTGTGGGAAGCAGTGGAAGCTGGTCTCTCTGCTTCTCCTGGAGTGCAACAACAACTGGAAGGCTGCCAAACATAGCTCTATTTTACTGGCCACTAATCAGCTGTGAGGAGCCATTTCAGCTATTTTTGAAAATGAAAGGATGAAGAAACAGCATCTATTCCCTGAATAAGGCTATGCCTTCTTTCCTTAGTGCATCCAATCATCTGCAATGGGCGATGTGTCAGTGTGTGGATTTTTGATAAAGCTGTGCAGGATTGGGCCTTAAAAGCCTTGCAACTTGGGTTTTTTTAAACCTCTCTCTCCACACTGTAAATGTATCAAAGTTTTTTCTTTTTTTGTTTTTTATAAAATTTTATTAGTTAAAAATTAAAATAATACAACATACAAACTAATATCTTATCATTTAACACTACATTTCACACTACAACAATCTTGATTGCTTTACACAGGTCCTCCAATTTTAAATTGTACAGAGAAGAAAAGAAAGGAAAGAATATATATAATCAATCTATCTGTTTGCAGAGAAAACCAAGCTAAATGTTTATTCATTAGTATGCATTGTCAGTAGGCATATACCGTATTTTTCGGCATATAAGACGCTCCGGCATATAAGACGCACCCAATTTTAAAGGAGGAAAATCTAGAAAAAAAAGATTCTTAACCAAATACTGTAGTAAAATATTTTATATCAACTTTGTAAAGTTAACAGCAGTTTAAGAACAATTTTAAGTTGTAAATGTAAGTTTAAGCCAGCAGCAGGGCCAGGTATTGCACAAATTCCCTGCCCAACATTCTTGCAAGTCTCCTGTCGCCTTATGGTGACTCCATGAATTTCTTAGGGATTTCTTAGGCAAGGAAGACTCGAGAAGTGGTTTTGCCAGTTCCTTCCTCTGAAATACAGCCTGCAGCACCTGGGATTCTTTGGCGGTCTCTCATCCAAGGACTATCCAGGGCTGACCCTGCTTAGCTTCCAAGATCAGATGGACTGGTACCTTTGGAGTTTTTAGGCCATTGTCTTATGGAGTAATTTATGGCTTATTTTGACCCTACCATGAGGGTTTTCTTGGCAGATTTCTTCAAGGGGTTTTTTTTTGCCATTTCCATCCTCTGAGGCTGAGAGAGTGTGATTTGGCCAGAGTAATCCAGTGCCTTGGAGTAATTTCTGGCTCATTTTGACACTACCATGAGGGTTTTCTTGGCAGATTTCTTCAGAGGAGGGAGTTTGCCATTTCCACCCTCTGAGGCTGAGACAGTGCAACTTGGCCAGGGTACTAATCCAGTGCCTTGGAGTAATTTCTGGCTCATTTTGATCCTACCATGAGGGTTTTCCTGGCAGATTTCTTCAGAGGAGGGAGTTTGCCATTTCCACCCTCTGAGGCTGAGACAGTGTAACTTGGCCAGGGTACTAATCCAGTGCCTTGGAGTAATTTCTGGCTCATTTTGATCCTACCATGAGGGTTTTCCTGGCAGATTTCTTCACAGGAGGGAGTTTGCCATTTCCACCCTCTGAGGCTGAGACAGTGTAACTTGGCCAGGGTAATAATCCAGTACCTTGGAGTAATTTCTGGCTCATTTTGATCCTACCATGAGGGTTTTCCTGGCAGATTTCTTCACAGGAGTGAGTTTGCCATTTCCACCCTCTGAGGCTGAGACAGTGTAACTTGGCCAGGGTACTAATCCAGTGCCTTGGAGTAATTTCTGGCTCATTTGGATCCTACCATGAGGGTTTTCCTGGAAGATTTCCTCAGAGGAGGGAGTTTGCCATTTCCACCCTCTGAGGCTGAGACAGTGTAACTTGGCCAGGGTAATAATCCAGTGCCTTGGAGTAATTTCTGGCTCATTTGGATCCTACCATGAGGGTTTTCCTGGAAGATTTCTTCAGAGGAGGGAGTTTGCCATTTCCACCTTCTGAGGCTGAGACAGTGTAACTTGGCCAGGGTACTAATCCAGTGCCTTGGAGTAATTTCTGGATCATTTGGATCCTACCATGAGGTTTTCCTGGCAGATTTCTTCAGAGGAGGGAGTTTGCCATTTCCACCCTCTGAGGCTGAGACAGTGTAACTTGGCCAGGGTACTAATCCAGTGCCTTGGAGTAATTTCTGGATCATTTGGATCCTACCATGAGGGTTTTCCTGGAAGATTTCTTCAGAGGAGGGAGTTTGCAATTTCCACCCTCTGAGGCTGAGACAGTGTAACTTGGCCAGGGTAATAATCCAGTGCCTTGGAGTAATTTCTGGATCATTTGGATCCTACCATGAGGTTTTCCTGGCAGATTTCTTCAGAGAAGGGAGTTTGCCATTTCCACCCTCTGAGGCTGAGACAGTGTAACTTGGCCAGGGTAATAATCCAGTGCCTTGGAGTAATTTCTGGATCATTTGGATCCTACCATGAGGTTTTCCTGGCAGATTTCTTCAGAGGAGGGAGTTTGCCATTTCCACCCTCTGAGGCTGAGACAGTGTAACTTGGCCAGGGTAATAATCCAGTGCCTTGGAGTAATTTCTGGCTCATTTTGATCCTACCATGAGCGTTTTCCTGGCAGATTTCTTCAGAGGAGGGAGTTTGCCATTTCCACCCTCTGAGGCTGAGACAGTGTAACTTGGCCAGGGTAATAATCCAGTACCTTGGAGTAATTTCTGGCTCATTTTGATCCTACCATGAGGGTTTTCCTGGCAGATTTCCTCAGAGGAGGGAGTTTGCCATTTCCACCCTCTGAGGCTGAGACAGTGTAACTTGGCCAGGGTACTAATCCAGTGCCTTGGAGTAATTTCTGGATCATTTGGATCCTACCATGAGGTTTTCCTGGCAGATTTCTTCAGAGGAGGGAGTTTGCCATTTCCACCCTCTGAGGCTGAGACAGTGTAACTTGGCCAGGGTACTAATCCAGTGCCTTGGAGTAATTTCTGGCTCATTTGGATCCTACCATGAGGTTTTCCTGGCAGATTTCTTCAGAGGAGGGAGTTTGCCATTTCCACCCTCTGAGGCTGAGACAGTGTAACTTGGCCAGGGTAATAATCCAGTGCCTTGGAGTAATTTCTGGCTCATTTGGATCCTACCATGAGGGTTTTCCTGGAAGATTTCTTCAGAGGAGGGAGTTTGCCATTTCCACCCTCTGAGGCTGAGACAGTGTAACTTGGCCAGGGTACTAATCCAGTGCCTTGGAGTAATTTCTGGATCATTTGGATCCTACCATGAGGTTTTCCTGGCAGATTTCTTCAGAGGAGGGAGTTTGCCATTTCCACCCTCTGAGGCTGAGACAGTGTAACTTGGCCAGGGTACTAATCCAGTGCCTTGGAGTAATTTCTGGATCATTTGGATCCTACCATGAGCGTTTTCCTGGCAGATTTCCTCAGAGGAGGGAGTTTGCAATTTCCACCCTCTGAGGCTGAGACAGTGTAACTTGGCCAGGGTAATAATCCAGTGCCTTGGAGTAATTTCTGGGTCATTTGGATCCTACCATGAGGTTTTCCTGGCAGATTTCTTCAGAGGAGGGAGTTTGCCATTTCCACCCTCTGAGGCTGAGACAGTGTAACTTGGCCAGGGTAATAATCCAGTGCCTTGGAGTAATTTCTGGATCATTTGGATCCTACCATGAGGTTTTCCTGGCAGATTTCTTCAGAGGAGGGAGTTTGCCATTTCCACCCTCTGAGGCTGAGACAGTGTAACTTGGCCAGGGTACTAATCCAGTGCCTTGGAGTAATTTCTGGATCATTTGGATCCTACCATGAGGTTTTCCTGGCAGATTTCTTCAGAGGAGGGAGTTTGCCATTTCCACCCTCTGAGGCTGAGACAGTGTAACTTGGCCAGGGTAATAATCCAGTGCCTTGGAGTAATTTCTGGATCATTTGGATCCTACCATGAGGTTTTCCTGGCAGATTTCTTCAGAGGAGGGAGTTTGCCATTTCCACCCTCTGAGGCTGAGACAGTGTAACTTGGCCAGGGTAATAATCCAGTGCCTTGGAGTAATTTCTGGATCATTTGGATCCTACCATGAGGTTTTCCTGGCAGATTTCTTCAGAGGAGGGAGTTTGCCATTTCCACCCTCTGAGGCTGAGACAGTGTAACTTGGCCAGGGTACTAATCCAGTGCCTTGGAGTAATTTCTGGATCATTTGGATCCTACCATGAGGTTTTCCTGGCAGATTTCTTCAGAGGAGGGAGTTTGCAATTTCCACCCTCTGAGGCTGAGACAGTGTAACTTGGCCAGGGTACTAATCCAGTGCCTTGGAGTAATTTCTGGATCATTTGGATCCTACCATGAGCGTTTTCCTGGCAGATTTCTTCAAGGGGGGGACTCTTTCCACCCCCGTCCTGGGTGCTCCAATGGACTCTTCCTGGGATGGGAGGATGTCCTCTGACCCCAGGAAGAGTCCATTGAAGCACCCAGGATGGGGGTGGAAAGAGGAGGAGCACATTCAACTAGCCAGGAAAAGAGGACTCTTTCCACCCCCATCCTGGCTGCTCCAATGGGCTCTTCCTGGGATGGGAGGAGCCCACTGCAGCACCAAGGCTCAGGCTGAAATGAGGCCTACTTTTAGCCTAGGCCTCGGCAGTTTGCCCTCAGCTTTTATATTCGGTTCATTAGGCGCAGCAACTTCCCCACCCTCGTTTTGGGGAAGAAAAAGTGCGTCTTATATGCCGAAAAATACAGTAATAATAAAATAAACATAGATTATCCAATAGATTTTGTTCTCCCTTGTATCCTTTTTACGTCTTATTACATCTTGCATCTTGTTTCTCCCTATTGTCATTTCTTTTTCTGTTCTTTTCTTCCCTTCTTCTTCTCTCTTTCTTTTCCCTCTTCCCTTCCCCTCTCTCCAGTCTCTGTATAACATGATGTATGTCCAAACTGTTATCACCCACTGGGATCTTTCTTGTTCTCCTTCTTTGCCGTCTGGTTTATCCCTTCCTTAATCTTTCTTACCTCTCTCTACTCTCTTCTACTACATATACTCCCTTACTACATTCTCTCCTAACCAATTCCTTCCCTCACCCATCTATCTGTTCTGCCTCTTCCTTCTTACACCCTCCTTCTCCCTCTTCTACTTACTCTCACCTTCCCACACTCAGCTACCTTCATTTCATTTACTCCTTCTCTCTGCACATTCTCCCTGCTTTCACTCTCTTACTAACTTCCTTCCCTTTGAGTAACAGTTTGGTATTTAATTTTTATCAACTTCCTGTAATCATATTATCTTTTTGAAGCTTGCCCTGTTTTCTACTAAATTCCTTCACATTTTGTAAAACTTCTAGCTCACTCTATCAGTGATCTACAATCCTCTTTATCTTTCACTTTCTGATTACTTTCCTCATATTGTCTTTGCTTATTTTTCTGTTTCTTATCATTTTCACCCTTCTGTTTTAATCTTGTTGTCTTTTTCTTTCACGACCAATCAGTTAGGACTCCCATGGCTTCCCCCATGTATGTTGCTATTCCGAAAGAAAAATCTATTTTAGCTATTTTGGCCAATCTTCCTTCCAAATATTTCATTACTGATTCCCACTCTTCGTTCATTTTGTCTATTGATTTAAGTTTTAGTCTTTGTGTTAATCTGTCCATTTCCACAGCATCGTATAATTTGATTAACCACTCTTTCTTACTAGGTATAGTGTCAATTTTCCAATTCTGAGAATATAAGATTCTTGCTGTAGTGGTCATGTAAAAATGTATTTTCCCATTTTTACATTTCTTGGATAAGCAACATACTTTTAATTCATTCAAATTCTGGTGCATAGATGGGATACCAAACATCAAAAACATAAAACAACTACAATTATTGCAACTGAAGTGGATTCATCGGTTGAAATCTGAATCACCAGTTGGTTTAAATGAAAATGTGAACTGGTTAATTTGAGTTTTTTAAACATCTCTCCACACCCTAGGTTTTCCCTTAGTTTCTTCTTATTCTTTACAGGATATCTCCCACCTCTATTCTGACTGATCTGAACAAGTGTAGCTAAGAGTATTAGTAGGATTCAATTGAAGTATTGCTCTAGTCTACATTATGTAGTTGAAATATCTACAAATATAAAGATGCAATATCTAAAAATGGTTAAACAACAAGGGAGTCACACTTTGTTATTTGAAACCCTGGTGGGTTTATGTAGAAAGGTTTATTGTTTGGTTTGAATTGTTAATTGCCCTTCCACATTCTAAGGCTTTTCTTTTGTCTTAAGTCTTGACTGAATTAGTTTCATCACCAGCAAGGTTGGTTATATAAGAGTCTCTGGAAGCAGGAGGAGCACATTATTACTTTGGAATAGTGCAGAGTCACATTGTGTGAGCTGTGAAATAAATACTTATATAAATTAAATGTTCATAGGCCACTGAGGAAGACAGTAGTCGAAACACGTCTGGCCTTGGTTTATGCATTTTCATTTTACCTTTTTCTGCATTTGCAGATTTTTTAGTGGGGTAAATGTTACCCTTTTAGAAATTTGGCTTGGTTTTGAACCATAAGTTTTTTAAGGGCATGGTTATCCTTTTATATATTCAGCCCTTGATTTTTTGTGCCTTTTATTTTATTTTCATTATTGGCACGTGATTTAGTGGGGTAATTTTACCCTTTCAGTAATTATAGAGGTTTTTCTGCTCCAGGGTTTGGTTAATTCTTACATTATTGTTTTTGAAGTTGGGTGGGGCATTGTTGTTTTTACTCCTTCGGCATAACCCCTTCTTTGGGTCTTTTGGTACACATCTTGGTTTTTTGCCTTGGGGACTTTTGTTGTTGTTTTTTCCATTTGTACATCCACATTTAGAATTCTATTCATAGTTTCCTTTATACAATTCCAATTTTTTTTTTGCCTTTCTACATGACCACCAACAGTGGTAAAATGTTTCTCTTTACATTTCCAACATATATTGTTTGTGTTTTTATATATTTTGGAAATCTTAACTGGTGTCATATACTATCTTAAATACATTTTGTAGAAGTTCTCCCTCAAATCTTGCAAATATGTATATCTTGACACTTTATTCCAGATTGTCTCCCAGCTGCTTAATTCAATTGTGTGTCCCAAATCTTTCATCCACCTAACCATTTCTTCTTTTATTGTTTCCTCTTCCAGCTCTAGGGTCAATACAATTCTATAAATGTTCCCAATAATTTTGTCTTTGTCATAAATTAAGATTTTATCCAATTCTGTTTCCTTCTCCTCAAATCCATATATTTTTTACTATCTATTTTGTATCTCTCTTTAATTTGAAAGTATGTAAACCAATTCATCATATATCCTTCTTCTAATATTTCCTCTTTGTTTTTTAACTGCCGGCTTTTTATCCCTTGTTTCATTAGTAATTTATAACTTATCCAATTATTATCTGTAATTGTTTCTCTTCCGTGGAAAGCTTCCTGGGGTGAGATCCATTGGGGCAATTTCCTACATATTTTTTCCCGATATTTTTTCC
Source organism: Phrynosoma blainvillii (assembly GCA_026167975.1). NCBI lineage: Eukaryota > Metazoa > Chordata > Lepidosauria > Squamata > Phrynosomatidae > Phrynosoma > Phrynosoma blainvillii. Next base: position 143,061,876 of record JANUYF010000004.1, read on the forward strand.
AGATTCGTAAGATCTTTGAAACTTTTGTTAGTACTTTCTTTATCATACTGTAAATATGTGTGCCATCCAAATGTTAAGTTATCCCCTTCTAGCTCTAATAATCTGTTATTTTTTAAGGTTACTCAGTCCTTTACCCATGTGAGAGCACACACTTCAAAATATAATTTCAAATTGGGGACTCCCAGACCTCCTTTTTCTCTTGTATCTTGGAGAAACTTTAATCTAATCCTTGTTTTTTCCCCCCTCCAGATAAACTTCGAAATGTCTTTGTCCCATTCCTTAAATGGTTTCTTTGAAAAAACAATTGGGATCATTTGAAATAAAAATAACATCCTAGGTAGTATAGCCATTTTAATCAAAGAGATTCTACCTAAAAATGATAAATTTAATTTACTCCAATTAGCCAAATCTTTTTTATCTCTTTCCAGATTTTCGTGTAATTATTTCCATAAAAATCCACTGTTCTCTTTGAGACCTCAATATCTAGATACTTTACCTTGTTTTGTATCTTTATCCCCATTAAATTGATTAATTCTTGCCCTTTTGCCTTCATCATATTTTTTGTTAAGACTGATGACTTGTCTTTGTTTATTTTACATCCTATTCCAGGGGTAGGCAACCTTTCCTCTTTAAGGGCCGGGGGACTTCAGCTCCCAGAATCCCAGGAGCTATTGGCCAACATGGGACTATTGGCCAACATGGCTGAGGCTTCTGGGAGCTGAAGTCCCTCGGCCCTTAAAGGGGAAAGGTTGCCTACCCCTGTCCTATTGCTTTTCCAAATTCTTCTAGCTCATTTAGTACTTCTTTTGCACTCTCACGTGTTATTGAGGATAATCACTAAGTCGTCCGCAAACGCTCTGATTTTATAGTGATAACTTTTCTTTTTTACTCCCTGAATTTTATCGTTTACCTTGATCTTTGCTATTAATCCTTCCTTCATTATAACAAATAGTAATGGCGACAGGGGACAACCTTGCCAGGTGCCTCTTTTTATTTGAAACCTATCTGTTTTTCACTCATTAATTACTACTCTAGCAGTTTTCATTTTATATATTTCTTTAATCCAATTTAGATAATTTTTTCCTACATTCATTTTATTCAAAATTTCCAATAGGTTATGCCAATGTACCAAATCAAAGGTTTTCTCAAGATCCACAAATATCAATCTCAATTCTTTTTCATTGTGATATTCATAGTACTCTAATATATTCAAAATATATCTCATGTTTTCTCTCATCTCCTTTTCGGCAAAAAGCCCCTTTGATCTTCGTCTACTCGATCTTTCATACAACTTTTTAATCTATTTTCCACAATTGAGGAAAATATCTTGTAATCTAAATTTAGTAAAGAAATAGGCCTATAGTTTTTAGGGTCTGTAATGTCTTTTCTTTCTTTGGGGATAACAATTATATTTGTTGTTTTTTTTCAAGATTCTGGTATTCCACTTTCCAATATGTCATTCATTGTGTGTGTTAGAACTACTATCAAATCTTCTTGAAAGGTTTTGTAATATAATGCCGTGAACCCATCTGGTCCCGAAGATTTCCCAATTTTACAATTGTTGATCCCTTCCCATACTACTTCTACGCTGATTTTCTCATTTAAGTTTTTGTTGTCTTCATCTTTGAGCTTTAGAGATTTCATCTCGTCTATCTAAGTTCTTACTGTTTCCTGGTCATCTCTTCATATAAGTGTGTATAGAATTTACAAAAGGTTTCTTTAATTTTGTCTTGCTTTGTGTGTAAGGTCTCTCCATCTTTGATTTTTGTTATTTTTTTTTTTCGCTCTTTCTTTCCTTAGCTTGTGAGCTAACCATTTCCTTGGCTTGTTCGAGTGTTCGAATTTATTTTGTTTAGCTATTTTAAAACTCTTTTCCAATTCTCCTGATAATTCTATTGAGATTTGTTTCTGAATTATTTTTATTTCTTCTTTTAACTTCATCATATTAGTATTTTCCTCAAGTTCTTTTTCTTTCTGGCTTAGAAAATTGTTAAGCTTAGATGATTTTGCTTTTTTTGTTCTTTGTAATATTCTATTTTGTTGGATTAAAGAGCCCCTTATCACTGCTTTCCCTGCATCCCAAACTGTGGCCATTTTAATGTTTTCTTTCACATTTTCTTTGAAGTAATTTCTGATTGTCTCTCTTATTCTTGCCATAATTTTCTTGTCTAACAACAGTTCCTCATTTAATCTCCATGTAAGCAGTTTTTTTGGTTCCTTTATTGTCATGATCATTAAATTATGATCCAATAAAGTATGACGAAGGGCTTCAATTTTTCCGATATGATTTGCCAATGTTTTAGATACAAGAAACAGATCTATTCTGGAAAGGGAATTGTGTCTCTCAGAGAAAAAGGTATATTGTTTAGTTTGGTTATACAAATGTCTCCACCCATCCACTAATACTAATTCATCTATCATCTTAAACAAGCTATCCAGCAGTTTCCCTTGGTTTTGATTTATCCTTTTCTTTGATTTTCTATCTATCCTTGGCTTTATCACCCCGTTAAAGTCTCCCATAATCATCATTTTTTCGTAGTTCAATCCTATCAGTTTCTCGTGCAATTTTTTTTTATAGAATTTGCTCTTGTTTTCTTGTGGAGAGTATATTCCTATAATTAATACTTTATTTCCTTTCCATTAATTTCTGCACCAATATAAAAACCCTCTTCATCTTTAAGTATTTCTTTTGAGTCTAGTCCCTTCTTTATGTACATTGCTACTCCTATCTTTCTAACTTTCACTTATGCTATGTATTCTTTCCCTAATCTCGTGTTTTCAAGAAATCTTACATTCTTTTGCTTAATACGTGTCTCCTATAGACAGATTATGTCAGCTTTTTCTTTCCAAAGTTGGTGAAAAACTTTTTTCCTCTTGCTCTGAGAATTTAAACCTTTCATCTTCCACATTATTAACTTCATGAGTGTCCTTCACCAATTGGTTGAGAGGGGTACTTACTAATTTATTTACTTTGTTTGCGTTTAACTAATAAGTCTCTTCTATTAGTTCTTTCTGTTCTTGTTCTTGCATTTCTTCTTCTCCTGTTAGTTCTTCTTCCATTTCTTCTCCTTTGCTTTCTTCCATCTCTCCAGTTTCTTCCTCCTTTCTGTCTTCTCCATCTTCTTTCTCTCTCGTTTTCTCCTTTGCTCTGTTTCCTCTGTTTCCTTTCTTTTTCCAATTCTCTCTTTTTGTAATATGTTCTTCAACTCCTTAGTGATGTTCCTTCTTCTTCCTCCTCTTCCTCCCCTTCATCTTTGTCTTCTGATTCTCTTACTTTATATATTCTGCTCTATTCTTTTCTGTGCTTCTTCCAAAATTCTGCTGCTTCCTCAATCGAATCGATCTTAAAAATTTTTTGTCTCCATGTTACTGTTAAGCCTTTAAGATCTTCCCATCTATATTGAATATGACATAATTTCAATTGGTCCATTAGGAATTTGTAGTCTCTTCTTTTCCTTAAAATTTTCATTGGAATGTCTTTAAAATTTTTAATCTCACATCCTTGAACCACTAACTTAATTTTGTAATTCTTTTGTAGGATTGAGTCTCTAATTTGCTTACGGACAAAATATACGACTGCGTCGCTCAGCAAATTATTTGATTTTGCTACTTTGGAGTTCAACCTATACATACGGTCTATCTCCCAGCTAAAGTGATGTACGGGTACATCCATGTATTTTGCTAATAAAGGTGTAAGGAAGTCATATAAATTCTCATTTGTCTGTTCCAGCAGTGCTCTCAATTTTATGCATGATTCTCTTTGTTCAAGTTCGACTCTTAGTAGAGTCTCTTGTTCATCTTTCTGTGTTCTGGTAATTTGTTCCATTCTGCTTTCAGTTTTCTTTGGGGGGTTGCAGACTGCCAGAAATAGTGCAAATTGAGTCCACTTTTAGGGCTAGGGTTAGGGAATCATGGGAACTGTATTTTATTGTTGCACCAGAGCTCTCTGACAGAGAAGGCTCAATGTCTCAGAAAAAAATTCCCATGATTCCCTAGCACTAACCCTAACCCTAAAAGTGGATTCAATTTGCACTATTTCTGGCAGTCTGCAACCCCCCCCCCTTTGTTCTTCCAGTTTGTCCACTTTTCCTGCAATTTTCTCAATATCTTTATTAATTTTATCTAAATCCTGCCTTTAGTACTAGTTTCTGCCCTTAGGTCTTGTTTCATCTCTGCTCTTAGTTCCTTCATTTCTTGTTTCATTTCCAATCTTGTTTGATTTATTCCTTCTCGAGATTTTTTGATTTCCTGTAGTATTAATCCTATTTGATCTCCTTCTTTTCTTGGTGTATCGGTCAATGGTCTTCTTTGGTTTAAAGATTGTGTTAATTCCTTTGAAGCCACCATTTTCACTTCTACAGATTCTATGTATCTGTTAATCATCACTTATTTAACTTTCAATTTAGGCTTCTCCCTTTCCTTTTTTTTTTTTTTTTTTTTTTTGCTATTTTATTTTATTTTATTTTTAATGTCATTCTAATGACAATTATTTAATTGCAGTTATTTATTAGTTCTTACTATTTAGAGAGTTGAATAACACAACCTATATAAACACCTCTAATTTGTTTTAATCACTCTCTTATTCTATTTCTGGTTTATTATGTTTTATATCAAAATTCAAATTTTTGTCTATCACGCAAAATGATTGGGAGCACTCTCTCCCCCCTCCCCCAGTAAAAGCTGAGTATTTTTGGTCTAAATTTGCAAAAGCTTAACCCTGTTATATATTAATAAGTTACAACTTTTATATTGCAATCACTGCTGTTTCAACCACTTCATACAGCTTTAACCACAATAGATCAAACTAAATCTCTTTCCCCTTATAAAAAAAGTTATTCTCAAATGTTAAATTAATGTTAAATTAATGAGGGAAATCAAGAAGATAATACCCTATACCTGTAATCATTACACAGTGTCTATCAATCTATTATATCTACTGAGACTCTTTATCTATTGTGCAGAAAAACAAATAATTTCCTAAACAAGCAAACAAACAAAATCAAACCAGATTTTTTAACACTTCCAAGATATATCCCTCTTAAGCTCACAAAAGTTTAAATAAAATGTAAAGAGTAGGGAGGAAAGTTAACAAGAGCACGTTATTTATTCTCTGGTCTCCTTTTTACCACTGCTTCTTCTAGACTTTGTTTCTATCTTTATTGCTCCTCTTGTCTTCTTTCCTTGCTACAGTAGCAAACCAGTGTCTCTTTTTGAAATATAATGTCTCTTGTTTGATTCAATTGTTCTTGTTACCAAATAAAGGTTACAAAATATAACTATCACTTCAATCAGCCAGGCTTTCTCTTTTCAGTTTATGTTATATATATATATATATATATATATATATATATATATCCTTTCTATTTTTAGTCTTATAATCCAAGGGATGTTGTGGAAAAAGTCGTTTTTCACAGCCCAAAGTCAAAAACAGTTGACAAGTTGATAAGTTCACTTTTTAAGAGTAATGACAAATAATGAGTAGAGGCAATAGAAACCAAAACAGCAATTTTATAAATCCATGTGTGGAGGCAATAATCTTCAATGAAGGAAAAGAGGACTTTCTCTAAGTTTCTTAATGTTTATGTTTGTATTAAATTGTTCTCCCTAAGTTTCAAGACCAAGTTTTTTTCCTTTCTTGTTAATTAATCACTGTCCCACTTTCGCTTATTTTGTTTGTTCTACTGTCTCAGTGCACTGTCGCCATTTCCCTGTCACCACGCTTTCCTTTCCCTTTCTTTTCCTCACTCTAGTGTCTCTCTACCTCAGCAAGCTCGCTTTATGCTTTTAAAAAATGATTAGTTGCAGGGCAAGCTTACTTTCCAGGAAAATGCAACACTCTTACATCGATGGAATTGGCTTATTTAAAAGTTGGTTGAAGTGTTTTAATTAATGGCACTGGCACTTTCTTTTTCTTTTGAAGAGAGCAGCTCAGCTGCGGCAGCGGTTTGCTCAGCACCCCCCTCCTTCACATCTCCTAGGGTTTACCTTCTTCACTTTCACTCTCACTGATCTTCCCTTTCTGAAGGCACCCGGGGGTTCGGGGTGCTTACCATGAGCCCCTCCGCTCTCCCCTTTATTCAGGGGGGAGAATATCGATCTCTCAGTTCTTTTATCCTGGCTACGGTGAGAGATCGCACTCAGAGCAACTCTGAGAGGCATCTATCGTGCCACCATTCGCCACTGGAACTCTGTATCAAAGTTTTTTCAAAGCAGTTCACAATAGAGTGGGTGTTCTGTTTTAGATACACACAGATTGCTCTGTAATAATTGCATCATCTTTTAAAATAGCAGATGCTTATAAGGGGTGCACTAGAATGTAGGTGTTCTATGCATCTGGTTTGTGTAGTTTGATCCCATCATCATTTCTCAAGGCATATAACAAATTAAAACAGTCTACGTTAAAAAAGTATAAAACATTAAAAATACAAAGTTTAAAAAACAAACAAATCAAACAATTAAAAACATGACATTATTAAAATTTAAAAATTTAAAACTCTTCAAAACAAAAACAAAACCGCACCCATATCAATATGTGAAGGCCTGGCGGCATAAAAACATTTTTATTATTAGTTAACAGGCTCTCTTTTAAGTAAGATAGTATTTTGCATTTACATCACTATTTTTACCTGAACCTTGAGACATAATATTGGAACTCTGCTACACAGGTGTAATCATGTATACTTGCAAATATGTATCAAAAACCTTGCAGCAGTAATCTAGAGCAAAAAAGGTAAGTGGAGAAAAACTTTTCCTTCACTTTGAATCACACCTTCCCCAATTATTTTTCTAAAACGAAAACAACAACCAGGATTGACATACATTCGGCGTTCCACAGAACCCGCACAAAAGTGGAAAACTGCAAATGTCTGTGATACTCCCCCTTTCTTGCTGGGACCGTCTCAGAGTCTGCGAGGGGCCAGACACAGGAGAGGAGAGAGGGGAAACAGGGGGCCACCCCCATGGTCCCTGGAGGGGCATACTTGCCCTCCCTCCCTCGTTCTCTGCCTGCCTCCCTCTTTCTCCCTCAGGCAGGGTGCACATGTATGCAATGGGCACAGCAGAGAAAAGGAGCATGCTTTCTTTTTCATCGCTTCTTCACAATCCCCTCTAGACACTCGTGAATAATCAGATCAATGGGTGTTAAACCCATTTGGATGGCCAAATGTACATGTATTTTCATTATATGGCCCCCACAGAACTTTTAGCAAGAAAAACAAAATGCTTTCCCTATTGAATATACGTTTTTTTACATCATATATTTGTTCGATAATACAAGTCCCCAATGTTAACAGGACACTCTGTGTGGGCAACAGAGTGTTCAGTAACTATTGCTAGAGTATGAAACTTTCCTATCAGAGGCTGTGAAAAATCAAACAGGGGCTGCAGCCAGTGATAAGCAAACCCAGAGCTAAATGTGGATGTTATTCCATGACTGTATACTTCCGTCTTTCCTTGTGCCATTTTATCCCTTTTCTGCCCATCCCTTCTGTACTGTATGTGTGTCCGTGGGCCTCGGCAGACGACTAATAGTCGTCTTCCGGGCAGGGAAGAAGAGGGGCAGCCGCACGAGCGGCGCCCCTTCCTCTTCCTGAGGTCGCCCTCGGAGTTGCCGGCCCTCCGCACGGCCGGCGCTCCGAGGATGACCTCACGCCACGGCGACCGCACGCGCCGCGGCGTTTGAGTCAGGGAAAGTGCGCCCGCTGCTTTTAGGGCGCCCTTTCCCTGAAATCTAAAAGGAGCACCAATTTGGTGCTCCTTTTAGAGTCGCTGACGGTGCGCCGCGGTGCGGCTGCCGCGGTCCAGCGGCGCTCCGTCCCGCGGCGCACGGGAAGCTCCCGTCTGCTTCCCCCCCATATTTCCCCTATGAGTTTCTTGCGAGCCAAATAATACCACATGAAATTAGGTCTACAAGCTTCAGGCTTCCCACCACAGATCTTAAACCTCCCTTTAAGAAAGCTCAATGGTTTTATGGATCTGTTTGTACTCCTATCAAAATGTTCATTCTATTGTTTGGGCCACCCACTACCTTCCTGCAAACTAGAATGAGAAAATTATTCTTACGCTGTCAAACAGCCCAAAGGAGATAGGTGCTGGCAGAATTTGTTTCCTCTATCTAAACTTACAATAATTTTATTTTCATAATTTCTTTTAAGAGATTTGAGCTTTTCAGAATTCAAATGTTTTCTCAAAATAGCACACAAAATGTATTAAAACAAGGACTAAACATCATAGCTCCTAAATATCAAGGACAAGAACAAAGAGAGCAAGAAAAATTTCAAACCATGAGATCTAAAAACAGAGACACTATGGCAACAAGCACAGCCTCTTACTAAGAGGTGCTCATATCCACCACTACTGCCTGTGCTTCCACAGATTGTCACATCTGGAGGACACTCAAGCTACGGACTTGCCCTTACTTAAAAGAGAGCTTGTTAACTAATAATAAAGGGAATGGAATTTTTTGTTGTTTGGTTAAACTAGGTGAATACCTCTCTCTCTCTGGTTTCCTTACTCACAATTTATTGTGTGAATTAAGTTTCAGCTTGTTTCTCCTCATTCATCCCCAAACTGCTTCCAGATGTCTCCTCAAGAACTGCACAGAATTACTAAGTGGAAGCAAGAGGCAGAGCTCGTGTCACATACATATTGATACAGCAGTCCAATCAGCGCTTCACTGTCATCATTTGGTAAGGAAAGCAAATTGGTCAAGAAGCACTGAATATGATGAGAATTTAACTACCGCATTGTTTTGTATGTTGAAACTCTACGTAGTTACTATACCAAGTTACATTTTAAACTGAAGCAAGCTTGCATTGTTATAAAAATGTGTGGGCAACCTCAGAGAAGGCAAAGGCCATTTTTCACACACATCCAACCCTGAATGCTTTGCAGGGACCACAGCCACACTCCCAATGCATCCAGAAGTGACAGCACACCATTTTTGGTTTCATTATTAGCAGATTTTTGGGCGGCGGCGGCGGGGGGGGGGGGGAGAAATGCCATGTTTGGCAGCAGTCTTGAGCCATTTAGGACCAAAAGAAATGCCAAACAGATTTTGAAAAACTTTGGGGGAGAAGGGTTGAGAGCCCCAGGGGACTGCAAAATGGGGCATGGCCCACACTTTTCCTATCCTTGTTTTAAATGATAATAAACAAGTGAAATAAACTGTTATTATAACCCCAACAAGCTTGCTACAGAACAACTATAAAGACTTACCAAACAATGCAATGCTTCTGTTGTTAGGTAAAATGATTAATATAATACAATACTATTAATAATTACGTAGACCACATGTGGCTAAAAAAGTGAAATTATATACTCTAAGATGGCACAACAATACCAGAACTCTTTATTTAGCAGTCTACAGGCTGCTTTAGAAACAAGTTAAGTTAGAGGAGTGTTGTTATTGTTGCTATTTATTTATTAATATCCCAACTTTTGATTAGCCTTGGGGACTCAAGGGTGCTTACAAAAAAATTAAATAAAAGAAATAAGGAAAATATACAAAAAGTTGTTATAATGCAATTAAACTATCCATAGAATTCAAACCTTTTAAACAAACATAGACACAAATAAAAGACAGTGAAACACACTATTATATGCCCTTGCAACCAGCTCCTAAAAGCCAGTGAACATAGAAAAACTCTCAGTTACTAACAGAAAGATGGTAAGGAGGGAGCCAACCTAGCTTCCTTAAAGAAGGAGTTCTAAAACCTGGCAGCAGCCAGCACAGGAACCTGTGTTCCCATCAGACATTACCATGAAGTTGATAAAACCCACAGGACCCAGGAGCCTGAGCAAGCTCATATAGGAACACATGGTCCTTCAGATGCCTGAACATTATATAGGCTTTTCTAGATCATAACTTGAATTATGTCTGGAAATGGATCAGTAGCCCATAGAGCTCTTGCAGCAAGGAAGTCATCTGCTCCCTGTAACATGTCCCAGTCAGCAGTCCTGCTGCAGCTCTTTGGGCAATCTGACCACTTTTCAAAGGGAGTTCCATACTGAGGGTGTTGTTATAGACTGCTGTCAAATCAGCTTCAACTTATGGTGACTCTATGAATGATATATCTCCAAGTCACCCTATCCTCAACAGCCCTGCTCAGGTCTTGCAGATTCAGAGCTGTGGCTTCATTTGGAATATGGTTTCCTGTTTTCCTATTGCCTTCTGCCTTACCAAGCATTATTGTCTTTTCTAGTGAGTCATTTCTTCTCATGATATGGTGAAAATACAACACACTCAATTTAGGGGGGAAGCAGACGGGAGCTTCCCGTGCGCCGCGGGACAGAGCGCTGCTGGACCGCGGCAGCCGCACCGCGGCGCGCCGTCGGCGACTCTAAAAGGAGCACCAAATTGGCGCCAAATTGGCGCTCCTTTTAGATTTCAGGGAAAGTGCGCCCTAAAAGCGGCGGGTGCACTTTCCCCGATTCAAACGCCGCGGCGCGTGCGGTCGCCGTGGCGTGAGGTCATCCTCGGAGTGCCGGCCATGCGGAGGGCCGGTGACTCTGAGGGCGACCTCAGGAAGAGGAAGGGGCGCCGCTCGTGCGGCTGCCCCTCCTCTTCCCTGCCCGGAAGACGACTCTATTAGTCGTCTGCCGAGGCCCTTAGTCATCTTAGGCCTGAAACAGACGGGCCTAAAAAGCTCATTTCTGTGCAGCTTGGGGGTGTGGCGTTTAGATGACGCACACCCCCAAACCATGCGGAAACTATGCCGGGGTTATTCCCAGGCTGCCTAAGGGAGCCCAAACCCAGCCCCAGAAGGAGCAGATCTTTTCCGCTCCTTGCCGTGGTCCATTTGGGACCACAGAAGGGGCCAGCATCGGGACCATGGCATGTGGTTGCCATGATCCCAGGGTGCTCCAGGCTCATCTGTTCCACCCCTTAGTTTCTATGGAAAGTTCAGGCTTGATTTGCTGTAGGACCTATATATCTGTCGTTGTAGAACTCTTCTCCAGCACCACTTTTCAAATGAGTTGCTTTTCTTCCTAACAGCTTTCTTTGCTGCTCAGCTTTTATAACCAGACAGAGAAACTGGAAATAGAAGGGGGTGCTGAAATGTTTTCAGTCCAACCCATTTCCCAAAATCTGAGTGTAATTTTGCCACTATAGACTGAAATAGTGTTCATTTATATTGTAAAATGCCACTTTGCAGGACCGTAGTCTAATTTCGGAATTTTTTCAGATCACTGATAGAACCATGTCAATTTAAAGTGTGGAATTTTCAAGTGCTGAACTCCAGGCCATCATAAACTGCAGAAGAAAACCCCAAAGGAAACATTAAGTGACAAGTGCCCCTCGTACTCAACAATGAAGAAGTGGTATTCCAACTTTCAGTGTAGAGATTTTGAGACTGAAGATGCAGCAAAGTCTGGGAAGTGTCAACTCTTTAAATTGTTGAGTATTCATGACTTGATTTTGATAGATTGGTAAATCTCAAGTAAAAAATTGCTGAGACACTAGAAATATCCTGTGAACTGCAGGTTTTATCCATTATAATTAAACAATTTTACCCTATCTTTTTTCTTAAGTGTTTACTATCACATGGCTATATTAATCCGTTTCTCCTTCAACTTTTTATTTAATCTGCATCTTTTTAATAGGGTATGTAGTCTGTTTACATTAATAGACACAGTATCCATATCATCCATTTCTTCTATTCCTTTAGCCATCATTCTTTTTTCCAATCTCCTTTGTTCTCTCCTTGGCTGCCTGTCCTCCTCTGAAATCAGGTTCTCCCTTCCTACTGGGAGAGACACGCTATCCATGTCAGATTCTCTTCCCCAGCTATCCATGTCAGATTATCTTGAGGTTGCATTCTTTGCTTATTCCCCCTCTCCTCATTCTTCATTTTTGTTTTAATTTCTCCATACTTAATATTTCTAAGGTCTTTTTAGCTATTTATAATACAATATTACAGCTATCATCATACAAACTTTCCATCATACTCCCCATTTATTCCATACTTCTCAACTGTCTACCACATTTCTCTCTTCTATTAAATCTTCCTTCCTTTTCTTTCCTTCTTATATACTTCATTTGTTTCTCCACATTCTCTCCACCTTCTTCTTCCTGAACACATTGGGTCCATGAACCCAATGCTCTGCAGAAAATGTCAGCCAAGTAAGTGCCAACATTTTTGAATGTTGATCACAAACAAAATTGAATGGATACCTTCAAGCTGATTTTGCAGCATTTTACATGATCTAGTGATATTTTTGGAGCTTTTTGTCACTGTTGATGAAACATGGTTACATCACTAAGATCCAGAAACTAAACAACAGTCCTTGCAGTGGTGGCACTCAGGTGCTCCACGGCTGAAGAAATTCAAGACTCAAAGGTCAGCAGGAAAGGTCCCAGCCACACTTTTTTTGGAATAAGGAAGGTATTTTGATGATTTGATGATGGGTCAAACAATTAGCACAGAATACTACTCTAACTTGCTGTGCCAATTAAAGGAAGCATTGAATGAAAATGGTGAGGGAAGCTGTGGAAAGGTGTTCTCTTTTTGTAGAATGATGTATCTGCTCACAGGGCTGGCAAGAAAATGGATGTTCAGAAGAATTTGGGGTTTGAGTGCACAGACCACCCAACCTACTGGCCAGAACTTGCTCTATTTGACTATTTCCTGTTACCAAACCTTAACATTTTTAAAGAATTTTAAAGAAAGGAAATTTTGTAACAATGACAGCAGTAGTAGAGCAGTATTTCAGTGACCAGACATCCAGACTCTTTTTTGAAAGGCTAAAAAAAATCTGAGAAATGATGTGCCAAGTACAATTATCTTTGGAGTGAATATGTGGAATAGTATGTAAGTTTCATGGCTTTAGGTCAGTCCCATCTTGGTGAGGCTGAACTTTTCAGCACCTCCTCATATGATCTGCTCCTGATGATTTATTTCTCCCAAGTGCTCTGAATACAGTTTCTGTTTCACTTTCTAAAATTGTGGGTTCATATGGTTCTTCTTCAAATGTGTCTGTCACCTTTTCACTTTTATTATATAGTTCTTCCATGTATTGTTTTCACCATCATTTTATTTCTGCTTGATCATGCAGTCCCCTGCTCACCACAGAACATCTCCAGTCTTGGTTTAAATTTCCCTTCTCTTGTTCTTCCTTTTTCATTGTCATCTTCTATTTCTCTGCACTGATTATTATAGTAGTTCTCCTTGTCCCTGCCTACAGCTCATTAAACAGTTCATTCAGTGTTCTGATTCTATTTCTGTCCCCCTTTACTTTTGCTTCTCATGTGTCCTTAACTACTTGAAAAGTTTCATCTGTCATACATTGAAATATCTATTTCTTTCTGGCTGCAGATAGTGTCTTTTTTGCATTTCCCCTGATGATGTCCCTAGCTCCAGTTCTTCTGGCTCCCAATCAACTAGACTTAATAGTGCAAATCAATTTTTCACATTATCTTTAAATTCTACAGTGAGGTTCTTCAGGTTATATTTAGGCACAGTGGTTGGTTTAGTGTTCTTCTTTAGCTGTACTCTACTTTGTTGTATTAGCAGTTCATGGTCTGTGCCACAACCTGCTCCTGGTCTTGTTTTTGCAGAGAGAATGGAGTTTTTCCATCTTTTGCTTCCAATTATGTAGTCTGACTTCTATATTGGCCATTAGGTGATGTTCCTATATACAGTTGCTTATTGGGTTGCTTGAAGAATGTTTTTGCAATGAACAAACTATTGGCTTCACAAAAATTCAGTAGTTAGTTTCCTGCTTCATTTCTTGATCCTGGGCCAAATTTTCCTACAATCTTTGATTCAGCTCGTTTTCCTGTTTTTGCATTCCAGTCACCTATAATTAACAAGAAGTCCTGTTTTAATGTGTGATCAATTTTCTCCTGGACTCTAGCACCAAAACTTTCAATTTATTCTTCTTCAGCCTGTGTAGGTGGAGCATAAACTTGGATTAAGGTTATATTGATGGGTTCTCCCTGAAGTCTTATTGACATGATTCAGTTAGACTTTGCAATATATCTTTTGACTGCTTTCGCTACATCTATCCTCACTATGTATGTGTTGTGCAGCTTCAGATTTTTCTTTTGCCTCTGAATACATCATTAGCTGAACATTTCAGTTTAAGTCGAGTTGTGTCATTAGCCAAAGCGCTACCCATAGTAGTTCTCTGCTCAATAACTCCTTGAGTGCCATCTGACCTGGGATTGAGGGTGTTATAGTAATTCAAAAGGAATTTAACTAATGCATGTGTCAGAATTAATAGATCAAAATTTCCAGGAACGGGCAAGCTGGCACGTTACCTTTAACTGTTCAAATAACTTCCTGGTCACTGTAGAAACCTAGGCATCCAGGCTCAGAATTTTATGAGTACCCACAACTGGACTGTTTAATGAGTCAGGAGAGGCAAGGATCTAGAACACAATGGTGGCTCTCACCTCTCCAAGGATCATTTCAACAGCCTCAGGCTGTACAAACTGAAAAGTATCCATCATTACTGAATCAACAGGAGCTGCTGAACCTGCATCAACTATAGCATACATGTGTGAAAGAATCTGAGATATTTTATCTGTAAAGTACAGAGCAAATTTTTCACAATGTATTCAGAGGCAAGTGATCTAAATTCTCTTACAGGCCAGGTTGTAAAAGAACCTAACCACTCAAAACAATTTTGACTAATAGCAGTTTGCAAATGCAGTGGTTTCAAAGGAAAAAACTTGTCTCTCACTCACTCTCCTTTTCCTGCCGGCATTGCCACTGAGACTTCAGATAAGCACCAGTCTGTGCTTCATAGGACTTACTTTGAGATTTCTGCCAACAACACTCTTTCTGCAGCTCCTTTTTGTGTCAGCTTTTCTGGGTTGGAGTGCTCTCCGTGTGGCTTCCAGCCATTTTGGGGGTGTGCGTCATCTGCACGCCACGCCCCCAACGCAGCCCAAAACCAGTACCTTTTGCCCATCCACTTCAAGCCATAGACATTGGGCTTGTATTTACAGACCAAAAGGCCTGTGCTCCCCCTGGCCTTGTGTCCATTAGCCCTAGGCCAGGATCAGGCAGACTGAGTGCACATCCGGCCTGATCCTAGTCCAAAGGGGCCTTAACCCAGTGTAAAAAGACTGGCAAACTCCAGGGCAAGAACCACCAGACTGGATGGACCTGCCTCCACAGTCACATCTGCTAAAAAAACAAACAAACAAAAAAAAAAAACCATTACGGCCCTTGACACTGGATGGGAGTGCCTGGCCACATGGGTGCAGCCAGGTGCCCCATTTCCACCCTTATGGACCCACGAGAGGAGTCTCCTCAGAAGACACAATGGTGGAGGCAGGTACAGGGTGTGCATCAATAGCAGGTCCAAAGCACAGCAGCAGACGGGCATCTAAACGCTCACTTGTTACCACGCCAGCCTGTGGACTGACCTGGGCAGAACAGCATGGGCTTGGCCTATGCAATCCTGCCTGTCTGCTTAGGACCATTATTACTGTTGTCAACATCAAAAGTTACAAATGCTTGTATGAACATTATAAAATCTCTGTCTAAAAAGGGGGCAGAGGTGGTACAAGACGAGAGCTGTTAAAAGCATACTTCACTAGTGTAGCAACTTGTTTGCTTTAATGCAAACTTGAATCAGAACTCCTCCTAGACTATAAAATGAATCTGATGCAACAATAACAGGATCATTCTGTTATTGAAGCAGTTGCTTATGATATGGTGAAAATACCATTATGTGTAATGCTACAACACTGTACAGCATTGCAGTAGTAATTATTTTTCAGAGGAGTCCACCTAAAAAGGGGCAAAGAAGAAAACCAGGGGTACAAATTAGGTTCTGCCACTCCCCCTGCTGTCATCATGCAGCCATACCAATATGCTTTCAGCAGTGGCAAGAACAGCAGAAGGGGCACTCCATTGGCTCATCTTAGAAAGTAGCATGTTTCAGCTTCTCTGAAATGTTTTCATTCCAGCTTGTTTTATAAGACCAACAACTTCAGACAGCATTACTATTTATTTTACAAGAACTAAATAGCATTATAAACTATTGACTTGGAGTTTTCCAGTTTTCCATTCCCCATCAAATATATTTTTTACTTTTATGTCATGTCATTTTAAATATGGCATTATCTTGTTTTGATTCATCTGTAAGCAACTCTAGAAACTTTTCCATCTGAAGAGCAGAGTATAAAAGCTTTCTATTAATAATTATTAGTTGCAAATATTTGAATGTGCTGGAACACAAGGTGGAATCAATATACCAGGGCTTTCTGGATAATATGTAGATGTATTTCAACTTGGCTTAATGCCTGGTTATGGGACACTGCTCTAAATCCAATGGCTAGTCTCAATTACAATAGACTCTCTGAATCAATTGCTAAATAGTAAATCAACACAAACATAAATTTATGGGGGCTAACAACTGGATTTATGCCAACAACTGCTCTGGCCTCCTTAGTGACCAATTCAAGGTCGAGTACTAGAAAGGGAAAGTGTGCCTCTATTGTTTCTGCTGCACCTTTTGATGGCTTTTGAGACCACTGGCCCTTATATCCTTTGCAGTTTCCTGGTTGATGAGGCTAGAAGTGAAGGACTGGAAAAAATATCCCAGAAAATTCAGGAAATAATGTCTGTTTCCCACACACACACACACACTCCCCCCCCCCCAATAATTTTTCCAACATTGGAGAACACAGAAAAAAACCTTCTATGAAATATTTTCCCTTTTGGAATAAGTGAAATGCTTTTTAAAAAACGGTTTTGCTCACTTAAAATGTCACTGTGTAACATATAAAAACAGGTTATTTTGGCAGTCCTTTGAAGATTAATTATTCAAAGGGACTGGGCCTTGCAAAACTGTACTGTACTGTTCATCTGTGTTTTATTAAATTGTTGTTTTTAATATCTATCCTTTTAACCAGATATAACTTTATGGTTAGTTTAATTATATTTTTAATTTTTATTTTTGATATATTTTTAGTTATGTTTCTTTTGACTGTTGTAAGCCGCTATGGCTCTGGGAAAAAGCTGGCATAAAAATGAAATGAAATAAATAAATAACCAAATAGATGCTTCTCAGACTGGGAAAAAGGCAGGATATAAATAAACAAACAGAAGAAGACGACAGTAAATATGACTATAGTCTACAGAATTAAAGGACAATAATTCTTGTGCACGTACATATACAAAAATCCAGGATGCAGTTCTGTAGATGCCACCAATTCATTCAAGCCTCATGGGGTTTTTTTTTAAGTCCATGAAGATAAAAATGAAGGCTCTGATTAAGAACTTAATCTTTCAAAAAATGATTCTGATTAGAGACTCGTGTAGCTGGTATTTTCAAGGATATGCTTTGTAAGTTTAACAAATGTTGTCCACAATTACATATTACATATTATAATTAATTAATTACAATTACATATACTATACATAGAGAGATCTTGTAGCACCTTTGAGACTAACTGAAAGAAAGAAATTGGCAGCATGAGCTTTCCTAGACTTCAGTCTACTTCCTCAGATGCAAAGCTCATGCTGCCAATTCCTTTCTTTCAGTTAGTCTCAAAGGTGCTACAAGATCTCTCTACGTACTGATTCTACAGACTAACACAGCTATATCTTTGAATTATATATACTGTGTGTGATGATAATACTCAATGCTGAGTTAAATGCTCTATCTACATAGGCTGCTAAGTTCTTAAGATTGTGATTCTATGAGATTGTTTTTGACCATAAATATAGACATAATTTTGTTTATTTCAAAATCTGTGATTTTCCTCTGTGGAACCAAAAAAATTGATTTCTCCCTAATTCTCAGGTGGAAAAACCCAAGATACATGTGCTTCAGTTGCATGGGTTGGAATGGCTTACTGCTATCTCTTTACTATATTCTATATTTACAATTTTGTTGGTATAAACTAGGCTTATAAAGGGTATAAATAAAACTAGGTATAAAATATGCCAAATAGTACAATTGTATACACTAAATTATGAGTTAAGCATTTTATGTTGCTAAGGCAGTATAGTAAATTTAGGTTTAGACAACAATATGTATTGTACATATTTCAATCCCCACCCCACAATTTCCTATTTTTTCCATGGAAATCTGTGACTTCAAAAATTCTAGAAATTTTACATCTCTTAACAGGACTTGGAGACCCTTTTCTTTTATAGTGATGCTATTCCTTCTTGAAGGAGCACGTTCAGAAAATGGGGGTGAGAGACTCTTGTTTGACACCATGGCCATATGGCCTATTTGTTGTTGTTAACTGCCCTCACTTCGAGGATGACTCATGGCAACTCTGTGGATAAGACATCTCCAAGCCTCCCCTTCCCCGCTTCTCTGCTGCTCTGCTTAGATCCTGCAGATTCATGCCCCCAACCTCTCTAATACAGTCCCTACATCTGGCATGCGGCCTTCCATTCTTTCTGCTACCCTCTACCTTTCTAGTATTATTGTATTTTCTAATGAGTTGTGCCTTCTCATGATATGGTCAAAGTACAATATTCTCAGTTTGATCATCTTGGCTTCCAGGGAGATTTCAGGTTAGATATATTCAAGGACCCATTTATCTTTTTGGCCACCCATGGTATCCTTAGCACACTCCTCCAGCACCACATTGCAAATGAATTGTTTTTTTTTTTTTTTCTTATCCGCTTTCTTCACAGTCCAACTCTCACATCCATATATAGTGATGGGGAATACAATGGCCTGGACAATTCTAACTTTAGTGTTCAGCTGTATAGCTTTACAGTTTAAGATCTTTTCTAGCTCTTTCATGTCTGCCCTTCCCATTTCTAGTCTTCTTTTGATTTCTTTACATGATTACTTTATGTATGGTCTATGGTGTTCCTTAAAGTTTTATCTTGTCTTCTGGTCTCTTTTACATATATATGAAACTTCTGGAAAAGAGTGAGGTTTTGTTTCAGCACCAGTAATGTGTTGATAACATCTAATCATCTAATTCTTCTATCGAAATCCAAGAAATCTGTTCTAATTCTCAATCTCTGTCTGAGGTCAGTAATAACCTGGTTGAAGGAAAACAAAATGAAACCTAATATGAATAAAAAAGGGATGCTTAGTCATTTGAAAGACATCTTAGAGAATAGGGACTCAGCCTGTGTTCAATGGTATCATGGTTCTCTTAAAGACCCAGGTTCACAGTTTGGATGTACTCCTGCCTTTAGCACCAAACTAGTTGCCCAGATTTTAGAAGTGATGAGGAGTAAAATTCTGCAAATAACAACAACAACAACAATAATAGTAATTCCACCCCTCTGCATATGCAACCGGGGCGGCTTACAACATTAAAAATACAGTAAAAATACAATGCATATCCCATAAAGCCACCCACACTTTAAAATAGAATTAAACAATGTAACAATTTAAAACATACTTAAAATAGCTTACAATAACAAACAACAAACAGATAACAATAACTGCAGCGAAGATTAAGGGAGAAAGTAGGGCTGACTCTTGAAGGCCGGGGTATCTATTCAGGACAGGCCTGCTGAAAGAGATCCGTCTTAACAGCCTTTTTGAAGCTGTTTAAGGTGGTGATATCTCCTCCGGCAGGGCATTCCATAATCCATATAAGGCTTGTGCACCAACTGTGCACATTCTTGAAGATGTCTGGTCAGACCAGTCATACATGCCTTAGCCAAATCCCACTGGCACTAATGTAACATGCTCTATATGTACTGCCACTTTAATGTGTCTGGAAATGTCATCTGTTATTCTGATATGGAACTAGTTATAGCAAGCACACAGCTCATTTCTCACAACAGTTTAATCGGTTTCTGGTCTATTTCTGAGTTCAGTTTAAATTACTGGTTATGACCTATGATGCAGCATATAATTTGAGACCAAGCTCTCTGCAAGACTATGGACCTCTACAGACGGGCGGCCATCGGCCACCCCGAGAAGCCGAGGATTGGGGCTGCTGCTATCACACACAGCAGCCCCAATCCACCATTTCGGCGCTTGAGAAAGGAGCGCCAAAATGACGCTTCTTCCTGAAGCACCAGAAAGGGTGCCAGAAGAGGCACCGCGCGCCTCTTCTGCATCTCTTCCGGCACAGCGAGTGCAGAGGCTGTGCCAGGAGGATGTCATCAGGGCGCTCGCAGTGCAGAACAGCGCGCGCCCTGATGACGTCCTCAGGAAGGGGTTGGGGCGGCCGCCATGCAGCTGCCCCTCTGCTTCCCTGGCTCCAAGACAGCGCTTTGCGCCATCTGCATTCCCCCTATCTTGTCTCATATGAACCTCATCAGGTTTTAAGATCTATAAAAGAAGCCCTCTTGATACTTCCACCATCAGAGGCACTTTTGTTGGGGAAACAATAGAGGGCCTTGCAAGTGGCTGTTCCCAGGCTCTTTAATTCCCTCCCAAGAGAAGCTATTTGGCTCCCTCTCTGTTGTCCTCCCATCAGCTGGCAAACACATTTTTTTCTTTACATTGACCTAAAGCATTAAAATAGATCTATTTTTAATAAATTGGATGCCATTATTCAAAATAAACTTTTATATTTTGTGTTTTAAATTCATCTTTATGCTTGCCTGGTATTTGTATTTTAATTTATATTTTAATGTTGACAGTCACCCTAAGTACAGTGTTTTGCAGAAAAGTGGGATGTCAATTAAATAAACAAAATAGCCTCAGAATAATTTTGACTAATAATGCCTAAATGATTATCAATTCTGTACTGTGAAAAAAAGGCAGATAAAGTATTTGGAAAGCTGCATTCTCAACTTTGCATACACTTGCAATGAAACATTGAAAAAGCTGTGGAGATATTCAAGAGAGGCTCTTGTGCACCAAATAATTTGCTGAAGATAAGACAAAGGCAGGCATGGACCTTTCCAGTGCACCAAACAAGTTAACTTTTTTAAACAGTCTGCTTCACACATCTCATAAAATAATGAGGTAAAATGATATTTGAAATTGACAAACAGGTGTTTAAGAACATGGTGGCATATGGTACATTTATAAGAAGACTGGACTGAGTTAAGCATTCTAATGTCCACCCCTTGGTTGACTTGATTTAAAATAAATTGATTTAAATCATCACTTACTGTAAATGATTTCTCTGTACTGAATTTTAATGATTCAAATCATAATTTAAAACATTAGTGAAGTTCTGTTTAATTATCATTTTTTGTGTTGGATTAGAAGGAGATTCCCAGAGTGGCATCCCTTTTTCTGGGAAAGATGAAGACTGGTTCAATTAAGACTCAATCTTCTTTAGCAGAGTTCAATAGCGGAAGTGCTGAATTTCTTAGATCTCTCTGAGACTAGTTTTAGCAAAGTTAAGGCAAACAGGCAGTATGGGAGTTTCATAATTACATTTAAAGGTACATTCAAAGACAAGCAGTCTCTAAGCCCTGGCTAACTGCATGAGAAAAAGAGCCGCCCACCAGGGCCAGTACTCTTGAGGGAAGAGGAAGAGAGGAAGGCATCTTACGCATTTGCAAACACACCTGGAAGGTCCTTTGGTTACACAGCATGGTTGTTTAGATACATCCCCACAATGGGTGACTAAGCAAATGGGGAAAGTTTTAGAGACAGATGTACAGGGTAGTGGCAGGAAACTCTTACCGTGTAAAGCCCCATTGTTCTAACAGCAGATGTGTGAAGGAGGTTAAAGAGAATGCTTAGTTGGGTAGTATTTTCCAGCATTTACTACATTATTGTATTGTAACCTGAATACATATTTAGAGATATAGATTGCATTAGAAAGTTAGTTTTCAATTTATCCAAAAATGGGGTCCCTTGCATTTATTTAACTGACACAAGAGTGTCCAATGAAGTACTAGGTTACAGAATCATCTACCAAATATTCACTATTTGAGGATCTGATCAGAAGGAATGGTATCATTTATAGGACATAAGGAGGGAACTACATATGTAACCTTGCAAAAGAGGGTTTTATGCTTTTGCCTTCTAACTGTTTTTATTCACCATTTGTAACAATGTGTTTACAGTTTCTACAATGAATCAAAATCAAACAGTAATATGCATTTTAAATACAAATAAAAGCCCACAAACAACTTTAAAGATTAGAGAGACCCTCCCCCCAAAAGGGGGGGATTTCTGATATAAACAAAAACACAAAAAAACTAAGGAAAGGTCTAATAAATCTGGCAGAGATTTGGGAAATAAGATTGTCTTGAAGTATGTTCTAAAAGCCTATAAGGTTGGTTTGTGGCCTCTCCAGCCAGGGAACTGCAGAGTCTTGGCACTAAAACTGGTGAAGCCCTATTCTGTAAGGGACAAATGGTTCATACAGAAGTCACCCAAGATTTCTTCAGAGCTACATACATACTGTGAATTTGCATAAGAACAAAAATCCAGAAAGTGATATTGGATACAAAAATCTAAGAACCTTATTTTAAAAAAAATAAAAAAGTTTCTAGCCCTTGGGTGAGTAACAGCTTCCAAGTTATGCTTGGCAATGGGTGTACAAAAGCTAATGAAATCTCAGAAGGCAGACAAACTGCTTAGCCAATGTAAGCAAATGGAACTAGAATGTAAGAGCTATGGTATGCATGTGATCAAATAGTATAGTTTATACCAGGGGTAGGCAACCTAAGGCCCGGGAGCCGGATGCGCCCCCCCCCAAGGCCTTTGGACCGGCCCTAGGCCGGTCCTGCCGCTGCTGCCGCCACTCCCCCCCCGCTGCCCGCCATGATGATATTGATTATTGTTGTTATTACTTGTTCTTGGGGTTTTCTTGGCAAAATCTCCACAGGGGTTTTGCCATGGCTTTTCTGGGGCTGAGAGAGTGTGCATGCATATTTTTTTAATTTTTAATTTTTTAATTTATTTTTATTTTAATTTATTTATTTTTGGTGCTTCGGCCCCCCAATTGTCTGAGGGACAGCAACCCGGCCCCCAGCTCAAAAAGGTTGCCTATCCCTGGTTTATACAGTTGTTTTCTTTATACAGAATTTGATGGACAGATCTCAATATTTTTCAGCATGGGATATATAGTGGTTTCTATTTCCGAGGCAGAAAACAGGATCCTTTTCTGTGTGGAGGGAGTAGGCTTTTAAATTTCCCGGGGAGGAAGAGCTAGTACAGGGGTAGGCAACCTTTCCCCTTTAAGGGCCGAGGGACTTCAGCTCCCAGAATCCCAGGAGCTATTGGCCAACATGGGACTATTGGCCAACATGGCTGAGGCTTCTGGGAGCTGAAGTCCCTCGCCCCTTAAAGGGGAAAGGTTGCCTACCCCTGAGCAAGTAGGTCCTGTTCTTGCCCCTCCACTGTGTAGTGGTTAAAGTGCTTGACTAGGATTCTGGAAGACTACTCAGTCATAGAAATCCAATGAGTGGCCTGGGGCATTGGTATAATCTGTGGTGGTTTAAAGTTGCCTTTAAAAGTGGATTGTACAGATCCCAGAAAAGATAGATCCATCTATATTAACAAGAAAACAGGCTGACTTTTTCAGAGACCCTCTTTCTGAATTCCAGTTGCTATGCTAAAGGGCAATAGCGTTCTAGCTTTGTTTGGGATTTCTCAGGAGCATCTGTCTCTCTGAGACCAGCATAGTATAGTGGTTTGAATATTGGACTGACTCTGGAGTTTGAATCCCTCTTGGCCAGGGGTAGGCAACCTTTCCCCTTTAAGGGCCGAGGGACTTCAGCTCCCAGAATCCCAGGAGCTACTGGCCAACATGGGACTATTGGCCAACATGGCTGAGGCTTCTGGGAGCTGAAGTCCCTTGGCCCTTAAAGGGGAAAGGTTGCCTAACCCTGATCTTGGCCATGGTAACCCTCTGAGTGACTTAGGCAAGTCACTCTCTCAGCCCCAGAGGAAGGCAAAGGCAACTTCCCTCTGAACAAATCTTACCAAGAAAACCTTGTGACAGGGTCGCTGTAAAACAGAAATGACTTGAAGGCACACAAGAATATATACTGCCTTCCCTATATTGGAGCCTCATTCTCTTACTCACAATTAAAGCCCTAAATGGTTTGTAGCTGGGTGATTTTAAGGATGACCAACACAAATATGAAGCTGCCCATGCTTTAAGATTAATGTAAGCACTCTTGCTTATTGGATCACCTTTAAGATCAGTTAAACTGGTGAATACTAGGGACAAGGTCCTCTTAGTAGTGGCTTTTATTTTGTCGAACTTCCTCCCAAGGATTGTAACACTGGACCCTTCAGTCTCAGTATTCAAAAAGGCATTTGAAAACCATCTGTTTCCTATGGCTTAAATTACTCATCTAATCTTTAATGTACTGCTACTGTTGAAAATGTGGCTTATAAATATTTATAAACAAGCAAATGAATAATTACTAAAATAATGATACAGTACTGACCACCATGCATAGAAGTGGCTGATGCGTACACTGAATTAGTTATTTCCTAGCATTATACCTTATACATTGCCACTGAATTTGTCATTTGAAGATGTCAGAGACTAATTACACAAGCACACACCACAGTCAGGATCTTCAAAAGGGTGCTTACACCTAACGCCTTATACTATAAATTGTGGTGCCCAGACGTGAATACAATATTTCAGGTGAGGCCTGACCAAAGCAGAATAGAGTGGTACTATTACTTCCCTTAATCTAGACACAATACTTCTACTGATGCATCCTAGAATCGCATTGTCCTTTTTAGCTGCTGCATCACACTGTTGACTCATGTTCAACTTGTGGTCTATTAGAACTCCTAGATCCCTTTCACACGTATTGTTAAACTAGGTGTCCCCCATCCTACATCTATGCATTTTGTTTTTTCTGCCTAAGTGCAGTACCATACATTTCTCCCTGTTGAAATTCTTTTTGTTAGCTTTGGCTCAGCTTTCTAATCTATTAAGGTCATTTTGAATTTTAACCCTCTCCTCTGGGGTATTAGCCTCCTAATTTGGTATCATCTGCAGATTTGACAAGCATGCCCCCTATTCTTTCATACAAGTCACTGATAAAGATGTTGAATAGCACTGGGCCCAGGACAGAACCCTGTGGCACCCCATTGGTCACTTCTCTCCAGGATGAAGAGGAGCCATTGCTGAACACCCTTTGGGTTCAGTCAGTTAGCCAGTTACTACTCCACCTAACAGTTGTATTGTCTAGCCCACATTTTACTATCTTGTTTGCAAGAATATCATGGGGGACCTTGTCAAAAGCCTTACTGAAATCAAGATATGCTATGTCTACCGCATTCCCTTCATCTACCAAGTTGGTAATTTTATCAAAAAAAGAGATCAGATTAGTCTGCCATGACTTGTTTTTGAGAAACCCATGTTGACTTATAGTGATTATGGCCTTCCCTTCTAAATGTTCACAGACTCTCTGTTTAATGATCTGCTCTAGAAACTTTCCTGGTCTTGATGTCAGACTAACTGGGCAATAATTGTTGGGATCCTCTTTTTTTTCCCCTTTTGAAGATGGGGACAACGTTTGCCGCCCTCGAGTCTGCTGGGACTACTCCTGTTCTCCAGGTGTTCTCAAATATTATTGCCAATGGCTCTGAGATTACATTTGCCAGCTCTTTAATACCCTTGGATGTCGTTCATCTGGTCCTGGAGACTTAAATTCATTTAGATTACCCCGGTATTCATGTACTATCTCTTTACTTATTCTCTGCTGCATTTCCTCTATTGTGTCCTCTCCATTTTCCTCAGGTTGAACACCCTTTTCCTTTTGTGAGAAGACTGAGGCAAAGAAGGTGTTTAGTAATTCCATCTTTTCTCTATCCCTTGTTAGCATTTCTCCATCTTCTCCACACAGTAGTCCTACCATTTCTTTCTTCTTCATTTTTTGTTCTTAACCTCTCTAGCAAGCCCGAGCTCATTTTGCGCTTTAGCTTTTCTGACTTTACTCCTATTTGTTTGAATTCCTCTTCGGTGATTTCCCCTTTTTCCATTTCTTAGAATGATCCATTTAGAACTTAGCTCAGCTGAAACTTCTTTAGTCATCCATCCTGGTTTATACAAAAGAATTCCAGAAGAATATAAGTATGTGCTTTATAGGTTACAGTAAAGCCTCTGATTGCATAGATCACACAAGTTATGGAATACTCTCAGGATAGGAAACTACTGTCAGAACAGAATATGGAGAAACGGACTGGTTCCCAACTAGCAAAGGGGTCAGACAAGGTTGTATTCTGTCACTCTAAAATAGCCCCTCCCAATTCGCAGGGGATCCGTTCTGGACCCCCCCCCCCGGTGAAAATGGCAATTCGTAAATATTTGAGTCCCATTTAAAATAATGGCACACACGCCCATGGTGCACGCACAGGGCTGCACATAGGCGCACACTGCCATTTTCTCCCTCCCCAATTGCCCCTCCCACAAAAAGCAAGACCACAGACTCAAAGTCTGTAAAAATGGAGGGAAGACTGTACTTGTTCAACTTGTATGCAGAAAATTATCATATGCAGAATAGGTTTAGACTCCGAGGAAGATAGAACGAAGATCAAAGGAGGAAATATCAACAATCTGAAATATGCTGATGACACCATACTACTAGCAGAAAACAACAAAGACTTAGAACAATTATTAAAGAAAGTCAAAGAAGAGAGTACTAAGACACGCTTAACGTTGAACATTAAGAAAACAAAAATAATGACTATGCAAAATTTAGATAAATTCAGTTCAGATGATGAAGAAATAGAATAAGAGTTTCCCTACTTTGGATCAAATATTGATCAGAATGAAGATTATAGTCAAGAAATCAGAAGAAGACTGGAACTGGGAAGGGCAGCTATGATGGACCTAGTACAAGATCCTAAAGTGATAAAACATAAAACTGAACACTAAAGTGTTAATTATTAGCTTTAAAGCCCTACATGGTTTGGTTCCAGGTTACCTAAGGTATCGCCTTCTCCCGTACAATCCATCCTGTACACTTATGAGTGTATTTTACTGGTTTTATAGTATTGTATTTTAACTGTTGGTTTCATACACAAACACACACAAACACACACACAGTGTTTGTATTTTAGCATGTTGTACCCTGCCTTGAGCCTTGAGGAGAGGTGGGAAGAAATAAATTATTATCATTATTATCATTAAGGTTAGGATAGTCCAAGCAATCGTATTCTCCATCACCACATACAGATGTGAAAGCTGGAAAGTGAAGAAGGCTGACAGGAGAATCAACTCCCAAGTGAGTGCTAGAACAGATTAGGCCTGTACTCTAACTGGAAGCCAAGATGACCAAATTGAGTCTGTAAAACTTCAGACACACCATGAGAAGGAATGACTCATTAGAAGAGTCAATGATGCTAGGAAAGGTGAAGGGCAATAGAAAGAAAGGAAGACCGGATATTAGATGGATAGACTCAGTCACAATAACTCTCCACAGATGGATGACCCTGAGCTTAAACAAACAGAAGAGGAGGTTACGCAGGAATTCCGTGGCCTCTCCCTCACAAATCAATTAATGGTTACAGCACACCTTGAAGACACAACAGCAAAATTCCGTGGGATAATTCAGTCCAATCTAGAAGATACTTCCCAAGCAGCACTACCAACTAGAGAACTGTATAATCCAAGTTTGAACGGCTGTGTTCAGATGGATGATCAAATCATATCCTCAATTGAACCAGACCCTACGCAGTGACTGCAGGAGAGCACTTCCATGAGTTCCTCAAGTTTAACATTAATCTCATGGAATATCGCTGGTTGGGGAAGGAAATGTGATGACGTAGACTTCGTTGAATATATCACTAAGTTTGACATTATTTGTTTGCAGGAGACGTGGAGTTCTCATGATATTTGTCTACCTGGGTATATATCTTTCTGCGTGCCAGCAGAAAGATCTTGCAAAAGGGGACGGTATAAAGGTGGATTAGCTACCTTGATTAAGATTAATTGTGGATTTAAGTTTGTAACATTATCCCCTTGTGAGAAAATTGCTCAAGCAATTTTTCTACAATCTGAAAATGTGAAAGTAATATTATTTAACATTTACATGCCGGTAACCAACAACATTCAGGCCACCTCAAATTATTGGGACCATTTGTCTAATTATTTAGATGAAATTACTAATAAACCGGAGTCTCCAGGGTGTTTACTGATGACTACAACGCTAGAATTGGACCCTCAAATGACTATCTGTGTGATCAGTGTTTGCTGGATGCAAATATGCCACCCTTTCCATTGAACCTTCCCCGAGTTAGTATGGATCCAGTTATAAACAAAAATGGGCTATTCTTGGCAAACTTTTGTATTACCCATAATTTACTTATACTAAATGGTTCGGAGTATTTCCCAAACACCAATGGTTTCACTTTTATATCATCAGTAGGAAGAAGCTCTATTGACTATGTATTATCTAGTCCAGACTTGATAAATTTGGTTGCAGCGTTTGAGGTCTGCCAAAGAATAGAAAGTGATCATATGCCACTTTCTGTATCTATGGTAATGCCCAAATTAGCTATCGCACCTTCCATAAACTCCGAAACGATTGCTAGATATGAAAGATTAAAACGAATCTATTGGAACTCTCGAACAAAGGAGGCGATTAGTGAAATTTATAAGGATGATTGGTTCATATTGGAAATTAATGATCTAACAAATAGTATTACGATAGAAGGGGCCGTGGTAAATTACAAGAATATAATATCTATTTTGAGTAACAAAACATCTACCTATATAAATCCACCTAGAGGGAAGAACACCTGGTTTGATAAGAATTGCCTTATAAAGAAAAAGAATCTTAGACAATCATTCCAACTGGCTCTGGACAATCCGGAGGAAAATCTCAGATCCTACTTAAAGGCCCGAGCAGAATATTCAAAGTACACCGAAGATAAAAAGAAAGCATTTTACCAACAAAACTGGGCCGATCTAGATAGGGATCTAAAATCAAATGACATTAAAACATTTTGGTTAGCAGTTAGGAGGCATTTAAATAATAACACAAATTTATCTAGTTTCTGCATTCCGCCCCAAACTTGGATAACATACTTTACAAATAAGATGCAACCTCATATATCTGGTAACATCATTGAAATTACGAACCCCTCTACTATTTGGAGTCCTGTTTCGCCAGATGAAGTGTATCAATTAATTCTTAAACTAAAACCTGCTAAATCTCCGGGCTATGACACCATACCGGTTGAAGTATTGAAACACTGTCCAGAATTATGGACCAAAGCTTTGGCCAATTTATTCACTCTGGTAAATAATACGGGCGAGATTCCATTAAGTTGGAAAAACTCAATTATAATTCCAATCTTTAAAAAAGGTGATAAGCAAAATCCAGCTAACTATCGCCCAATAAGTTTGCTTTCCATTGTGGGTAAACTTTATGACAGTTATTTGGCAACGAAATTGCAATGCTGGATGACCACTCAAGCCCTCCTGGGGCCTGAACAAGCGGGCTTTAGAGGCCATATGTCCACTATAGATCATATCACAGTCATTTCATTTCTTATCAATAAATATATTTCCCGACCCAAAGGGAAATTATATGCTGCTTTTATAGATCTAAAAGCGGCTTTTGATCTTATTCACCGACCTACACTCTGGAGAAAATTGGACAGGTTAAATATAGACCCAAGACTCCTATTTTTGTTGAACCAAATTCATACCAACAACGTCTGCAGGGTGAAGTTTACAGAAAGAGGACATCTAACTGACCCAATCAATGTAGGAAGAGGTGTAAGACAAGGCTGTGTTCTAGCCCCACATTTATTTAACTTATTTGTGGCAGATCTTCCAACTTACATGTCAACGGTTGATACACATCCCCCTAAGTTGGGAGCTCGCCCTCTACTTGTGTTGCAATATGCCGATGACACTGTATTACTTTCGTTGACTCAAGTGGGCCTATTGAGAGCCCTGAATAGATTTAGTGAGTATTGTGTTAAGTTCCACCTACAGATAAATGTTACTAAATCAAAGGTTTTGGTGTTTTCAAAAGGTTTCAATCCAAGGAAATGGAAGGTGAATAATCAAACTATAGAGCAGGTCAAAATGTATACATATTTGGGTGTTCTCTTCCATTATAATGGCCTCTGGACAAAGCAGAGAGAAAAGGTTGTTCAATCTGGAAAAAGATCACTGGCGACTCTACAATCCTTTTATTACAAGAAGGGAAATCAAGATCTCCTTGCAGTTATGAAAATTTATAAAACTAAAATAAGACCACATATACTATATGGTATATCTGTTTGGGTCACAGCTCTTAATAGGGAGGTCGAAAGCTTACAAACACAGGTCTGTAGGAAATTGTTATCCATCCCACCATGTGTTCATCATCTAACATTATATGCTGAGCTTGGTCTAGATACACTCGAGACCACAGCTTGGTTGATGGCATACAAATATTGGCTAAAAATCCACTATAGACCAAATAGATCTAGTTTAATTTGGTTCCTTGTATCTGATAATTATTATATTACTTGGTCAAAAATCTATGAAGATAAATTAAAAATTAAAGGCCTAAGCTTGGACTCTCTACTCCTACTGAGTGAGAAGGAATGCTTCAAGAAAATTAAGGACTGTTTATTGAATTGGGACTATAAGATGACTTATCCCATCTCTCCCAGAGTATGTTCCCCTTCTGTATTTGGCATTCCCCCCTATGGGGGAGAGATGCCAAAGTACTTCCAATCATTGTCCCTACAGGCTTCAAGGAAAGCCTTTCTCTTCGCAAGGCTGAACATTCACCCTTCTTGTGTCACCAGGGGTAGATATTTGAGGATTCCTTTTGCAAATAGAATGTGTATTTGTGATTTATCTCCAGATACGCTCCAACATATTATATTTCTTTGCCCATTGTATCAAAAACCTAGAGCAAAATTGTTAAAGAAACTAACAGAAATGGATTACTGTTTAACTGATATAACTCTAGTACATCTATTGGAGGATTGTAATGCACAGATTACACGCTTGATGGCCAATTTTCTAATGGAGGCAACAAAAATCTGGCACAAACTAAATAATGGTTAGAGTTTGGTGTTAGATGATTTAAGAATGATAAATTTTAATGTATCCTTGCTATTTTTTTTTTTTTAGTTAAATTTTGTACTGTATGGTTCATTGTATTGATTATTAAGATGCCTAATAAAGGTTGATGGATGGATGGACTCAGTCAAGGACGCCACAGGACTAGGCCTGCAGGACCTGAGCAGAGCGGTTGAGAACAAAGGCACTTAAAGATGTCTCACTCATGGGGTCACCATGATTCAAGGTTGATTTGAAGACACTTAACAACAACCACAACAAAATCTCCCCCCTTATGTTTTACTTGCTTCCTATGTCCTATCATGAAACTGAAAGCTTAAAATTGACAACTCCTAGCTCTTTACCATCTTCTGGTAGATAGTTCTAAATGTGTTTTTTGGAGGGTGGGGAGGGGGAGAATGACTTTTCAAGAAACCCAACAGCACATCTTGCCTAACACTTTTTCAAGGGTGTGTGATGAACTCTTATTACTATAATGTCTTTAAATGATTTTATAATTTTATATTTTTTACTTTTATAGTTTTAAAAAGTAATTGTGTTTTAATATGGCAACTTGTTCAATTGTCTTTTAATTTTTATCATTTTTTTAGCTTTATCTTGTTTTAGCCTTGGTATAAGCTGTCTTGGATGCCATGTCAGGAGAAAAGCAGGATAGTAAATAAATAAATAACCATTGTTTTGCAGCTATCAACAAGGAAAAACAAGGAATTGGCCAAAGTATATGTACAAAAGTATAAGAAGATAAAACAATTTCCAAAGCTTTTCACTCTTTCATAATTGACACTATAATGGCGGTATATACGAGTGAGGAATGAACCTGTGACCATGCCTCTGAATAGTGTTGAAGCAATGTGAACTCAAGACCAAATGTGATCCATGTATAAAGAATGTGTGTATGTGTCTGTTTCCACATTCAACGTTTAAAAGACTGCGCATTCAAGATGAGCTGAACTCCCCCCCCCCGCCTTACCTACCCATGATCCCATGAAGAGAATTCCTCTTCTTCCCAGACTGTCTCAGATACCAGAAGTAAGCCAGGCTAGGAGAAAAGTCCTTGAAGCATGCACTGCTCTAGAATTCTGCAAAAGGGTAGGGCCACCTCCCTTTCACTCACAAAAAGTCACAAAGCAATGCTAAGTGTTTTGGAGTATGCAAAATGGTGACTGTGTTTCAGTGTCGATGCAGTTGCTTTTGTTATCACTTGCAGAGACAAAAAGGGGGGAAAAACCTTATGGAAAAAGAAAGAACCTGTGCTACAGCCATTGGGAATAGCAAGTCCCACCTTTGAGAAACTACTGGAAAACATTTCCTCCTCCTACTGGAGAAATCCAGTGAAAGTATCCCTCTCCTATTTTTCTGCCCCCAAATAGTTCAACAGACCCTTTGCTCATGACTATAATAGCATTTCAGCGTATTTAAAGTGCTTCATGAATTATAATGCTATAGTCTTTGTAATGCAACACAGTTCAGTGTTCTTGTGACAAACTAAGAACACTGTGATGAGACTTGTCTGTGGTCACATAGTTCTAGGGACTATATTTTGCTTGTACACCAGCTTGTACAAAGTATCAAGCAAACATTATGGAATATCACCAACTTTCAAGCTTATTTAGCATTCAGCTTAGGGTAACAATATACATTACAGGAGTTCTTTGTGAGAACAAACATATAATCTGCTTCATCACTGATCACAAAGAATGGATGGATGGGAACCTAAGGGAGTGAAGCAGAGAGGCGAAGGGAGGTGTAAAGGACAATTATTATTATTATTACTATTATTATTTTATTTATGTATATCCCACCTTTGTCCTGGTATAGGGACTCAAGGAGGCTAACGAAATGGAACAGTCCAAGTTAAAACAATACAAAGCATTAAAAATACAAAGTCTAAAAAACAAACAATTTCAAAAAGTTAAAAACATTACGTATTCAAATTTTATTTAAAAAACTTTTTAAGCTAGAAGGGCAAGGGCATTTTTGCATAGGGAGCTGGAACAGGAGTGGAGTGAATCTTAAAAGGTGGTGAACGTTTGTGTTTGAATTAATCACCCAGCCAAACAAAACATATACTTAAAAAAATTCCTCAGGAATAAATGCCTGTTATTTCTATAGTTGAGGATTATATAAAATACAATGAAATAACTAATTTTTAATAGTCACATGGCTAAACTTTGGGGAATATTATATTTTACAGAAAGTATTGTCTGGTTTCTCAACAACTTAGCAGTTTAAACAAGAAAAAAGTAAATAAAGTATGACAATGATTATACTGAATGACCTGCATCATTACATAATTGTAACTTAATTTGGTTTAAAAACAGACTTCAAATTAAAGCCAATACAATTTATTAAAGAAACAGTGACCCCCAATGGTCATGATGGTCCTGTGCAAAGAATGAACGATGGCAATTATCAGAAGCATATTCATCACATAGATATCACAATTTGAAGTCAAGCAACTATCACCAATCGACCAATGATTTACTCAGATGTGAAAACCATTTTAAACTTGGTATCTGTTGGGGGCAGGCACTTATAGCATAGTCTTATACATGTTTACTTAGAAGTAAGTAGATTTAGTGCCTGTAAAGTGGTACAAAACTGCAGATGTAATGCCTTGCTTCTGGAAGTTAACAGTGCAGACTGTTTTCCAAGTAAAATACATCAGAATGTTTGCATATAATTTAGCTTTAACCCTCAAATGTTGCACAGTAAAAAGCTAAGAAAGAGACATTGCCTCTACCCAAAACCTTCAACAATAGAATGCTACTGACCTCCACTGGTCAATTGTATGGCTACAGAACTATAAAATGCCACACACATTGCAGTGCAGCCCTTGTAGAAACTAGGACAAAGCTAATGATATCCTTTCCTCCAAATAATTTCATTTGTTTAAAAAACATTCTGCTTCCTTTGACTATATATTATAATCGTCACATTAGAGAGTCAGACCTCAGTTTAAACATCTTTGTATTAAGCTGCAGAAATCTTGCAAGAAAACAATTTTAAGCTAAGATACAACAGGGTAATATTTGCTAGAGCAGAGGAAGCTGTGGCATGCATCTCCAAACAAAAGGGAACAAGTGGCCTTCAATCGAAGAGCAGCTTCCTATTAAGACTCACTCCTTCGTACATTATGCCTTTCATCCCCACTCAACCACAAAATGATTTTGCTGCAGGACACACAATGGTGGAAAAAGATTTACATTGAAGGAATCTTTAATAATAAACTGTTGCAGGTCTGCCTACTTCCCCCATGATTTATAATACAATAAACATTGGATTCTATTAAGTCCCATGCACTGAAGTTGCACTTGGAAAAAAAAAAGAATATAAAAGCACTCAATTCTTCCCATCTCCAGTGCCATAATAGTGAAATGAGCATGGATAAATGTGCTAAGAGTATCTCTTTGCATCTTTTATAGCTTGTGTGTATTAATCTGTAAAGCTTATTAAGAAAGTCATTGCTATGCAAAGCAGCACCCAATCTCTTTCTCTTGCTTTTCAACAGAGTGCAGTGTTTAGCCAATAGGACTCGTCCGCTGCCCCTCATTCTGCATTCATAACATGCAACATTTGCACAATGTATCTCTCAAAGACTGCTGAATAGAAAGCCTTAATACTCATGTAAACAACTGCAAACCAATTACTTAATGAATCAGGCCCATGCATAATGAGGTGCCAGACAAAGAGCTATAAATGCATTTTTGTGCCCAAGCCTCTGCTTTAAAGTAAAATCCCTCAGCTGTAGTTTGGGCTTAACTAGCACATCA
This sequence comes from Phrynosoma blainvillii, assembly GCA_026167975.1. Lineage (NCBI taxonomy): Eukaryota > Metazoa > Chordata > Lepidosauria > Squamata > Phrynosomatidae > Phrynosoma > Phrynosoma blainvillii. The sequence continues at coordinate 143,096,526 of JANUYF010000004.1, forward strand.
TAATTATTGTCTCTAGAACATCAGAGGAAGCCATTTTTTTTATTTAGGTCCATCAGGGTATTTTTCGAGGTCACTCATCAGCTCAGTGACTAAACATTGCGAAGGGGGGAAAAAATAAAAGTACCACAGTGGTACTAGACTGTTATGTTTATTTTCAAGTACTGGGTTTCGAGACCACTTGTAAAAGCAATAAAGCGCAAGAAGTGACAATAAGTGGAATCCTTAGACATCAGCCTGTAAGAAATTTCACTGTGTCCCAATTGCAAATAAGCACTTGAGTCATTTCCCATTCTTAAACACTTTATTCTTACATTGTGCTTGGAAACATCTTTCTAAGATAGATGTCAAGTGTAAAGCAGCAAGTGTTACTAACTGATTTGATTTTAAAAGGCATTTTATTCCCATGTTATTGAGGGAAATAAAATGTACACTATTCGTTTTAAAAAATAAGTAAGAATTCATACTGTACCATGAAATGCATTTTCTACCAAGGCTAGGGCAAGAAATGATATGGTGCAGTAAATGTTTTCCAAATATCTGTCTGACGTGCATATAAACGTTTAGAAATAATCTCAATGCTACTCAGTGCATTGTATGAACTGCATTTCAGAAATGCTAGAAACTGCTGGTTCATATTATAATGAAAACAACTGCCCTCTAGAACATTCATTTAAAAAAAAAAAAGGTTTGTGTTATTCACGCATATGCCACTTCTCTTATACAAGAATTAACAGCTGAAAACTCCTTCGAATTTTAGGATGCTAGATAATAGCTTCCTAAAATTATTATTTCCTCAAATAGCAATGCCCTTTGGAAAATGCAATTTTAACTAATTCATTTTAATAAATAAGCTCTTGAAAGTGTTATTTTCCAAGTTTACCTCCTAAAGACCAGATACAGAATGCTTTATACTATGTAACATGCAAATGCATCACGGTAACACAAAATACTGGCCAATTAGTTTTATTCCAAACCCTGTAGAGAAAATCAGTTCTTCACAATTAGAAAATAAAAGAACCTTGAAAGATAAAACATATCATCATGAGAACTCCTTAGCAGTAAAAGCCATTATCACACTATACCTCTGTGTATAAACACGTAAGTTACATATCAGGCATCATAAATAGGAGTTTCCAAGAAGGAGAAACACAAACAGAGCCAAGCTATGAACGTGCATTAATAATTGTTATGTAACAATCTAAAGCCAATCTAAAATCCACAATTGTTTACTATGGTTCATTTGCTATTAGTGCTTGATTGCTAGTAATTTCATTCATGCTGCTAGTGGGTGTGTGTGTGTGTGTGTAACAAAACATTACTCAAAGAACTGAAAAAAGATAAATTGCACCTCTTTGGGAAAAAGCAAGGACATTAATTAAATGTTCTCAATTTGAAAATACAAAAGAAGAAAGTAACAAATAATCTAGTATCAAATACTTCTTTAAAGGACACAAAAATAGGTATTGAGCTGAAGCTCATTTACATTTCAACTACATCCAGAAGACGACACACCACTTTATTTCTTCAAGACTTTATGTTTTACGTCTGCCCTTTTCCTGACAACTCCCATTGTCTGGTCTCTAAGTAGTCCTACTGAGAGCAGCTGTACACGCTAATTTGTGGTTCACTGAGATGTCAATTGAGTCTTAAAATGAGAAAACAACAGCTGCAAAACAATACCTGGCTTTAGTGCAAATATTTTCTAAGGTGTACAAAATTTTAAATTGTTGTTTTAGAGAAACAAACATTTGAACCATAGCCCTTGGATCAAAATATTGTTGCCAAGGCTCCATTATCTAGAAGCATTTCTCACTAGGTTGAAACTATTCAGAAATGAAACATTTTAATGACTTTACCTTGACAAAGGGCTTCTTCTTTCCGGAGATGAAAAACTAGGCTCTGAACTGGTTCCATCGCTTTTCTGTTCTTTTAAACCACTGCCATCAATATTCAAACCTTTAAAAAGAATAAAAACCAAACATTTTTAATTAGCTGCTGGTTAAATTAAATTAAGAGCAACCACACAAAGTTAATTTCTGACCAGAAGAAGCCAGCAGGAACAGTTACTTAAATAGGGAACAGGGTAGAAGAAAAATTAACAATATATTTAGAAGAATGTTATTTTTAAAAACAATGTAAGGAAGTTCATCTACTCTATAAACAGTTTCCCCCAAATAAAATGTTTGACATTTTCCAGTGCTAATATTTACATGATGGTAGAACAGTGGGGTATATATAAAGAATAAAACCAACATTTTCATAGAACTTCAAAAATACTTTATTTTTAATAATAAACTCTTCTCTGAGCAAACCATATCCAAAAGCACATTATAAGATATTCCTGATGTTGAAATCCACTGAACATACTACTGAAAAGGAAACAAAAATGCTAAAATGGTGATACAAAGCCCTGGTAAGCTATATAGCACTTGCATTTTCTTCAATGTATTATGGTCTGTCTTTCAGTTTCATTAAATATTATATGCATTCTCTACCCCACACTAGATTGGACACCAGGGTTCGATTCCCAACTCACATCTGGACACATCTGATTTTGGAAGCTAAGCAGTTGGGCCTGATTACTAGCATGGGACACCACTAGGATATACCAGAACTCTCCATCCAGGTCTAGGAAAGAATCCCAAGTGAAAGCTTGGAGTTACTGCCAATCAGAGCTGACAACACTAGGACTCTTGGACTAATGGTCTAATTCAGGATATGCCATGGCTGACATTTGCTTCCAACTTCTGCTCCTAATCTAATTTTTTTTGTCCACATTTATAATTTACACAGGCATACAGTAGCTGGTACTGTTTTGTGAAACCTACATTCAGATGACAAAAACTGGCATATAAATCTGAATTATAAGGTGACATTTGCAAATCTGTGCCCTATATCAATATAAATAACCTTTTTGGGTCAATCTGGATCAATGTCCAATGATGTGGGATATGAAAGATTTAAAAGAGTAATGAATACTTGATGGAAACAGTAGCTTACTTTTAAAGTACTGCATAATATCAGGAATCAACATGGCAGTATAATGTTATTTTAACTACTATAATATTTAAACAAAGTGAATTTTTCAGTGGGAAGACACCTTAAGACTACAAGCCCTGTCAAGGGTTCTAAGGAGTAGTGGTTGTTCTTGGGTGCTTTTAAGGCGTTTCCAACTTATGGCAACCCCAAGGCGACCATATCATGGGGTTTTCTTGGCAAGATTTGTTCAGAGGAGGTTTGCCATTGCCTTTGCCTAAGGCTGAGAGCATGTAACTTGTCCAAGGTCACTCAGTGGGTTTCATGGCTGAGTTAGGAATCGAACCCTGGTGTCCAGAGTCATAGTCCAGCACTCAAACTACTATGCCACCCATTGAATTGGCCATAAAGAAAGCAAAAGGCTGAAAGTTTTTTTTTTTTTTAATTGTAACAGAATGATTGTCATTGCGGCCCCACACTGCTCAGAGCGCACTCGCAGCTGGAGCAGCTAGAGGCTGCTTCAAGCCATCTGTCTGCTTGAGACCCAAGATCTCTGTATTTCTTAACCTACTTGATGTCAGTTACCAGCAGGGTCCTTTCCCCACTGTGTCAGGGACTGGCACCATATTTCTGCTCATTGCCTACCACAGTTCCTTTCTTTCCTGGAAACACACTCTGAAACACCAGCTAGTGGCCTGTGGACTGACACCAATCCATAGACCATCATTTTGAATAGCACTGACTGTAGGGTCTAATGCGTTAAACTATATAGATCAAATCAGCATGTTAAAATGGGCCTAGAAATCAACAGGCACATGTTTTAAAGAAGCTCTGTTTTTAAGACTGTTTTTAAAATATTTTTAAAATGTTGATCTTAGCTCAAAGCAGCTTATGAGAGGCTGGGTAACTTGAGGATTGTTTCCACCTGTTTATACCAGTACTAACTGAGGATGACTCCAAGGTTGGGTGAACAGTAAGACTTTTATTTAGAAATATGCGACAGGGCAATCAAACACACAATAGTAATTCAAACAGACATACTTTTCAGAACTAAGCAAAAGGGAGGTATGGAAATTGGAAAGCAGAGTTTAAGGGTGTAGAGGGAGTAAAATTTATCTATTATGGAGAAGAGACCATGGAAAGCAGGATATGGATCAGACAGGGTTTGAAGGTGACACAGCAAGACTGGGGCCAACTGAATGCAAGAGATGGCTGTTGGCTGTGTGCAAGGCAACACAAAATCATAGAATTATAGAGGTGGAAGAGACCTCAAGGGCCATTCAGTCCAACCCCCTGCTGGCTAGGTTTAGGATTTATATTTATATTTGAGATCCTAGCCTGTGGGTGCTAGGTGAAATGTAACAAAGACTTGATGGTCTTCCCAAGAATCAACAATGGGATTCTGGAATGACTGATGGTTTTAACTTCAGAGTAACAAATCAGCAACTGGATTTAGGACAGCCCCAGAACAGATGGATAGGGAAGCTGTCTAGGAACATGGCAGGGGGTAGAAAGCATTGGCTTACTGCCTTCAACTTTTGTTCCTAGTGCGAGAGGAGGTGTGGATAGCTGGGGGGAGACAAAGCAATCAGAAAACCTATTCAGCTTTTATCTTGATATTATCTAGGTCCTTCATCTGATTTCAGTTCTATTTGTCCTTTCCATGGGAAGTTCTCTTGGAGTTCCAAAGGTCATCATGGCCTCTTAAGAACATGCCTGGATCCAGATATGAAAATATGGAAACCTCAAGTATAATATAGGGTACATTTGGTATGCTAACACATGTGGCTCAATACAGAACTCCAGGATGAGGAAAGCATAGTAACATCTGGCTCTAGTTGTTGAACTAAAAGTGCTACATGAGGTTTCTAAGTGGAGTTGTTTGCCTCAGAACCTTTAGGGTATATATATGACTAACATGGTAGCAAGTGGAGGCTTCAGCGTTCCATTATTATAGCCATATGAATGGAAAGATTTTACAAGTTGGAGATCTTAAATGCCTTGAGAGCACAGCCATTTCTTGTGCCTTCCCTTAGAAAGTGCAACAGTTTTCACTATTTTTTTCTGTATATACCCATTTGATTTAAGAATAGACATTTCAGATGTAATAAAAATCACAAATTGATAGAATTCAATAGGTTTACTTTTCTTCCCTTTCCCCCTGTCTCCTTTTCTTGCTTTTCAAAAGAACACAGTCCTTTCACTGTCACCAGCTGGGGATAGCTAAAAGTAATAATAATAATAATAATAATAATAATAATAATAATAATAATAATAATACTTTTTATTTGATATCCCGCCCCTCTGAAATCAATCAGGGCGGCTTACATAATAAAATCACAGTACATCATTTAAGAGCTGTTTCCCCCCCCTCCCACCCCTTAGAAAGTTATTAAATCCATACAATTTAAAAACAAGAAATAAAAAGGATATATATCTCAGTATAAAGCATCAAACACAATAATACATCAAAAAAGCACTGGCATCAGAGTATGGAGTCTCGCTCTTAAAAAGCCTGATCATAATAGGGGAGGGGGCATCTCCAAAATATATAGGGCCTAGAGCCGGCAGTTATTCCGGGAAGGCCTGCAGGAAGAGATCTGTCTTGACAGCCTTTTTAAAGACAACAGAGAAGGCCCTCTGGGATGTAGTCACCAGCCTCGTTTTTTGAGGCTGTAACAAGTTCCTCCCAGAAGACCGGAGAGTGCGGGGAGGATTATACGGGAGGAGGCGGTCCCTAAGATAACCTGGACCCAAGCCATTTAGAGCTTTAAAGGTAATAACCAACACCTTGTACTGGGTTCAGAAACTAATAGGTAGCCAGTGGAGGGACCTTAATACTGGAGTAATATGGTCCCACCTAGATGATCCAGATATTAATCTGGCCGCCATATTTTGAACCAATTGCAGTTTCCGAACCAAGCACGAGGGTAGCCCCATGTAGAGCGCATTACAGAAGTCAAGGCGTGAGGTTACCAACGCGTGCACAACAGTCTCAAGATCCCTTACTTCCAGAAAAGGGCGCAGCTGGCGTATCAGCCGAAGCTGATAACAGGTGCTCCTGACCGTCGCATTAACCTGATTAGTCATCAGGAGCAACGGGTCCAGGAGCACCCCCAGACTGCGAACACAGTCACTGGAGGACAGTGTGACCCCATCCAGGACTGGCGGTTGCAACCCAATTCTTGGTTTCGGGGCTTGTACCGTGAGCACCTCCGTCTTGTCTGGATTCAGTTTCAATCTGTTTTTCCTCATCCAGCCCATTACCGCTTGAAGACATTCATTGAGAGAAGAGATGCCATTGGAATTCGAGGCCAACGAACGAGACACAGAGAAATAGATTTGGATGTCATCAGCGTACTGATAACACCCAGCACCATAACTCCGGATTATCTCACCCAGCGGCTTCATGTAGATGTTAAACAACATCGGGGACAAAATAGCTCCCTCAGCAGGGGTAGGCAACCTTTCCCCTTTAAGGGCCGAGGGACTTCAGCTCCCAGAATCCCAGGAGCTATTGGCCAACATGAGACTATTGGCCAACATGGCTGAGGCTTCTGGGAGCTGAAGTCCCTTGGCCCTTAAAGGGGAAAGGTTGCCTACCCCTGTCCCTGAGGGACCCCACAAGTGAGGTCCCTCTTACTGGAGCTACAGTCCCCGAGCAGCACCCTCTGGGACCGACCCGAGAGGAAAGCAAAGCAAAGCAGCTTCATTTATATACCACTTCATACCACGCTATGGGGTGTCTAAGTGGTTTACAGCTGTGAGCTGATTGCCCCCCAACAGCTGGGTACTCATTTTAGCGACCTTGGAAGGATGCAGGCCTGAGTTGAGCCTCAGCCCTGGCTGGTATTGAACTTGCAACCTTGTGGTTTATGAGTGAGTGGCTGCAGTACAGGCATTTAACCACTGTGCCATCAGGGCTGACTAACATGGTTGGATAATAGCTGACTAGCTGGTTGAATAATAAGGGATAATACCAGGTGATATAGGCTATATTTCAGATGAAAGAACTAACAAAACCACCTCTGAATACTTCTTTACTAAGAAAACCCTATGAAATCCATGGGGTTGCCATAAGTTGACAGGTAACTTGAAGGCACATATACACACACATAGCTATTTTTATTTTTGTTTTATTTGTTTCATTTGTATGTTGCCTTGAGGCTCTCAGAAAGAGTCACTAAGAAAAACAGAACATTTTTTTTAAAAAAAAATTACCCATATTTCCCGGCGTATAAGATGACTAGGCGTATAAGACAACCCCCAACTTTTCCAGTTAAAATATAGTTTGGGATATACTTGCCGTATAAGACGACCCCTCTTCCAACGGGAGAAAATGAGAAAGTGTTGGGGGGAAAGGACTGCCAATATACTAGATGATGCATTCTGGGGTATGTACAATTTGTGGCCAAGTAAGTGACCCTGGGCATGTCACACACTCGCAGTCTCAGAGGATGGTAATGGCAACCCCCATTTGAAGAAACACGCCAAGAAAATCCCATGATAAGATTGCTTTAGGATTGCCATGAGTCAGAAAGGACTTGAAGTCACACAAGAACAACAAAAAAGTCTGCAATTGTTTCATAGGTAGTTCATGGGAATAGGACCCAGCATGGTGTAGTGGTTTGAGTGTTGTACTACCACTCTGGAGACCTGGGTTTGATTCCCCACTCTGCCATGAAACCCACTGGATGAACTTGGACAAGTCACTCTCTCTCAACCTCAGGGGAAGGCAATGGCAAACCTCCTCTGAACCAGTCTTGCCAAGAAAATCCCAGGATAGGGGTTCACCTCTTATCCGCTGCTGCTTCCTCCTCCTGCCTCACACCACACTACGCCACCCCTTCCTCCCCCCTCCTCCTCCTCCTCTGACCTGGACTTCCTCTCTTCTTCCTCCTCCCGCCTCTCACCATGCCACACCTTTTTCCTCCCCCTCTGCCACCCGGCATATAAGATGACCCCCGACTTTGGAGAAGATTTTCCTGGGTTAAAAAGTCGTTTTATACACCAGAAAATACTGTATCACATAAAACAATATAACATTTTTATTATTTAAGTTTTTAACAGATTTTATTAATAGCTTTGCAAACAATCAATATAATCCACACAAAATGCATTCTATGAGCCTTGGGGGTCAACAGAAAGAGTTTTACAGTGAGGTGATTTATCCTGGAATAGGGGAAACACTCAGAGTTCAAGGTGTCATCTCACTCCATGGCAGCTGGTGGAACCGAATCCAGAGTGTCTCTGCAAAAGATAGCCTGATGGGTTGGAAGCCCAGTATTGTTCATGTTGTTATTACTATATTCAATAAAAACAGACCAATCCTCAAAAAATGTGTGTGCCATCAGTTGATCAGTTGAACATTTCCTGTTTTTCAACATCTCGCGATTTCAGCTCTGGCCGCTGAGATGAGGAATGTGAAAAGTTTTCGATTTTTCAGGTGGCTATTGTCCTTGCTGTAAATCGATAGCATTAGAAGACCTGGGCAAAATCATACAAGTTGTTTTACAATATCAGAAATTTGGGTTAAAATAACACTCCAGAAAGCTCTAACCTTGGGACAATCTGACCACATGTATAAATAGGACCCAAGAGTCTTACAACCTCTCCAGCATTTTGGGGAGGCATCTTTTGCTATTTTTCATAATCTTACGGGTGTTAAATACCATCTGTATATGGCCTTTAAGGTTCCCTCCCTCATCAGTGCTGACCGTGATTTGTATAGGGGGCAAGTCCAAATGTGTAAACAGGTGGTTTCAGAGATATCCATGTTTATATCAGATTGCCAAATTATCCTGGCAGGCTGACTCATGCCATAGGTGGATTGTATTAGATTTTTATATATTATGGCTGTCTCACCTATAGATCTTTGTCCTTTTGCTATACGAATGTGTTCATAAAAGGTCAAGGGATGGGGGCAAATTCCTTTATCAATTCGCTTTTTGCAAAGGAGAGCACTTGCAGTGCTTAGAACCAGGAGGGTTTGGCGTGTCCCAAGGTATTGAGCAAATTATCTGTCGTTTTGAGCTTTCCATGTTCAAATAAATCCATAATTCTATATAGGCCACACACCTTCCAACATCTGAATTGAGCTAATTTATGCACTTCATAAAAATGGGAGTGTAATAGGAAAGGGCAAATAGGGGAAGGATCAGGAGCTAGTATGTAAACCCATTGCTTCCAAATAAGGAGAGAGTTGTAGAGAAAGTGGTTTCGAATCTCCTTCAACACCCTCCATGTCCTTATAGAGAAAAGAAAATTAAGTTCAGCCAAACTATAACTATCTAGTTCCATGGATATCCACTTGGTGGAATATTGCTCCGTGATGAGTTGGGAGAGCTGGTTTAGTTGGAAGGCATGATAATAGAGCTTGACATCTGGGATTGCCAATCCTCCTTCCTCAGTTTTAGTATATCTAACCGATTTAGGGAATCTGGGTCTTTTCTGTTGACTATATAGTCATTAATCATCTTTTGCCAGAATTTGAATTCAAGAGAAGATGGACAAATAGATATAGACTGGAATAGAACAAATAAGCGTGGGACAAGAAACATCTTTGCAATGGCAATTCTTCAAAGAATGGAGAGGTTTAAGTCTTTCCACTCCCTTATTTTTACTTTCATTACCTTTAAAGCCCTAAATGGCTTGGGTCCAAGCTATCTCAGGGACCGCCTGCTCCCATATAATCCTCCCCGCGCTCTTCGGTCCTCCGGGAGGAAACTGCTACAGCCTCAGAAATCGAGGCTTGCGGCTACCTCCCAGAGGGCTTTTTCAGTTGTCGCCCTTAGACTCTGGAACGACCTGCCGGACAAGATCCATCTATTAACATCTTTAGACAGCTTCAAAAAGGCTGTCAAGACGGATCTCTTCCGGCAGGCCTTTCCAGACTAGTTGATTCCGCCTCAGACATAAATAGCCGCATTAATGATGCTCCTCACGTGGCCTCATCAATAGATGGAGAGGATCATCGAGTCAGGCTTTTTTAGTTGTTTTCTGTATTGGGTTTTTAAACTTAATTGAATTGATGTTTTAAACTGCTTGGATTTAATACTGTTTTAAGGGGGGTGTGGGGTGTTTTGTACTATATGTTTTATCATGGATTGTATGTTTTAAATTTGTAAGCCGCCCTGATTGGAGTACCACTGGGCGGGATATAAATTATTATTATTATTATTATTATTATTATTTCATCCATTTAGTGGCAGGGTTATAGTTCCTGGGCACAAACTGAGATAAATCTTTTGTGAAAAGAATGCCTAGATATGTGAATCCAGAGGGGCATAGTTGTAATCCAGAATCTTTTGTTAACTTGTCCTGATCTGAAGGTGGAGCATCCAGATACATCAGTTTCATTTTTTGTTAACTGATCTTAAGCCCTGAGTGTTTCCCAAAGGTGTCCAATATTTTTTTTATTTCAAGGAATGATGTTTCAGGTTTTTGCACTGCAAGCAGAATGTCATCCGCGTACAGCATTATTTTGCGATGGTGGCCATTGATACAGGGCTGCACAACATTTGGGTTTGACCTTACTAGTTCAATTGGGGGCTCAATAAAATGTACGAATAGTATTGGTGAGAGAGGGCATCCCTGCTTAGTGCCTCTTTGTAAGTTGAAGCAATATGAGTCTATCCCATTAACCAACACCGTCACTTCTGAGTGTTTGTATAGATGTTCTAAGATAGATTTAAATCCATTGCCAAAATTCATTTCCTTTAGTATGCTGAATAGGAAATGCCATTCAACCCTGTCAAACACTTTTAACGCATCCAGTGAGAAAAGTGCCAAAGGAGCTTTTGTCTGGGACGAGTTGTAAATCAGGTTAAGAACTCTATGGATCGAATCTGACTTTCTCCTACCTGGCATAAAGCCTACTTAATCCAAGTGGATATAATGCAGTTTAAATTCGTTTAGTCTGTTTGCCATGACAGACGTGAATAATTTTGTATCTTGGTTTAATAAAATTACCAGCCTGAATGCTTTGACTGGAGGGTTCTTATCTTGTATCTTCAGTATGGGAATGATTCTTCACCTGCACCAACTGCTGGGAGGGAGACCATCACCCATGACTACATTAAACAAATTAAATAGTGAAGAGGTTAGTTCATCTGTAAGAAGTTTATCGAATTCACCAGAAAAAGCCACCTGGGCCTGGGAATTTGAATGGTTTCAGTTTGATTATAGCCTTTTTTATTTCCTCCAGTTCTATTAGTTTGTTCAGAAAAGAATGATGTGATTCAGAGAGTTTATTTTTAATGATTTTATGAAATCAATTGTATATGAATCACATGTCTTTTCTGATGTGTACAAATATTTATAGAATCTGTGGAATTCATTAACAATATCCTTGGGAAGAGTGATTACTTTGCTGGTGAATACTGTGGTGATCAATCTTTTATTCACTTTCTTTTTAACTGCTCTAGCAAATAGGCATGAGTTTTTGTTGTTAAATTCATAGTAATATGCTTTGCTATATTGTTGTGAGACTTGGATTTTCTTATTGTCTAGATATGCTAGTTCTGTCCTTTTTAAAAGAAGTGTGGCATATATGGTTGGGCTATTGGTGTTTATGTGTGCCTGTTGTAACGTTGAATCTCAGACATAAGGATTTGTCCATCCAAATCTCTAAGTTTCTTTTTCCTAGCTCCCTCTTGGATCAATAAACCCCTGAGTATTGCTTTTAGAGTGTCCCACAATAAGGCCTCTGATATGTCTGTCTTTTATTTTCTTTGTAAAAATTCTTAATGGTACATCGGACAGATGGGAGGGGTTTAATCTCCAAATCTGTGTTTTCGGGATGCCAGGACCAAGTCTCCAGTTCATGGTTACCAACCCGTGATTGGAATGGGAGATAGGGTTGATTTTGACATCAGTGACTTCAGAAAGGAGCACTTTGGAAATGAAAAAATCATCAATCTTAGAGTATGATTTATGGGTATTAGAGAAGAAAGTATGGGTGCATGGCTCTCCATGGGTGCATGGCTCTCCATGGATCAATAAGGGCAGCTTTGGCAATGATGTTAGGTAGGGGGGAGTCTCTCAGTCTCTTCTTGGCAGGGTGACGAGACTTGTCTAGATCATACTCTAAGACTTTGTTTGCATCACCACCAATGATGACTTCACCAATTGCATTGTTCTGAAGGGTCTTAATAAAGGATTGTAAAAAAAGTCTGTTGATAATTATTAGGAGGAAAAAAGTACCAAAGGTGACTTTCCTACCTGCAATAGAGCCCTCAAAATTATAAAGCACCCGGCTGGGTCTCTTATCACATGTTCTTCTGCAAAAGGGCATGACTTATCAAGCAGAACTGCTACCCCTCCGGCTTTCATAGTCTCCCATTGTGTACTGGGTTGGGAACACTGAATTGGAGAGTATATTCCCTGTTCCCTTCCTGTGTGTCTCTTGCAGAAATGTGATGTTGGCTCTTAATTTCCTCAAGTAGTTTGTAATTCTTGTATGTTTCGGGGCAGAGCCTAGCCCCTTAACATTAAGTGAGACTATCTTAAGGTTATCCAGGGCAGGGGTGTTGGGGTTGCATAGAGAGTCACATTAACACAAGTCTACTCTTTACAAGTGAGTGAAGTTTAGCATACGTAGGTACAACTGAGACTATTCCCCAAGGCTAGAAAGCAAATAAAAAAAAACATAACTACATCAACATTAAACTTTAAAAAACATCACCAAGAGGATGAGCTCACAAGGCCTGGTCAGCGCAAGCATGACTGAACTCCTCTGGTGGGAAATGGGGGTGTGTGTGTGTTAGTATAGGGTGCCTACTTCAAATGACATATAGAGATTGAACATCAATATAAATACACAGAAGCAATGCAATAAGTTTTCATAATTTTCCATAGATGCTAATAAGAAAGAAATTGGTGCATTATGTGGAGCAGGTGAGGTGGGAGTAGGCCTTTTGCACCATAATAAGAGCAGGAAAGATGGAGTAGCAAAGGACGACAAAATGGAGGCTCAGAAGGCCCACTCTGGAGAACAAGAAAATCCAAGATGGCTTCCCATTTAGCTTATATTTGAATCTGAAGTCATCTTATCCAACATCCAGGGTGAATCACTGTTTGTTAATCTACTCCATTTCATCAGTGCTTGACAGATCTAGCTTGAAGGGTGTCCCTCAGTCTGTTAGAGGTGATTTCTTCATGCTTGTATTTCTTTTTCCTTTAGTGATCATCTTCCATTCAGAAGTATTTTGATTCAATCTGGGCTTACCTTCATCTTTTGCCTCTTCCACTAGGTCCCTGGGTACTCTTATGTCTAGAGCTTCACAGATCTCAATCAATTGGCTTTTAGTTGATGCGATCATGTTTCTATTCTTGTGGATAACAATTAGCTTAAATGAGAAGCCCCATCTGTATTTTATCCCAGCTTCTTGTAGAAGAGAGGTGAGTGGTTTGAGGTCACATCTTTGCTTCAGTGTTTCGGGTGAGAGATCCTGGTATACTTGGACTTTGTGACCGTTGTATGATAAGTCCTTAATAGATGAGAGTTTGCTCAGAACTAGAGATTTTGTGGGGTAATGTGCAAATCGGATCACTATATGCCGTGGCTGTGTGAATGTTCTCGATCTGAGGGCAAGTGATCTATGAATCCTTTCTATGTCTGAGTTTCTGAGGCTTAAATTAGGGCAGATGTCATTAATCCACATAATCATGAGGGATAGATTAACTGATCCTTCATGCTTCTCCATACCTCTCAAGTGGATATTGAGGCAGCAGTCTCTGTTTTCCAAATCCTCAATTTTTGTTTAAAGGTGGTCAAGAGAGTTTTCTAATATCTCAGTTCTTCCGGAGTGGTATAAAGTTTGCTGCAGAGCTGCATTTGCAGCCTCTTCTATGTCTCCAACCTGTCTTGTTAGGGCTGATAGCTTGGCATCTACCAGCTCAAGGCCAGCAGCCCAGTCCTTTTGGAGGCGTTTCACTAAATTCTCTCTTAGTTTCTCCAATAAGTCTGGAAAAGAAAGATCTGCTGGGGTAGGGTGTCCTTTCTTCCCTCCTTTGCTCATTCTGTTAGGGCACACGCCATCTTTGATTCCTCTGATGATCTTTTGCTGAGACGCAGATTTCTGCAACCTTTTGTTCCACCAAATGTTTTGTCCCTCGGATTAGGGATCCCTTGGCAGATAAAAGTTTTAGGATCTGTTGCTTAGAAGCGGTTCAATTATTCAAAACGTCATTGAGGCCAGGCTCCTCTTATTATTAGACATCAGCCACATTGGATAGTTGACCACCCCCACCCCCCATATAAAATTATTTAAAAGACATAATATTTAAAAAGAAAAACACCTCAATTTAAGAAACCTTCCCTCCTTATACATTAAAAGCCTGCTTAAAGAAAAACAGAAGTATGAACAAAGACAATAGCTTCATGGTGTATTACATATATTAATACAAGAGTCTTTACTACTGTACATATAAAAAAAGGAATCTTCTCAAATGTTTTGAACCCATGGAAACTGACTTTTGGTCAGCAGATTAATTGCTTTGACGCATCAGCACTGACCACTGTAAAGATCTAAAAGATCTCCATTACCTTGCCCAGCTCTTTGAAAATATAGGGCAAGGGGAATAATTTGCATCTTTCTGGATCCTGCATCTTTCTGGATGTTGTTATATTTTACCCCACTCCCACAACTGTATAACTACATGGCTGAGGCCTTAATGTAACTCTGTACTACTACTACTGAAGAAGTGAGTTAATATTCACAGACACTTTGCTAAAATTTAAAAAAAAAACAGCCTTAAAGGTGCTGCCACATTCCCCTTTTTTCTCCCCCCCTTCCTCCTTTTTATACAGTAAAGATGAGTAATCATATTACTTTAAAATGGTGATTAAAGGAATAATGACAATAACTGCTCTTGGGTAGTTTCCTGTTGCTTCATTTCAATCTGACTTCAGGTTTAGTTATGGCATGGGCCGGCAACCTACGGCCCGCAGGCCGGTTCCGGCCCAGGGCCCCGCACTTACCGGCCCAGGCGGACCCCTGCCGCCACCGCGCGGCTGTGTCCACCGCGACCGCCATTTTGTTTTCCAAAATGGCGACCGCAACATGCGCGGAGGCGGCTGCGGCAGTGTGCGCAGCGGTGGCGGCAGCAGCGCACGCGGGGGGGGGGAGCATGCGTGGGTTGCCTACCCCTGAGTTATGGGATGGAGACAGCTTTGGTAGACTACCTATGCAGGGAACTGGACAAGTGGAGTGTGACCCTGTTGATTCTGCTGGACCTCTCAGCAGCTTCTGACATCATTGAACATGGCATCCTTCAGGGCCAACTCTCTGGGGGTGGGGAGACCTGGAGGAACTGTTATGCAGTAGTTTCAGTGTTTCTTGGAAAGCCAAGCTCAGAAGGTGGTGCTGTGGGACTCCTGTTTGATGCCTTGTGGATTCCCTCTGCATTGTTTTGTCTCCCATGCTGTTTAACATCTACATGAAACCGCTGGGAGAGGTCATCTAGAGTTTGGGGGTGTGCTGTTTCCCTTTCCAGTCTTACTTTCTAATTTTCTTGTTCAAAACTATAAATCTCTTACTGTATGTCCAGAAAGCTTGAAATGTTCTGCAACTGGTTTTTGGGTATTGCCATTTCTAATGTCGGATTTGTGTCCATATATCCTCTTGTACAGACTATCCTGTTTGTCTAGTGTAGAGTGTAGAGGGATTATTGCTGGCATAGAATAGCATATATCATATTGAAGGACGAGCAAGTGAAAGCACTTCTGATGTTGTGGGCGATGTTATTGGCCCTCTAATATTGCTCACAGAATAGATGTGGGGATAGGGTTGGCATCTGGATTTGAAGTAGGGTCTTGTTCCTGTATTACCAAGCATGTTATGTGTCCTGTTGAAAAATGTGGTGGATTAAATCTCCATTGCACAGTTGCACTGAATTGTTCCAGGCTCAGACTGATGGTAAGGTGTTTCTGTACTCTGTTTCTCTCTCAAGAAAACATTCCTGTGAGACTATGGGTTACAGCAGTGGTTCTTTCTCTTTTTACCCTTGCGACTGACTCCCTTTACATATATGTGCGGACGGCGCGCACACACCCTCAACATAATATGTGAATCAAAATATGTTGTTTGCTTAGTGTGCGTATATTTCATACATATTTATGTATATTTTAACTGTTCAAATTAGGAGTTTTATTTAAATAAATGCAATACTTAACATGTGTAAATTTCACATACACTGTCTTACCCACAGCCACACTTCTATGTACCAGTGCTCACAGATATGTACACACCCTGGCTGAATCTGCACTGCAGAAATAATGCAACTTGATATAGCTTTTACTGTCAACCTATGGAATCCTGGAATTTGCACTTTGTTGTGGCACCTGGGCTCTCTGACAAAGGCGGCTAAATATCTCACAAAACTACAAACCCCAGAATTCCATAGCATTGAGTCATGGCAGTTAAAGGGATGTCAAACTGCATCATTTCTGCAGTGCAAATTCAGGAGATTCATTCCTTCTTTCACTCATACACATACTCATTTACCTTCTCACATACAGAGTAACACAGAAATATTCATTCTCAGGGAAGGATATTCTCAGGGAAGTGATGGGATAGGTGGAGGAAGAAAAAGCGGTGCCTCAGGATAGGCCTTGCCAGAAGCTATGATCCAGTGAGTTCCCCCACTCTCCTTCCTCCCTCCAGGCAGAGATGGCTGCTCCTAGCACCCTCTTTTCTTCCCCTCCAAATCAGAAAAAGTTTGGGAAGCAACTCCCATGCTCCTCCTGGGTGTTCTGCCTCACCATTTGAGAACCACTTGAAACTCTTTCTCAGATCTAAAACATTACATGACGGCAGATGGCGGTTCTCCCCTCAATCAATGTCTTGAAGCGCTAATGGACTGGATGAGGAAAAACCGACTCAAACTGAATCCAGACAAAACGGAGGTACTTATGGTAGGGGCCCCCAAACCAGAGATTGGGTTGCGACCGCCAGTTCTGGATGCTCTCTGTTAAGGACTGTGTCCGCAGTCTGGGGGTGCTCCTAGACTCGTCGCTTCACATGACAGATCAGGTGAATGCGACAGTCAGGAGCACCTGTTATCAGCTTTGGCTGATATGCCAGCTGTGCCCTTTCCTGGAAGTAAGGGATGTAGTACATGCACTGGTAACTTCACGACTCGACTTCTGCAACGTACTCTACATGGGGCTACCCTTATACCTAACTTGGAAACTGCAACTAGTACAAAACATGGCAGCCAGGTTGATCACTGGTACATTGAGAAGTGATCACATTACACCGATTCTAAAATCTCTCCACTGGCTGCCTATTGGTTTCCGAGCACAGTATAAGGTGTTGGTAATGACCTTTAAAGCCCTACATGGCTTGGGCCCAGCTTACTTCAAGGATCGCCTTCTTCCATATAATCTGCCCCGTTCCCTCAGGTCCTCTGGGAGGAAGCTTCTTCAATCAACAAGAACTAGACTGACTTCAAGCTCCCAGAGGACATTCTCCACCGCTGCTCCTAGACTCTGGAATGCCTTGCCGGAAGAGATCCATCAGATATCCAGCTTAGATGGCTTTAAAAAAGCCATCAAGGTGGATCTCTTCCGGCAGGCTTATCCAGAATAAAGCTAACTCGAGATCTAATCCTCCCCCAGTAGTTGCTTGTCTTTGGCTTCATTTCTCTTAATATGGCCTTGCCCACTGGGCTTGATTAGCCTCTGATGTACTTGGAAATTGTTTCCTTGTTTATTGTTATTGGTGTTTTAAATTAGATTTTAATTGATGCTGATTTAATGTATTTTTAGGGGGGTTATATGTCTGTTATAATGTGTGGATTACTATTTTAATGTAAGCCGCCTTGATAGCCTTGGCTAAAGGTGAGGTAAAAATAAATTTATTATTATTATTATTATTATTATTACAGAAAGGATTGCTTTGACGCAATCCCTTTTACTGTAGCCTATGCCTAGTAAATATATACAGTCAGCCCTCACATATCCATGAATTCTTTATCCACGGATTCAACCACACACAGCTTGAAAGTATTTTTGAAAATATATAAATTCCAAAAAGCGAACCTTGATTTTGCCATTTTACATAAGGGACATCATTTTACTACCCCATTGTATATAATGGGACTTGAGAATCCACAGATTTTGGTATCCATTGGGGGAGGGGGGGTTGTCCCAGGGAACAAAAACCCAGAGGGCCCACTGTACAATTAACTAGCAGAAACAGAGGGAGGGAATCAAACAATCTGGATTTTTTAAAAAGGTGAATGTTTATTAAATGTAAATTACTAAAACTACAAAAACAAACTGGCAAAAATGCTGTCTATTTTAAAAGCTCATCAACCAAGACAGAAAGCAAACAGTAGTGCATCCCTTACCTCTTTCCTACTAGATACATACTTCCTAGACATTTCAAGAAGCAGATTTTTTAATTGAAATTTACACTGGTGAGGTAGGGCTGGGGAACATGTCGCTCTCCAGATGTAGTTGCTTTGCAACTCCCATCAATTATCTGTGACCTGCCTTGGGCCCCTCCTGTGAGAAAGGTGGCATATAAATAAAATAAATAATAAATAAAAACCCTACTCGTCATAACAAGTGGTGATGGACATTTTTTCTACTCTGCCAATTGGCCAAGGGCCACACACATCAAAAGGACACCAGGCTGTGTGGAAGAGACACGGCCTATGTGGGTGGAGTTCAGAGTAAATATATACTAAAATGATAATATAATCATTATTAAAAACATAATTATAATAAGTATCATTATTCCTCCATAACAAATTTGAAATGCTTTATATATTCTCCTACCTCATATATTTTTTCCCATTATTATCCTTTGGGAAAGTTTTCACAGCTTTTTTATCCAATTATTTGGGCTGTCATGTTAGATGGGCTAACCATAGGATATGTATGTCTAGTTATTCTTCTAAAGACATGGGCATTAAGAAACACTAGTGGTCATAGGACAAGTCTAACAAATGAATGCACTGTTAAGCTTGTCTCTGTTTTGCAAAATCTCTTACTTCGCAATCAGCCAGAAATACAAGCAGTTAAGAGAGAATGTAATATTTTGCCTGTACCCACAGACTCATGTGCATCTTTTAGTTAAAGAGTGTTCAATTAATTGTACTGAATTATTTTTTTCCTCAACTTGAAATGAAACTGATAAGTAGTGCAAAGAGCAAGTCACTGTGACAAAAGGTTCTAATTATAATTCAGTAAACTAAAATTAAATTTCTAAACAGGTACATATCATTAGTTATGTCTCCTAAAAACAGTATTCTTTCAGATGTAGTCATTTTTAGAAAATATATGGGAACTATATGTTATTCTCTTTACATTATTACAAATATTCCAAAAAATAATCTCCACATAAAGTTTTCAGTATATTTGAACATAACATTTAAAACTTTGTATATGACAAATCAGGTAATATTATTTAGATCACAGAAAACTTTCTGGTTCCATTTCTGGAAAACCCACATCACTGGGCAAGTCTAAAGGAGGCAGACCTGGGGGAAATTCCCCATCTGGTCTGTCCTTGAAATACATAAGAAAGCCCTAAATGTAAGAAAGCTCCATCATGGAAGCAGGAAGGAGGTGAATGCAATGCTAAGCACCAGCATCAACAGATAATCTGGAGCAATACCAAGAAATACCATTCAAACCAAAGCTGTTCAGACCTCAAAATGGTTGCCCCTCTAACTCTGACTAGGACAGGGGTAGGCAACCTTTCCCCTTTAAGGGCCAAGGGACTTCAGCTCCCAGAAGCCTCAGCCATGTTGGCCAATAGTCCCATGTTGGCCAATAGCTCCTGGGATTCTGGGAGCTGAAGTCCCTCGGCCCTTAAAGGGGAAAGGTTGCCTACCCCTGGACTAGGACTTCTGCATTCAGGACATCCAAAAGGGCCTGCCTGAATGGCTGCAACTGCATTAGGTTTGGTAGTGAAATAGCGTAGCACTTTTGCGGTGCCAGAGGCATTGGGTCAGATCCATTTCAGGATAAACAGGATTTGTGGCATCCACCTTCATGAAAGGGTTCTCCAAATGGGATACTGGGGTGATGACCCAAAGCTTCAGCCCAACTTGGAGGCTAGGGTGTTTGCTAGACACCCAGGTGGCAAGACGTTATCAATCTATACCATGTCAGCCCAAATGTCTTGCTCCTCCCACTGTTAACAAGCACACAGCCTGGGGGGTAGTGAATCAGCTAGCACTCAGGCATTTCTAATAATGCAGTCCTGGCCCTATTCTTTAGCAGAACCATGCATGCTATAACCAATACAGCTGTGGCCAATTTTAACTCGCTGTTGACTTTCTACAGTTATTAATCTACCCATCCAAAACCCTGCTCCCCAACAGACACTGCAGGCACAAACTGTTCATATCACCCACACTTACTGAATCAATAGTCTCACAAAGACAATACTGGAGGACAGTTCTGCCAGTTACTCTACTTTTTATAATATTTCCTATTGTTATCTTGTCAGTTCATTTCACATTTTAACAGTATTTCGCTTGTACATTTATTCTGATAATGCTCTGAGCATCTCTGGGAGGAGAGGCAAAAAAGAAATTGCAGAAATATAGTCACAACAGCTGTTACTCTGGATGAACAAGAGGTTTGTCTCAGTTTTAGCCTGAACCACACTACATAGGAGTAAAATGAGTTCCAAATTTCTTTACCATAATGAAATAAAATAATCTGACCCAGTTATACTGCCCTGAAACACTATCATAATCTATTAGACCAATCTGATGTAGGAAAGCATTTTACATCATTCTAAACATTTCTGATATGGTGGCACATTATTTCACTAACAGAAAGATAAAGTCCTGTTATTTTTTTCAAATATTCTGAAAACCATTAAACCTGCCATGCTTTGGGGTTTCTAATGGGTATATTTCTTGTTTATAGATGTTTTTATTACAATTTATGTATTACTTTTTTGAACAGCTGTTTTAAAATTACCATCACCACCAGCACCGTGGACACATGGGACGGTCAAACAGCAACTGGCAGATAAAAAGCATAACAGATGTGCCACCAAGCAAGCTGAAATGGGTAAAATGAGGATAGAACAGTATGTATTTTAACACTAGACAAAGAATCGGAAATCAAACAAAAAATTAAAAATTATGCAAAAGATGATGAGAGCAATGTATAGAATCATAAAGGTACTCCTCTGCTGATTGGGAACACTAACCTCACCACACTCCACCTTACCCTACGAAGTCTAAGCCTCTTATATCTATAAGAGAATCAAAGAAAATGCTTACAAGGTACTCAGCACTGCATTTAAAGTGAGTTTATAGCTATGAAAACTCATACAAAAATAAAAAAATAACTGTTAGTCTTAAAGGTGCTGCCATTTTCCCCCTTCCTCCCCCTCCCCTTTTCTTCCTCCTTTTTATACAGCAAGAGACTCACATGGCTACTTTTTTGAAAAGAAAGTGCTAGGTAGTTTTCAGCTACCAGTTTCTGAGAGATGAAATAAGGTATGTGCAAGACCAAGGCAGAAGTATCCTAGCAAACATCCCCATGTCCCCAACTGAAAACATCTAGTTACAAATTGAGTGGGGTGAAAAGCTACACAAATTTCATTCCAAAATGGTATAATTTGACTGTTAGACACTAGGTGGTGCTGCAGTTGAAGTGGAAACAAGCTACTTGACTTCCTAAAATCATGTAAAGGACATTTTTAGTAATCCCTTCTTACAACCAATACCATACATTCAGGTAGCAGAAACATAGTCCCTGATTCCTCTTCACATGTAACATCCTCTAAAACTCTGAAGGTATCCCTTAATACTGAAGATTTTACCCAAATACATTACAAACAGAAGATATTTGGGGGCAATTCTTGTGTTAGAAGACAAACTAATTCAAGCCTATAGCTCCCACTACATTACAAAAAATAGCATCTCTGCTAGGCACATTTGGACAAGAATAAGTGAACATTCCCTTGTATTCATTATTATTTAGGCACTTAGGTGTTTTAAGCATAAAAGTAGGATCAAACTGAAACTTCTCTAATAATAGGTAATGAAAAGAATGAGGGGGGGGATCCACTCTATTGCCACTTCTTATCATTGATTTCCAATACTGCCATAGAAGATAAGGATAGAAAAGGAACTATTAAAAGATAACTATCCTGCATTAAGTGAATGTTGAGGTGTTCCCTACAGTGGTAATAGAGGCAACTACTTATCACATGTTTCCAATATTTTATATTGTAAAAGACGATACTCTTTATATAACATAAGTTGAACAAGTCCTCCTACTTTCCCTAAATTGGGATTAATTTAAAAGAAGGTTATTACTATTGCAAGTTCCAAAAAGCAGCCCCTTGATCCTACCAACCCCCCCTCCTTTAAAGTTGGGGGCCCTCCAGAGTAGGACCTCATAGTAATATAACCCTTCTCTGCTTCTCCCTCATGAACATCCTCTCACACACACTTTAGATACCAGCCTATGTTGGG
The DNA here is from genome assembly GCA_026167975.1 of Phrynosoma blainvillii. Lineage (NCBI taxonomy): Eukaryota > Metazoa > Chordata > Lepidosauria > Squamata > Phrynosomatidae > Phrynosoma > Phrynosoma blainvillii. The sequence goes on from JANUYF010000004.1 coordinate 143,118,966, forward strand.
AATATTCTATCAAAACCAAGTTATTAATAGCCCCAATTTCCCTTTCAATACACAAGTTTTTCTATTGTTACACACAGGTTTAGATTCACCAGTTTAAAAATCTATCATCTACCTATGAAATGAAGATTATGAAAAATGACAATTCTGCTGTCTATTTAACTGAAAATTTCTCTTTCATCCTTTTCAATACTTCAGTAAAGATCTAATCTCAAGGGGGGGGGGGGAAGGGACAAACGACAATACATCAAACTTAAGCACACCATTCTTTTCTCAGTTTCTTCTATCCCAGATCTCCTAAAATCTAAGTATTCCTTCAAAAAGCTACTTCCACATGATACTTAAATTAGTTTTTCCATGTTCAGGACTGTATTTCAGAGGCAATCTAGCCTACACTGTAATGAACATTTGCCATTTAAAGAGATAATAATATTTTCTTCTGTTTTCCCTATTAGTAACAATCATAGTTGAATGCAATCATACTTAGCATCCAAGAGGCTAAAAGGTAGTTTTGGCTACTTCTGCTAGCGTTTTTTTCTCTGAGACTGGCATGACTGAATCACTCATTTATTATACTAAATCGAACATGAGAACTGGGGTACAGTGGGCTTTCTAGATTCACGGGCTTCTCATCAATGAATTCAACCAACCGTGGATGGTCATGCCTCATATTATTAAGTGGCGGTGACATAAATGAAGACACACTGAAGCATGCACGTTCACTTCAGGTGTGATCATCCACCAAACCCCTGCAGATCCAACGGACCCAATATATAACATGGTTTTCTTTCCATCTTTCTAATGTGGTAATATATTCATTCTTCCCCCATGGCAAAATCATCTTGTCCAATATGAACTGGAATTGTCCATCAGATAGCTTGTGAGATAGTTGGTTATGTCCTGCATTTCTCTATTGCTTGCCTTCCTGCATTTATTGGTTCATTTCATTACTAGTATGCTGTAACAGTTCCCTTCCCCTGCCTTAAAAATGTCCTAAAATGTGAATGTACAAATAAGGGGGAGATGCAGTTGCACTACTAATCACCGCCCTCCCAAAAAAACAGTGAAAGAGCAATAGGAGATGGGGTTGCTCTAATTGCAAATAGACAACAACGTATTAAAAAGCCAGTGTGAGTAACACTGAGCAACAAAACCTGCTTTATGCTACACCAACTGAAGCCTTCAGTCCTGAGCACTTTCCAGAACTAGGGACTATCGTTTGAGTAAACATATTTATGATTTTGCCAGGGCTGGGGAGGGGGCAAACAATGAAAGTTTGTTATGAGGAATAACAAACTAGTTAATCAACTGGAAACAAAACTGTAGAAGCAAAAGCCTCAGTAGTGCTAAAGAAGCCCACAGTAGAGCTTGGAAATAATTAATTTTTTTAAGTGTTATTAATAATTTTTTATACTTTTCAACAACAAAAAAATCATTTAAGCTCCAACAATGTCAATTTTTAAAAATGTAATGATAATTGATACACATTATTTTAAATCATTACTTTTAAGGGAGACCAGGGTTGGCCTTTTTCTAGTTATGATTACCAATACATGTTATTTTAATTTGTTATTTTTAAGAGTGATGCAGGGTCAACCACTTTTAGTCATTTCAATTGTCAGTGGGTAATGTAATGAATTAATTGTATACATTTCTCTTATGGTTTAATGTTAACACATCAGTGCTAACATTAAGAGATCAAAGTCCAAGACGGGAAAGAATTTCGATTTATACAGTCTAGCACAGGGGTAGGCAACCTTTTTGAGCCAGGGGCTGGGTTGCTGTCCCTCCTACAATTGGGGGGCCGAAGCACCAAAAATAAATAAATAAATATTTTTTTAAAAAAAATTATAATAATTTTTTAAAAAAAATATGCATGCACACTCTCTCAGCCCCAGAAAAGCCATGGCAAAACCCCTGTGGAGATTTTGCCAAGAAAACCCCAAGAACAAGTAATAACAACAATAATCAATATCATCATGGCGGGCAGCAGGGGGTGGCGGCGGCGGCGGCAGGACCAGCCTGGGGCCGGTCCAAAGGCCTTGGGGGGGCCGCATCCAGCTCCTGGGCCTTAGGTTGCCTACCCCTGGTCTAGCAGCCTCTCATGAAAACTGAGAAAGAGGAAATGCTAGTCAAAAGAAACAAATCCACACCTGGATGTTACCTAAGTTCTACCTTCACTTAGGGCCATTGCAGACTGCCAGAAATAATCCAGCTTGAGTCCACTTTAACTGCCCTGTCTTAGTGCTAGGGAATCATGGGAACTGTAATTTATTGTGGCACCAGAGCTCTCTGACATAGAAGGTTCAATGTCTCAGAAAAAGTACAGTTCCCATGATTCCCTAGCACTGAGCAAGGGCAGTGCCTCAATTTAAAGTGGACTCAATTTGCACTATTTTTGGCAGTCTGCAAAGGCCCTTTATCGCCCCATATGAACTTGCTAGAGCCCTAAGTTCTTCAGGAGAAGGCTTTCTCTTGGTGCCACCAAGTTCACAGGCTTGCTTGGCAAGTACATATGAGAAAGAAAAAGAGAGAGAGCCTTCTCAATGGCTGCTCCCACCCTCTGGAACTCTCTTCCTTGGGAGGTAAAAATGTTTTTATGCAGGCAGCATTTGGTATATAATGCATAGCAGGGTGGTTGTTCTGGAATAGGTGAGTTTTTAGTTTGTTTTTAACTTTTGTGTATTTTTATGTGATTTTTACATTGGGTGTAGATGTTTCTAATTGGTTTGAATTTTATCGAGTTTTAAAACATTTTGTCTGTGAGCCATCTTGGGTCCCTCCAGGGAGAAAGGCAGCATATAAATTAAATAAATAAATAAATAAATAAATAAATAAATAAATTACAGCATAGATTTTTATGATATTTTTGTTATTTTTCCACCTCTTTTAACTTTGCATTTTTTCTAGCTGCCACATTCAATGATCATTAAAATATAAGATATTCCATGTAGTATTGAAGAATCTGAATCCAGACAAAAATTCCAGTCCTATCCAGGAATTTGCAAAATTTGGTTGCAGTGGGCACATCTGAGAATGGCTTATAAGGGAGGTGGGAGTTTGTCCTTTCATGTGATATTTGCCCTAGTAATGAAACACATTTCCCAGAAGCTAAATGGGTAAGTCTAAGATAAAAGTAATTTGTTCAGGGATCTAAGCACAAGGCAGAGATAGGACGTTATCACACGGGGCCAAATCCACACAAAATCCACACAAAATCCCGACCGAAACCGGATTAGTGGCCCGTGTTTTCACACGACGTCGCACAGAAACTGGACAGAAAGTGAACAGAAAGTGGACAGAAACAAGATCTTTTGAAATTTGGTTCTTTGGAGGAAATGCAAATGCGTAATTAAAGTAATTTCGAATTTACCATAATGTGATAACCAAATGCGCACTTGGGAGCATTTCCCTGCTGTTGCCATGGTTCCAGCGAGCGTTCCTCTATCTGCGCATGTGCAAGAGGTTAATTTCTAGTACATTTACGGGCTTTTTTCGCTTGTGTGTGGACGTTTAATGCGATTACTGTAAATTCGCAATTACGGTAATGACGTTTGTGGAATTATTGTTTATTTCCCGTTTATTTTCGGAATGCCTCATTTCCACTTTATTTTCGCTTTCTGGCCCATGTGTGATAACGTCCATACAGTCTGAATTCCAAAAGCCATTTTTTTCCAGAAGAATGTGGAAGCAGATGATTTGCTTGTAGAAATAACAAACCATTTTTTTGTTACCCATTTCACAAAAGGCAAACCAATGAGGCTAAGAGAAGAGGAATATGGCCAAGAAGACAGAGGCAGGATTTGAGCCCCAAATCCCAAATTACTACAGAAAATACAATAATATCTATTTCTCCTTCTTACACATTAACATTTGGGCAAAGCATATAGCATATGAGAAACAAAATAGCAAGCTAATGTAGGCTACAAACACTTACATGCCCACAAGCAAAATGTAAACCTTGTATCCCCATCTCCTCTAGTTTTCCAGGACACCATCATCCCATGACCCCATTTCTCCTTTCTGGGAAGCTGAATACCATTTCAAAATGCATAGCTGGGGTACAGTGGCCCACCATCTTTATTTCTAAAAATATCTATGGGGCCCTCCTAGGCTCCAGGGGCAATCTTGAAAATGAAAATGGTGCTAGACCAGAACAAACACCAGCCTCCCAGCCTGCTTTATTTTTTAATTTTTAAAAGCAACAACAACAACAACAGGAGAGGCAAGGTGGTGCTCATCCAACTAGGCACACTAAATGGCTAGCTCCACTAAATCTAGTGGACTTTGTTCTGAGCAAACATATACAGGCTTGGCCTGCAAGCCTCCTACAGCAATTAAGCAAGTAGTCACATTTTTCTTACTGAAAAGTAAAGTTGGTTCTCCATATTCACAGATTCTTTATCCACAGATCCAAGCATCCATGGTTTCATATTATATTATAAAATATATTCCAAAAAGCAAACCTTGATTTTGCCATTTTATATGAGGGATGCCACTTTACTATGCTACTATATTTAATGGCACTTGAGCATTCACAGATATTGGTACCCATAGGGAGGTCTGGAACCAAAACCCAGCAGAAACTAAGGGCCCACTGTAATGAGCTTAAAAATACATCATATCATGGACTTTATGCTTCTTCTTGCTTTGAAGTATGTTCCAAACGAGAAAGACATTTGAAGCAATCCCACAAATATATCTGCACTCCAATGATCTGTGTCTGCATTTATCTCTATTTTTGGCTTGACTCTTCTTGCTCAGAAGCTATATAATTCTCTGTACACACAAGCCATTTTTTCAAATAAAGTGTTAATTTTAATTTTTGTAATCTTAGCAATTCACCAGTTTAAATACTCTGTTTCACATTACTATTTCTCTATCTACTGTTGGTACTAAATTGCTTTGCTGCTTCAGATGACTGTTTTCTGGACTGCTGATGGGAATGATGATTAGAGATACTCAAGAAAGCAGCCAATCAACAATGTCATAATGAATCTAATAACAGAAAACAAAACAAAACAAAACATATAAACCCTACCCAGCCAATCATGTTGAACGTAGGGCAAACTAAGTCAAATTCAAAGGGTGGACAACATTATTTGAGCAGGAATACCCACAAAGCAACTGGCAGAAAGATGTAATTGCAATTAACAGAGACATACTGGGAGAGACAGTTTGAGAAAGTGAGCACCACCTTGTTCCATGAGGAAGCCCAGAAGCCAATAATATAAGGCTATCTCTGCATTACCATAATAAGATCCTTCTCACATACACAAAGCCAATCTGAAATATGTTTAATCAGCAAGAATAAATTCTGTGTCTTCTGTTACTGAAAGCCCAATTATTTGTGTACAACAACTTGTAACTCATCAAGATTTACTGGTGGAATCCATTTCTGAAAGAAAGTGCTTTACCTTTACCATTGATGCTGTACATTGAGACCCATACATCTTTACACTTGTTTTTTAACGTTTGGTGGGAGCATGTGGAAAGTTAACATAAAATATTTATGTGGAAACTTTCACAAAATAAAGAACCATGCATGCATGCACAAAATTTAAGCAATGTTCACATTAAAATTCCATAACAACTATTTCAAGAATTATTTCTCAACTCTATGGTAACTATTTGCACATATTTCTCTTTCTGTGTGTAGCTCTGTCTCATATGCAATTAAGGTTTTTCTTCCTTATAACAGAAAGTTACTGCTAAATTTAGTTACTACAAATAGGTGTCTGTCAAGAATGCTAATGTGTACAATATCCTCAGACCAAAACTGCCATGCTATCTTTGATATTCTTTCTAAACAAATATAATATAGCTGCCAGAAGGAGAGATCTTAACAGGTCCTGATGAAACATTATTGCAAAATATTTTAAATTATCAGAGCTTCTTTGTTACTGAGGCAAAACCCCAGCTTCTTGTCTGGCAGACTTTCCCCCTGCTCTTATTCTAATGATACACATTCAATTACTACAGAAAAGAAAAGAGTCAAATCAGAAACATCTGTAGTTTGCCATATAATTACTGATTCTTCCCCATGGAGACTGACCTTTGTAACACCGATACCAAGACCTGAAAGGCTAAAATGACAGAGGATATTCACAAGGTTTAAAACATATAACATGATTACAAGGAATTAAAATAGGCACTGTTATTTTCCATCTTGGTTTATGTTAACATAAGCGTGGACTTTATGATCTTGCGTTTAATCTCTGTGCTCAGTATGTAGTAGCTGAATTTACTCACTATTAGGGAGATTCACAAGCTGCTGAAATGCAATGTTTTGATTATATAATAAAGTCAAACCCTGCATTTGAGGCTATTATGCAGCCATTACTTTTACCTGTAATAGGAATCTTTTCCACCAGGCTTTCTTCCCTGCTCTCATCTTCACACCAGCTTGTGACTTCTGTATGTGAACACACAATAATGAAGCACATTTCAAAGTCACAGTGATCAGACCAGTTTGTTTTCTTTTAAAGCCCCATTCCTTTTAATTTTTCATTTTTGTTATCTCTTGTTTATTGATCTAAACTGTCCATTACAGTTCTTTACAAAAGGACCCTACTGTGAACTTTAGTCAAATATGCTGCTACTCTTTCTTTCAAAGCTGCTAAAGAAAACAGTAAGCTGGCAAAATACCTTGTATAGTTTTGGGCCTGAGACTTTTTTTAAAGACAGTGATAACTTCACCATCTTGGCCATTAAGCCAGAAGCAACATTTGATATACATAAAACTAACTAAATACAGAAAATTAATTTGAAATATAACTTCTTTTAATGATAAAAATCTAGCAAGGCAATGTTAACGGGATTGCTTATGTTTACCATGTAAAGGAGTCTGTGTCCTAATTGCTTGTCTGTTTCGGCCTTTGATGTAAGGACACACTGAGCAAGTCCCCATCTCTCGCTCCCAAATCAAATTACTTCCTTTAGCCAAACAAATTCATCTAACAAATCCATTTTTTCATATAAATTTGGAAAAATTCAATGAATGCTTTTCTCACTATGGAGCTTCTTACTTCTAAGAAGGAAGAAGGTCTATCTATGCTTCCTCAGCACTAACAAGCTACAGAATTCCTTAATGTATACTATCTTCAATGTTTCTGTAAAGAAATGTAATCTGCAGACACATCCTCTACATAACGTATCTTATTGGCAAAACTCATGATTCCATTTCTTATTTATATCTGGAACAGAAAAAAATGTGTAATTTAAAAAATTACTATTAAGCCAGAGACAAAAGCTTTTTAGTCTAATATGGTCTCAAAAATATGCATCCTTTCATTTTACTGCAAAGAAGCTCCACATGTAATCACACATTTAAAGATTTTTTTATGAGGAGAGCAATACCATATAAATGACAGAGCTCCCATGCCTACACCTCTGAAATACCCATATGCACTGCAGTCACTAGACCAGGGGTAGGCAACCTTTCCCCTTTAAGGGCCGAGGGACTTCAGCTCCCAGAATCCCAGGAGCTATTGACCAACATGGGACTATTATAGGCCAACATGGCTGAGGCTTCTGGGAGCTGAAGTCCCTAGGCCCTTAAAGGGGAAAGGTTGCCTACCCCTGCACTAGACCATGTGTCATATCTTGCATAGTTTTTACTACTGCAGTCTAGAAGTACATCCTGAACTAATGAACATTCCAGATTAAGAATGTTTCTTTTATGAATATCACTTTGTTTCCTTTCACCATTAGTCCAAGCTATTGTGCATATTTACCTTGCTTTTTTAGGCTATTGTTCATCTGTGAATTACAAGAGGCTTTATTTCTACAAGCAAATGACCTGCTTTCATATTCTTCTGGAAAGCTCTCTTTCAATACTGGTGTGATCTACAGCAGTAGGAATAAAACAGAATTATAATAAAAACGGTTATAGATTTTTCCTTTTGGAGCCCCCATTTGACAAGAGAAGCTTTGAAAAGTGCTGTTACAATTATTTTTAAGCAATATTATAGTAGTAAGGATAATTAAATAACATCGCTGAAATTAAAAGGGAATCGGCTTTAAGCTCCCTCAGCTGAACAAATTGTCTGACTCGTGTGTTTCATATTTTTAAATATTTTACAGCTTTACAAGCCTCCTGAAAAAGCAACATGTCATTGACCAGCCTGCCTCTTGAAGTTCTTCTTCAAAAGTTCACACACACACAGAGCAATGAATCTTCTCATATTACAGAGAATGCTTAGGTTCTATATTTGTGAAACCCTTGCTGCTACCTGGTGCCAATTTTATTAGAGATACTGACCAACTACGACAGGATTGGATAATTCTCAGCTGAGTATGTGGTAGAGTGGCTCTGAAAAAAAATTAGCTATCCCTGACAGAAGATACCCAAATTACTGTGGTTGCAACTCAACGTACAAAGCCCAGTTGGATTTAGTCTCAAATCTTGAATAAACCAAATCTGCATCTTCCCTTTGGAAAAAAAAAAAAAAAAAGCTTTACTAATCTCAATTATAATGAAAACCCAAGGAAACAGCTCCATATTCTGTCTTCAAACCAGCACACATTCTGTTGTCAAACTGCACATTTAGAGACTCTGAAGACTGGTGAGTATATTCATAGTACCAAAACAAAACATCTTTAGTTAAATACCTAAAAATATCCTTGTAGTTCAGCTCCTAACAGATCCAATATTCATAAGATCTTTTGTATCTTTAAAAAACAAAGTTAAAAGGATCTTTCTCCAGATGTCCCTCTCTTGCCTTGCAAACAACCAAGACACATTATATTGGAAGCAAATAAAACAACCACTGACCAAGCCATCATGTTTAGGTTTTTCCAAAATCAATAATGTACCAAACATGTTTTTCGCTTCTTGTTCAAGTAAAACATGGTGCTTCTGCAGGAATAAGACATGCTCGCTTAAACGTTTCCACGTCATTGCAAAAGAAGGTGTCAATTTAGGCCTATGAAAAGATGCAGATAAATATGAAAGACAAAACAGCATATATCAATAAAGATGTAAGATGATTCCCTGCTATCCAAAATGTTTAGCTTAAGTTTTCTTAATTTAAAAAACATTAAACTCCTTTGAGTTCTTACTTGCTTCAGTAGCCACCTAAAAATGATTTAGAAACATTAATTTCTGCTTATCGTAGGTAAATCTTAAAATTAGGAATTTATTAGGAACGAAATATTAGTGTATTTAATCCCTGCCCTTTAGAACTTAAGGAGCATACAGTCAAGCAAAAGAGTGACTACTCTATCGCAGCAGCCAGGATCTCAGATAATATGGGGGGGGGGGGGATGGAAATAGCAAAAATGACCAAATAATTTGGATTTTGAAGAGAGGGAATGTAACAAAAGAAAGGGGAGGGGAAGCAGCTCCAAATTTAATTGTATTGTACTATTTTACTTGAGCCACCTTGCCCCTAAAGACAGTAGGAACTTTCAGATACTGTATAACCTATATCCAAGCCAACAACTCTGTCATGTTGAAGGCATAGACATTAGAGGTAGAACATGCCTAGTTCAAGAGTACGATCTGCCCTAAATATGACTTGCTAAAGAAAACAAGTTTAGACACTATGAACCTGAGAAACTTCTATCCAGTCTCTAATCTTCTCCTTCTGAAATGGTACTGAAGAAGGCTGGAGGGTTTGAGAGGCTTGGAGAGGGAAGTTTGTGAGGAAACTGATGATTTAGATCCATTCCAATTTGGGTTCAGGCATGGCTTCAGGTCAGTGGAACAGCACAGGATTGCGATATAACAGATATTTTAGATTATATATTCTGAATGTTTAAATGATATACCCAAATTTTCAAATGTAGACAGCTCTCATCTGAAATGGTTTGATTTGAGTATTAATCATACCCATGACCTATAAGAATGTTAATTGTGGAAGTCTAAACAATAAGCATACCTGATTTGTTTTTCATCCAGCATCTCACTTTTGCCATTAAATGGTTTCTCTGGTAAAAGACATTCATTTTCTGTACTTTGCAATAATCTCTGCAGTTGATGAAGGACAAGTGCTTCACATAATTCAAGGTCTTGTAGTTTCAAGCTGCCAGTTTCATTACAGAGGCTATAAACAAAAGCGGGTACTTAATGAAATGTTTACTTAAGACCATTATAAGCAGTTACATTTATCCATGGAATGTATAACAGTTATCTCAGCACATAGATTTAATATAAACTTTAAAGAACAAAATTGGATGAGATCAAATATCAACTAAACAAACCTCCTAAGTGATGATAACCTTAAGATCATGAAAAGTTATTTCATTTTTACCAAACATGTTAAAGTTGGTGTTTTCCCCTCCGGGACCACCAAGAGAACCATCACACCTACAGATATGATGCTTCATTGTTTTGAGTAACATAATCATTTGGATTTCCTTCAGCAAAGAATGTGATGAGGCATTTTCAAAGGCTATTTCAAGGTCAGCATCATATTTCTAGGAGGAGGAGAGCAACTAGGAGCAAAAAGGTTTAGCTCTACTGTCAAATACATATACCTTTCCAGTTCAAAAATTTGTTGACACATTCATGAGGAATTCATGGCTCTGAAGTAACCCAATACAGCAGGCTCTTGGTATCCACTGAGGTTTGGTTCCAGGCCCGCCCACGGATACCAAAATCCGTGGATGCTCACGTCCTATTAGATACAATGGCCTAGTAAATTGGCGTCTTTTATATAAAGTGGCTAAATCAAGGTTTGCTTTTTGGAATTTATATTTTTAAAAAATATTTTCAGACCATGGCTGCTTGGATCCGTTGATTAAAAAATTCTGTGGCTATTGTAGCATGATAAAGACTAACACTAACAGTAAATTGTTCAGATATGGGTAAGCATTAACGTACTGTTCTTGATGGCTAGCTATAAATCAGGCACAAACTAGACATAACATGAGCACTTATGGAATGGTAGCCCACTGGGTGTGGCAAAATCTAACAGAAAGGCGACCCATAACCATCAAGAGAATGGTTAATCCAGAAACCCTTACAGTGGTAAGGCTCCACTGATCTATTACTGAAGAGAGACTCACTTGCTGGTCTAACTGTCTCCCTGCAGTTGCTTCCTTAAACCACAAGATGTATGAATCAACAATATAGTAGTTTCAGCTTCTAACAATGAAGAAGATATTCTTTGCTACTGACAGAGGAGGAACAAAGACCATTTTGTTGGCTAGCAGAAACAGTTTGACTGAAGACAGTGTGAGCTAAGTGTGTCTCCTGTGTAGAAACAGTTCTGCCAACTTCTTCATTAGAACTTTTATGAGCATCTAGAAGCAGACTCTGAGAAGCCTGCACAGATAGACATTTAGATACCAACCAAGTCAGCAAAAAATGAATGCTTTGTATACTATGCCAGATTCACTTGTGAAGTTTCTATTTACAGTGTCATTTTATACTATCCTGGGCAAGGCAGAAGCAACCCAGGATTCTTGTGAAGGGAGTCTAACCTGAGCAAAACTTGTACTAAAGTAGATTAAATAGACAAATAATATACCATACTAATTACTTTTGCAGAATAAATAAAATTAAGCATTATACCTTATAAGGTTCTCCAGTTCTGGGGCAGGCATAGCTTTGTATCTATATAATACCTGGCATTCAGAAGCTGCTCTAACCACTGACTCTTCTATGAATTTCAGGAGATGAGAAAATCCTTCAAAGGATAAACATACACTGAAGAAATAAACAAACATGCTATTTACAATCTATTAAAATATTTGTATAAAGTACAAATGCATAAATATGAAGTAGCAAAGAATCAGTTATAAAGCAGAGGATAGCATCTACTTCTTAAACAAAACAAAAATGAGATGATTCCTAGATGCTACAGGGAAGGAAAAGAGAAAAAAGAAAACAAGGCACATGTGCCACTATTTTAAGTGATACCAATGTGTCTACCAGGATCTTTAGTTCTAAGTTTATACTGTATGTCACAGAGTTGTAAAAACATATCTGTGGAAAGATTCTTCTAATTTGATTAATGAACATTACAATTCTTTTCTGTTAGATCTTTTTAGCACAAGAGACTTCTTTTTTCTCTCCAGGAAACTATGTGCATGATAACTGGTGAATGCACTGACAAGATCTCAGATACAAGCATGAACAATGAGGCAATGAGTTGAAAACTGGATCAAACCAACTTAGCATGTAACTGAACAGATCTCAAATATGACTGTATTTTTAAAAACAACAACAAGAACAATAACAACAACAAGCCTATACCTATATGAATGGAAAAGACTAGTGGCCCCCCTACAGATACAAAACATAACTTGGACCTAGGGGGAACTGTAGTAAAGTGATATCTCTATATTGATGCAAATTAAGATTTAAGCATTTTAACAATGGGGTATTGCTAATCCTTTTACAGAGGTGTAAATAGCTATTCAGATTTTTATTTCACACTGCCTGCTTTGTTCTGGCATTCAGAAGCAGAAGTCTACAAAGCAAACATACAGCTGGCCTATAAACCATACCATTGCAACATTCAGTAGCCTTATCAAGATTTTTTAAATATCTGCAACTTTAACATATACCGTTGTTTGCCCACACAAACTGAACTATTTCATTCAAACTGCCAGACACAACAGCAATGTACTTCCACAACAGTGACCGAGAACAGTAGGGAATGAAGATGGTGCGGGAGTGAAGTTTTCAAGTTTAGACTTAACACACAACAAACCAGTGAGAACACACAGGCAGTTCAACAGCGCTTTTCATTGCGCTCAAGTCTTACAAAATCTCTATTTCAACTAGCTCATTCCCTATTGTGCTCCTCCCTCTGGGTGGTCTTTCCAGGGTGCCACTTGAAGGGAATACATTAATAAAAAGGAGGGGAAGGAAGGGACACATAAATAAAGAAAAGCAAAATGGATGACATGATGCAGCAGGCTATGGATCAGGGGTCAGCAAACAAGGGGTCTTTCTCTTTTACAGGTTGCTTCCTGGAAACAGTCTGATTAAGCTGACAGCTTGAATTATGTGTTACATTTTGTAATGCACAATCCATCTGTGCTAAGTCCTCTTGAATGCAGCTGAAGCAGCACAAGCAAAAGGTCTCTGCCTTGTTCCTTCTTAAACATGAGCCTGAAATACTCATTATCTTCCTAAGTGCTAAATCCAAGAGGCTGGACATTTTAAGGCTGTAAATGAAGCACAGGTTAGTGATGGGAACTGACAAAGTGTAGGATGAGCCTTTTACCTCCAAGTCCAGCAATACTGACATATAGCAAATTTCTCAACAGCCTATCCTACTGAATAGTTTGTTCACTGACATATCTTATGCAGCAGGGTAGAGACTAAAAGTATCAATAGCAGTAGGTTGGTAACTATGAGATGGTACTATATAGACATCTTGTAGGAAGCATATTTAAAATGTGTAGGTGGGGAAAATCTGTGTGTACTAATGCATACTAAAAAGTAGCAGAATTTGAAGATACATATTGTAATGATGGCCAGTGAATGAAGAGGAAATATAAAATTCAAAGATGGCTGAAGTATTAAACTGCAAATTCAGTACACTGTCAGACTGCTTAAATCCCATTAAAGTTAGTGGGATTTAAGCTGCTTAACTGCACACATAAGTAAAGTCTTAAATAATTTTGTTTGGATGGGAAGCAAGAAAGTATAGATTTAAAATACATAAAAACATAACAACATCTATGAATTGGCTCCATCATTGCTAATAATATGTCACTTCAACCACAAACATACAAAAAATATAATGGCAGTTATTTTCCCCCCTTTCAAATTCAATTTCTAGAAAAGTGTGAAATGCTAATTAAGCTGTACTTTGGATGATGATTCTGCATTACAGAAGTTATCCAGCTGACAAATGGCAAGCAACATTACGTTAAGCTATGTGCAAAGATGACTAATTACATAGAGAAAGTCAGGCATCGTGATCAGACTCATGGGTTTTAAGGCAACATTTAAGAGGTCTGAAGAAGAGGATTTCCTTGATTTTTCTGTGATTATATTAAAACAGATTTGGCCAAGTGGTGATCCAGCCTGCTACATACATTCTATCCAAAAAAAAACCCAAAAAACCTAAACCCCATCAACAACCAAAAGAAATAAGATATAGGGAGAAGCAGAGGAAGCAGAGTAGTTATGATTGCAAGTTCCAAAGAATGCCAATGTCTATGAATGGTACTATGGATACTGCCACAAAACCTATCCTCAAGGAGGCGTAAAAAGTCTATCCTCTCCAATGTAACACTGAGCAAGATAATGAGTATTTCAAGCTCATGTTTAAGAAAGAACAAAGCAGACAGATGGCAACAGGCTGGAAAGCTGGGCTGCAGATACTTGGACAGCAGCAAGAAAGTCGGAGAAACAAAAAAGAAGTCTGGTTATTAAGAACATTTATATTTAGGCAAGGTCAGGGGGTACAAATGGGTCACCTGGGTGGTAATGCTATGCTAGAGTCTTAGGGGATTCATGCAAGTGGCTTGCCACAAGGGGCAGTGGAACAGCTGACTAGTTGCTCTATGTAGTACATCTGCTCTCAATATAGAACTGTGATATCCAGGGCAAGGGATGCTGCTGGAAAAGAGCAAGGCTGAGGGGTAACAGTAGGAAGCAGATACTGCACAGTCCCACATTAGATTATCAAGGGGGGGGGGGAGTACAACATATCATAGCAATGAAAAAGAATATGACATTAATAACTTAAATTTACCTTACTGCAGGGCTAGGGAATGATCTTCCACTAGAGGTATCACAACATGATGTTTGTGAACATGGATATTCTTTCTTATTATATGTTGTGTTAGCTAATTTTAAAGACATATTGCAGCCTACATCCTGTCCAATTTGCTGTATTTGTGGATTTGTTTCTTCATCTTCCTCACTGTGACTCAAAGAAACCGTAAGATCACTGCTTCCATCTAAACTTTCATCTTCTTCCTGTGCGCTTGTATCCAGATGCAGGCTATTTCTAATACCTAGTAAGAAAATGTAACACTATTATTTCTGCGTAACAGCATTATTAGTTTGCTTCTGAAAATATTAATTTATATTGCAAGGACTTAAAAATGCATCCCAAAACAACCCATCAGGTTCGCACAGATGATCATCATAGCTTATAATGGTTTTTTTAAAAGTACTTATTTTTTCTAAAAATATTGTTCAAGGTAATGCTCAATAAAATACACAAATACACTATTAATAAATGTTTTTTTAAAAACAGTCAAAATATTTGACAAGTATTTTTAAAAACGGTGTGTGTCTGTGGGGGGGGGGGGGGAACCAAGCCATCTCAACAATCATTCTGAAGGGGAATGTTTTAGAAATCAATGTATTTTCCAAATGTAATGCAAAACCATAAAATACCAAAAAAAAAAAAAAAAGAGATTGAAGTAGGGAGGGGAGACAGTGTATTGTTCTTTCTGTCTGCCTCACAGGGTCAGTTTCCACCAAGATCCACAAATAATCAGCTACTCTGCAGAACAAGTATTAGACCACAAGGCTTCATCCCCAGGCCTGATTGAGCCATTTGTCTAAATTCTGTTAGGCACCTTGATTTTTTCTTCCTGACCCTCACAAAAGATAAGGTATCAATATGAATACATAAATGATGAATATATCTGAAGTTAGACATCTCTTATCACTGAAATGGAAAAAACAACAACAGACAACACATTTAAATCATTATTACCAATCTACAAAGAGAGAAAAGTTAGTTCCAAAACTGATAAAATGAATGAAATTTCAATTTGAAAACCAAGTAATGTGGAAAAATTGAAACAAGTCTGACTTCCATCCCTGAATAAAACACAGATCTAAGATCAGAGATGACGGAACCTCTAAGTCTTTGGAGAGACCACATTATTGTGTATTCTAGTAGAATTGTCCCTTTAAATGCTCTCAGGTTCTGCTCTATTGCTTTCTTATATTCCTGTAAAATAACAAAGATTAATGCGAAAAATGCCTCTATGCTAGTGGTCTCCAAATGGAACAAATAAATGACACTGTTATCTTACATGTATCCTTACAGTACCTCAGACAATAAACCAAACTTGATGCAAGTTAGAGTCTCCCATCACCACCACCAGCCCAGGTGCCCTGCAAAACCATTACATAAATCATCACTATACCTGGGAATTTTTCTCTCAAGTGCTCATTTTCAGAAACAAGCTGTTCAGGGCAACACACCAATGAGACTGGCCGTTCAGATCCCTGTTGATTTACAGAGTGCTCATGTGTCAGTTTTTCTTCCACTGATTTGTGGAAACTGTCACATTTTAAATCGGTGGTTCTGTTCTCAGGACTTAATCTTTCATGTAATAGGGAACTGAGTTCAGCAGACATTTTACTTTCCACAAAATTACTACCATGATTATTTGTCTTGCTTTCTGCAGTTAAACAGCAAGTTCTTCCATCCGCATGTGATACACTGGATGTGACTGGCATTTCCTTGCCCATCAGCAGATATGTCTTCCCATCTATTTTGTCAGACTTATTTGAGCGCTGTAGATCACTATTAGTTTGCACTACACAGCTGTCTGTCATATAACTATTCTGTGATGGTTGTCTATGTGAATGTGGGTCAGAAATTGAAAACCCCTTTGTGAGCTTGGAAGATTTCTGCAGCGCACTGAAATCTTCAACGCTTGAGACAGCTGACATTTGGCGGCCCATAAAAATTGTTGCTGTGTGATAGAGTCCTCTTGACATGGCTGTCCTGGTGTTAACTCCTGCCTGTCTTGCTTCTGGCACATTCTGAAAAAACAGAATAATTTTTTGTCATTGCAGTTCTGGTTTTTAAAAGATGGAGCATTTTTTGGGAGAAGAAAGTATTATTCATTTAAAATACACAACTACGCATGAAAGCCTTTTATGACCCAAGGGAAACATGCAGGCACAACTCACCCTGAAGTTTTATTTAATGCCAGTTCAAATAAATGGGAAAACACAGAGAATTTTCCATTGAATTGTGCCCCACATTTTTGCAAATTAACATACATGACTCTGTGCTGCCAAACATCCCCAATTTTTAACATCTCCAGTTTGCAATGAAGTCACTAAAAATGAAAACATAGTATTTTGATCAAAAAAAAAAAAAAAGGAGAAAGGTGATCACAAGTTAATGATATGAAGTAGCTCTGCAAACAAACAAATATGAACTAGAACATGAGAGGCACTCTGTGTCCACCTAGTTCAGTACTGTCTAGCAGCAGTTCTCCAGGGTCTTGGCAGTCCTTCTAACTCTTTCTGCCTGAGGTTCCTTAAAGTCAGTGTTTCTCCATTATTTTCTGTCACGCCCCCCCTAGGAAAGAAGAAAACATTTCGCGCCCCCCTGCGCGATCACATGGGCGGGTTTGGCCAATCAGGATAGAGCTACTGGGGCTGTGCTGGGACAATCTCCCTCTCTCCAGCCGTAATGGGCCCCCCTTTATGGAGCCTTGCGCCCCCCCTGGGGGGCCCGCCCCACTATTTGAGAACCGCTGCTTAAAGTAGAAGTGGCAGGTATCGAACCATTGAGCTTTTACATGGAAGGCATATGTTTTGTGCCTTTTAGTTGAACCAATAAAGGTAAGGCTGTTGTGTGGATTTTGGATGTTATTGTACTTTGCTATATGACCAACACTGCTACCCCTGGATCTATTAGGATCTAAAGGTAATACATTACCTTTAACCACCATTCAGAAGTTGGTTGGTTGTGTACTTTCCTGCCCCCACTAAGATGAAAAACAAATCAAACTAGGGCCCAGGAGACTGAAGTCCTATCCTTGCCAGCCATAGAAAAAAAAAAAGGGACTCTTTCCGCTTTGGAGAACTGGATTGGGGCCACTGTGTACAAATGTTCTCTGCTTTTTCCTGAGTTTTGTTCTCTTTCAGTTCTAATGTTTGAAATGTTGGGCTGTTGTTGTTGCCGTTTTTAAAAGCCATTTTGTTACTAAAGGAGGGGGGAATGGAATGGAATATGAGCTGCACTGGGCAGACAGAACTGGGAGTATCTTTGTAAAGAAAGTTAAGCACAGGTCAAAAATGAAAAGAATCTGCTGCAAGCATAACCAGGGAACAAAGCAGCCAATGGATAGGTTTTGCAGTCAGCATAAAACTTCTATATGAATCCCAAAGTTCTCCTTTTTAAGAGCCACTAAACTGGATGGACAGCTGTATACTTCTACCCATTCCATTTATTATAGTAGGACTGGTGCACAGATGTCCAGTGGACTGAGCCCACCATATCACTCTGAATACAGACACATTTTCAGATACCTCTTAGTTGTCTAGTATTGAATCATAACGGCAGTCAAACAATAAGCTGACCTGTAATATTTTAAAAACAAATATTAGAAAAAGAATGGAATGGAATGGAATGGAATGGAATGCAATCAGCTGGGATCCAAAGGAGTCCATTACTTTATTATGGTGATTATATTATGTTACACTACATCCAGAATGTGTGTGTGTGTGTTTGTGTGTGTGTTATACTGTTATATAATATAACATAATCAGCTGGGCTCCAAAGTACTATGCATGGAACTTCCAAGAGTAAAGATTATTTCCCAGCCTCCCTAAAATTGCTTGTACCTCTCTCCTCCAAACCTTCAAAACTGGCAAATGCAGCTTATGGGAGGATTTATCAATCACTCCCCCCACACCACCACCAGCCTGCATATACAGAAATACTTTCTGCTTGTGACTGGTGTTTTTGGGTCCCACCATTACTTATAGCAACCCTAATTTATAATGTACATGGTTCCTTACAGAGGGCACATAATATATTTTTTAAAAATATATGATTAAATTACCATGACAACAATTCACAATGTAGGGGTACAAGAGTAGTGAAGAGAAACTGAAATTCTGATACTCAGGAATTTATCAAAACAGAGCACAAAGGAAATGCAGTTTTCTTTAAGATCAAGGACTCAAAGGACAAACATTTTCAGAAAAAAACATGCACAAATAAGTTAGTATTGTTTCATAACTGCAATTCATACAATGTGGAAGGCCTATGTCTACAAGTCAAGGATGGTGAAGCTCACTGTTCTGTATATGATGAAGAATGGCCTACATTCAAGGTTTCTTCATTTTTTTAATCTATGGCAAGTGAAACATCTATAAACTCAGATTAATGCCTGCTAACGCAATGAAGAAAGAAAAATGGAAACCTTCCTACTATTACACACATGCATGCGCACACAGACCCACACACACACACAAAATAGTGTTGCCTCTGTTTCTTTCCTGATAAGAGTCTTAAATACCAAACAGTTAAATGCATAATAACATTTACTGGCAGGAAGACAGACTGCTTAGCTGATACATAAAGCAGGTAAAAGGAGGAAAAGTTAATTTCTTGGCTGAATGATTCCATCGGTAGCTATAGGGCAAACTAGAAAGTCTTTTAGTAAAGTAGCAGTTGATTCTTCTATCAATCTGCAGCACACATACTCTTCCAAGGAATGCATTAAATATGAAAATCATATCCTGTTATCATCTGTTTCCAGCTTTCAGCCCAGTAAGCTTTCCTTAATGAATGCTGTAGCCTAAGGGACAAGCATGCTGTTGGCTTTTCTGAATAATGGAGTGATGCTCCCCATTTTGGCTTATTACAATATCGACTAGCTGAGGGGGTTTCACACATAGTCACAAGTGACTACTCTTGCCAGCATGCTCCAAGTTATTACAAGATGTTTTTAGACATTTCATCTAAAAGAGCTTTCCTGCTTTTAGGGAAGAAAAACAGCTCTGGTCTTGAACTGTATCATTTATATGGAGATAGGAGGAGGGATTAGAAGGCTGCATTACTGCAGATATATAGCAGAATATATTTGAGTATTCCTTGTCAGGCTTTGTCTGTGATTTAGATATGCAATCTTTTTTTTTTCTTGGCTTCTTTTGGGAAAGGAAGGTCAAAATGTACAAAATTATAAAGGCTACATGTTTAGACTTAAATTTAGACGATTTTGTCACATTTTTGAGTTTAAAATGTAAGAATACTAGATGAATAGAACACGATCTGGAAGGGGGATTTTCTTCTTCTTGATTATTAACTCGACAATGAAAGAATGCATTTTTAGCAATGTAACTAAATGGTGGAAATAACCATGGAATAGTTTTGCAATAAAGTAAAACTGACTCTGTGTATGTGTGTGTGTTAAAAAAGAAATGGATATGATTGTGAGCATGATCTAGCCAGAGTAAGATTGTAAATACAATCTCAACAGACTGTACTTCCAAGTCCTAATGATTTGAATAAGAGAGAATGAAACATGTCCTTAAGTTTCCTATTCATATCAATGGAACTCTGAAACATTAAGCATTAAGGACTTGGCATGGATGTGTCTTACATGTTTTCAAAATATTCTCACTTACCTGATTTTTAGCTTCATCTCTCTCCTCGCTTTTTGTGTTAAGTCTCCATCTACTCTTAATTTCTCTTTCATATTCTGCCTAATATAAAGAAAAATAAATTCTGATTAAGCAATCTTTTTACCAACACAGGTTGTGATAGAACCAAAATAAATTCTCACTAAATTCACTGGGGGGATAGTTAGGCACATGGTTTAAACTCTCCCATTGAAATTAAATTTCAAGTGTTCTCTTTGTGTGGATTGCAGGCACACAGTAATAAATACACAATATACATTAACATAAATATTTAATATAATACTTAATTTTAAAAAATTAATAGAATAAGCATTCTAAATATCTTAAAGACTTTCATATCTGAAGTATATCACAAATGATCAAAGGTTAAAATATTTCCTAAATAAAATGTTTTCTGGTAAATTTTATTACAACACATATGACACTTCATTGGTTCCTTCCTCCTTACATATGAGATGCCATATCTCATGGCATGAGATATGAGAGCATGAGAGCACTCATTGGGGGTGCTCTTAGACTCGTCGCTTCACATGACTAGTCAGGTGTATGTGGCGGTCAGGAGCACCTGTTATCAGCTTCGGCTGATAACTGCGCCCTTATCTGGATATGAGGGATTTGGAAACTGTGGTGCATGCTCTGGTATCCTCAGCGTCTGGACTACTGCAGCACACTCTACATGGGGCTACCCTTGTGCCTTACCCAGAAACTTCAACTGGTTCAAAATATGGCAGCCAGGTTAATTACCGGAACATCTAGGAGGGAGCACATAACACCTGTGCTTAAATCACTCCACTGGCTGCCAATTAATTTCCGGGCGCGGTACAAGGTGTTGGTTTTGACCTTTAAAGCCCTACATGGCTTGGGTCCATCTTACCTTAGGGACCACCTCTCCCCGTATGATCCCCCCTGTGCCCTTCGGTCCTCTGGGAGGAATCTGTTACAGCCAATAAAAACTAGGCTGTCTCAGACCTCCTAGAGGACCTTTTCTGCAGCCGCTCTCAGGCTATGAAATGACCTGCCGGACGAGATCCATCTTATTACTACGCTTACTGCTTTCAAAAAGGCAGTGAAGACGGATCTCTTCCAGCAGGCCTTCCCAGAATAACATCTGCCCCAGGGAGATGAGCTTTTTGCTTTCATTTTTATCCTGTCCCCTTTGTTGTTTGGTTTCCTTTTATTGTTTCTTTGTTTTTACTGCTTTTTAGCATTTTAATCTTTCTCTAGTTTAATTCTGTTTTAAGGGTTTGGGTGGGCGGGTTTGGGGGATGAGGGAATGTTTTAACTTTGTCTGTTTTTAACTACTGTAACCCGCCCCGATTGTTTAGCTGAGGGATGGGCTCTAAATAATAATAATAATAATAATAATTATTATTATTATTATTACTATATACCAACTTATATTTTGCTGTAGCAAAGAAAGCAACAGCGATCTCAACCTGCATTAACCTGCATTAATAGAAGCATAGTTTCCAAGTCAAGGGAAGTAATAGTCCCACAATATTCTGACCTGGTCAGGCCTCAGCTGGAATATTGTGCTCAGTTCTGGGCACCTCATTTTCAGAAGGACATAGACAAGTTGGAGTGCGTTCAGAGTAGGACAATGAGGATAAGAGGTATGGAAAACACAATATATGAGGTTGAAGGAGCCGGGCATGTTTAGCTTGGTGAAGAGCTGTCCAGCCTCTTTTTGAAGACATCCAGTGGAGATCCCACCACCACTCTATGCAACTGATTCCATTGCCAAATTGCTCTCACTGTCAACAAGTTTCTCCTAATGTTCAATTGAAATCTGCTGGGGATGCTGTAGCTGGAAATCCTGCATTCAGCAGGGAGTTGGACTTGATAGGGGCTCTTCCAATTCTAAGATTCTATTATTTTATTTGTATTTTATTTCACCATGGCCCTCTTGTACTATCTTCTATATCCTTTTTAACATTTTGCATTCATCTAGATATAAAGTTCTAGAACTTTTATATCATCTTTAAAGTGTACCACTCATATATGACCTCTGAGTCCAAGATAAGCTCATGAGACTTTCAAATGGCATATATATTACCAGATACTCCTATGCAGACTGCTCTAACAAAAGGAAAACAACTGTGAATGAGACACCCATATTAATAATGGAGTGACCAATTGTGGTTGTTTTACATGTTACTGGATTGCAGTTCCCAAACTAATAGAGCCAGTAGTGAGGGATCATTGTAGGTGAAGTCCAGCAATATCTGGAGGTCTACAGTTGTCCACTTTGTGTTAACAAACATAGAGTAGAAACTGAACACATGTGATGTGGAAGCTTCCAAAGTAACACAGTACATCAGTCAAACAATTATCTTTTCATTCAGCAACAAAAGACCATTCAAGAATGCTTCAACAATGTATAAAATTAAGTCATGTAGTGCACAAAGAAATATATATGAATGAAATTGTGATATTTTTTCTTCTCTTTTAGGGGCAAATACATCAATCACAGCATCAATCCATTGTATAATTAGCAATCAGAAACACAAAACCCCATAATATTATAGGAAGAATAGTCAAAGACCTATGTACCCTCAACCCTTCCCTAATTTCCAAAGCTATAAGAGCATTATGACTCAGCACATTACTTAAGTATAGGCATGTGGGCAACAGGAAACAAATTATTGTACAAAGGGTTTCAAGACTTGCTGATATCCAATTCATAGGTGTGATCAGTTCGTTTTCATTAAAATTCTTGTCCATTTTTAAAGTACCGAACATAATACCTTTAACTTCTGAAGGGACTCAGAACTTGAAGCAAACTTCTTAATATGAGCTTCAATGGAATCAAATTCCTTCAACAAATCTTGGTTTCGAAGCAGTGATTCCTTCTGGCGTTCACATATTTCTTTCAGGTATTTTTTTAGCTGTATATATTTCAAATTAGTCCTATGCAAAGGGGAAAAATTAAAACATGTCTATAATTAAAAGACAGAGGGAAAGAAGTGCTATGCCATGTATTTTGCCTCATTTTTAAAAATAACAAATATCCTTGCACAAAGGATTCTCGTAAAGAAACTGCCCTAAGCCATCATCCTTAGAGGAAAATGTACAGAATATGAATTGCAACAAAGTTGGTTTCCTTTCCACCTTGAACTTGCACAGAGACTTCTTCAATAAAATGTTGAATGTAACAATCAAGAAAATAGTTCTACAGGTCTAGTCCATCCTACGTGAACTTCTCCATGGCTCAGTACAATTCTATTTCTCTTGCAAGAGTCAACAGCAGAGACTGCAAATAGTTCCTATATCCCAAACAGTCATTCATTACACTCAGCCTGCATCCGCACTACAGAAATACTCCAGTTTGACACTGCTTTAACTGCCATAGCTCCATGCTATGGAATTCTGGGAATTATAGTTTGTTGTGGCACCAGAAATTGCAGTGCAGATACAGTCTGAGTGTAATGAAGGACTGCATAGGAATAGGAAACATTTCCATGCAGGCTCAGATAATGTATGTGTATGATAAAGAAATAATGTGCATGGTACACAAATTGTATTGGATTAAGTCCTCCAAATTAGGGATACAGTGGCTCAAATGGTTAAGATGCTGACTCTGTTGATTGCAAGATCAGCAGGTTGGCAGTTTGAGGCCCGGGTGCTGCATGATGGGTGAGCTCCTGTCTCTAGTTCCAGCTTCTGCCAACCTAGCAGCTCAAAAGCATGCAAATGCAAGTAGATAAATAGGTACTACTTTGGTGGGAAGGTAAACAGCATTCTGTGTAATCATGCTGGCCACATGATCACAGAGAAGTCTCTGACAACACTGGCTCTTCAGCTTAGTAACAGAGATTAGCACCGCCTCCTATGGTTGGACACAACTTGACAACCTTGTCAACGGCAATACCTTTACCTTTACCTTTTAAGTCCTCCAAAATGGCCACTGTAGTTGAATACTGAAGGGAAATCAGGCTGAGAAAACATGCATTAAAACTGATTAGTTAAGAGGCCCAGGAAGAACAAACAGTTCTTCCAATTGCTCAAAGAACTGAGGATTAGAAACTCCTCAAGCCTGGCTCCTGAAGGCACCATTAACCACAGTTTGGTTTGGATTCAAATAACACCTGGGAAGGACACAGAAAGCTAGTCAATGTCCAGGCATAAGAATGTCTAACCCAGGGGTAGGCAACCTTTTTGAGCAGGGGGCCGGGTTGCTGTCCCTCAGACAATTGGAGGGCCGAAACACCATAAATAAATAAATAAATAAATAAATAAATAAATAAATAAATAAATAAATATACATACATAAAAATATATTTTTTAAAAAAAATTAAAAAAATATGCATGCACACTCTCTCGGCCCCAGAAAAGCCATGACAAAACCTCTGTGGAGATTTTGCCAAGAAAACCCCAAGAACAACCAATAACAACAATAATCAATATCATCATGGCGGGGGCCGGCGGCGGCAGGACTGGCCTTGGGCCAGTCCAAAGGCCTCAGGGGGCCAGATCCGGCCCCCCGGGCCTTAGGTTGCCTACCCCTGGTCTAACCTCAAAGGATCAATTCCACTGTATTGTTTGATTACTTTGAAAAAAATGGAAGATTTCTAAAAATCAAAATTCATATTCCACTTTAATATATAAGACAATCTTGCAACTGGATAGCATGTGACAGTGGAGGAAACACAAATTTATATATACAACAAATCCCTGTATTCTTCATTGCAAACAGAAGCCTACCGTATATACTCAACTATAAGTCCACCTCATGCATAAGTCAAGGGCAGGTTTTAGGGCCAAAATTTTGATTTTTGATATGACTTGTGGATAAGTCGAGGATAAAATTTAGGAGCATGTAGCAAAGGATAGAAAGGATGTAGTTTACTGTCTTCACACATAAATGTCTTATTCAGATTCTTCTAATCCTGATTCTTCTCAGCACTCCTTTGAGAGGAAGCACCAAAGAGGTGCCACCACTGTCATTTTTCCATCCAAGCATTCAAAAAGGCCAGAAGCAACATCATGGTGGAAAAAGTAGATGGGGTTGGTGCTTCTTTTGGTTGCTCCTAGATGGACTAAGCTCTTACATTTTGCCACTCAGAGATGAAAAAAAGTTAAAATGTACTTACAATGACCTGTGGATAAGTTGACCCAGCTTTTTGCCGTCAATTTTTTGACTAACATTTCTAGACTTTTACATGAATATATACAGTATATTTAATATAACTTGATGGAGTTTACAAATTATTAAAATAGCAGTAATAGAGAGCTTTGCTAAATGATATATTTTAATGAAGAGTAAAATATTCTGGGGCAATATTCATTTTAGCATTCCTTGAGTGTATCATCTACCAATTTCAAGTTTTACAAGAGATCCGAATCAGACTTCAAAGAAGCACACACATACAAGGCTTACCATTTCTCCACAAGATACAACTATTTTCATACATGTTGTGTTCATTTATGCATCATGGCAAGCCTTTGGTTCCTAAATTGTGATGTGCTTGAGCGGCATGCTGCTATGCACAGCATATTTGCTCTCCCTTCATGTGCATGCTGATAAAGAATTTAGGTAACTACAATTAAACATTACCTCCAAACATAGAACTACAGTAGTTTTTGTGGGTTTTTCGGGATGTGTGGCCATGTTCTAGAAGAGTTTCTTTCTGACGTTTCGCCAGCATCTGTGGCTGGCATCTTCAGAGAGTTTAGATGCCAGCCACAGATGCTGGCAAAACATCAGAAAGAAACTCTTCTAGAACATGGCCACACAGCCCGAAAAACCCACAAAAAACTACGAGTTCACAATGGAACTACAGTAATTGATCCCAAAGAAGCCATGACTGTGTCTAGCTTTAAAACATAGTTGTAGGTTTATACATAAAAGTAGCTTTTGATCAAGTCTTGTGTAGAGGTCGTCTCCTTTCAACTAAGCCTATACAACAACACATGAGGGAATATTTACAGATAAGATTTGGGGAGAGTCTTGAGCAGGGAGGGCCCTCCAAATACTGTTGTACTACAATTTCCATAGGCCCTTGCTATTGGCTCTGCTTGTTAGGACTGACAGAAGTTGTAGTCCAATGATAGCTGTGTTCCAATGACTTGATGAGAGTTGCAGTCCAATGACCAAGAGCAGGAATGGGGAAATTGCAGATTGTGCATTGCCCTCAGATCCACAGCAGTTCCCCAAAACCTTTGCCCAATTCTATTGTCCAAAAATTGCATTAAAGCCCCCAAAGCCTCTTCCATGACTCACTACGCAGGCTTAACTACATTAGTCTATTGAAGCAAAGAATATCAATATCTAAAATTTCATGTTAATTTTATCTTTCTTTCTACTTAACAATGTATTTTAAAGGCTTATTATGACAAAATATATAAATCACACATCACAGTTTAATTTCTAAGGGACCACAAGACACTATGATTCCCTTGTATCATGTAAGAACTATTCCAGTGCCTATTCTGCCTGTTTACACACTGCCTATTCACATTCATGGTAGTGCGAAAACTTTCTTCCAGCACAGGTTTTGGGGAGGAAGTGTGTGAAAGCAGAAGATGAGCTTGTCCCGCAAGGCTGTCTACATCAGTGGGGCAAGGAATCTAATTCCAGGTATTGATCTGAATTTAAAGCTGTTATCCAAAGTGTGGAAGTTATTTCATTTTTGTTATTAACTGCCCTTGAGTCGATCTCAACTCATGGCGACCTTATGGATGAGACATCTCCAAGACCCTCTGTCCTCCACTACTCTGATGAATTCCTGCAACCCCGCACCCGTGATCTCCTTAATAGAGTCCATACATCTAGCATGTGGCCTTCTCTTCCTACTTCCCACCACCTTTCCCAGTATTATTGTTTTTTCCAAAGAGTTGTCCCATCTTATGATGTGTCCAAAGTACGATAACCTTAGTTTGGTCATCTTGGCTTCCAGGGAGGTTTCTGGCTTGATCTGCTCTAGGACCCATTTGTTTATCCTTTTGGCTGTCCATGGGATCCTCAGCACTCTCCTCCAGCACCACATTCTCTCAAATGAATTAATTTTCTTCCTGTTATCTTTCTTAACTGTCCAGCTCTCACATCCATACATGGTAATAGGGAATACAATGGCTTGTATGATTCTAACTTCTGTGCGGAGTTTTATATCTTTACATTTTAGAATCTTTTCTAGTTCTTTCATAGCCACCCTCCCCATTCTTAGTCTTCTTCTGATTTCCTGGCTGCAGTTCCCATTATAAATAAATAAATAAATAAATAAATAAGTTATTTTAGCAGGCCACTAACTTTGAAGCTACCAGACACCACCATTCTTATGTTTTGTTTTATGGATCTCTTATTTTATGGAAGCACACCACTGAATGCTGCCATTTGTCCTCACTTTTTTAAAAAAAAATATTTACACCTAGTACAGTATGGCTTAGTGATTTGAATGTTGGACTGTGGCCTGGAACAGATGGGCAAAATGATGCAGCTTCCAGTTGCTTTGAAGATGTGGCATTCAAACGAAGTAAACCTCCAAAGTGGCCCAAAGCTGCACTCCAGTCCTTTGGACTGGAGCAAAAAGGAGTGGGAATAATCCGTCTCCTGGCAACTCAGGTTGGATCTGTGTCCATGGCCCACTTTGGGAGCAGGTTGTGTAGTCAATGGGATCCTGACCCACTTGCAGCTGGAGTAGATTTGGACCATTCTTTTGCACCCATCTGCTCTATGACACTGGAGACCAGGGTCCAATTCCCAGCTCAGCCATGAAACTCACTGATGAACTTGGGCAATTCATACGCTTTCAGCCTCATGGGAATGCAATGGCAAATGTCCTCTGAACAAATCTTGCAAAGAAAACCCCCCAATAGGTTCTCCTTAGGCTCACAGAAATGACTTGAAGGCACACAACAACAACAACAACAACAATGTACAGTAAATTAGTTACTGTTAGTTATTATTATAGTTGTGTAACTATAAAGTAACTATATTCCCATTTCTCAAAATTAATTTTAGTTACTTTATAAAATTCAGAAGGCTGTATGTTAGTGGCCTTTGGTAAAAAAAACTCACTTTGTTTCTGCCAACCCCATCAATTTAACATCCATCACAAAGTACAGCATAAGTTGTAACTTATGGTTCAAGTTTTCTAGCTTGGCCCTACCTTTCTGTGGCAGTGCGACTGCATGCTCCTATGAGGCAAGAGGCTATGCTGACAGTAGCACTGTTGGTGGTAGGGTTTCCCATATCAGACAGACATTTGCTGAGGAGCTAGATAAATGTGCATATAACTACCAGGCACTAACAGTAGTAGGGACGGGTGTGTGTGACACTGGCAGAGGAACTGCCAGGATCTAACACATATATTTATATTTTGCAGGCTGTTGCACTAGCAAGAAGATACCCGGTTTTTATATATATAATTGAAGGGAAAAATTTAAGGTGGCATATTAATTGGGATCACCAGCACTCAAAGTGGTTCCAGTTGCGATGGATTAAGGATTCCCCAGGAAATAAAGGAAAGGTGTATGTAAGATGGAGGCATCCCAGAAAATAAGGGGGTGGGGGATAAAAGTCATCATTTTGGGTATTCTGATGTGGGAGGAGGTGCAGGGAAATTGGATTAGACGACATGCTGAGCATATGTTTGAATACCATGGAAAAGATGTAACCTTAGTTTATGCACATCCATAATCAGCAGGGTGTATGTCCTTTTTGCCTGCTTTAATTGAAGACCCCGAAGTCATTTTATTGGGTTTAGCGAAATCAGCTGTGGGCCCTCCCACGATATTTTCTTCAGTACCAGATGAACTAGATGCTACTCGATTCCGAAGAATGAGATACAGAACTACCACAGCAGGAATGTGTTTTTGTTGTAACCACAAAGGGAATTGGAATAATAAATGGAGGGATTATAGAAAACATGAAGACTTTTAATGAATCTGAGAAGTTATACTTATTGTAGGGATAAATTTTATTTGTAGGGAACCTACAATCAGAGTTATGTACCCAAGGATTTACATCAAACTGAATGGAATGAGATGTATCCAGAATATCCAGTGTTGCATATAAATGGAAGTGTTATCTTGAGATTGGGACAAAGTATGGGTAGTATATGCTCTGGGTGGCAATTACGAGATCCAAACCTATGATTTTTCTTTGATGATTGGGCTACTAATTTCCATCCAGGCAACTATCAATGTGTGGGAGTGGGATATTTGACTTTTCCAGTCCAAGTATCTAAGTCCGAGTCTCCACAGACTAGACATAAGCGGGAAACCTACAATGGGCCTTTGGGACCGGCATGTTCAGATGAAGTTATAATTGATGTCCAATACTCAGACACTTTGGGGAGCAGAGTAGCAGCAGGGGCTATATTTGGAGCATTAACTCTAGGAGCATATCCAGGGATTGTCACTCAGGAAAATCGTAGGAGCATATTGGGACTTATATGCAGACTGGAAAAATCAATAAATGCTACTGGGGAGATTGTACGCATGTTGCAATCTGAAATTGAAGAATTGAGCCAAATGGTAATGAAACAAAGGTTAGTTTTGGATTATTTGTTGGCTGCGAAAGAGGGATTTTGTAACATGATAGGATGTCAATGTGTGGTAAAATTTCACAATTTGAACAGATCAATAGAAGATGAAATGGAAAAATTAAGACAAATGATTCAGCACAATGTTTATGATACAAAAAGGGGTTGGTCTTTCTTCGGATGGTTGAGTGATTTGTGGCCTTCAGCTGTTTGGATAAAGAAAATTATTTACATAATAGTTATGACAGTGGTTATGATTGGTATAATAGGTTGTTGTTTCCCACTTTTTATCCGCTTGTGCCAACATAGTATTATGTCAGTAATACCCCAAAAGAAAGTAGATGCTTTTGAATTTTAATCCATTATAATGTATGTGTTAATATATGGTTTTTAGAGATCATTGATGATTTGGGTTGATTATACAATTAATTAAATTAATATAATTAAAAGGGACATGATTGTTTATAATTATTGGTGATACTCAATTATGAACTAATTAAGTATCAAGAGGGGGAATATGTGAGAGAATGGCTGAGTATGTGTAAGGTAAATGGGTTCCAGGAGTGACAAGGCCCTGAAAGAACCAAATAAAATGGATGCCACGCAAAGCACTATTGAAGGAGGAACTTGGATGGTGGAAGCGAGGAATGGGAGAAACTTGGCCTCGGAAGTGGAGATGCTGACCAAGCATAACCAAGACAATACAATCTGTCGAATATGAATGAAATATGTTGATATGGCAGAGCGAGATCTGGCACACACAGAATGTACTGAAACTTGTGCAAAGAACTGAACTGTTCTGAACCCATGGTGATCAGCAAAACATGTTTGTTTCAAAAAAGAAGAGAAAAAGATATAAAAGACAGTACTTCTCCCACTTCACCTTGTGGTTCCTGATCCATGGCAACGGGGGCCATCCACCCTTCTTGGAGGCTTGATCAACTTCCAGTGAAGGATCGTGAGTATGAATGTGTGCGAATGTGTGAGTGAATGAAAAGAGCTCTTGATACTTAAGGTGTTTGTTATATTGAGTATCTGATATTAGAAATAATTGTTTTAGGTGTCTCTGTGTCTGTATCTCAATAAATGTTACATGCAAAGTGTCTAAACCCAGATCTAGTTTCCTATGTGTCTTTGTTGAAAGTCCTATAGTCTAGGGTAGCTAAATTTCTCTCTGGATCAAAAGAACAACAGAGAACCTCGGTTCATGACACAGGGACGACAGTGGCACCATAGCTAATTCTAAAGGAGTTAGTGCTGTGTAGAAGCCTCCTGAAGCCTTTTATGATGAGACAATCAGGTTGGATGGCACTCAAACAGCTAATGGGGAAGAGTGGAAGATTAGTACAAGTGGCACTGTGTCTAACGATGCAACAGAAGTCAAGTTGAAAGGAGATTCACTGAGGTGAAAGTCCAAAGCTGCACACTGTATATAGACAGAGGTCAGTTGAAAGGCAGATCAGGGAACAGGGATTTAGCCTGTGCTGGTGGAGTTAAATTCCCCCTGAAAACTCTCCTAGAATCACCAATGAGCCTGAAAGATGAAGTCTCAATGGTGGCCAGTTCCTTTGCAGTTATGGCTTGTGCGCCTCTGTGCCTGTTCCAAGACACACTGGATCTGCCCACAATGACAAACGCCTCAGTTGTAATCCATTGGATTCTTGTAACACACTATTTGGGGCTGTCTTTGAATTCAGCTGGTCCAAAGAGCTGCAGCCAGTTTTTTAACTGGGGCAGGCTTCAGGGAACAAACAACTCCTTTGTTACAACTGCTCCACTGGCTGCTACTTCATTTCTAAACACAAATCAAAGCACTAGTTATGATGTCTAAAGCCCTATAAGGCCCTCCCATATAAACCTGTCCATGTTTTGAGGTCCTCTAAGGAAGGTCTCTTCCTCACATACATTTCTGTGGCTGCTTCCAGGGTCTGCAACTCCCTTCCAAGAGAGGTTCGATTGCCACCCTCCCTGCTATTGTTCTGCAGGCAGGTTAAGAATTCTGTATTACAGCAGGCCTTTGAAAACTGACTGGGCCTTTCCAAACTGTGGTGTACTGTCTTTGTTTTGTTTGTTTTTTCTTATTTTTAACAGCTATGGGTTTTAACAGCTTTTAATGTTATCATTAGTTTAATTATATTTTTAACTTTTGTATTCAGTATGTATATATTAGCTATGCATTTGTAAACTTGGACTGGGACTCTAGGTGACCAGGGTTCAAATCCCTGCTCAGCCATAGAACCTCACTGGGGACCTTGAGCAGGCCACACTCTCCCAGTCTTAGAGGAAGGCAAAGACAAACCCCCTCTGTTAAAATCTTGCCAAGAATATCTCCCCATAGCATCACTATAAGTCAGAAATGACTTGAAAACACACAACAACAACAAACAACAAGCAGCCTTGAGTCCCAAACCAGGAAAAATGTGGGATGTAAATACTACTAATAATAATAATGGTGGTGGTGGTGGTGTAGGAACATGGAATCTGAGAATCAGGGAGAGCTGAAAATCATGAAACAAGAAATAGAATGCACAGGCACAGCCATACTTGGTGTAAACAAGCTAAAGATAATTTTACACAGCAATTAACTCTTGAAATGACAATTAAGAAAGAAACAGAGTGGTAAAAATAATTAGGAGGGATGTAGAAGAAGCAGTCAGGGGATACAATGGCAAGTCAGACTGGATAATATCAGTAAGACTCAAAGGAAAACCTATCAACATAAACATAATCCAAGTTTATTCTCCCACCAGATGCATAAGAGGAAGAAACTGAAAGATTTTACATGGTCATCCAGGAGGAAACTGATCATACACTGGAAAAGGACATGTTGATATCAGAGGTGACTGGAATGCAAAAGTAGGAAAAAGAGCAGAATCAAACATTCTAGCTGAATTTGGCCTCAAATCAAGAAACAAAGTAGGAAAGTGACTTGTTGAATATTGTGTTCATTGCAAACACATTCTTTCGGGCAACTGAATAGATTAATGTAAATGTGGACTTTACCTGATGACCAATAAAGACACACCTCAGTTAACAAAGCTCCTTTTTACAAAGTATTTTTATAGGAACCCATCTCAGCCTTGTCTTTTTATTGTCTTCTGTCTAACTGGAAGGTTGTTGTTTTTTTGCAACATTGACTTTGGGAGGATGGTGAAGAAGGGCTGGAGAAAAACAGATAGGATGGTTGCAGCAGCATATCTGCAATAATTGATGCAAAAAGCCTGGCCTGGGAAAGAATTGGATTCTACTCTAGGGCCCAAAATGCGGAGAACAAATACAGCAGCTTCCAGATGCTTTGGAAGCATGGCGTTTAGATGACACACACTCCCAAAGCAGCCGGAAGCCACACTGAAGCTGCACTAGGGGGCTAAAAACCGGCCCAAAAAGGAGCAGAAATAACCCACTCCTGGTGGCACTGGCTTAGGACCTGTGACGATGGCCTGCTTTGGAAGCAGGCTGTGTGGTCACCACAATCCTGGCATGATTGGGGCCAGAGTGGCTAGAGGCTGCTCCTTCCAGGCTGTGTGCTTCGCCCCCACATGATCATACTGTAGCTGTGTGTACTTATGTACAAGGTAAACAGATGCCTACAGTATCACTTAGTAAACATGTGAAGACCAAAAGAAAAAGAAAAGGGGAAAGAGAGTAACTTGCCTCACCAGCTACTCTGGCATATTGAAAAATAGCAATGGCAATAGCAATAGCAAAAGCACTTGCATTTCTATACCATTTTATAGTACTAAGCACTCTCTAAGCAGTTTACCACGTGTTAGCTAATGGCCCCCCAACAATCAGGGTACTCATTTTACTGACCTACAAAAGGATGGAAGTCTGAGTCAAACTAGAGCCCTGCAGGATCAAACTCACAACATTTTGACTGCAATACTGGCATTTAACCATTGCACCACCAGGACTTCGGCAGCATAGCATAGATCTGCAGGTTTTGCCACCAAAAAGGAAATAATAAGAAAATTGGAGACTGTTGAAAGAAAAAAAAATCATCCAGGGATGCATTTTGGAAGATGGCTTTGAGGGATCTCTAGAAGTTTCAAAATGTTTTTTGTTTACTCGTGCAAGGCTTACTTATTTCACAAAAGGTTTGCTGAAACATGTTGGACAGCTCTTATTTTTTGCAAAGTAGAAACCTATTCCTATTCCTTCTATCTTATTTCTACTTCTGGTACCAACATTTCTGTTAAAGAAGTTAAAGCTCAAGAACACATCTGCTTTGTTAACTGAGGTATACCTATACAGAAATAAAATAGACAATATAATCAGAAGCAGAAAATAGGAAAGATCCATTCTCTCTGCTAAAAACAAGCCCTGGGGCAGATTGTGGCACAGACTACTAATATATATATATGAGTAAAGCTAAATTAAGTACACCAATCCCCTTTTCATGTCAAAATACAACCTGAAGAACACCCCTGCAGAATTTAAAGGCCATATGAAAATAGATATGCAATACTAAGCCTAAATGTCAGGGAACCAAAGAACTCTGGACCAAAACTAGGGACATTGCCATGGAATAATGCCAAAAGACACTACCTCTTGCCAGAAAAACAGGAAAGCCTTATTGATGGTAGAGCAAACTCTTCAAATGGTTAATAACAAACAAGAAGCAAAGGTGAAAAGTGAAAGAAGTAGGATCAGAATCCTGAACGTAATTGTTCAGTAACTTGTGACTATTTTAACAATCAAGGCAAAGAAACAGAAGAAGACAACAAAAAAGGTAGAACAAGACACTCTTCCACTGGATCTGAGAAATTAAAGGAAAGTTCCAGGAACAAAGATGTTACATGACCAACAAGGCAACACATTAACTGATTGGGACAAACTGAAAAGTTGATGGAGGTAGTACACTGAGGAATTATACTTTAAAAAATGAAATGAGAACAGATTCCTTCCAGGAAGAACCATCTGAAGATGAACATACAATTTTAGAAAAGTGCAAAAGACTCTCAAAACACTTGGGAGAAATAAATTGCCAGGAACAGATGGTATACCAATAGAGCTGTTCCTAGCTGTAGACATAGAATCCATTCCATGTCTGATAAAAATCTTCCAACAAATATAGAAAACAAAGCAAATATGGCCCACAGACTGGAAACACTCAATATACACTCCAATCTGCAAGAAAATGGAATACTATGCATTGTAGTAAACACTGGACAATTGCGCTGGTCTCCCATGAAAGGAAAATGATGCTCAAGATTTTAAAAGAAAGGCTTTTGTCCTATATGGAACAAGAAATGCCAGGTGTCCAAGCTGGGTTCAGAAAAGGAAAAGGCACCAGAGATCATATTGCAAACATCCACTGGATAATAGAAGACACTAAAACGTTTCAGAAGAAACATAATCTTTAGAGATTACAACAAAGCCTTTGACTGCAGAACATGAAAAATCAGTTTCTTCTAAAAGAAATGAGAGTGCCACAACATCTGACTGCCCTGATGCGTAACGTATACTCTGGACAAGAGGCCACTATCAAGACAGCATATGGAGAAACAGAACAGTTTCCTATGAAACTGCATTTTATCAGTCTATGTATTTAATTTATATGCAGAACATATCACACAGAAAGCAGATTAAGTGTTGAAAAAAGAATGAATATTGGGAGAAGGAACATCACCAAAGATATTCAGATGACACCATATTATTTGCAGAAAATAGCAAAGGCTTGAACAACTACTGATGAAAGTTAAGGAAGAAAGTGCAAAAGCAGGATTATAAACATTCAGAAAAAAACAACAACAACCACTGATGATTTACATAACTTTAAAGTCAGTAACAGACACCAAAACAGTTAAAGGCTTCCTACTCTACTTTGATTCAGTCATTAATCAAGATGGAGACTGTATTCAAGAAATAAGATTTGGAAAGGCAGCAATTAAGGAACTAGATAAAATCCACAAGTGTAAAGACATATAATTAAATACCAAAGTAAGAATCATCCAGGCCATAATACTTCCAGTTTCTGTGTATGGCTGTGAAGGCTGGTCAGTGAAGAAAGTTGACAGGAAGAAATCAACTCATTTGAAACGTGGTTCTGGAAAAGAGTTCTATGGATACCATGGACATATGAATGGGACTTAGAGCAAATCCAGCATACACAATGACTAGAAAACAAGATAACGAAACTGAGCTGTCATATTTTGGACATATCATGAGACGACGTGACTCACTAGAAAATAAGATAATGCTTGGTAAAGTGAAAAGCAGTAAGAAAACGGGACCACACTACAGGTGAATTAGTTCAAACAAGGAAGCCACAACCCTAAGTTTGCAAAACCAGAGCAGGACAGATAATGAAAGGTGGTCTTAGAGGTCTCTCATTCACAGGGTTGTCATAAGCTGAAGTCAACTAGATGACAAATAACAGCAACTATTTAGTTAGGCTGCACCTATATAACAAAAAATTACACCACAAAATGAATGTCACTCATGAAGATACAATCAGAATGTGATTTTGCTGGGTACAAAAGTAGTTAGTTTCTTATTTCTAAGTTCCTAAGCCATTAAAAGTCATTCTATAGGTTAAAATCTCTGAAATCCAGTTCTGAATCTGTCTCAGTTCTTGCTAGCTACTGTAATTGTAAGAACTGTGTTCAGGGTCAATGTCACAGGTAAGATAATAAGAACAATTTTTATCTGACAGTCCTCCCCTGAGAGCATCCATTTATCTAACAAAAATGATGTTTATGCTAGAATGATTAGAAAGGCTCTGTTCTTTAGAAGGCCTTACAACTTATACAAAACAACGTTTTGCCTATGTGCACTTTCTCTCTGTTTCAACACTGAAAGTTCTATAAACTGCTGATGCTTCCAAACAAATTTTCTTCATCTGACCAGCTCCTCTCTCTCTGCTAGTCCAACCCAACAATGTTGTATATATTCATAGGAAAAAAGAGAATTAATTAATAGTAACTAGTTATTTATAATTAGTTACTACCAAGGAGCTAACTGCAATATTCCACTTTCAGAACTTACTTGCTTTCTCCTCTCCACTTAAGTCCTTTGCACCACACAAAAACCAACTTCAGATAGCCTCCCAGCCTTTCCAAAAGGGACAAATATTAAACTACAGTGTGGAGAGGGACCCCGCCTCCAGTTTACACTGGATTCTACCATTCCACTAGTGAAATTTCATGATTACATCCTGTTCAAGCTCTGATAATATATAACTACCAAATTAAGTAAATGAAGTCATTGGTTCCTAGTATTCATATTCTCACTCTGGATAACAACACTTTTACCCAAACAATTCGATAATATCAACTGCTGACTCATATTTTCTGTTTGTTGGCTTTTGCTAGAGTTGCTGCTCAAACAGAAAACATATAACAGAACGCTGCTTTGGGTTCTAGTAGATGGGGTAGGGCCAACCAGTATGGTATGCAATATCTTCTGAGTCTTGGGACATTTTGGCAGCCCACCAATATGAACTTTAGTATATGCTTTATTATATGCCTGTGAACACTACAAAGGCTATAGTTCTAAAAATGCCACCTTCTCAAATCAATCCATAATCACAGCACCTTGAGAACTGAAGGGCACCAGAGAATGAAAATGTTTTCAATGATCACAAATACAAACACAATTTCATTATATATTTCTTACAATTAAATACTTGAAATCTTTTCAAGAGGCATCTATTTAGGTTCTAGATATTCTGTACCAATTCTGACTTATCTACTGTTCCCAGTGTTCATTAGATCACAAGGCTTCAGGCTAGGTGTTTCTTTCCAGCAAGTCATAATTCTGGATCAACATTGTTCTTCTCTCCCATACTCACACATTTCCATTTACTATGCAGATATCTGTGCCCAGTAAATTTAATAATTTTTAAATGATGTGGCATCATAACTTTTATTATGTATGCCCATCACTGCTGTGATTTGAATACTGGTTTTTTTTTAAATATATCCAGATATAAAATTCTATGAAGTTAACATTTCAAAGTTGCATCACAAAACAATAACTCCAAGGTTAACAACTATCTCTGGTTATTTATATATCTGACTTAGTGTGTTAAAGAGGCTTACATGCAAGAATCAGATCTGCTGTATTCAAGCATTTTTCTTTCCAGCTCCATCCTCTTTGTTTCACTGAAAAAAAGAATAAAAGGATGAAATTGTTGTGTAAACTATATTTTATAAATTACTTTATAGCAAATAAAAGATAAGGATTTTACACTTTTCCCACAATGAACTAATCATCATCCATTTTTTGCCCTATTATCTTAACCCATCAATAATTTATTATTATTAATCAAAATAGTAAAACAAGACAGCTATTCAAGGTAGTAGTTATCAATGGAACCACTCATATCTTCTG
Organism: Phrynosoma blainvillii; assembly: GCA_026167975.1. Taxonomy (NCBI): domain Eukaryota; kingdom Metazoa; phylum Chordata; class Lepidosauria; order Squamata; family Phrynosomatidae; genus Phrynosoma; species Phrynosoma blainvillii. Next base: position 143,157,117 of record JANUYF010000004.1, read on the forward strand.
ATGGCAAATACTTGATGGCTACACATGAAGCATTCCTTGCAACCTCACAAAATGTAGCATCTCACCACATGGTGGCAGGAACACAGTCCACTACTCATTAGAAAGATCGGGAAGCAGACACATTTTACAAGTTTCCTCAATCACATGGCTGGGCTGAATAGACAACTCACCTTCCAAGTGGTTATATATGCCCAATGCTTTGGGTTGTAAAGCAGGAACCATGGGAGAAAGATCACATTCACATTATCATGAACACTTCTTGCCCAGCTCTTTCTTCCCCAGAGATTTTTTTTTTAAATACTACAGGTTCCTCCCAACCCAAAATACGTATCACTGCGTTAATCATAATATCTGATTGTGAAAAGTCATCTCCTATGATAAAATTATTTTTATTAATCTTTTTATTGAATAAATCAGGCAACTCTATCAATTACATGTTCTTAATATTCATATTCACAAATATACATATTTCATTATTCTCATTATTTCCATTATTCTCACATTATTTCTCTTTCAGTGGATATCCTCTTATATTATTCCTTATTATCTTCATAATACATATTTCACCTTACAGTTTTCATATATGCTTAAACTGTTTTACTTCTTTTCATATACTCTTCTCTGTATTTATTTCCATTCTTTATCTTTCATAGAATTCCCTTCCCTTTTCCTTTCTTCTCTATCCCTTCCCTTTCCATTCTTGTTATCTTTCCATTTCTTGTTCATCTTTCCTCATCCTCACTCCATTCTTTCATTTCCCCATTATTCTCTCCCTTTAATTTTCTTATCCATTCACTTCCATCCATTCCTCTGTAACTTACTCCAACCTTCAAAATACTTCCTCTGACCTTCTAAACACTAACCTACTTTCCCCCTTCATTTGTACAAAAGTATAAATCCCAGAATTCTATAGCACTGAGCCATGGCAGTTAAAGTTGTATCAAGCTGCATTATTTCTGTATGTGTGTTGTGTTCCTTCAAGTTGTTTCCAATGTATGGAAACCCTAAGGCTTGGGTTTTTTGGGGGGTTATCATGGGGTTTTCTTGGCAAGATTTGTTCAGACGGGGTTTTCCCATTACTTTCCCCTGAGGCTGAGAGCACGTGACTTTCCCAAGTTCACCAGTGGGTTTCATGGCCAAGTGGGAATAGAACCCTCATCTCCAGAGTTATAGTCTAATGTTCAAACCACTACACCATGCTGATACAGTCCTAAAAAGACTGATACAATCTATGAATGTCTTGCGACACTTACATTTTTCCTGTGCATTTTTCCTGCCTTTTTTTTTTTTTTTGGGGGGGGGGGGGGGCAAAGGATCCACATGAAGTCACCTTAGTTTTTCAAATATTTTCCTGTTTTATTTATTATTTATTTATATCCCACATTTCCCCTGTAGTGGGACCTAAGGTAGCTCATATAAAGAATCAATTAAAAGCTTAATAATAAAAACGTAAAAACAATTAAAAATCATGACATTAAAACACCATAAACCCATTTTCTTCCTGCTTGTTCTTTTTTCTTATAAGAAAAAGAAAATGTGCCAGAGGAAAAGATGAAGAGCTGCACAAAGTCTTCTGACTATGGAAGCTCTGTGCAGAAGCAGTCAAGATTGTATGCATATGTGCCTTCAAGTGGCCTGTCGACCCATGGCAATCCCATGAATTTCATAGGCAAGGAATACTCAGCGGGGTTTTTGTTAGTTCCTTCCTCTAAGTATTAGCTTATTTATTTAAAGGTCTTTTTTGTCACTTTTCCTACACTCTAGTGGTATACATTATAAAGATTAAGTTTTTCTCATATGTGATTTTAATATTTAACAACTCTTTGAGTTAAAGTAATGGTCTTCTATCAGTACCGGACAACCTGTGACCCTTCAAAGGTTTTTAGATTTCAGCTCCAAGGCTCCAGCCAACATAGCCAATGGTGACAGATGATGGAACCTGTAGTCTAATATCTGGAGAGCCATAGGTTTTTCATCTGTTCTAGATATTGCTGTCTCATCAAAGATGTTCTGTAGTAAACTGATTTACTAGATGTTTATTGCTTCCTATGATTCAGGTCCTATTTTGGGGGTTTAGGATATAAGCTTATGGACCAATGGAATAGAAGAAACTTTTGGTTGCTATACAGCACAATCATGTCCTGTTGGAAAAGATGGTAGAGATTTTTATTTTATTCTCAGCCTGGATCCTCTGGTTTCTGGAAAGCATGATAAAGAGATGCTGTGATGATAAGGCCTTAGTGAAACTACAAGAGAATGCAACAATACAGAGAACTGACCAAATTGCATACTTTGGATACATTCAATCGCTCTATACTCAGAATGTTGTTGTTGTTGTTGTTAACTGCCCTCGAGTCGATCTCAACTCATAGTGACTCTATGGATGAGACATCACCAAGACCCTCAGTCCTGCACTGCTCTGCTGAATTCCTGCAACCCTTAATACTCATGACGTACTTAATAGAGTCCATAGAGTCCATCCATCTGGCATGTGGCCTTCCTCTCTTCCTACTTCCCTCACCTTCCCCAGCATTATTGTTTTTTTCCAAAGAGTCCTCCCTTCTCATGATGTGTCCAAAATACGACAGTCTCAGTTTGGTCATCTGGCCTTCCAGGAGGTTTCCGGCTTGATCTGCTCTAGGACCCGCTTGTTTGTCCTTCTGGTTGTCCATGGGATCCTTAGTACTCTTCTCCAGCATTATCTCAAATGAACTGATTTTCTTCCTGTCATCTTTCTTAACTGTCCAGCTCTCACATCCATACATGTTAATAGAGAATACAATGGCTTGTATGATTCTAACTTTTGTGCTGAGTTGTATCTTTGCATTTTAGAATCTTTTCTAGTTCTTTCATAGCCACCTTCCCCATTCTTAGTCTTCTTCTGATTTCCTGACTGCAGTCCCCATTTCTATCAATGTTTGATCCCAGGTATGGGAATTCTTTCACTATTTCTATTTCTTCATTGTCTAAGTTGAACTTGTGAAGGTCCTCGGTGGTCATTATTTTGTTTTCTTTATGTTCAGCATTAAGCCTACCTTTGCACTTTCTTATTTGATCTTCCATAGTAGGTATTCCAGGTCTGTGAGGTTTTCTGCTAGTATTATGGTATCATCCGCATAGCTTAGATTGTTGATATTCCTTCCTCCTATTTCCTTCCTCCTTCTTCTATGTCTAAGCCTGCTTTTCTTATAATATGTTCTGCATACAAGTTGAACAGATAGGGTGAAAGGATGCAGCCTTGTCTGACCCCTAAAACACTAGAATCACATCATTTGCCATTTCTGAACATGAAAAGAGAAGTAGTGTAATGCATTGTTTTTGCCTGACTCGCCATCCACCAAAACATGCTGGGATTTCAGTGATCAAGGAAAGGGGACCAATCAGAAAATAGGAAAACTGGGGAGTGTCAGTGGATCAAAATACAGAATCGTCATAGGAAAAGGACTATCTTTTTTCCTTTTTTCCTCATTTAATTTTACACTATGCTTATTTTATCTGTTTTGCAGCCTTGAAACCTATTTTATCCTTTTTCAAAGTTTCATCTGCATAGTGAGGTCTGGCAAGGCTCAGGCTTCGTGATTTTTATTCTTCAATCTTCATTTCTCCCTAGAATATTTTTCCATGTGAGTTTTCCTGAAACAATCTTCTCCAATCTTCATGTAATTTTCAGGAACCTACCTTTTGATATACATAACTATAAACCTTCTGTCCTGAATATTTAAGCCAAACTGCTAAGCAACTGAAAACACAGTAAGCATTTACTAGAGGAGCAAATGCAATATTTTACGAAAGGTTAGTTTTGCACGTTGCAGGGCTTGTATATAAGGGACAACATGGATGAGCAAGCTGACCTTGCATGTATAACTGAAACCTTCTTGACTGGACCCTGTTATGCCCAACGGTTTCCAGGTGCAACAACTGGCAAGATATGATGAGTGGGGAAGCAAAGTTGCACTGATCTATTGTAAGTCCATTCTCCTACTAAGGTAACTTGTTTTACAGTCCCTGAGTTCTGAGTGCACATACCTGGTAATAGGACAAGATTAGCTTTCTGTTGGTGTAACATCCTGCTGTCTCCCTCCCTGAGCTAGTGGCCTTGGAGCTGGGCCTGGTCTCCCCCAAACATACTGTTTGGGGGGATTTTAACACCACACTGAGTCCCCCTTCATCAGGAGCTCAGAATTTCATAGTTTCCTTGTAATCATGAGTTTGCCTCATTATCTGGCTTGGCACATATAGTAGGCCACAATCCTGATCTGGTCTTTGCCAGCTAAGATTAAGATGATCTGTGGATAGAGGGATTTTGAAGGAACTCTTATCTTCATAGTTTTTATGTAATTTGGTTTAGATTTGTTGTGATTCCTAAACAATGTCTATGTAGAATACACACTCAAATGGACTGCCCTCAGAGACTAATGGATGCAAAAGGATTCCTGAAAGCTTTGGGGGATTTTTTAGAGCTGCTAGGACTAGAAATGCAGTTAATGCCCTGGTTGGACCTCAGGGCAATGAAGCACTTGGGTAGTTGGCTAGAGTGATGATGAAGGTTGACTTGGGCTGAATCTGATAAAGTATGGGTTATAACTCAGCAGTGAGGGCAGTGAAGAAATGACTCCTTACTGCCTCTATTATCCGCACAATCTCATTCAGCACAATTGTTTCAGGTAGTCAAGGTGCTATTGCATTGTAGACCACAGATTGCTGAGAAGGAGCCCTCATGAAAACACTATTTAAAAATAAAATTACCAAAACTGATCATACAACAGCAATTATACCCTTAAATAAAAGGAAAGAAAAAATACATCACATACAGTCTAAAATTTGGTAGTTGTCTAAAAAATGGAAACCAAGTGCCATACAAATAATCTAACATACATTTTAAGAACTTTTACTTGTACCCTTAGTTTTTACATAAGTATAATATTCTAGATACATGTACACCACTGATCAAATGGCAATCCTTTCAGATCTTTCCATACCAAGATAATTTCTAGTCTCGCTGCCAGACACAGGAATACAGCAAGATCTTTGTTTATGATCTTTAGGAAATAGAGATAAAATTTATTTCTGCAGTGTATTCTGGACCTAAATTTCCTATCCAATCTGTCCCTATAGATAGGGAACTGAATCTTCACTACAGCATCAAGCCTGGTGGGTGAGTGAGTATCTGTTAGACACTCATATCCATTTTGGCCAATCAGAACTGCCAGATGAGGAATTGGATTGAGGCTGTAAATGGTTCTTGAAAGGAAGAATTCAAAGATATAGCCATGTTAGTCTGTAGAATCAGTATGTAGAGAAATCTTGTTGCACCTTTGAGACTAACTGAAAGAAAGAAATTGGCAGCATGAGCTTTCATAGACTTCAGTCTACTTCCTCAGATGCATTTGGTGGAGTGGAGACCAGGCACAGACTAATAATAATAATAATAATAATAATAATAATAATAATAATAATTTTTTATTTATAGCCCGCCTCTCTGCCCAACAATCGAGGCGGGTTACAACAGTTAAGAACTAAACAATGTAAAAACAACCCCAGACCCTAAGACCCACCTCCCAACCCCTTAAAACCAAATTAAACAGGAGAAAAATTAAAACAATGAATTACTACATAAAAACAATAAATACCAGCCCAAACATCGCTCGCGGAAGGCCGATTGAATGACAGACAAAATCGTCTCCCAGGGCAGATATGTCCGGGGAATATTATTCTGGGAAGGCCTGCCGGTAGAGATCCGTCTTCACTGCCTTCTTAAAGGCAGTGAGCGTAGAAATAAGACGGATCTCGTCCGGCAGGCCATTCCATAGCCTGGGGGCGGTGGTGGAAAAGGCCCTCTGGGAGGTCTGAGACAGCCTAGTTTCTATTGGCTGTAACATATTCCTCCCAGAGGACCGAAGGGCACGGGGGGGTCATACGGAGAGATGCGGTCCCTAAGATAAGATGGACCCAAGCCATGTAGGGCTTTAAAGGTTAAAACCAACACCTTGTACTGTGCCCGGAAACTAACTGGCAGCCAGTGGAGGGATTTAAGCACTGGTGCTATGTGCTCCCTCCTCGATGTCCCAGTAATTAATCTGGCTGCCATATTTTGCACTAATTGGAGTTTCCGGGTTAGGCACAAGGGTAGCCCCATGTAGAACGCGTTGCAGTAATCTAGACGTGAGGTTACCAGCGCATGTACCACAGTTTCCAAGTCCCTCATGTCCAGATAAGGGCGCAGTTGGCGTATCAGTCGAAGCTGATAACAGGCACTCCTGACCGCCGCGTTCACCTGACTAGTCATGTGAAGCGACGAATCAAGGAGTACCCCCAAACTGCGAACACAGTCCTTAGAGGAGAGTGTGACTCCATCCAGGACTGGAGACTGTATTCCCAGATCTGGTTTCGGGCCTGTGACTGTAAGTACCTCCGTTTTGTCTGGATTTAACTTCAATCTGTTTTTCCTCATCCAATCCATTACCGCTCTTAGACAGTCATTAAGAGGTGAGACGCCATCTGAAGTCTGAGTCGATGATCTGGTCATGGAGAAGTATATCTGGGTGTCATCAGCGTACTGAAGACACCGTGCTCCATGCCTCCGAATGATCTCCCCCAGCGGTTTCATGTAAATATTAAACAGCATCGGGGACAGGATGGCGCCCTGAGGGACGCCACAATTAAGCTCTATCTTAGATGAGCAACTGCCCCCGAGCCTCACCCTCTGGGATCTACCCGAGAGGAAAGAACGGAACCACTGGAAAGCAGTGCCTCTGATTCCTAACTCTCTCAGGTGATCCAAAAGGATGGCATGATCTATAGTATCAAAGGCCGCAGAGAGATCCAAGAGCACCAACAGGGTCACACTACCCCTGTCGATACTCAAGCGGAGGTCATCGGTCAGAGCAACCATAACAGTTTCAACCCCAAATCCTGTCCTAAAGCCGGTTTGAAATGGATCAAGATAATCGGTTTCATCCAAGACTGTCTGGAGTTGGGAGGCGACTGCCCTCTCGATCACCTTGCTCAAAAAAGGTAGCAAGGAGACCGGTCGATAGTTATTTCTATCCAAGGGTCTAGGGAGGGTTTTTTTAGGAGTGGCCTAACTGCCGCCTCCTTGAGACAAGATGGAACACAACCCTCCCTAAGGGATGCGTTGATCATGTCCCGAAGGAACACTTTCAGCGCAACCCCCCCCCCCTGGGTGACCAGCCAAGATGGACACGGATCGAGAGGACAAGTTGTCTTCTTCATCCTTCCAAGCAGCTTGTCCACGTCATCGGTACTCACAGATTGAAATTGATCCAGTAAAATAACATCAACGGAGTTGCTGGACGCCTCGTCTACGGATTCTGCTTGAACATTGGCGTCCAAGTCGGCCCTTAGCCGAGAGATTTTATCTGCAAAGTGGATATTAAATGCCTCACAGTAGGCTGTTGTTGGGTTAAGTAGGGGACCTGGTGCAGGAGAAACCTTTGCCAACTCCCCTACCACCTTAAACAGCTCTGCCGGGCGAGACTCTGCAGATGCGATGCGTGTAGCACAGAAAGATCTCTGCGCTGCACGTAAAGCATCCCTATAGGAGTCAAGATGATTCGTAAGGCGAGTTCTGTTGGATAAAAGTCGAGTCTTTCGCCACTCGCGCTCCAGTTGTTGTCCAATCCGCTTCATCTGTTTAAGATCTTCTGAGTACCAAGGTTTGCGGTTCGAAACGGGTTGGAAAGGACGCTTGGGAGCGATTGTGTCGATGGCCCTGGCGAGGTCAGTATTCCAAGTATTCACCAAGGCTTCAACAGAATCGTCGACGTTGCCAACCATTAAACCCTCTAAGGCTTTCTGGAAACCAATAGGTTCCATTAGTCTTCGAGGGCGGACCAATCTAATAGGTCCACCACCCCCGGAGGGGTAGGATATAGTCTTGAGTTCCACCCTGATCAGGAAATGATCCGTCCATGACAAGGGGGAGGTTCCCTTGACCTCCACCCACGGATATCCCTGCTCCGTACTAAAGACCGCATTGAGGGTATGACCTGCACAATATGTGGGCCCATCGACCAATTGGGATAGGCCCATGATTGTCATGGTATCCATGAACTCCCGAGCCGCGCCAGATAGATCTTGTAATCTGGTTTCGAGTGGAATGTTGAAGTCGCCCAGGACCAATAGCCTGGGAGACTCCAGCAGCAACTCAGAAACCAGGGCGGTCAGCTCGGATAGGGAGTCTGTTAAGCAACGGGGTGGCCGGTATACCAACAGAATCCCCAAACTATCCCTGGTCTTCAGGCTTAGGTACATACACTCGATGTGTGTCGTTTTCCGGATAGGTTTCCTGATCAAGGTCAAGGTGTTCCTATGGACCAAGGGTATACCTCCTCCCCGCCCTCTTTCCCTCACCTGCTCACTAACTGAGTACCCAGCTGGTACATATATATGTGACGATGTCAATTCAAATTACAAATCCTTTGTATATGGAAATAAAGTGGCAAGTCCAGTCTTAACGATGGTCATTAGTGCACAAAGACATAGGAAACTGGTCTTTGTGCATGGAGATGAACTGACAGATCCAGTTTTGTGATGGAACTAGCCTATGGTGAGAAGAATAGATGAATGTAGGGGACCCCTATGAGGATGGGGTCAGATAGTGTTTAAGTGTGTGTAGTGAGTAAGAAACCCATCGTCTTTATTCGATCAATTGCTGAGGGACTGTAGTTTGTAGATAAATTCCAATTCTTCTGTTTCTCTTTCCAATCTACTTTTGTAGTTCTTTTGTTCAAAGACCACTGTTCTGAGGTCTGAGATGGAATGCCCAGGGAGACTGAAGTATTCTGCCACTGGCTTTTGTGTATTCCCATTCCTAATGTCTGGTTTATATCCATTTAGCCTCTGGCACAGGGACTGGCCTGTTTGCCCAATGTAGAGTGCTTTAAAGGAAACACTTTCTTTAAGTGCTCCAACCCCTCTTAAAGAAGCAACTGTAAGACCCTTGTTAGAAGAAATCTGTGCTGGAGCCCACCATATTAGATAATTATCAGCCAATTTCTTATCTCGCTTCCTTAATCAATGTCTTAGAGTGAGTTGTAGCAGAAAAACTAGATGTAATGAATTGTGTTGTTTTTGTATACCCTCAAGTCATTCCTGACTTATGGCAACCCTAAGGTGAACCTATCACAAGGGGTTCCATGGTTGAGCAAGAATTTGAACCCTGGTCTCCAAGGTCATAGTCCAATGTTCAAACCACTACACAACACTAGCTCTTGTGAAATGAATTACCTGGATCAATTCTAATCTGGATTCAGGCCTGGTTATTGACAAAAATATCCTTGGTTGACTTGGGGGCTGATCTGTATCAGGAACTGGTCAAGGGGTGTGCATCTCTATTGGGTCTGTTGGAATGTTTTTGTCTGAACATTCCCAGAAGGCAATACTGAAGGAGTTCTTCAGCTTCCTGGCCAACAGGCTATAGAGTTACACAGGGCTCAGTACTGTTGCCTATGATTTTTAACATCTATATGAACCTGCCTAAGGAGATCATCCAGTGTTTTGGAGTTGGATGTCACCACTAGCATACTGATGGCATGGAGTAGATGACCAAGAAGGAGTGGCCTCTGGCTGCTCCAGCCACAACTGGGCCACGACCGCAGCATGCATCATCTAAATGTCATTCCCCAAAGCAGCCAGAAGCAGCTTCTTTTGGCCTGTGTTTCCAGGCTAATGATACCAAGCTATATTAAAATTTTACAACTGATGCAAAGGAGACCATGAATGTCCTGAACACTGGGTGCAAAGAAGAATTTGATGTGGATGAATAAACTCAGGCTCTGTTGGTCAACAGGAAAGATCACCTGGGGTTTGGGATCACAGCCTGTTTGGGATAGGGTTGCATGACTCTCAGATTTGTAGCTTGAGAGTGCTTTTAGACCCACTGCTGCTCACAGAATGCCAGGTAGCTGCAGTGGCCAGGATGTCTTTACTAGTTTTGGTTGGTGCACCATTTTCTGGGGAGAGCAGATGTGGCCACAGTGCTTCACGCATTAATTATTTCCCCATTAGACTACTTTAATGAACTCTATATGAGGCTGCCCTTGAAAAATGCTCAGGGAGCCAGATTATTGTTGGATGTGAATCTTAGAAATCTGCATTGGACATTTCTAAGAATTGCACTGGCAAGCTTAAAGGTAAATATATATAAACACCTTACATAAAATAAACAAATCTGATTCTATAATCCAAGTTGTTCTAATCATTGCATAATTTTTTTCTGAATTTTGATTTGCCTTTGATTTCCTGTCCATTGTGCTATGATTTAAATAAATTTAAAAATTAATTGCTCTTGCAAATAGCCACAGGTCATTTCACTCACTATGGCAACAGAGAACCTAATTTTCACTTACAGTGTGTCATAAAAGACAGGAAGCCAGTATAATTGCCACATCAATGTAGTTGCCATGCTCATGCATCCCGATATTCTATCATGGGTGTAGCAGTGACATGTAGAAACTTCTGAAGCTTCTGAGGCCCAAATTAGACATGAACAAATTTCACAATATGAAACCATAGTGTGCTAGGTTCTCTGAACATAATTAATAATTATGGGAGGGGGGTTGATTGGAACTGTGGTGTGCTGAGCAGCAAGATTTAGACCTTTACCACCTTGCCCCAGTCACGCTATTTGCAATGGGAAGAAGCTTTCATTAGTGCCCACAAGGAAGTACCCAGTTCAAACAGCAAGCACAAGGGACAGATTCTGGGCAGATCTACATCAGCTGGAATATAAACACTATCACTAACCACTTTGTTGTTTTCTCCTTGCCAACACAATGCACAAAGCTTCTTTTTTTACCTTGCCACCACACCACTGCCATCTTCATTTTTCCACTGGCATAATTATGCTGGTAAAGCCAACAAAATTCCAGGCATCAGTTTTGGTTCTGTGTAAAAACCCCATGGTTCTTCAAATCATTCATTCAGGGTACTTCATATTTTTTGTAAACTTTTTCTCTGGGTGCATGAGATCCTCCTAATCCTCATCCATGGGATACCTATGGGAGGGGTAGGCATACTGTCGTTTCCACAACTTTGAAATTTGTAATTATGGATAGGTGTATATAAAAATAAATACCCGTATTTTCCGGCATATAAGACGACTGGGTGTATAAGACGACCCCCACCTTTTCCAGTTAAAATATAGAGTTTGGGATATACTCGCTGTATAAGACGACCTCTCTTCCAATGGGAGAAAATGAGAAAGTGTTGGAGGGAAAGGACTGCCAATATACTAGATGATGCATTCTGGGGTATGTACAATTTGTGGCCAAGTAAGTGACCCTGGGCATGTCACACACTCTCAGCCTCAGAGGATGGTAATGGCAACCCCCATTTGAAGAAACATGCCAAGAAAACCCCATGATAAGATTGCCTTAGGGTTGCCATAAGTCGGAAAGGACTTGAAGACACACAAGAACAACAAAAAAGTCTGCAGTTGTTTCATAGGTAGTACATGGGAATAGGAGCCAGCATGGTGTAGTGGTTTGAGTGTTGGACTACCACTCTGGAGACCTGGGTTTGATTCCCCACTCTGCCATGAAACCCACTGGATGAACTTGGACAAGTCACACACTCTCAGCCTCAGGGGAAGGCAATGGCAAACCTCCTCTGAACCAGTCTTGCCAAGAAAACCCCAGGATAGGGGTTCACCTCTTATCTGCTGCTGCTTCCTCCTCCACGCCACACTATGCCACCCCTTCCTCCCCCCTCCTCCTCCTCCTCTGACCTGGACTTCCTCTCTTCCTCCTCCTCCTACCTCACACCGCGCCACACCTTCTTCCTCCTCCTCTGCCACCCGGCATATAAGACGACTTTGGAGAAGATTTTCCTGGGTTAAAAAGTAGTCTTATACGCCAGAAAATACTGTATTTTTATTTTTAAAAATCACAGACTGACACAAACTGACCTAGTGCAGATCATTTTTTTAACATGCACCCCTCTCCCAACAAAAGCGACTGTGCACCTCTTCAGGGCCTCTCCAGCATATCCTCTGGCTGTAAAACCTGTCCTTGTGGCATCGGGGGCCTCAGCAGGCAAAAGTGGCTGAGAACAGGTTGACTGAGTGGCAGGAGGGGAGGGACAGAGGGGACCGTGTCAGTACAAGAGACAATCAGAATCACAATTTGCTCTATTTCAGGAGCTCAAGCGGAGGCGGAGGAGGAGGAGAGGAAAAAAGAGCCTGGAAAGACTGGAGGGTGCAGGAGGGGCAAAAATCAGGGATAAGGAGGGGTGATTTTAACTAACATAAATTCATCAAAATAATATAGTTGAGTACATAATAAAATATAGTGTGCGTAACAGAGATGTAAATAAACCATATGAAATGAATTTATATTTATATTAGAGTGTAAGTTTTTATTTTGTAATGCCCTCCATTTTTCTTGAATGTCCTCTATTTTGCAGTACCTTGTCCTCCTTTGCAGTTATGACATCTGGTCACCCTGCACATATGGGAACCTTGCAGATGAGGTTACAAAATTTCATACTAGCTCAGGCATGTGTACCACATATCCAGCCAGCAAGAAGGGTCTGCTCAATTGATGGATGTCATAGTAGGCCAATATTCCCATCATCCCAATATTTCCCCCAGCAACCAAGTTGCGGTACAAAGGGCCTTTACAGACTGCTAGAAATAGTGCAACTTGAAGCCACTTTAAGTGTCCTGGCTCAGGGCTAAGAAATCATAGGAACTGTAGTTTATTGTGGCACCAGAGCTCTCTGACACAGAAGGCTCAACATCCCAGAAAAAAATACAATTCCCATGATTCCCTAGCACTGAGCCAGGACAGTTAAAGTGGCTTCAAGTTGCACTATTTCTGCAGTCTGTAAAGGCCCAAAATCATAGAACAAAACAGTTGAATGAGATGGCAAGGATCATCCAGTCCAACCCCTCAGCACAGGAATTCAGAGCTAAAGCATCCCTAAACATTTGGCTATCTATACTCTGTTCAAGAACCTCTGACAAAGTACCGTCCATTCCAATGCAGTGAATTCCACTGTTGAATTATGTTAATTAAGTTCTTCATAATGTTTTAGCTGAAATCTCATGTCTTGTCATAAGAATCTATTTCTTTGGACCCAATCCAATGAGGTAGAAGAAAACAACTTTCCCTCATCTTGCCTGCGATAGACCATTTCAATTATTTGAAGGGCTGGAAATGGGAAATGAAGTGAATACAATTTTTTGCCTGCGTAGACAACCCCATGGTAAAAACACTGTCTGAAATCAAGATACAATACATAAATAGCATCCCCCTATCAGTCAGCAGTAAGTGTGCCCTGGTAGGTGTTATAAACCAGAGGTAGGCAACCTTTCCCCTTTAAGGGCCGAGGGACTTCAGCTCCCAGAAGCCTCAGCCATGTTGGCCAATAGTCCCATGTTGGCCAATAGCTCCTGGGATTCTGGGAGCTGAAGTCCCTTGGCCCTTAAAGGGGAAAGGTTGCCTACCCCTGGTTATAAACAAACACAAGTATGTAACACATTTCAGACATATAGATAGAAGCTATGTTGTACACCTACTGTTTCACCACTCTGCATCAACAATAAGCCTGGCATAAACCCATATTTTAATCCCTGACAAAATTCAGATGTTCTGTATTCTTCAAAATGTAAATAAACAAAATTTCAATTTTCCCTCAAATTACAAGATCCACAATAATTCTAAAAAAAACACCAAAAACTACTTGTTGGGAAAACCTTGATTAAACTTCCCCAAAATATTGTGTCCAGTTTGAAGCACCACAGTTGAAGAGGAATATTGAAAAGCTGGAATATATTGAAAAGATGACAAAACATTTCTAGCCCTACAAGGAATAAGTAAGAGAGCTGGGTAGGTTTAATTTGAAGAAGAAAAGATGGAGAGGTAACATAATAGCTACTTTTAAATAGCTGAAGGGATGTCATGTAAATGATGGAGCAAGCTTGTTTTCTGCTGCTCCAAAGACTAGGATGAGACAATGGATTCAGCTAACAAGAAAAATGTTCCTTTAAACACAAGGAAGGACTTTTGATAGTATTAAACAGTGGAATAGATTACCTCATCCTCAGAGGATGGTAGGCTCTTCCTTTGGAGGTCGTTAAATGAGATGGCCATCTTTTGGGAGTGCCTGAATTGTATATTCCTGCATGGCAGGGGGTTGCACTGGATGCCCCCTGTTGTGCCTTCCTACTCTATGATTCTAACTGTACTTTTTTATTTTTATTTTATTGCAATAAAAAAAAACACCAAAAATTATTGGATCATCCATAACACCAGTCTTCCCCCCCCTTTTTTTTTTTAGTGTTTCTTCTTTCTTTCAATAATCTTTTTTCTCTTTGTCCATGTCTGCTTATTCACACTTTTTTTCTTCTTCTTCCAAATCTCGACTTTCTCCTTCCTTTTCTTCCTCATCCATTTTTTCCTTCTTATTTCTTGCTGAAAACATGATCTAACTGTTTCTATACATTTATATGAATAAAACAGTTCCTGCTTGAATGATAGCAACAGCAGGTAATGAAGAAGAGATAATAATAATAATAATAATAATAAGAAGAAGAAGAAGAAGAAGAAGAAGAAGTTTTATTTCTAACCCGCCCCTCTGCTCAGCAACCGGGGCGGCGTACAACAAGGTTAAAAGAGATACAATATAAAACAATCCTATCCCCCAATCCCTAACCCTCCCCCCCCTTAAAACTGAATTAAACTAGTACAAGATTAAAATGGCTGTGCAGAATAAAATACAATCAAACCATAAAAGCAAACAAGAGCAGGCGGAGGCCACAAGGGATAAATAGTAAATCATCTGGATTGAGCCGGGAAATTATTCCGGGAAGGCCTGCCGGAAAAGATCAGTCTTTACTGCCTTTCTAAAGGCAGCAAGAGTGGTAATAAGACGGATCTCGTCCAGCAGGCCATTCCATAGTCTGGGGGTGGTCGCAGAAAAGGCCCTCTGGGAGGTCTGCGAGAGCCTGGTCTTCGTGGGCTGCAGCAGTTTCCTCCCAGAGGACCGAAGTGCGCGGGGGGGGGGGGGGGTCATACGGGGAGAGGCAGTCCCTGAGATAAGATGGACTCAAGCCATGTAGGGCTTTAAAGGTTAACACCAACACCTTGTACTGTGCCCAGAAACTAAGGAATAGTAAGGTAGAACAGGTATTTGATAGAGTCAAAAAGAATGTGGTCCCCTCCCTTTTTAGTTCTCTTAGGGGGGTTGCAGACTGCCAGAAATAGTGCAAATTGAGTCCACTTTTAGGGTTAGGGTATCATGGGAACTGTATTTTATTGTGGCACCAGAGCTCTCTGACAGAGAAGGCTCAATGTCTCAGAAAAAAAAACAATTCCCATGACTTCCTAGCACTAACCCTAACCCTTAAAGTGGACTCAATTTGCACTATTTCTGGCAGTCTGCAACCCCCCTAAGTCTTTCTCTTACTCCTCTTTTCCTTCCTTTCCCCCCCTCCTCTTCACTTCTCCATTCCTCTCCCTCTCTTTGTCTAACCCCCCATCTTGCTATTTCCTGCTTTCTTCTCTCCTCTTCCTTAGCCTCTTCCTCCTGAGCCTATTCTACTTCCTCCTACCTTCTCACTTTCTCTTACCCTCTACACATGCCTTATCCTTCTTTTGTTTTTCTCCTTTCTCTCCTCCTTTTGAAACCTTGCTAATTTTCCAACATTATCCTTCTTTCCCTTCTACCTTTTTACGTCCTCTCTCCTTTTCTCCCCCTCCTTTCCTTTCTTTCTTTCTTTGTTTCCTCTCTCTTTTATATTTCTTCTCTTCTATTTCTTTTTTTCTTTATTTTTGTGTTACTATTTTACCCTCACTTCTTTTCCTTTATCTTCTTCACTCTTCCTCCTTCCCTCCCTTACCCTTCTACCCTAAACTTCCCACCTAACATATTAGGTAATTTCTTATGCTTATTAGCTCTATAGTTTCTTTCTCCCCCCCCCCTTTTTAAATTTTATTACGTAAAAACTATATTGTCTTCTCATATTTTTATTTTTCCTCTTAATAAGCAATCCTTTATTATCCTTTCTATATTGTGTATTTTTATCTGCCCTTCTTTTCATGTTGAAAGCTTCTTATAATTCAATTCTTATATTTCAATATATCTTCATTCCAATTTTCTTCCCATAATCTATTAACAATCTTCCACTCTTCCTTACATTGACTGAACGCTTTACCTTTCATTTTTTGAGTTAGCATATCCATCTGATAGATCTCGAATAGTTTATATAACCAATATTCTATTTGAGGAATTTCTTTTGATTTCCAAATTTTTTGCTATTAGCAATCTGGCTGCTGTCACCATGTATAATACAATTCTCCAATATTTCTGTTCTTATTGTTTATCTAATATATGTGCCATTTTCAACAGATATAATTTCAGATTCATGGGAAATCTAATCTCTAAACAGTGTTCTATTTTTTTATGTACCTCTTTCCAGAAATTTTTTATCACGGTGCAATGCCACCATACATAGTATAACGTACCTTTAGTTTGTTTGAATTTCCAACAAACATTTTTCATATTTTTAGATATTTTTGCAATCCGCTCAGGGGTTAGGTACCATCTAAAATATAGTTTGTAAAAAGATTCTTTTAGAGTGCAACTATATGTGAATTTTAAATATTTATTCCATACTTTTTCCCAGTCTTCTAGCTTAATTACCTCTCCAAAGTTTTGCGCCCATTTATTCATGTTATCTTTTATTATTTCT
Source organism: Phrynosoma blainvillii (assembly GCA_026167975.1). Taxonomy (NCBI): domain Eukaryota; kingdom Metazoa; phylum Chordata; class Lepidosauria; order Squamata; family Phrynosomatidae; genus Phrynosoma; species Phrynosoma blainvillii. Next base: position 143,173,834 of record JANUYF010000004.1, read on the forward strand.
TGTTCCTGGTCTAAATTTAATTATAACACTTTTACAACCTAATTTTAGTACTTCATCAAATTCTGATTTGCCTTCTTCAAAGCCTTCCAATTTCTGGTCAATTTTAAATCATTCTGTTAGTTGATGATGTGGAAACCAATGGCATATTATCCCTTCTTTGGTTAGTTCTTCCCTAGATTTTATTTGTCTGTCCATTTTCCTGTTTAAACAAATCTTTGTACGTTACTCATCTATCTGTATTCAGGCTACTTTTATTTTAAAAGGCCTCATGGCTTGATACCCACAATGGAATTTTAGAGTACAGCTTATTTTTGTATTTTGCCCAGATCATTAATAATGGTTTTCTTATATAATGGTGCAGAAATTCTTTATGAACTTTTTTCTTTTCAATACGATAAATATGCATGGAAACCAAAACGAGCATTAAATCCTTCTAGTGCTAAAAGTTTCCCATCTTCTAACAGAATCCAATCCCTAATCCACATTAGACAGCAGTAAAATTGGAAATCTGGCAGTCCTAAAACCCCTCTCTCCTTTAAGTCCTACATGTCCTTCCGTTTTATTCTAGGTTTTCTTCCTGCCCATATAAATTTTGCCAATTCTTTATTCCAGTTTTTAAAAATACTCTCATTAGTTATTATTGGAAGGTTTTGAAAGAGAAATATCATCTTAGGTAATATATTCATTTTGAGTGTTGCTATTCTTCCTAAGAGCGAAAGGTCTAATTTATTCCATTTCCTCAAATCCTCTTTTATTTTGTTCCAAGTCTTTTGGTAGTTGTTATCAAACAATTCTGTGTTTTATTTTATTTTATTTTTTGGATATCAATATTCCTAGATATTTTACCTTCATTTGTATCTTAAAATTTGATTTTCGCTCCAATTCTTCTTCCTCTTTCCTGTCCAGATTTTTTGTAATTATTGCTGTTTTCTCTTTATTTATTTTGAAACCTGACCAATTTCCAAATTTGTTTACTATCTGCACTAGCCTGTTGATACCCTCTTTTAGATCTTCCCAAAATATCACAATATCATCTGCAACGGTCTTAGTTTAAATTTGTACCCTTTGATTTTAGGCCCTTTTATCCCCTCTTCTCTTCTTATTCTTCTTAATAATATTTCCAACACTACTATAAACAATAATGGAGAGAGGGGGCATCCTTGCCTTGTCCCCTTGCTCGTGCTGCAATTTTGTTTTTTCACCATTCACTATAACCTGAACTGATTGCTCTGTGTAAATCAATTTAACCCAATTTTAAAAAAATCTCCTACCCCTATTTTATTTAATACCTCCAACATAAAATCCCAGTTCACATTATCCAACACTTTCTCAGCATCCAAGAATATCATGGCCAGTTTTTTGTCATTGTTCTTTTCATAATATTCCCATAGATTTAAAACCATTCTTAAATTGTCTTTCATATATCTATTTGGTAAGAACCCGGCCTGATCCTCCTGAATCCAATCTTTTAGTATATTTTGAGTCTATCTGCCAAATTGAAACAAAAATCTTGTAATCCAAGTTTAAGAGTGATATCGGTCTGTAATGTTTAGCTTCCAACGATTCTTTTTCTTCTTTTGGTATTAAGACAATTGAAGCTTCTTCCCATGATTTCGGGTTTTTTGCCTTTAATTGTTTCAGTTATTGTACTTAAGAGGGGCATGGCCCCTGCGCAAGGATTCTAACTGTACTATGACTTTCTAGAAGTAGGATACCAATACCTAGCTGGTGGTATTAGATAACTCAGAAAGCTCACACTCACCTGCAAGTGTCAAGGAAAACTTTGTTTTGTTGTTCTGCTTTCAGTTTATGGTGATCCTAAGATTAACCTTAGGTTTTCTTGAAAAGATCAGCTGTGGGGCAGGGGGGGGGTTACCAATGGTTTATGAGGCTTAAAGAGAATGACTTGTCCAAGGTCTCCCAAAGTCCTAGTCCAACATTCCGATGACTATACAATACTTTCCTTTTAGTGTACGCTTAAAAGCAGAAGTAGAAAAATAACAAAATAGGAGGTGGACATAGGGATATGAGAGAATTTCATTCCAAATGTTTAAGAAAATCAACCTATTTTGCACTTCTCAGACCAATATGTGGATTTCATATATATATATATATATATATATATATATATATATATATATATATATATGTATATATATACATACACACACACACACACACACACACCAAATTAGGAGGAATAGCTAATACCCCAGAAGACAAGATAAAAATTCAAAATGACCTTAATAGATTAGAAAGCTGGGCCAAAGCTAACAAAATGAATTTCAGCACAGAGGAATGTAAGGTACTACACTTAGGGCAAAAAAATGAAATGCATACATATAAGATGGGAGACACCTGGCTTAACGTGACTACATGTGAAAGGGATCTAGGAGTCCTAGTAGATCACAAGTTGAACATGAGTCAACAGTGTGATGCCGCAGCTAAAAAGTCCAATGCAATTTTAGGATGCATTAATAAAAGTACAGTATCTAGATCAAAGGAAGTAATAGTGCCACTGTATTCTGTGTTGGTCAGGCCCCACATGGAATACTGTGTCCAGTTCTGGGCACCACAATTCAAAAGGGATGTTGAAAAACTGGAGCGTGTCCAGAGGAGGGCAACTAAAATGGTGAAAGGTCTGGAAACCATGCCCTATGAGGAACGACTTAGGGAATTGGGTATGTTTAGCCTGGAGAATAGACGGTTAGGAGGGGATATGGTAGCCCTCTTTATATATTTGAAGGGACATCATATTGAGGAGGACGCTAGCTTGTTTTCTGCTGCTCCAGAGAACAGGACCCAGAATAATGGATGCAAACTCCAGGAAAAGAGATTCCACCTCAACATTAGGAGGACAGTGAGAGCTGTTCGACAGTGGAACACACTCCCTCGGAGAGTAGTGGAGTCTCCTTCCTTGGAGGTCTTTAAACAGAGGCTGGATGGCCATCTGTTGGGGATGCTCTGATTTTGAGTTCCTGTGTGGCAGGGGGTTGAACTGGATGGCCCTTGTGGTCTCTTCCAACTCTATGATTCTATGAAATCTGCCTATAAATGCATATATATTTCATATTGTACATTCATGATACAATTCTCATATGTTGCTTACAAAAATGCTAGAAAAGGGTGTACTCAAAATTGTACATTAGGAACCCATGTATATAAAATAAATATTTTTATTTTAAAAAATCACAGACTCAAAAACGATATGGGATGCGCATAAAGCTGTCCTAAGAGGAATATTTCTTAAAAAAGCGAAGGAAGACAAAACTGCATATGATAAGGAGTCTAAAGAATTAGAGAAAAATATAAAAGAAGCAGAAAGAAATTTGATGGAAGATCCTTCTTCTACAATTATAGTAAATCAAATAAAATATTATCAAAAACAACTAGAAAACATTCTAAATAAAGAAATTGAGAAAAAAGAGAGAAAAGGAAGACAAAATTTATTTGAAATGGATAACAAAACAGGGAAATGGTTTGCAGAAAAATTAAAAAAAGAGACAGACAAAAAAATTATTACGGAAATAAGAGTTGATGATAAAAAAAATAACATTTAAAAAAGAGATATTGCAAGAATTTCAACAATATTTCTCAAATTTCTACAAGAAAGAGGTAGTTAAAGACAGAAAAGGAAAAAAATTCGAATTTTTTTTACAAAACATAGAATATATGAAATTGAGTGACCAAGAAAGGAACAAATTAAATGAAGATATAACCACGATAGAAATTGAAGAATCCATTAAAAAACTTAAATTAAAAAAATCTCCTGGACCAGACGGATTTATCCCAGAATACTACGTAAAAATGGCAGACCTCTTAACAGAACCTCTGAAGGAGACAATAAATGATATTACAATAAATGGGATTCCTGAATCTTGGAAACGTGCTGATGTCGCTCTGATCCCAAAAGAGGGAAAAGATAATACTAAGATTGAAAACTATAGACCAATTTCATTGATGAATATAGACTATAAAATATTCACAAGCATCTTAGCGGCAAGACTAAAAAGAGTGCTAAAAGATAAAATACATGAGGATCAATGTGGGTTTTTACCACAATGACAAATCAGACAGAATATTAGAATAGTTGTTAATGTCATAGAATATTACGAACAAAATGATTAAAAAATTAGCAATGCTACTTATTGACGCGGAGAAAGCATTTGATGCTGTAAATTGGGAGACTATGTTTTTGATTTTAGAGAAATTAAACTTTGGAGGGAAATTTATAACATGGATTAAAAATATATACACAGATCAAAAGGCTAATTTGATTATAAATGGTGAAAAGACCACCGAATTTAACATTTTTCGGGGGGTTAGACAAGGATGTCCTATCTCACCATTACTATTTCTGTTAATAATAGAACTTCTCACCAACTATATAAGACAGAACAGAGAAATAAGAAGGATAAAAATAAGAGGATCGGAGTTTAAAATAAGAGCATATGCTGACGACCTAATTATATTTCTTGATGACCCCACAATTAGTATAGAGAAGTTAATGGAAACAATAGAAGAATTTGGCAAATATACAGGCTTTAAAATGAATAACAACAAGTCGGTTATCATTACAAAAAATTTAACGAGAGCAGAAGAAGATTTCTTAGAACAAAAAACATCTTGCAAGATAGTTAAAAAAAGCTAAATATTTAGGCGTCACTATTTCAAATAGAAATACAGAACTATTTGATTTAAATTTTGGGAAGGTATGGAAAGAAATAAAAAAAGATCTTGAAAGATGGTCACGATTAAAACTTTCCCTTTATGGAAAAAATAACAGCTTTAAAGATGTTTGTCTTGCCAAAGTTTATTTTTCTATTTACTAATCTACCAATAATCCATAATAGTAAGCCATTCTCTCTATGGAATAAGGAACTGAAAAAATTCATATGGGAAGGGAAAAAACCCCACGTAAAATGGAAAATTCTGATAGATAAAAAAGAAAATGGTGGATGTGATTTACCTGATCTGGAAATATACTTCCAAGCATGTACTTTATCATGGATTCAGGAATGGATTAACATAAAAAATAAAAGACTCTTAGATCTGGAAGGCCACGATTTAAGGTACGGATGGCATGCGTACCTATGGTATGAGAAAAGAAAAATACACCAAAGATTTAGCCATCATATATTAAGGTATGCACTTATAAAAACATGGGAAAAAGTCAAGACCAAATTTTATCGAGGAATTCCTGGCTGGATGTCACCACAGGAAGCTATGTTAAGCAGATTTAGAACAGCAAAGAATTGGTTGACATATGAGAAAATAATTATACAAGATCCAAGGAACGGGCAGATGAAATTAAAGGAACTAAGTGATATTCAAACTTTAGATCCAAATTTATCATGGTTCCAATATCATCAGCTCCAAAGTATAATAACAAATGATCAGAAAAATCAAGGAATATATTTATCTAAAAATGAATTAGATAAAACTCTGTTAGCAGAGAAACCAAAATTAATAACTAGTCTATATAGAATCCTAATAGAAAGAAAATTAGAGGGAGAAGTGGTGAAAGATCACATGATACGCTGGACTAGGGATATAGGGGAGGAAATATCATTGGAAAATTGGAACAAAGCAAGAAAGATAACGTATAGATTCACTATAAACCAATTACTATGAGAAAACTATTTTAAGATGGAAACACGTTGGTACTTAACTCCTGTGAGATTGGCAAAAATGTATAAAAAATAATAATTATTACTGCTGGAAATGTAAGGAAGAATATGGTACATGGATACATATGTGGTGGACTTGTCCTATTATAGTAAAATTCTGGCAAAGTATTCATAAAACAATAATGGAAATAATAGATTTATCGTTTGTGGCAACACCTGAAATATATTTATTGAACATGATTCATGGAGTGAAAGGGTCAGAAAATTAAAAAAAACTACTCCTGTATATGATAAGAATAGCTAGAACTCTAATGGCTCGCAAATGGAAGACAGATGGAACACCAAATATCGAGGATTGGTTGCTTAGATTGATAGATATGTCATTGATGGATAAAAAAGAGGAAATAAGACAAGGGAAAACATACTATGAAACAAATGAGATATGGAAGCCATTATTTCTTTATTGTGATAAAATTTGGGGAGTTTCACAGTAATAAAATTGCATGAATAAGTTTGATAGATCACTTCGGGGAAAATTTTCATGAAACTAAAGGAAGTTAGAATATTACAAAGAGAATAACAAAATAGAAGTTACAGAAGAAAACAATATGTAACAACATATAGAAAGGATATGTCAGTATGGAATCAAAGACAATAATGGGAAATAGCCAGATGGAAATTAATGTATAAATCATTACTCTGCTGTTCCAATGTTATGTGTAAATCTTTTTTTAATAATAATGTAATATATTTATGTTATAATAATAAAAAAAAAAATCACAGACTGACACAGGGATCAGACAGAACAGACTTATGACTGAAAACTGGATAAAAAAAAAGACTTATCACTGAACAGATGAGAAACTGACTCTGGAAACAGATTGATATGCCTATCCTAAATCTGAAGTACATCATATACATATTCGTAGCAGAGAACAGCGCTTCCTACTGAGGGTCTGCTTAGGTACATTAATACATTAAAGTTCATGAATGTACACTGATACTCATTTTGTTTCTAACTGCAATCCACATTGAATTTCAATAGTGACACAGAATGTAAATATGAGTATAAATCAGTGTGTTGAGGATACCATCCTTCCTATCTGTTATCACAGATAAAACATAGAGACCTCTCAATTTTGCTGAAAATGCATTTTTAACAAAACCCACCTCAACCCATCTAGGGACAAATTTGTTGAACAAGAATTTTCACTGTTCTTAGATGGCAAAGACTGCTACTAGCAGATTCCTAACAGTCTTCTAGAACTCTGCTTGGTAGATGCCTGAAAAACTCTTTCCTGAATGTTCACCTGAGGCAAGTAATTTAGTTGCTCCTTTGATATTTTATATAGATATGTTTTCTTTTATTTATTCAATCAGTGATAGTATAAGCATATATAAAGGTGACCCTCCCCCAAATGTGTCAAAAACTACTTAACAAAGCAATTCCATCTACAAGCTACACCTTCTATATGGGGACAGATTCATCACATCAGCCAATTGCAGTGCCATAAAGAATACATCTGCCATACCAAGACATGCCACAAGGAGCTACATCACTCTAATCTTATATCTATAAAGCTATAGGAACTCTGATTATGTGTGTTTCGAAGTTCCCCAGCCCTCCTGCACTGAACCACCTGGACCAAAAATAGAGATGATAATGATGGGGCAGTAGTTCTCACAGATCTCGAGATCCAAGGATGTCCTCTTCAGCAGAGGATGCAGCATAGCCTCCTTCAAAGTGGCAGACACATTGCCCTGACAAAATGAGGCATTTATCCCCCTTGACCCACCTCTACTGGATCTAATGAAATAAGCTTGCCAAGAGTCCAGCTTACATGTGAAGAATGGACTGATTCAAGCACATTAGTCATGTTATCAGTCTGCAGCAACAGAAACAGCTCCCAAGAAACTTGATCTAATGGAACATTTCCCTAGACAATGCAGTAATCATGGCATCAAGTTCTGAGCAAATATTTTAAGGGACTTTCTCCTCCAAGTGACTAGCAAATTTATCACAGCAGATAACCAAGGATTTCACTCCTAGTATCTTTCAGTCTGATCCCAACAAACTTTTCATAACTCAGAACAACTCTTGAGGGCAACATTTCAAAGATGACAAGACAAAGGCAAAATAAAGATTTTTCCTGAACTTCACTGTTTAACAATTGCAATGAAAAGTCCTCACTGATTTTCTATATATTCATTTCATGGCCCGTCATACAGATTTCCAAAAATATGCAGAGATAGCCATGTTGGACCTATTTACAAGAAACCCAATAACATCCAAACAATGATACCTTTATTGGGCCAACCAAAATGCACAATTACATGTTGCAAGCTTTTGAAGCCACACTGGCTTCTTCATCAGGCACAGGAGCAAAAAAATTGAAGATGTTAGTCATAGGCCTACATTCTGATGTTTTTGGTCTTAGTTTTAGATTGTATGGAGGGCAATTTGCAGGCAGAATAGCATCTCCTCTTTTGGCCATGTGGCCACTGGTAAAGGAAATTTAATGTCCATTTGTAATTCAAGGAGGTTGCTTTCTTTGGAGTCCAGCATGTCTCCTTCCTGTGTGAAGCTGCAGGCTTCTTTGCAGGTAGAGAACACTGAATTTCTGAAGAAGCCTTCATGTTTTGCATTCTGAAGAAGCCTTCATGTTTTGCATCAGGAAAACTTTTGGTAGTGTAGGGGTAAAGCATGCCAATCTAGTCCAAATATTAGAAGCCTCAAATAGTAAAGTCCCAGTATACTGGCTCTCTCTTTAGGATTCCCCTTCAGCAACTAAAATGTGGTATCTTGACATCCAAAAATATCCAGGGATAGCCATGTTGGACCCACTTACAAGGCTTCTTCAGAAACGCACTTAGTGCACTGTCTATAGTACTAAGATAGAAGGTAAAGGTATTCCTTATTGACAAGGTTATCAGGTCGTGTCTGACCAGAGGGGGTGGTGTTCATCTCCTTTAATAAGTCGAAGAGCCAACGTTGTCAGAGAGTATTCTGTGATCATGTGGTCAGCGTGATTGCACAGCACACTGTTTACCTTCCCACCGAATTGGTACCTATTTATCTACAATCAGCCCTCTGTTTTTGCAGGGGATCCATTCTAGGACCAGGACACACACACACACACACACACACACCACAAAAACGGAGACTCGCCAATATTCAAGTCCCATAGGCTTGAATGGGCTGCATCCCCGCGGGCTTGCACTCCATTGATTTTAACAGAGCTGAGCCCCACTCACACAACTATATTCCTATCGTGGCAACACCATGGGCCCTTTTCATCCCACTACTCGGAGAGTAGTGGAGTCTCCTTCCTTGGAGATCTTTAAGCAGAGGCTGGATGGCCATCTGTTGGGGATGCTTTGATTGGGAGTTCCTGCATGACAGGGGGGTTGGACTGGGTGGCCCTTGTGATCTCTTCCAACTCTATAATTCTATGATCCCACTGCTGCCACCAATTTATGTGAAGAATCACTCCTTCACCTAACTTTATTTCTTCATATGGCAGCCCTATGGGTATTGTGATCCCACCACTGCCCCCATATGCGATGTATCAGACCACTTTTATGTATATCTATGGGGTTACTCCCCAAATTTGGTTTCTGTATTTCATAGTAGCGTGAATAATGATTCCAGGTTCAGACAAGCTTGTATGAAAACAGAAATGTAACTTCATTTGGATGATGATTAACAATGTTGCATTTGTTAAGATGTTGCATTCACTTGTTCTTGTTATACTTTGTTACACACGCTTTAACTTTAGGACCCTCACACCATCCTTATTTATTGTGGTCTTTCCAACTGTATTTCTACACTGGCCCTCAGGCTAGCTAAATCCCAGAAACTCCCTCACTTGGAGTTCTGTCCTAGAGCTAAGTACCTCCCTTCTGAACTTTAGCCCTCACAGTCTCTTTCTTCTGGACTCTTACACAGCCAGACCCAGACCACAGGCCTTCTCTCCACATGCCCCTCCGTGAGTATTCAAAACCATGGACCTGAAGTCCGCAAGAATGGAGGGGCGACTGCACTTGAATTTGTATGCTTTCAAACTGCTAGGTTGGCAGAAGCTGGGACTAGTGACAGGAGCTCACCCCATCATGCAGCACCCGGGCCTTGAACTGCCAACTTGCTGATCTTGCGATCAACAGAGTTAGCATCCTAACTACTTGAGCCACCACGTCCCTCTATAGCACTAAGCCAACTATTAAAAGAACTATCAAACAAACTGTTAGAAAGCACTCAGTCCTCTCATCACACATACATAAAAACAAACAACCAAAGTGCTTGGCTCTCACCAATTTTGGGGGGTAGATGCTACTTGCCACTTTACCACATTTTCAGGAATCTTTGTCCCCTTTCCAATCTCTCCTCAGCCTCTTTTCAAACCAGATCTGGCCATTCCTTGTTACAGTCAGCCCTCCACATCCACGGAGTCTTTGTCCACACTGAAAATATTCCAAAAAAATATAAACTCCAAAAAGCAAACCTTGATTTTGCTATTTTATATAAGGGACACAATTTTATTGTGCCACTGTATTTAATGAGAATTGAGCATCCACAGATTTTGGTATCGACGGGGAGTCCTGGAACCAAACCTCAGTGGATATAAATGGCCCACTTTATAGAAAAAAAGCCTGAACAACCTGCACCAAGCCCTTTAAAAGGGGTACACAAAAATATCACAAAAGAAGGCAAAATGGACAATAAGAACCCTAGAGTTTTGGAACCACTACTAGACATTTGGGGGGACATATGGGTGGAGAGCACACAGAGCACAAAAACAATCTTAACATGGGCTGCAGCCTACGCTCTGAAGACCCCCACTCTACAGCCACAACGCTATACCTGCTAGAGGAAGGCTGCTGTCAATCCATTACAGGTAGCCCAGAAACATGCACATTTTACTAAATTAATAGAATAAAGCATACTTAATACTAAGAACTTTGGTTCGGATTAAGATGAGGAACAGGTTAGAAAGCTGAGTATATTTAGCTTGGGCGAAGAAAAGACAGAGATAATACGATGGTCATATATAAATACATGACGTAATGCCATATAGAAGACGAAGTGAGCTTATTTTCTGCTGTTCCAGAAACTAGGATACAAAGCAACAGATTCAAATTACAAGAAAAAAGATCCCAGTTAAACATGAGGAAGAACATCTTGACAATAAGGGTTGTTCAAGAGTGGGGCAACAAGTGCAGTTCAGCAGTAGAATAGACTGCCTCAGAGGGGGAATGGCTTTCCTTCTTAAACACAGATTGGGTGATCAACTTTCATCAGTGCTTTTGTTCTATATTCCTACAGGCAGTAAGTTGAACTAGTTGGCCTTTGCAGTCCTTTTCAACTCTATGATTCTATTATTACTTTGGCAAGGTACCTTGATGGAACAATTTCTTCCAGAAAAGGGAATGGGGTACACACTATCTGATGGGATACATACTGTGAGAAAGGGAGGAAAGGATTTGCCATCAAAATATCTATCAAAAACAGTTGTGTATAACCTGCCCATGGTCTTGCTCTCAGAGTATTAGCATGGGTGGGATGCATTCTGCAGCACCTCAGCAATATGGCTAAGAGTTTATGGACATTTTCCCAGCATTTCCTTCAACTATGTTGATCCTACTGCTTATCCCAAGCAAAATGGAAAGAAATTGTCCTAACGTTAACAAATGTTTTTAATTCAAGAATTTTTTAAAATTCAAATAGCTTCCAAAGTGTTTTGTTCACAATCATGTGGTTCACTATAAATCTCCCAAATTTGCATAAAGTATAGCAAGTAAAGAATCAAATCCAGGTTGCCAATTACTTTTGATCTCAGTCAGCTACAGCACTTGGGGTATGAATTATTACTCTTGAGTACCAACCTCTTCAAAAGTTCTCAGATTGTCCAAATAAGAATGTCAAATGTAGAAACTTTTAGGAAACAGATAATCAGGTGGCTGAACTCTCTGCATATGTATGGATCTAACTGTATGTGATCATATGCAAATTCCTGAAATATTCATGTAACTTTGACTGAATAAAGTTGCCTAGTGTTATGCTTTTAAACACTTTGTGAGGGTTGTATTATAGGTCAGCAATAAGATTTCTTATACACAAATCACCTCCTAAGTTGTATTGTTTGTTTAGATATATTGTATATACTCGACTATAAGTCAACCTCATATATACGTTGAGGACAGGTTTGGAGGCCAAAATTATGGAGTTTGATATAACCCATGGATAATTCAGGAGTAAAACTTAGGGGCATGTAACAAATGATGTAAAGGAGGGAGGAAAGGAAAATGATGACAGAGCATGCTGCTATCTTCTCACCCACACATTCAAAAAGTTCAGAAGTGGTGCCGTAGCAGAGACAGAAGTGGTTCTCTCTTTTAGGTTCTTTCAGGATGGACTAAGTTCTTGCCTTTTGCCATTCTACTCAGAAAAGGGGATGGTTCCTATTTTGATAAAAGGTACAGTACTTACATCGACCCGTGAATAAGTCGACCCAGGTTTTTTGGATTGATTTTTGGACTAAAATTTCTAGACTTATACATGAGTATATATAGTATTAATGTTTGAATTAAATAAATTAATTTAAATCATTCCCAATTATGTTTATTATGTCATAATATCTCAGCCCTGGTGTATTTTCCATACCTGCTGCTGCTGCACATGCATAGGATCATGACAACACAATACCAAACTCAGCCTGCCAATCATGAATAGAGGAATACAGAGATGCATAATTTTTGACCTGCTTGTTGATCTTTCCTGTTTCAAGAGTAAAACTCCCATCTTTCAGTAACAGGCAAGAAATTACATTATTACACTGCTCAATGAAAGCATTTTAATTTTCTTTATGAGTAACCTACCTGTTTTATCTCCCCCATTCATAATGCATGTTTGACCCTGTTAAGAATGAATTCAGAGTTGATATGCATTTACTGTACTTCTATGTGCTGCAATGACAGAATGAAGTGACTCTTCCATGCTTCTTTTCTAATTAACTTTTAAAAAATACTCTCATTTGAAACACATCTCAAAAGATTTTTCATCCGGTAATGTATTTTTTTTTATTATTATTAAAAGCATTTTACTTCACTCTTCAACCAAAAAGCAAAAAAGGTTACAAAGTGGGTTAAAAAGATAAATAATAGGACAGACATTGCTTTCAAACTTACAGTCTATATAAAGGGTGGGCAAGGTGCAGGCCCTCAAAGTGATTTTTGCTGCCTTCAACCCCTCCAGCTTCCCTAGATCAACCCCTTTCTGGCCAAAAATCATTGAAACTTGCAATTCGTCTTTCAAACAGGTTTCAGGGCATTTCTCACACTGCTTAACAACAGAAAACATATATTTTTTAAAACTACAAGTGGACTGGGTGGGGTGGGGTGGCCAGCCATCAAACATGGCAGATGCATAGCTGAAGAGCTCTCCTCAATCCTGATTATTAATTATAAATAAAAGCAAGAATTTCAACTTAAAAATCAACAAGACTGTGGGTATTGATGTCCATATTAAAAAGGGCAGCTGATCAACTTATTACGGATTTTTCCACACCTGCAAAAGATGCAAAACCACAAACAGATGAGAGAGGCCTGATAACTGCCAACATGAATCACAGCTATAATAAGGCAAGTAGCATGAGGAACCCTGGATCTCCTGTTTCTAAGACCTTCCCTTTCCAGAATCACTAGAAAAGTTATGTGTAAATTTGGTCAGAGATCTACAAAGAGACTGGTCATTTGCTTTAGAGCCACTTAGTTTGAAAATTTCTGAGATTTCAAACAAAATCCAATATATAGAGGAAATGGCAAAAACTGCCTTCCAACAGGGATCTCATCATGAAAAGAGAATTTGCACCTTAGAAGAAGCAAACCTGCAAAGTAAGCTGGAGGATTTGGAAAACAGAGAAAGACGGGTAAACCTTTGTCTGAAGGGTATTCCAGAATTGGTGACCCCTTCCTCCCTACAAGATTCAATACTCGCATGGATGAATAAAATAAATCCTGAGCTAAACCTATTACCATTAGACATAGAATGGATGCTTCACTCCTTAATGCCACAACGGCCAGCTAACAAGGCCCCCAGGAATATTATCATGTGATTTGCGAGATTTCCAAAGAAAACTTTAGTTTTGAATACCTTGTTGAGAGTCGCACATCTTAATTATGAGGGGCACAAAGTGGTAGTCTACCAAGATGTTTCAATGGAAACATTAAGAAAAAGACAATGCCTCAAGCCTTTTGCAGTTGTTCTGCTCTCCAAGGGAATAAAATACAGATGGGGATTCCCCTTCAAGCTCATTATCTTCCATGGCAATGAGACTCCAAATGCTTCCACCAAAGCCCAAATGATGCAAATCTTTGAGACACATGGCATCACAATACCCACAGATCTTGAAAGAAATGCCTGCTCAATTAGACCTAATGAGACCCCCGAGGGTGATACATATCAAGGAACACAATGGCAGACAGTGTAGACAAGAAAAAACAAAAGAAGTTCAATCATCTCTCCAGCTTCGGTGTAGAAACCATGCAAACCCCTGGTAATTCATTGATGATGATCCTCAGTGCTTTGATAAAACTTTGCAGGTAGTGGAACAAGCCTAGCAGCACCCCCACAGGCACCATCTTGAGGCTTATGTTCTTGCACTACCAACTGTCATTTTCGTCCACGATTTTGGCTGCTGAACTTCAAAAACTTAGTGACAGTGATTCATTCCAGAGAGGCAACTATCCACATGGGAAACCTGGTGGGAAATTTTGTATATCTGTTTCTCCACAGCTAATAACTGATGGCTTCAGCCAGGCCTAAACTACACAGCTATTAATTTACCTCGCATACTACAAGCCTATACAGAGTTATATTTTACTCTTAAGGTTTAAAATTTGTTATTTCTTGCTTCTTAGCAAACTATTATAAAAATATTAATCACAGGATGGGCTGAAAACATAGGAAATAAAATCTTACAACGAAAAGATATTATTTGCCCCTATCCCTCCAGAGATCAGAACGTTTGACTCTGATTGGGAGAACAGGAGACACTTGTCCTCTATTCCTCTTGGTCATGATACTGTTCTTAGTTCATTGTTAATAGCTAACTATATTATTATGTTATTGAATGCTTATTTACATCTCATGACTATTCTTAAAATCTTTATGGGAAAACCTGTAAGATATACAAATGTGGCAAAACTGAAATGGTAACCCTCAAATTGGAAAATACCGTATTTTCTGGCATATAAGACGACTTTTAACCCAGGAAAATCTAGGGTTAAAGTCGGGGGTCGTCTTATACGCCGGGTATAAGGAGGAGGAGGAGGAGGAGGAGGAGGAGGAGGAGGGGCGGGAGGTGACAAGGAAGGCCAGGCAAGAGGAGGAGGACGACGATGACGACGACAATGACAGGGCGGGAGGCAGGAGGAAGAGGAAGGCCAGGCGAAAGGAGGACAACAACGACGATGACGGGGGCAGGAGGCGGGAGGAAGGCCAGGTGAGAGGAAGAGGAGGAAGACGACAGGGGTGGGAGGAAGGCCAGGCGAGAGGAGGAGGAGGAGGAGGAAGACAACGGGACGGGAGAAGGAGGAAAGCTAGATGAGAGGAGGAGGAGGAGGAGAACAATGGGGGCGGGAGATGGGAGGAAGGCCAGGCGAGAGGAGGAGGAGGAGGATGACAACAACAACAACAACAACAACAACGGGGCGAGAGGAGGAGGAAGAGAGGAGGTCCATGTTAGAGGCGGAAAAGAAGGAGGAGGAAAAAGAGGGATGAAAGAGGATGATAAAGGAAAGGAGGAAGGAGGAGAGGAGGAAGAAAAGAGAAGGATGAAAGAGGATGAAAAAGGGAAGGAGGATGAAGGAGAGGAGGATGAAAAAGTAGTGGTGCAGGAGGAGGAGGAAGAAGAGAAGAATGAAAAAAAGGCTGAGAGTGTTGTTGTGTGCCTTCAAATCGTTTCCAACTGATGATGACCCTAAGGTAAACCTATCACGAACCTATCATTTCTTCCCTATGTATTTTTTTTCAGGCAGGGTTTGCCTTTGCCACCCTCTGAGAGTGAGAGAGTGTGACTTCTAAGATTGTTGTTGTTGTTGCATGCTTTTGAGTCGTTTCTGACTTATGGCAACCCTAAGGCTGGTGTTTGCTTGGCAAGGTTTCTTCAGAGGGGAGTTTGCCATTGCCTTCTCCTGAGGCTGAGAGAGTGTGACTTGCCCAAGGTCACCCAGGGGGATTCCATGGCTGAGCCAGGATTCAAACCCTGGTCTCCAGAGTCATACTCCGATACTCAGACAGGGTGACCAAATATCTTCAATGCTAAGGAGGACAAGTCACTACAAAAAATGTAGGACATACAAGAAAAAAATGTAGAGAAAGCTAAAAACACTAATATAAATGTAAATCCATGCTTCTTAGCCATGCTCAAAATGGAAGATGTTTTAATGGTCAAAATGGTGACTTTTAACCTTATTATGGGGTTTTCTTGGCATGTTTCTTCAAATAGGGGTTGCCATTACCATCCTCTGAGGCTGAGAGTATGTGGCATGCCCAGGATCACTTACTTGGCTGCAAATTATACATACCCCAGAATGCATCACCTAGTATATTGGCAGTCCTTCCCCCCAACACTTTCTCATCTCCCCCCAACCATTTCATAGCTGGGAGATGGAAATAATTTTTAAAGCAGCATTTAAATCTGGACTATTTTTTAAAAAAGTAAGGTCCAAAACACACTGCAGAAATAAATGCTAGGGAAAATGGGAGCTGTAGTTTGTTGTGTTTATACGTGACTGTTTTCCTGCTAAGTACCTGCATGTCATAAGCATTTGAATTAAAATGACCATATTGAAATCAAAGCTGATTTTTTAAAAATTTTATTTGGTGTGCGTTGGAAGAGGGGTAGTCTTATACGGCGAGTATATCCCAAACTCTATATTTTAACTGGGAAAGTTGGGGGTCGTCTTATACGCCTGGTTGTCTTAGACGCTGGAAAATACGGTAATGTGGGAAATAGGAAAAGAAGTTCCAATTTCTATTTACAGTCCAGTATAGTATTACATGGCATCCCTGAGAGTCATTTCCTATAATGTTAAGGGCTTATGCTCGGCAGAAAAGAGAGGGAAAATCCTAAAACAAATCAAACAACTACATCCAAATTTCTTATTCCTTCAAGAAACACACCATAAGGGTTCCGATCCCATCCTCCTCCCAAAAATGTTTGGAAACCAATATGTAGTGGGGAGCACAGGAAAAGTCAAAGGGGTAGCTATTCTCCTAGACAAATCATCTCCTTTCATGGTAAATGAATTTAGATATGATGCTAGGCACTACCTAATACTGACGGGGCAAATGTTTGGCCAATCCTACAATCTAGGCACTTTTTATTCATCCAATACAGGTCAGCACCAATTTATGTCAGCTTTTTTACATCATCTGAGGGGGGTTGCAGACTGCCAGAAATAGTGCAAATTGAGTCCATTTTAAGGGTTAGGGTTAGTGCTAGGGAATCATGGGAATTGTTGTTGTTTTTCGGAGATATTGAGCCTTCTCTGTCAGAGAGCTCTGGTGCCACAATAAAATACAGTTCCCATGATTCCCTAACCCTAAAAGTGGACTCAATTTGCACTATTTCTGGCAGTCTGCAACCCCCCTAAGTGAAGTGGCTGTTGATTCCATTGTGTTGGAAGGTGATTCTAATGAAATTTTGCACTCCTATCTTGATAAATCAAAACCACCTAAACATACAGGTCCAACCTCATTGATGCAGATAATTAAAGATAAAGGACTACTTGATCCTTGGCATTCTCTACATCCCATAGAGAAAGACGTTACCTTCTACTCAGCAGTCCATAAGACATATTCCAGAATTGATCACTTTTTTTAACTCCAAGTCCCTATTAGGCAAAACTTTAAATTCCACAATCAATCCAGTTTTATATTCAGACCATTCACCAATAATACTAGTCTGTGCGCAGGAAGAACTTTCTCAGACTTCAAAGTCTTGGCGGTTTAGCCCAGCACTCCTAATGAATGACCCTTTTAAAAAGACCATAGAAAAAGCAATAGAAACTTTATCTAGAAAACAGATCTCAAAGCACCTCTAAAGCGCTACAGTGGGACACACTGAAAACAGTGCTCAGAGGTCCATTTATACATGAGGGCTCCAAACAAAAGAATTAAAGAAAAGAAACACCAGGAATTGATTAAAGAAACTGAATTCTTGTCAAACTCCCACAAGAAGACCCAAAACTCAGACATACTAAAAACCTCATTAGAAAAAAAGCTCATTTGACGAATTAGGCCTACACTCAGTTCAAACTAAATTGTAACAGATGAAAGCCTACTTCTATGAAACTAATAATAGGGACTCTAAATTACTAGCTAGATTAGCAAAACAAAAAGCAGAAAAAAGAATTGTTGCAGCTATCACCTTCCTAAATGGCAATATCAAAACCTCTCAAGCTAACATAGTAGAGGAATTCTGAGAGTTCTACTCCAAACTCTATGCTGAAGAATTGCTCCCCCCTCGATAAACCTAATTCATTCCTCGATTCTCTCAAAATTTTGAAAATCAAGGAACCACACACTACTCTACTCCACCTGCCCATCTCATTAGAAGAAATCAAACAGGCAATCCAAAACCTCAAACCAGGAAATTAGATGAATTAATCTCCTGGATTAGATGGATTTATGGGAGATTTTTTCAAATTATGCTATAATAAAATTGCTCCACACCTACAAGATCTATTCAATGAGATAATTTCACAAGGTGTATGTCCCCAATCTTGGCACACTTCCAGAACTGTTCCCATCCCCAAAACAAGTGACTGTCAACCTTCCACCTCAGCATTTAGACCGACATCATTAATAAAACAGGATGCAAAATTACTGACCTCAATTCTAGCGAATAGGATTAATAGTTTTATCACTTAGTATATCTCTATTGACCAAACTGGCTTTATACCGAATAGAAAACTGACGCCATTAGACAAGTCTTAAATGTCATCCACCATGCCTCAAAATCTAAAACCCCAATTGCTCTTATGTCCCTAGATGCCTTGAAAGCTTTTGAGAGTGAACTGGTAATACTTATTTAGAATACTGAGAAAGATAAACTTTGGAAATAAATGTATTAGTATGCTAGAAAACCTATACACAAACTCAGAGGCCTCAGTGACAGTCAACAGAATAAACTCCTCTACCTTTAAGCTCCTAAGGGGAACTAAACAAGGATGTCCCTTATCCCCACTGTTATTTGCTATTGCAATAGAGCCCTGAGCCACCTCAATCAGAGAAAATGAAAACATAAGGGGACCCAAAATAGGAGGAACAACCCATAAACTAAATCTCTTTGCAGATGATGTGATCAATCTCCCTAAAACAACCCAAACAATCATTCCTTACCTTACGCATCATATTAAACTCCTTTGATACTTTTGCAGGTTTCCAAATTAACTATTCAAAATCTAAATTGCTGTGTCTCAACATTGCTCATGGGGACCAACTAGACATTTAAAAAACTATCAATCTCCAGTTAAAACCCTCAATACCTAGGAATCACCGTTACAAAAGATTTTAATCAGATAATCCCTAGAAACTACAACAAAATAACTAAATGGTTAACCCCTAAAACACTAGAATGGAAAACATTGAAACTCTCTATTCTAGGCAGAATAGCTCTCATTAAAATGTTTAATGCCCCTCGCCTATCTTTTCTGTTTCACACTATCCCACTTCAACCACCACAGACAAAACTCAAACTTTGGCAAAATCTCATCAATACATTTGCTTTTAACCATAAGAGACCAAGATTCAGGAAATCTACACAACACCTCTCTTCCAAAAAAGGGGGGTTTAGCAATGCCTAATCTTGAACTATATTTTGCAGCATTCCAACTTAGGACGTTATCACACGGGGAGTTGCGGGGAGAACGTGGAAATAAACCGGATGAGCGGAAGACTTTAATTTACGGGATTTGTCCCGTTCCGCCTCGTCTGATAACTAAATTTGAATTTAAAAGGGGGTTAATTCGAACAAAAACCTGTTCTTTTCAAATCCTCAAAAATCCTGAAAATGAAAAGATCAGGTTTTTGTTCGAATTAACCCCCTTTTAAATTCGAATTTAGTTATCAGACGAGGCGGAACGGGACAAATCCCGTAAATTAAAGACTTCTGCTCGTGCCCGTTTATTTCCACTTTCTCCCCGCGACTCCCCGTGTGATAACGTCCTTAGTCAAATACGCCATTTAATTAAAAAAGATCAGAGCATACACTGGGTTAACATGGAAATGAACGGCCCAGCATCAATCAATCTTGCTTTGACAAACCCATTCCACAAGTAATTAAAAACATTAAAAAACCATGGCTACAAACCTCAGTAAAGATATGATCAAGATGGAAGCAAGTTCTAGCACCAGATCCCTCTCCTATCTGTCCCTTCCTTATCCACAAATCTTTCTATTCCCCTGATAAATTCCATCAATTCCAGGGATGGGAACAATAATGTGTATATTTTGTACGAGACTTCTTTCGTAATGGCAAACCAAAAACAATTGACAATCTAACTTTAGATTTAGAACCATGAAAGGCTAGTTAGTTTCATCTCCATCAGATAATTGCTTATACACACAAATTAAAGGAATAGGAGGACCACCTAGATCACTTACCTTATTTGAGGCATGAGGTGTGTGTCCCCCCGCCAAAGCACCAAAGGACTACCGTAATTCACTCTTATATTCCCAGCCCCCATGTGTCTTCCAATAAAGAACGAAGGGCCTGAACAAACTGCCAGAAATAATCCAGCTTGAGACCACTTTAACTGCCCTTGCTCAGTGTGAGGGAATCATGGGAACTGTAGTATATTGTGGCACCAGAGCTAACTATGACAGAGATGGCTCAATGTTCCTTCCTCTTGGTAAGATCTCAGAGGAGGAGGCTCAGGGACAGTTGCTCTACAAGAAAAGAGCTTAATTATAGCGTCCCTGGAGGCACCATCCTGTCCCCGATGCTATTTAATATATACATGAAGCCGCTGGGAGAGATCATTCGAAGACATGGGGTGCGGTGTTATCAGTATGCTGATGACACCCAGATATACTTCTCCATATCTCGGTCGTCAGCTTTGACTTCTGATGGCGTTTCTCCTCTCAATGACTGTCTTAAGGCAGTAATGGACTGGATGAGGAAAAACAGATTGAGACTAAATCCAGAAAAAACAGAGGTGCTTGCGGTAACAGCCCTGAAACTAAGTATTGGGATACAACCTCCAGTCCTAAGTGGGGTCACACTCTCCGCTAAGGACTGTGTTCGCAATCTGGGGTTGCTCCTGGACTCGTTGCTCCAGATTACAAATCAGGTAAATGCGACGGTCAGAAGTGCCTGTTATCAGCTTTGGCCGATACGCCAGCTGTGCCCTTTCCTGGAAGTAAGGGACTTGGAAACTGTGGTGCACATACTGGTAACCTCCCGTCTTGACTTCTGTAATGCATTCTACATGGGACTACCCTTGTGCTTGGTCCAGAAACTTCAATTAGTACAGAACATGGCAGCTAGACTGGTCTCGGGAACATCAAGGAGAAACCACATAGCACCTGTCTTGAAGTCTCTTCACTGGCTGCCTATTAGTTTCTGTGCTCAGTACAAGGTGTTGGTTACTACCTTTAAAGCCCTAAATGGCTTGGGTCCATCCTATCTTTGGGACCGCCTCCTCCCATACAATCCACCCCGCACACTCAGGTCCTCTGGGAGGAATCTGCTACAGCCTATAAAAACGAGGCTGTCAGCAACTGCCCAGAGGGCCTTCTTGGCTACCGCTCCCAGACTATGGAACGACCTACTGGACGAGATCCATCAAATTACTACTATGAGCAGTTTCAAGAATTTTGTCAAGACAGATCTCTTCCGGCAGGCCTTTCCTGACTAGATCTCCCAGCCTAAGAGTTAGTCTTCCTCTCCTTCCCTACTTTTGTTGTAATGAGGGTAATGAGGGTTGGTCCCTCATAATGTATTTATTTTAAATGTGATTTTAAATTTGTAAAACTGTTTAATAATTTTTTATGGGTGGGTGGGTTTTGGGGTTGGTTGGGATGGGAATTGTATTTATGTAAATTTTTAATGCTGTAAGCAGAGGAGCAGAGTAAAAATAAATAATAATAATAATTATTATTATTATTTGTCAGAAAAAACTACAATTCCCATGATTCCCTAGCATAGAGCCAGGACAGTGGTCTCAAGCTCGATTATTTCTGGCAGTCTGTTCAGGACCTAAGACAAAGTCCTTAGAGTAATATAAAAAGATAAATTTACTTACAAAATCACATGCATATTCATACACAGGTAAAGCTTCATGTTGCAAACAGAATGAGGTAGAAAGAAAATTTCACGTGCTTGCTAAGAATGTTTCTAAATGAGGGGTCATAAAACAATAAACTATCACAGGCATGCATCTATGTTCCTAGAAAGACTCAGCATGCTTGAATTGTAGTATCCTCAACAGCCATGAGCCAGAAACGACTTGAAGGGACTTCAAATCGTGGCAAGATTTGTTCAGAGGAGGTTTGCCCTGAGGCTGAGAGAGTGTGACTTGGTCAAGGTCACCCAGTGGGTTTCCATGGTTTTGCTGGGAACCGAACCCTGGTCTCCAGAGTCGTGGTCCGACATCCAAATCACTAGGTCACGCTGGCTTTAGGAGAGCCTACATTCCCATAAGCCGCCCGGGTGCTGCTCCACCATCCAGCGACACCTGTCCCCTCCTTACCTGTCCTGTCCTAACCCCGCCCCGCCCGGCGCTTAGCAACGGGGAAAGGCCGGCCACGCCCACAGCGGCGCGCGCCGTCCTCTGGACCGTACCAACCCGGGGCGAAGGGGCGGGGTGAGCAGCAGGAGACCGTTAACGGGGAGGCACCATTTTCCTAGAAAGGAAGGGGATAAAAGTGAGAGGAGGGAACGCCGCGGCCTCACCTGTCCCGGAGATGAGCCTGGAGGCGGCGGAGCTGCTCGTCGTAGTCGCCATCCCCGCCCGAAGGGTTCCGCGCCCCACCTGCGCGAACAGCGGCCATCCGACCCGCGCGGAAAATGGGCCCTGTTCTGCCAAGTGTTTATTTTCCGGTGTCTCTAAGCTACGAGCGTTGATCCCGGCATGCACAGCGGCAGCCCCGCCTCTTTCCCGCCCCAAGCCAATCATCTACCGGCGCGCGAGGAAAAGCCACGCCCCCCGCGGCCTCCCCTCAGAAACCTCCCTTAGTCTAATTTCAGTCAACGGAAGGCCCCCGCTGCGTTCCGGGCTGCAGGAGTCACCCAGTATTGACAATACTTTTAACTGCCATGGCTCAATACTGTGGGATTCGGGGAACTGTAGTTTATTGTGGCACTAGGGCTCTTTCTGACAGAGAA
Organism: Phrynosoma blainvillii; assembly: GCA_026167975.1. Classification (NCBI taxonomy): domain Eukaryota; kingdom Metazoa; phylum Chordata; class Lepidosauria; order Squamata; family Phrynosomatidae; genus Phrynosoma; species Phrynosoma blainvillii. Next base: position 143,196,857 of record JANUYF010000004.1, read on the forward strand.
GGCTAAGTGCCTCACAAAACTACAGTACCCAGAATTCCATAGCACTGAGCCAGGGTGGTTAAAGTGGTGTCAAACTGGATTATTATTTCTGCATCCAAGGAGGACTTATGCCTCGTCCTAGGCTGCATCCGCACTGCAAAAATAATACAGTTTTGACAGCGCTTTCCATGCGATGGAATTCTGGGAAATGTAGGTGTTGTGGTTTTTTTTAAAGATACTTAGCCTTCTTTCTCAAACAGCCCTGGTGCCACCCAACAAACTACAAATCCCAGGATTCCATAGCATGGAGCCACGGTGTTAAAGCGGTGTCAAACTGCATTAATTCCTACAGTGCGGATGCAGTCACTCTCAGAAGAAAGTCCTAATAATAATAATAATAATAATAATATGATTTATTTCTAGCCCACCTATTTCCAAAAGGAATCAAGGCGGGTTACAAGCATAAAAATAAAATAATACAATAAGAAAACAATAATGACTTAAATGGAATTTTTACTCCCTCACGACTGTATGTTTAAATCACAATTAACTTTTCTACTGACTGGAAGCAGTTGCAAATCTTGCTTCTTTTTGGCAGGACCGTTGTTTCCCACTCAGCCCTTTGCTCTGAAGTCAGGTGTCCCAAATGCAAAGGAGGACAAGGCACCAGGAAATGTAGGACATTACCAAATAAAAGCCGAAACCACTCCTATAAATGGAAATTCATGCTGCTTAGCCATGCTCAAAATGGAGGACATTTTGGAATTCCTCCTGGACAGAAGGGATGAAATGAAGGACATGTCCTGGAACAGGAGGACATCTAGTCACACTGTCTAAAACTAAATCCCAGTAAAAGCCAGTGTGGTGTTGTGGTTTCAGTGCTGGATTAGGACTGTGGTAGTCAAGGTTTTAAATCCCTGCTCGGCCATAGAATGCCACTGGGGTAGGGGTGCATCTACACTGTAGAAACAATGCAGTTTGATACCACTTTAACTGCCATGGCTCCAGCCTACAGAATCCTGGGATTTGTAGTTTTGTGAGGGCCTGCACCCTTTGGCAGAGAAGGCTAAAGGCCTTCTAAAACTACACATCCCGGGATTCCATAGGATGGAGCTACAGCACTTAAAGTGATGTCAAACTGTATTATTTCTACGGAGTAGATGCACCTTCGGTAGCCCTGGGCATGTCACCCTCTCCGAGCCTAAGTGGAAGGCAATGGCAAACCTCTGAATAAATTGTGTCTTCGAACAAAAAAACCTTCTATTATAGGATCACCACAAATTGGAATGAAAGTGTAGGCACATAACAACAAAGTACCAGTGATTTAAAAGAGGAATTTAGGGCCTTTGCAGACTGCCAGAAATAGTGCAGCTTGAGGCCACTTTAACTGTCCTGGCTCAGTGCTAAGGAATCATGGGAACTGTAGTTTATTGTGGCACTAGAGCTCTCTGACAGAGAAGGCTCAATGTCCCAGAAAAAAAAAATACAATTCCCATGATTCCCTAGCACTGAGCCAAGATAGTTAAAGTGACTTCAAGCTGCACTATTTCTGGCAGTCTGTGAAGGTCCTTAGTCCCAGGTAAGTGTGCATAGAGTTCCTGCCCAGTTCATCTACTGTTCAGTCATTCCATCTATTGAATGAATCACAAAATTAACCCGCAGGATTCTCAAAACAAACCAAAGAAAAGTTCTTATCAGGAACTATGGTAAATCAAATGTTAATCATAGGCCAAACTAGTTGAAGTAGGTGGACTTCTCTGTGTGTGTGTGTGTGTGTTGTGTGCCTTCAACTCATTTCCAACTTATGGTGACCCTTCCTGGAATCTTCTTGTCAAGATTTTTTTCAGAGGTTTGCCATTGCTTTCCCCTGAGGCTGAGAGCATGTGATTTGCCCACGGTCACCCAGTGGGTTTCAAGGCTGAGTGGAAATCGAACTCTGGTCTCCAGAGTCATACTCCAATGCTCAAACCAATATGCCATGCTGGCTCTCTAAGATGGACTTAGGCTGCATTATATTGCAGAATTAATGCAGTTTGACTGCAATGACTTGTTAGGATATGGATGGGTTATACAGTCAAAGGTGAAATGTAGAGATGTGTGTGTGTGGAATTTTCCTCATGAGAACGACATCTAGAGATACAAAGTGAATCTAGCACCAGATGGCTACACAGACATAAACATGAACTTTCCCAAAGGTACAACTCATGGACACAGACTTTGTTATGAGAAAAGCCTTGATAACAATACATAAACATTGTTAGGTCTTGAGAAAAATAGTCACGTGGTGGATGATGGACAGCAAGAGGCTGGGTTAATATACATCATACAGGCATTATCCAAACAACATAAGGTTAACACCTAGAAGGTGGAGTATGGGAAGGGCCTAGAGAATCCTTTGATTAAGAATGTTTATTATTCAAGATGTGAGCATGTGTGGCTGACAACAGTGGTTTCAACTGCAACAAGCTGGAGATCCTAAGTTTTTGGGATTGTTAAAGATGTAATCTTTCATGGCTGAACTGGACAAGTTCATCACAATGGATTTTACTTAGCTATCTTATTTTACTTTTATATGCATTAATAAACTATGCTTTTGGACTTTACAATGTGTCTTCTTGACTGAGGAAGACAGGATCCTGAAGAAGGGAAGCTGAGCCAGTTGATGGTAAGAGATACAAAGTGGCTGTGGATCACAGCAGCCAGCTTGTCCTGCAGATTCTGCTGGGTGCCAAAGAGCATCACTGCAACACCCATCATCCACACACTGACATGCTATGGAATTCTGGGATTTGTAGTTTTGTGAAATATTTAGCCTTTATCAGAGAGCTCTGGTGCCACAGGATTCCAAAGGTTGGTGATATGACAGTTAAAAGTGGTATCAAACTGCATTAATTCTGCAGTGTGGCAGCAGCCTTAAACTCATTTTGCATACACTCTGAAAACTTGTATGACATTCCACTATCCTTATTTAATATTCCATGAATAATTGTCATTAATTTGAGGTTTTTATGTTTGAAGTGTAAATATGTGATAAAAGAAGTATTCCAAAACCCTTTATTGACATTTAATTTTATACTTCACTCAGACTTTTCTCCAGTCTTCTGAATATGTGAAAACACATTCTAGTCCAGCACAGATTCAAGCCATCTGGTGCAATAAACCCACAGCAGCAGAGTGCTCTGCTTTTTTTTCCAGTCATAGGAGTTTATCACATGGAGACAAATTGCTTCAATCCAATGCAGAAACAGGTTGTAAAAATCCAAAAAAACCCTGCAAAAGCGGGTTGTTTTTCAGACATATTTGTGTAAAGGAGAAATAATGCGACATTAACTCAAACGGAAAGTTGCAAGAACCCACTCCTTTTTCCTTTCAGAAGTTCCCGAAAGTAAAAAGGAACAGGTTTTGGTGGCTTTCCATTCAGATTAATGTCGCGTTATTTCTCCTTAATGCCAACGTCGTGTGGATTATTTCTAGTTTCAGTTCGGGATAACCCTGAATGTCGTGTGAAAAACAACCCGCTTTTGCGGGTTGTTTTCACTTTAAATCCAGTTTCTGCATGGGATCTGTCCCATGTTATAAACTCTATATCCACAGAAGCACTGCCAAGATGCATTGATCAGAGCCTCAAACATTAGGTTGGAAAATTCATTCAATAATTTTAAATGCTACAAACTAGGAAATTAATCACTAGTAATACTAATAGCTGAAGTCATTTAACTGATTGAGCTATTAGTTAACTGATTATTTGAAATGCTCATTTCCAGGGCAGATTGGGCATTTGCAAAGAATGAATATCTGCCAACTTCATCCCAGGGCCCCTTTTTGTTGCGGGCACCCTCAAAAGTACTCTTGATCATTTAAATTTGTTTTTCTTAACATTTCTTCCAAGGACAAGGGATAAATGGAGCTGCTGCATCTTTTTGCTCAAAGCTCCAACCTTACCCAACCCCACAAATGGTGTGACCCATTATAGTGGACAAGATGAAAAGCAGAATGGGAGAGGGAATAAGGAGAGCAAGAGAAGCCAAGAAAGGGAGAAAGTGGCATAGAAAATCTTTCTACTTTTTTTACCAAATGCCCAGCACTATGCGAGCAAAAAGGATTCAGTGTGTTTACTTATGAGTAGATATGGCATAGAGTAGACATGGCATGGAGGGCATAGGGCATAAATCACTCTTGGCTCCAAACCAATAGATCCAACCTCACCAATGCTCTCAAAGCATGTGATTTACTAAATCACGGTGGGTAGAAAGCAAAGAAACCTACAAAGCAAAGAAACGTACAAAGCCTTAAGTCATGACCCACAAAGCCTTAGGTCCAGACTATATCAAAGACCATATTTCCCCATATGAATCTGCCAGAGATCATCAAGGGAAGGTTTTCTCTTGGTCCTGCCACCATCACAGCACCCTCTAGATCTCCCTCCTATGGGAGACTAGTTTGGCTCCCACACTGCTTTCTTTTTGCCAGTAGGCAAAGACCTTTTTGTTTAAGCAGGCTTTTAATGGGTAAACAGGGGAACTTCTGACTGGGACATGTGAATTAATTATTTTTTAACTTTTGTATGTTTTAAAATGATTTTATATTGTTAATGTGTGGGTTTTAATTGTGTGGTTTTGTGTTGTTGGTTTTTTTGTTTGTTTGTTTCATCTTTTTTTTTTAATGGCTTTCTTGGGGGAGTCATCTCGAATCCCCCTCTGGGGAAAAGGTGGCATACAAATAAAATATAACTAAATGACTAAATAAAGTAAGGGAGGTAAATACAGAGGTGTCTGCTCTCTTTAAAAAAAAAAGCCTTCTGCTCTATAAAACTCTATATTGTCTCTTGTACCAAGACACTTTCACTTTTGGTAAAAAGCAGCATATGTAGTTTTACAAAACAAAGATTTTTCTACATTCAACAGTGACCTATGTTTTCCTTCAAAAATGAACTTCATTTGAGGGGGCGTGGCATGATCATGGTGGATGCATAAAACTTGAGCAGCACCAGATCTCTGTTTTTACCAATTAAATGGAGTGAATTTCACCCAACTTTCAAGATCAAAAATATCTATCTGATGCAAGAAACTAAAAGGTCAGTAGATTAAGCAATACTGGGTTTCTGCCCATCTCTTAAAAAGCCAAAAACTCAAATGGAGGACACAGAGATGACACAAGGGAAGGGAGGCAGAGGTGAGAGTCCACCGACAGTGGACCCATCATTTTCAGATCTCCCAGAAAAGCTTCATGTAAATTTAGTGCAGGACTTTCAAAAAACCTGGGCACTCGGCCTTGAGCCAGTGAACTCAAAGCTCACTACCCTGACAGCCCACATTAGAGATATAGAAACTTCAGCTAATGCAGCTCTTAAGCAGGGTCATTCTCATGAAGCCTGCATACAGGAATTAGAACAAATGAATCACTATCTCATAAAATACAGGATTTGGAGGACAGGAATAGATGTTTAAACATCAGAATTGACGGGATTCCTGAACAGGAGGAGTGTCAGGACATGATTTCATTCCTCCTTACCTGGCTGAATAACACCTGTCCAGGTCTTGATCTCCTTTCAGCTAACATAGAAAGAGCACATCGGACGTCAACTCTTAACCAGAGACAAGGTACTCCCCCCAGGGACTAATTATACGTTTTGCACATTATCCGAAAAAAGCACACGTACTGAAAAAGCTTTCCAGTATCCCAAACCTTACCTACCAGGATTCCAGTGTGTAGGTATACTGGGATATCTCCCTTGAAATGCTGAGGAGACCCCATGACTTTAAACCCTTCACCTCTCTGTTCCAACAAACAAGCATATAATACAAATGAGGCTTCCCTTTTAAACTAATAATCTTTTATAATGGCTCTGAAGAATGCCCAGAAACTAAATCTTTCCATCTTATTGTACTCCTTAATCAAGATGCAAAAACATTTACTTCGATTATGGCCTCCAGAATAAATGAGTTTATTTTAGAATACTTTGATCCTGTCCAGGTGGGCTTCATGCCAGGCAGACGTCTAGCAGACCCAGTCTGCAGGGTACTCATTGTCATCCACCATTCCAACCAGTCAAAGACTCCTCTAGCCTTACTTTCGCTTGATGCTTTGAAAGCCTTTGACAGGTTGGAATGGCCATTTTTTTGGGGGGGGGTCCTCCAAAAAATGGATATGAGCACTCCACCTTAGCGATGAGAAATCAGAGGTGATGGTGTTGGTCAATGGCCTCGACTCAACAACTTTTGCACTTTCCAGGGGCACCAGACAAGGATGCCCATTGTCACTCCTCCTATTTGCACTGACAATAGAGCCCTTGGCTAATATGATTCAGCATAATGCTGATATCACTGGCCTTTGCATCAACAACCAACACCATGAGGTTGCACTGATGATGTGTTGATTTTTTTTATCACACCCAGAATTATCATTTCTGCCTCTAAAAAGGACAATTGAGTCCTTTGGTAGTTATTCAGGTCTAAAAATTAACTTTAACAAATCCACATTAATTGCTCTAAATACTTCATACCAACAACAAAAATCCTGGCAGGACCTAATGGGCTTGCAACTTCATCCCTCAGGATTTTCCTATTTGGGAATAATCATCATGAAAGACATCCAGCAGCTCATACCCTGAAATTATAACCTAGTAGACACATGAATGCTATGTAAATCTAAAGAAAGGAAGGCTTTAAATCTTTCCATCCTTGGCAGGATTGCATTAGTCAAGATGTTCATGATCCCTCAGCTCTTTTTCCTGTTTCAAACAATCCCATTGACTCTTCCCCATCTAGATTCAAGAAATGGCAAAAATCAATTGATCAGTTTATTTTCACTAAAAAGAGACTAGGGCCTTTACAGACTGGCAGGAATAATGCAGCTTGAGGCCACTTTAACTTTCCTGGCTCAGTGCTAAGGAATCATGGGAACTGTAGTTTATTGTGGCACCAGAGCTCTCTGACAGAGAAGGCTCAATGTCCCAGAAAAAAAATACAATTCCCATGATTCGCTAGCACTGAGCCAGGGCAGTTAAAGTGGCCTCAAGCTGCATTATTTCTGGCAGTCTGTAAAGGCCCTTAGATTTCCCAAATCCACTAGACACATCACTTCCAAGAATGGTGGTCTGGCAGTCACAGATATTGCACTATATTTCTAGGCCTTCCAACTCAGCCAAACTATTGAATTAATTAAGGGCAACAGTGCTACCAAATGGGTAAATCTAGAAGTTTATAATATGAAGTCCACTGAATTTACTTGCCTCTACACTAAAACTTCAAAACAGAAAATTAGTAGGTTATCAAACCCGTTTTTATCTAGCTCCCTACTCATATGGCATAAATAGAAACACATACTAGCTCTGGACCCCTCTCCCATTAACCCCCTTTTTTTGCACTTAGATGATCAATTCCCAATAATAAGGTTACAGAGAAGATGTGGACTCTATAGCACGCACCTTAGACCTGTTTTCTGGTGGATTACCAAAGCCCACCAACACCACAAAAACTTCCCTACAACAAACTAATAT